>OY720635.1:61822558-63022558 GCA_963169105.1 Ceriagrion tenellum
ACAAAGGGTCACTTCTTTCGCGGCTCCAGAAGATTTCTTCCCTCGTCCATCGCCGCGAACTTGCCCGCAATAAAATTCCGGAGTTTCCCGCGAGAGAGAGAGAGGGAAGGGGAAATACCGCAGAAGGCGAACCTCCCGCGCGTTGTTTATGCCTTCTTTGTATTGCCCTCCCCTCCCGTCGTCTCTCCCCGCCACCAGTGAACGTCGTCCTACTTCCACGCCCAAGTCTCCGGCACTCACTCGGCCTCAAAAAAAAAAAAGAAAAAAAATGAACTCCGGTGCTCGACCGTTTTAATTAATTTCCATGCTCATAATGACCCTCTCTTGCTCTCCCTCGCCTATTCTTGTACAACTTCCTCAACTTCCATTCTTCATCTCCTCTTCATTTTCTTTTTATTTCGCGACTGACAGGGAGAAAAAAAATGAGGTTTCCCTTCCGATTGTTGGTTGAGCCTCGTGGTTTTTTTTTATCAATCCGCGGATGCCGGTTGAAATTTTGGCCGGCTGGACTCGTTTGCTGGTTCGCAAGATGCCCAGGGGCCGAATCCAATGGTTTAACCGAGATTATTTTTTTTTGATCCATCATCATCAACGGTCGATCCTACAACGTCCCACGGCCAGGTGGCGATGATTTTAAACCGGAATTGGCTCCCGGTCGACTTTTAATTTTCGCGATGGCTTGAAATGCATGCTGGGAGGCCTAAAAAGAGAGATTTCATGTCCTCCTTGGTGTCACGATGAACAATGCCGGACGATTTTTGTTCGCGTTGCCCGGATTATTCCATGCCACTTCAAGTTAAAATTGATTTGCGTCAAAGTGAATAGTTTCAGCTTTAACTTTTGTCAATCTTTTTCTTAATGCTCAGGAATTAACAAAATTATGTAAGTTTGACTTAGAGTATTCTTTATACAAACGGTTTCGTCGTATAGTCGACAACATCAGGTCATCATCTCCTGATGATGTCGACTATTCGCCGAAACGGTTCGTACAATGAATAATCTACGTGAAACTTACACGGTTTTGTTAATTCCTGAGCATTGATTTGCATCAATGAAATGGCGCGCAATCCACCGCCAGGGTGTGTGGACACGGGGTTATTCCAAACCAGTCATGCAATGCAAGGCCCAGTTTAAGGTTGAACCCGGAATGATTGCCTGTCCACCTAAAGAAAACAGGCCGGAGAGCAATGCATCGATAGACTAGAAATTAGGAAAGCGCTCGATTGGAAAATTCTCTAACCAACAATAATTAGTACATACCTACTGCCCAAGGTCCTTAGAATATAAAAGTTCTCTCAATCGGAGTTGTTTAACTATTGAGGTATCTGGAGAAGGCATTAGGTATGTTGGTCTATGCTAGAATCTGAAGACAGCCCACAATCTTCGTTGACTCTCATCTTCCTATAGTGGTTGACTGCTAACGCACTAATTTCCCAATGTAACATTGTTCTTTCCGTCGATAACTTACGAGAAATCAGCATGAAATTACTTTTTAAATATGCATTCTCCTCACATATTTAGTTTATTTATTTAAATTAGTAATTATCCACATTCCCGGTGGATATTTTAGTAAAATCGAGTAGAATCCATAGCACCAAACAGCCAATACATGTCTCAAAAGTTACTTGCCTTCAAATTCAAACAAATGGTTGATATTCTTGTTTACATCCTCTAACGCGTCCATTCCGTCATGCTATCCTTAGGAAAGCAAGGTGAGTGACGTAGTGCCCTCTCCCAATACCCGTGACCACCGAGAGCAATACCTCAGTGGAATCGCCAAAATGGTTGCCAGCGCCAGCACTACTGCTGTGACGCCTCTGACGTCTTCACATCGGGTCTAAAGGCTAAGACACAATCAACGTGTACGTGTGACGTGAGTCGTTAACGGGACAACGGGAGATGGGAAACGCAAGTCAGCGGTCACAATAGACGTTAACGCAGCCCGGAGTAACAATTGACTAACGCAGGCGAAGCTAAGAGATCAGGTGTAAACAACTGTGGAAGTAAATAAGTTGTCTTTGCCAAGAGCAATCTTCACCAGTTGGATGTATCTGCCGACAGATGTCTCGCATTCCCGGATTCTCAGGGCTATTATGATTGGTTTTCCGCGTACGGGACACGGGAAGAGATGAAATTTGCCCATCTCTCGCGTACACGTACTCCCCGTACACGTTGATTGTGTCCGTTTGCTATACTATCCCGTCAGCCATCTTTTCGCGTATTACCCTTAACGGCACACGTTACATGTACACGTTGGTTGTGTCCCAGCCTTAAGACACATCGGCGCAACTGTCTCGGCGCGGCCGTCTCGGCGGAGGGCCGTCTCGGCGCAGCCGAATTTTCGGAGACCACTCGGCTCACGACTGGTCTAAAACTTTTGAAAGCACTCTTAAAGCAATAGATATCTATAGAAATGTTTTTCAGCAATGAGAAATGTGAATATGATAAAAAATAGAGATCAATGATAATCAAAAAGACTGACATGAGCATTCTAGCGGTTCATCTACACATATCGAAAGTACCATTCGAAATGTGATTTTAGTACTACGTGGATGATTGAGAAACTTTCCACCGTCTGTCATCTCCCATTCATTTCTAACCCTCTCCCTTATGCTTTTCAATTTGCAAATTTTCAGTAGTAAGCAGTATGTAGGTATGTATCTCAGTAAGAGCTACACTCCATTTAAAGTTCCTGATTAATCCTCGTTTAAATGCCTACTTCCAGAGTTTCATTCATGTAATTCTCTCCAGATAATGAACGTCATTTCTTTTCAACGTATTTCTTCAATTATTATCTCTTAAAACATCCTTTTATAACATCAATTTACTCTCCCGTACACTCCCGAGAATATGTTATTTCTCCAAAGTTAAACGGATTGGTTTTGTATGATACTTTAAAGTTCCCAGGGCAATTAAGCCGCAAGATTGGAACCATAGGCATGTTTTCAATCTTTGGAAACATGTCTACGTTCGCACCACCGTTTTTTCTCTTGTATATAAACGACACGCATTTGCCGTGAGTGTAATAAAGATAAAATGTGTTCTGGGAGCAAATGATTTCACTTGCTTAGTAGGCATCTGGGAATTACGACAAATTGCTTTCCATTTATTTGAGAGGATGCAATTCTTCGAACGGCGTCCGCTTCCCTGAGCCTTTAGACCATTGAGGGGTTTATTGAGGAAAGATTGAGAAGGGGAAAAGGCAACGAAGCTGACCTCTCACGGATCAATTTTTTCCCTGCCCACCTAACGTCAACAGGGGCGACGAGGACGCGCAAAGAAATATGAGGTCACACTGTCGTGAAATTTCCGAGTATTACGATATCATTTCCTTATTTCAGTAAATCTCCTCTCAGCCCTCGAGACTCTTACATTAGTGAGGATTCGTTTCCCACGGTAAGGAAATTTTTTGGGTCAAGCGGGAACGAGAAATTGGAGTTATTAACACGTTTTTATTAAGTCGCTTTCTTGTCTGTTTGTTTGTCCTTCCGGACAAAATCTTGCAACTCAAATTTAACCCACTTCCCGATTAGCTATCGACTTAATATTTTCAGTACAGATCAGATCAAGATGACAATGCATTCTTACGCTATATCTAGCTCTTCAGAGGCAATGTGAGCCGCTATTTTCGACAATTTACAATTGTATTAATCGCTCAGCTGTTTCATTTGACAGCCATTTCCTCGCGTTGCTAGGTGGCCCAGGGAAAGGAACTGGCCCCCCTACCCTGAATGTGTGAAACTCACACGCCCTTGGCTTAGTCTGAGGTGAGCTCTACCCTCACCTCCCCCAAACCATCCTTCGGGTTGAAGCACTGAGTGAGTGAGTGAGCCATTTTACCACGTTTTTATTAAGTCGCTTTCTTGTTTGTTTGTCCTTCCAACTTGCCACCCGACAAAAAGATCGCGAGCGGAAGGCGTCTGCTGCTCGAAATCGAAATTGAAGCGATCAGATTTCTCACCTTGCTAAAGATCGAAAGCGAAAGTTCTTAGCTCGAGTGAATGAGTCTCCGGATGCCTATGTTTCTCGCCTTTAGCCTCTCAGCGAGATTACGCTTTACGACGCTTTATAGTTGACAGTGGAGTGATATAAATTCATCATCGTATATTTGAGATTTTAGGCGTACTATTGTAATGAATATTTACAGAGAAATAGTTTTATTCAAGATATTGAATCGTATTGAGTGGGAGCTAGGGCCAAGGCAGCGAGAATACGCAATAATCCTTTGTACGAGGACTTGACCATCAACAACTTTGCGCGCATGGACGAAGCGGATATCGTCTGCTACATTCCTCCGGAAACACCGGAGCAGCCGCATCGAGAAGAAGCTGCAGAAATAAGGAAAGTGATAATAATATAGTGCACATAGGACATCAGGACAAGGTAGGTTGGCAAGATGAAGAGTTGAATTTCTAATTAGGGTTTGTATACAAGCTTAAGGGCTTCCTCTGCAAACACGTTTTTATTTAAACTAAAAAGAAGAAAAATATGCAATACAATAGGTTAAAAAATTAACCTAAAAAACCACGTTTTTATTTAAACTAAAAAGAAGAAAATAAACCACCGTGCCCTAGCCTAAGGTCCCACGATTATATTTTACAGATAAAAGACTACATGTTCAAAACCAAAAACGTGGTTCGCATCTATTTCAATATCTTGAATCAAATTCGTTCTCTGTAAATATTCATTACAATAGTACTACTGAAATCTCAAATATATGATGATGAATTTATATCACTCCACTGTCAAATGTAAAGCGTCATAAAATTTGCTCCAGAGTTGAAGCATAATTCTAATACTTATGGCATTTCATGTACCTTTACGACAATACGATTTTAATAGAGACAGGAGATGAATACGAGAGAAAAAACAGACAACTCGATTCCTTAAAGCTACTTCTGGTGAAGTCACTTAATCATCAAGGCAGCTCAGGGCTCCATAATAAATAGATATTGATATTGATGCGCACCACGTTTTTGGTTTTGAACATATAGTATTTTATCTGTCAAATTTAATCGTGGGACCTTGGGCCAGGGCAGGGTGGTCTATTCTCTTCTTTTTAGTTTAAATAAAAAAGTGATTTGTACATTAATTTTTTAATCTATTGTATTACATATTTTTAGTGATGTGATCGTGTAGGAAGTTGATGCATTGAATGGCGCTCCGCAGAATTGCACCGCTGAGAAGTATTTATAGTTTGATGGTCGGTTTGCAGAAAGGATACACATGTGTCAGTCAGTTATGTGAGATCAATAACTCTTGGAAACCGAGGAGACTGTAGAGACATTGAATTACTTTATTGAATTTATAAATAATGTCATAAAAGTCCACTTTACACTGTCAATGTTATTGAAGCAATATGTGATGAAAAATGGTTACCACTCAAACTACTCAATAATACTGATCAATAAAATGTCAGTGGCAACCTTGGTTTGAACTTTTTAAGCAAGGACTCAAAACTTTACCGCCTGGAGCGACCATCTACTCAATATCACGGATAGACAACAACTGACGTCATTAACACCCCTCTCACGTAACAATACTGTTTGACATGTACTCAATACATTAACATTACAACTTCGATAAAAATTAAAATGGTTTTAATTTCCTCCAATATTTATTCCATCGGTACCTATTATAGCTTCGATATATAAATCAGACAATCAATACATTGAACAATATCGATATTGGCTTGATAAAATTGACCATGTAAGGGAGATGGAAGTCAACTTGGCCCTACGTAATGGAGCGACGTGCTTGTGAATTACATAAGTGACCAAAGTGGTGGAGGCGTTATTAATTTAAGGAAAGAATTATCGTGTGACGAATAATGACTTGATTAATTCATAATGGCTATTCGTGCTATTCACAATGTGCATCAGAAAATGTATGCATTAATTAATAAGCGTCGATTTATCCTGTGGTAAAAAAAACTTGATTAGTCGTTAGGTAGTGCTGCTAATTTGTTGATCAAATCACTTAAGCATGTCTCCTAAACCCCACAAAGTTAATTAGCAAAAAAATTCAATTAATTCTTTCATGCATTCGACGCGTGGGGAAAAGATATCGGATGAGAGAAAACAGCACTGAAGAGAAACTAGAAAAAATACGACCGCGAGATATTTGCATATTTTTAATGCTCTCATGCCTGGTTGGACAAACCTTAAGCAACAGAATCAATAGATACGAAATCCATAATCTTGAGCAACTTATCGATATTTGAGTTCTAAGAGCCATCACTTTCGTTCCGTATCTCCAAAACGTTACCGGTTCCATTACTTTGGTTATCCTTTCCTATATCTAAATCTACATAATACTCTGCGCGCCACCCTTAAGGTGTGTGGAAGGGGGTTCGCTATCACCAACATGCAACCATAATTTACTCTATTAAAGTCAAGGAAATCACGAATAAGAATGCGTCACGAATAAGAATAATCAGAAATCCCGAATGAGAATGCATCAGCAATTACCAGCAACAACATTTCTTAGTATGGACTTTCACAAATATGCAATACAATATAAGTATGCTATCCAACGCTACAGAAACTAGACCATAAATTTTGATCACATTAATTGTTGGTAATCTTCCTGAGTAGGCGTAAAGTTTTTTCAAATAACCTACTATTATAGAACAATTTGAAGTGATTGTGCGACTATACAAATAATGACATACGAGCAATTTTAATGTGATTCTGAGACTTTGGACGTAGAGATTATTCATCCAAGGCCCGTGGGTAAAGTAACCATGGCAATTTCTACAGAGATTATGAATTTTCCATTCACCATAGGAGATGCTATGTATAATCTCGATTTTCATAGTCCTGTAGCCGCATATTAATTCGGCCATGATCTCGACTTTTTTATGGCCGCTTCCTTCAGGAATTGTGCTAATTATTCCCCGCAAAGCGCCTAACAGAGGGTGAAAAACGTGGAATGAAAGACTTAAATATAATTTTGGGCAAAAAAAATTGTTTCGATCATTGGTTTTGACGGGTTGTTGAAAAAGATGGAGGAGGATCACTATGGGGTTGGAGATTAAATAATGTTTCGACTGGATTGCTCCCAGAAAAATATATTGAAGACCAAAGAATTTTAACTTGTTGGACAATGTTTTTGTTTGGGTCAAGTTATCCGACGTTATAAAATTTAGTACTTAT
This sequence comes from Ceriagrion tenellum, assembly GCA_963169105.1. Classification (NCBI taxonomy): domain Eukaryota; kingdom Metazoa; phylum Arthropoda; class Insecta; order Odonata; family Coenagrionidae; genus Ceriagrion; species Ceriagrion tenellum. Next base: position 61,829,716 of record OY720635.1, read on the forward strand.
ACACTAAGGGTTGAACTTTGATAGGAAAAAATCATTTGACTTGACCGAGATTCGAACCCGGATCTTCCAATTGCCGGTCAGGTGTATTAGCCAGTTACGCCCCCTTTGAAATTTGCATTGGTGGCTAATACACCTGACCGGCAATTGGAAGATCCGGGTTCGAATCCCGGTCAAGTCAAATGATTTTATCATGGCGAATTTCAACCCTTGTTGCCTATGCACCCGTGCGAGTGACTTCGTACCATATCATTTGTAAATTCAATGGTTGGAAAAAGGAAAGTACTTTATGACGCCAGATCATTATGTGTGCTAAATTATTCCAAAAGTGAGATATTTCATTTCCGCGCCCCATAAGCCTCGTATCTTTTATTTACAAACAAGAGTTGGTTAATGTTTGCGTTGAAATATTTGCATTCTCCCCAATCGCTCAGTCGATGTTAACTTTTTTTTTAAACGATGCCGTAATTACATGCCGATTCATATGTGTTTTACGAAGCAAGCTCTTTTAATTACCAGTGACTGTCTCTATTCTTAGTGGAGGGCGTTGACTCCGCTATCTCATCGGCGCGACACGTCCGGTCAATCATGGAGACAGTTCCACCTTATGGAATGAATACGTAATCATAAAATTTTTTTTATGGTTAATTATTCGATGGATCTGTTGAATATTACATTAAATGGGGTATTTTGACATGCTCCATAGATTAAAACCGGAGGATAATGCGAGTTATGTGTGTTCAAACGCGAATACACTAATTTACAAAATTAATGAATCGAACATAACGTTTCATATTCCTCCGAAACAGCAAACATTTCGCTAATTGATACCAGGGCAGTCAGGGTTGAATTAGATTGAAAATCGTGAGAAGCTCCGTTTTCGGTTCCAGGAAGTCATGTCCATTGGAAGAAAAAATCTCTAATTGACACAGTATAATCAGGCTCAACTTAATGGAAGTTTGTAATGACTGAAACCGAATAACAACTTCGTGGTTTTTACTATACGTTTAATATATAGGATGGGAGTTTTGGGAAGGGAGATACATATCAATAGATTAAAGCCTACTTTAATTCTTCAAAAAAAAAAAGGATCATTGGAAGCATGACTCTGAAAAATAGAATGGAACACCTCTACCCTTTATTTGTATATTTAAGATTGCTCCCATTAAAGCACTTGTATTTGCTTAAGGTAATGAAATTACTTTATAGTATGAGTGGCAACATGCCAACTTTATCTGGCAGCACGCCTAATAGATAATAATCTGACAGTTTAATTGGAGAAGGGGAAAAGTTCAATTAATCAAGCCAAATTTAACCATTTTTACGCAATCCTTTGTTTATATGGATTAAAAAGTTTGTATGCTTCCCGATACTATAAAAATACGAAAAGTTGTAAAGTATTTCTACAGTTGGATTGCGACTCTCCCATTACTGTGAGACACCTTCTGACGGTGTGTGACAGGTACCGTGCTCTGCGCATCCGGCTGAACATCAGGGGAGACCTAGGACACGTCCTAGGAGACGATCCTGATTGTGTCTGTCGGATAATGTTATTTTTAAAAGAGTCTGGGCTTTTTAACTGTTTGTGACCAACCATTATTTGGTGTTTTTTATCTCACGCCCATTTTAATGTGAGTTGTGTTGCTTTTATTTGTCTATTTAATTATTTATTTCAAATTACTTGACATGGTGATGTTAGGTTGACGTGGTGCGAATAACCTTAGTCGTCGAAGCACCCTAATCACCCTAATACTACTACTATTTCTACAGTTGGCCAAGTTGTGGATATTGGTTGAGGACCCAATTGTTTGATTTTTCTGAACTATTATGTATTTTTTTTTTAAACATTGTGCTACTTTGAAAGGTTAATGGCACTATCATTACCGTATTATTGATTATATGACTTTTTTATGATGTATCAGGGGATTATGTAAAATATTATGTACCAAATCATGTCTTATGTCAGCAATGTATATGTTTTTGATGAGGGGTGCCTCAGCACAGGTATTCCTAAGAAGCAGTTCCTAGCTTTCATGTGGATGAAACGTAAATTAAACGTTTCAAGTTGTTGTTGCAGAAAACAGTAAATTTACTTAACTTTTTAAACCACCAGTTTCATATCAAAGTGATATCTGTATACGAGCAACCTGATAATGTCGCCCCTTACGAATAATGGTTGACAACAGGTACACTGATTGTGAGAATTAGGTTTTTATACCGTTTCGATAAAAAATACTCGTAATTCATTAGGCGCCATATAGTTTCTTTTCTTCGAAGGAGGAGAAGTAAATAACCCATAGAATTATACTGAGATAAGTATATTTCTACCATTGAGGTAGAAGGAGAGGACGCTTGTCATGGTGGCCAATGCTAGAAGCTGTACCGTGGGCGTGGCCTGTCCACCATCTTTGTTATCCCTGACTTATCTTGTAGCGCTGGCGAGCTGACAAACTAATTTTGCAATTTTACAATGTTTTCCACCGATAGCTTACCAGGAACCAGCATGTAATAACTTCTTTAATGTTCATTCTCATAAATTATATATTTTTTATTTGTTGAATCAAATAATAATACGCATTTCCGGTAAATCAATGGTAAAATCGAATGGAATCCAAAGCACTAATTAACCAGTGTATGTTTCTAGTGTTATTTTCCTTAAATCTCGAACAGATGGTTGATATTCTTGCCATACATCCGCTAGTTTGTCCATTCCGTCGTACCATACATAGGAAAGTAAGGGGAGAGTACGGTTAAAAAAATATATAATATACTGTTAAAAATACAAATTGGTTGTAATTTTGATTTCCAGGCCACAGTTTGATGACGCAATGCCCTCTCCAACTATCTCAATGATTTCTCCGAAACTGGTGAATAATTGAACGTGCCTATTTATTCATATTTAGGAGTCAAATGTTTACTATATAGTGTGAAGGATTATTGCCACTGGTCTCTTTTTTCTAAATGGCCTTGTGGAAGAGGGCTGCTAGTTTTTAGGGGAAAACATTTAGGCTGGGAGAGAAAGCCGGTGTTGACGGCTGAAGAGATGGGCGACTTCGCGAAAGAACGTCACGAGAACTAATGAGAGACACGTAGAAATTCCATGAGACTAGAGGACGCGCCTCTTCCGGGATAAATGAGGCGTCTGGAGGAAGTGCTGTCCTTAGAATTAAGAATTCAGGTTCCTACGTGTCCGTTTAGCTCGCCGAGGATGCCGGAGACGTGGCGGGACGTGTTAAGGCAACGGCTTGTTCATCCTTTGCTCCTTATCCTTCCTTTATAGTGGGCTCCCTTGGCCTGTTTCCTCTTCAATTACTTCTTTCCTTAGTTCAAGGAAACAGTGTCCTGAACCAGAATCGCCATGCTTTTGTCTTGACCTCCATCTATCCTTCCAATCTTCCCTCTCAACGCGTCGAAAATCCTTTCCCCTTTGATTTAAAAATAAGTATAAATACTCAGGGAAAAAAATCTCTACTGTGGGTGTACTGTTCATGAGCTTAAGCGCAGTAATTTGGCACACCATGTTCTTTTTTCGATCACTTAATGTTATTTATCTCAAAAGGTGATTCCCTCTAGGGAGTTTATTTATAGTGATTTCGTTGGGATAAATCTCCCCTTCCACCAGGATTCAAATTCGGGCTTTCGGAAGGAGGAGGCTAGAATCGATAAATATCATCATCCAAATACCCTTGATGAATGAATTTTAAGCACTAGACTCATTGTTGGTAAGTAATTAGACTATGATGGTACCCTGAGGAAAAAATATATATTGTGGGCGTACTGTACATGAGCGTAAACTATTCTAAACTGAGCAGTTAGTGCAGTTCCAGTACTCCTAAATGTACTGGGCATATTGTGGTGAATTGTTACGGATGATTTGCTCTGAAAGTGTACTGTAGAGACTAAACTGCCAAGGGGGCTGTACAAAAAATGTGCTGCATCACAGTACAGGAACTGCACTGTAGTTAAAACTATACTGAAACTGTGCTGTACTACAGTGCTGGAAGTATACTTTTTTAATAACTCTACTGCAAAAATGCTGTGTAATATGCCAAACTATACTGTTCTTTGGCGATCCGGCCAATTTTGGGATCGCTTAACCAAAGAGACGATAGAGATAAGGTTGGAGAAGAAGAATTTCAACCGGGATACTGGTTACACGATCAACAGCTCTTGGAATAGAATTCTGAGAAGAATTCAGAACGCCAGAGCTAAGTCCCCGCTGGTCAACGGTCCTCCACCACAACAATCGGGGCTCGACCAATCCCGCCCCGCCTAGCGCCCAAGTAAACAGTCTTTCCAAGCTCGCATCAGCAGCCTTGAGAATGGGTAACGAGTCGGAACCCGAAACGTCGGCTGCATATGACTATCTTACCCGGTGGCGAGCCCGAGAAATGTACACTAGCAAACTATACTGTTTCTTTCAATTTAAGTACAGTATAGAGTACTCTTGCAGTCCACTTACAGTACAGTCGGAGAACCGATCCACCTTAGTAACAGCAATATTTTTTTCTCTGAGTAAACGTGTCGTTTCCAAGGAGCAAAATTGCGTTTAATTATCAGGTCTCTTTGCCGGTTTTCTCAGGTTTTCTTCCGAATATACAATTCAATTATTGTCGTGGTTCTAGGGGTTCGGCTCTCATGTAACATCGTCCATGCCATTTTCATATATCTTCCGACAGCATGTAAGTGTTTATCACGAAAAATGGAGAAAAAGCACGATCTTCTAGTAGAAGTTTCTCATTTTTTTCAAAGTGCACTGATGAAGATACCGTTTGGGATAGCATGTGCTGGTGAAGTCACTGAAATCTTCAAACATTGACTCGTTCTTCTACATTTAATTGAACGCGGATGATGTAATTCGTTTGGCGAGAGAGTTAAAAATTGATCTCATGCGCCGTTTTTGAATATTCATTGGCTTATGGTTGACTCCAACCTCCGTGGCATCACCTGTCATTCAGTTGCGATTTCTCCCGCCCTCTTTTTTTGTTCAATTTTAATGGCATTGTGTCACTCGATTATATCGCTTCACGCGGAAATTCGAAGCTGGTGTTGAAGCTGGATGTTGAGAATTACATTTGCGGCCGAATGATTTTTGTAATTAAGTTAAAGCGACGACGCACAGTGGTCCCAAATCGAAAAAAGCTGGCCAAAATTAATACCGCTGCTATTATTGCTTATTTACGTGATGTAACGGTTGATTTATAAGGTTTTTGATACGGTAATTCCGAATTTGAAGTTATTTTTTCTGTATCAGCGATATTTTTGTTCTTATTGCAGCATTTGTTTAAACAAAGAATTAAAAAATTCAAATGAAATTTAAGGTTATTTCCGCAATTGTATATACAAATTTTATATCCGATAAATATGAATTTGATGTTTTCATAAATAAATCTAGTAATTAATACGGTTTGTTTGATCAATTGTTTAAACAATTGTAAATGAACAAAATGAAATTTTGTAGTTTCGAAAGTGTTTCAATATATTTTAAAACTAGGGAATCTAATTTGGAAGTTAGTATTATTTATCTCTGCCTATTATTACTCTAATTCATTAATTGTTTAAACAATTTATAATAACTAATTCAAATTAAATACATGCAGTCATTTTTTTTCAATTATTTTGACCTGCTAATGGATTTGAAAGTTTTTTTAGCGTATCATTGCAATTATAACTTTCAATGAATGTAATATTTTTAAAATTTTACACTTAGAAATAGCGCGACAAAATGTCATATAATTCCTATCTCAATCGGAGTTTATGCCAATGTTATTGCTCCGATAGCAGTTAGTTCATTTGGTAATGGGAGATTAGTAAAATTAATCACCAAACACAGAATTCGGCACTAAAAGTTTAATCAGATGTACTATTTTGTTGGATCATAGAAATATCAGAGTAATAAATTCACTCTTTTTGTATATCCTCATCATACATTATCAAGAAAAAATGTTAAACACACTCAAATTCATCGTCTGATAATTCTTCATCAGTCTCATCATCACTCGGTTCACTTGATTCCTCTAGAGTCAGTAGACTCCTTACCTCAGCAGATAATTGAACAGTTTTTCTTCTCTGAACTCCTGAAATTGTTGATATCATAGGATCTGATGTCAGAAGTAACCGTCGAAAGAGATCTTCATTTGTGGCGATCCTGGAAAATTTTCTTGTGTGGTGTTCCCGGAATCGTCTTATATCCTTATTCCTAGCCTCCATCGCTTCTTCGGACAAATGACCAATAGGGAGAATAGCTTCCTTGGCGATGGCTGATCCATGAATTAGCAGCTTGTGGATGACAGGTGGCATATAATACCACGAATAAAGTTTCACATACAAATCTGCTGTTGAATAACAGTATTCTGTAAATGCAGCTTCATTTATCTCGTGGCCGCATGCCAACGCCTTCAAAATGACTGCAAACCGACGAATTAGGCTCTTGTCGATTCCTTAAAGAAAAAGATTGTGGCGTCAGATGGATTGAATTCCATTTATTAAAGGCTAAAATTTGGTTGAAATTGGCTGAGGCACTAAGTTCTAAAAATTAATTAAAAGTTACCAGCATCAAATACACTCTTTAAATGCCAGCACGAGCAACGTAATCATCTTACGGGAATACCTACCAGTGATTTCAGAAGACAACTTCGCATCCGCAAAAAAACGTCTGGCTGTGTTTCCATCATTAGACGTCCCATAGCCCTGTTTTGGGAAGTCCACATTAAGCCCCATCCTCGTTTTAAATAAGCGTTGGATTTCTTTTTTTCTTATTTCCATAGCCTGCTTGCTCCCATCGCTGGACCTAGCCTAAAGAAGGATTTAACGGTTTACTTCTGTCACGTATAACATTTTATCGAGAAAGGTTTTTGTTTAACATTTTATATTCACTTGCCTTCTATTGCTTGATTTTCAAGCGATATGATACATGCAAAAGGCATTCAAAGCATCTAATATAGCAATGAAGAATGGATAAACCAAATGAATATTTAGATTCATCCACTGGTCTTTTTTTCATTAGATCCAAGTTGTTCATTTCGGATATACTGGCCCCGCAAATGTAGCATTTCATCGAGCTTGTTTCCGTGAGAGCTCCGCACACCTGTAAAACATAACAAATGAAAAATGATACGTTAGTTAATTTACCTACTGATTGCAGCATTGAATTGGACCTAAATCTAAGAGCTTACCTTTCCGTTTATCATAGTGAGCATCAAATGAAAAGTTACTGTGATTTTCCCAATAAAAGCCTGTTGCAAGGTGTCAATTTGTTCAGAAATATATTTTTCTTCCTCTTGGGAAATATGTTTTGTCTCTTGCACCCACCGGAAACGTATGGGCCGGCAGAAGCGGGTGGATGATGGCCGGTTATTTGCCCACAAAATGTTTCCTGCGAACAAAAATAACCATTGAAGGATTTTTTCAGAAATTTAAGATAATTGATGATTGAAATACAAATAATTTCTCATTACTCACCAGTGCCATTTTCAGTCAATCGCAGAGGAACCAGGAAACTCGCGAATAGACTTCCATCTACCCCGTCTCCCTGTTTCCATTTCTGTTTGTACTGAGAGTGCCCGGAACTCCCATCAAAACCATATTTACAAATGAGGATACATTGAACCTCATCTCCAATCTCCGAAGATATGCAAGATATAATTCTTGATGCCGTGTGGGTCAGGAGACTTTGCAGACTCACCTCGCATTTCTCCTCTGTGATTGTAATGTCCTCAGGGTAAGCTGCATTTTTAGCTGCTAACACAGACTTGTAGCTAGGATATGTGGAATGGCCATGTATTTTGGATGTCCTTCGAATAAGTAAGTACTGATTTTTGGTAAAATGGCCAGATACAATCATTGAAAGAGCTTCCGCCGGAGATAGCTCACTTTGCTTGACCGCCTCTGTTCTCCATTTAGATAACACGCGCCGCGCTCTTGAGGGAGTGGTTGTTGTCACTTCTTTAATTATTTTGGCGACGGACTCATCACCTTTGCTTCTGTAGCTCATTGACGTGGCAAACGCTAATTCAGCTGGTGATGCACTAGCCCTAAGATTCGCTGTTTTTCTTCTCTTTGCCCTTTCACTGGATTCTTCAAACAATTTTTTCGGTCGGCCAATTTCATAAAACTCTGTCGAACCTTCAAAAAGTAATGATTTTAATTAAAAATTGAAGCAGAGAATATGGATACCACTGGCAACTCATAACAATTCACTCAGTAAATAGTACTCACCGGATGTACTGGGAAGATATTTTAATAAAGCTGGAGGAAATTTCAACTTTAGTTGTAGCCAACTGCCGGTCATTTCTTGCACTTTGCTCCCACTTTCGATGATACTTTGAGAAAAAACACTTTTGAATAAAACGTGCTAAAATATCTTTGGCATTAACGTCCTCATTTAAATGTAATTTGTTGCTTAGGTAGTCCAGCACGTACTGTTTCTTATATGATGTGGATTCTTTTCCACTTTCCATAAATTTTTCATGCATCTCAAGATGCGTGACATTTCTCGGATCCATTAGAACCTTAGTAGTCTTTTTTCAAGGTAAAAATAGTAAAATCTAAAACACTTAATGAACCTCTTATATAGCCACAAATCTTCAAAAGAATATTCAAACTTATAATGCACAGCATCAAAACACTACGGGCACTCCTCTTCAATCTTGCCGCGTCTTGTTGTCCGAACGCAAAGAAGATCCAACTGCTTCCACACTTGAAAAGAACTCACAACTCACGTCTTTCTCTGGCAAGGTACTAGGCAAAACTGAATTATGGTGAGAAAATTTCAGAGAAGCCATGCTTTAAAAGTAACTTGCACAGAGATTTCCGCAGGATGAGGACCGTGATCCTATCACGCCTTTTTCCAAGAAAAACTTCTCACACGTGCAGGGGGACAAGGCTCGCCCCATTCACCCCCGGTGGTCGAAGTGCAATTCATTTCTTCCACACACAGAGCGTTGGTTGGGTTTTCCCGTTGGGAGCAATAAAAGTACGGCGTAGCTCTGTCCTTTTCAGTTTACCGTTTACCCTGCAAGCGGCACGGAGGCGACAGCGGTATTAAGGAACAGTGTGCCGCGAGAGAACGAAGAATAATCCGCCTCCCAGAACATTGTCTAGGGGATGGAGTAGCTTTTTAAGGAATGCTAAAATTCTATATGCTTTCAAGTTGTTTGTAAATGACTTGTTCCCCAACTACGTGCATTTCCTTTCGTTGGAGCTCCCACTCTATTTATAGGAGAGCATCGGGACTCAGAGCCAAATATCAGATAATATTTGAGCCTAACTGCACAACGTGGATATACGAGATGGGTAATCGAGGTGAAGAGTGGATCATTTATGAGATAAAAATGTGGTAGAGGAAGAAACATGAGCAACAACTAAGAAAAATAGACTCAAAAAAGTGACTCCCATTGAGCTATGCTACGCGCCAGCCCGGCCGCCACGCCGCGCCGCCCGCGTTAACGCACTGCATCGTTTTACTTAAATCAATCTTATGGTCGAATTAGCAACTATTAGCAAGATTTCTCTTAACTACTATATTGCACATACTATAGTCTTTTAATTCATAAAAAAATACCGGGGCGCAAAGAGGCGCTAAAAACGATATTGCACTTTTTATTCGAAAATTAAGGTAAAAAACGCTAAAAGTTTAAAAAAATACTAAAAATAGTAAATAAAACATAAATCGAACAAAACTAGACTGAAATGCTACAAAACGGTTCATATTTTTATATAATAGCGTTTGTTGTGTGAATATATTATCTTAAGTTTATACTTTATGATGGTGAACTTCTCCGAAATCGACTAATTTTACGCGACTGTCATTCTCACCCTGAATGTTCCATGTTTGACGGGTCTCATAGACTACCCTGATCAACGTAAATACCAACGTAGTTGCGTACATTGTAGACCATATTCTGTAGAATCCGAGCCCACCATTCAAAACTTTCTCGTCGAAAGTCGAAAAAATGACTTTTGGCCAGCTTTTCTCGATTTGGGACCACTGTGCGACGTGTGTGTAAAAAGAGAGGAATTTCAATGAAATGACTCGGGTCACGTCGTTTAACCTCATGTAAATTCCAAACTCGCCAAACCGGCGACGAAAAGATTACATGGCAGAAAGAAATAGTATCATATACCGCGCGAATGCTGATTTTTTTGGCAAACTCCTCTCTCATTCCCAACCATTGCATTTACGAATGATTTGGCACGAAGTCACTCGTAGGGGTGCGTATACGCCAAGGTTTTCGAAATTCGCCACGAAAAAAATCATTTGACTCAACAGGGATTCGAACCCGGATCTCCCAATTGCTGGTTTTGCGCAACTACTAATGGGGATATCTGGGTTCCAGTCCCGATCAAGTGTTATGGTTTTTTTTTTTCATGGCGGAGTTTAATCTTCTCTCATTTTCACCCAATACGAGATAGTGTTCTCCTGAGTCAATTTGTCGTTCTTATCATTGGTCGCGTTTCTTGTTTTCATCGTGAAAACTGACTTTTTTATTTGAGAGAGATGATATATTTATTTACGAGGTAGATTCAGTAGATTAAGATTGTTTTTTGTTGAAAATAATGAGCAGTACATCTAACTTTAATTATTTTTCCCTCAGCACAAATCTTATTTTTTAGTGTATATTCATGCGTCTTATCTCACATCATAAAATAAAGATTCATAAGACACAATAATTGTAGAGGGGTGGCGTTGGCACGATGTGGAAGAAAATAAATGCATCAGGGTGTTACCGTTTATTGGATGGTAAGCGATACATGTAGCCAGTGACACATTACGGGAGCAAGTGAACAGGCAAAGGCGAGTAGCCGTACAACTTGCGTACAACACATATGTGGCCGGAAGTAATACAACGCCACGTAGTGGCAGTCTCCAATACTGCTTGTTAGAAAGCATCGCGCTACGGCGCTCTTCATGAACCTACAACAATTATTTAGCTTTGTTCAATTTAAGACAAACTCTTACTGCTTGCGTTTCAACTGTCAAGCATTAATCAGATACAATGCTGGAACAATGTAAAAACCAGGTACAAAAATAGTTGTACCTGATGATGACTGCTTGATAGTTTAAACGTGTGTTTTGCACGAAGTTGTGATAAAGTGGAGACTACGAAATCATTCTTTTACCGTTTCAAGATGCTGCACCTCCATTTCTCGCCTGGTATGGTTGAATTTAAAGATTTAAGCATTGCTTGGTCCCAGAAAATATTTTTACTGTAAGGTTTACGGGGGTTTAAGGTTTGAGGGCACTCAACAGGTTGAGTCCCCACAGGCCTTTGACCATGTTGCTATACTTTATGCTCCTAATTGATGAATTTTCAACAGCACGTATTTTCTTGCCTCTCAAATTGTCGATGGTAATATAATGGACTATTTATGGTAGTATCAATATAGATATTAGTGCTGAGAAATTGGTATACGTAAATTAATACACGCGAATACATTCAAATCTGTGGTCAAGCTGCATGCTGTTGCCCCAATTCTGGTTACCCTAAACATTTAATTAGTTAATTATTAGATATTTTATGTACGTCAAACGAAAAATGAAATTTAAAATTTTGAGTGGGATAAAGCTCTTAATTTCATCATCTCTTTTCCAAAATTGGAAAACTCGACCCTTGAGAAAAATAGATGGAGATTCCGGAAGAAGGGAATGAAGAGGAAAATTAATTTTTTCAAGGAGAGGAAAATTTGATAAACGACATTTTAACTCCATTTGACACCGTTGTCGTCGTGCCGATGAGGTCAGTTTGCATAGCAAGTGAAACAGCGAGGATTCGTCATCGAGTGTGTCATCGCGTGCGTCATAAGGGACAGGTAATGGAGGAAGGGTGGAGAGGAACTCTTAGCGTCAGCCCTTAGCGAAATGCGCTAAAGGGACCACGGTTTAATATATCATCCGACGGACGTAGTACTACACTTGAAGTGCCCTCCACAGGACACTCAAGTTGGGTTCTGGTTTCCTCTGAAAATCATCCTCCTCTGCAGGGATTCAAACCCTGGCTGCCCGTATGGTTAATCAGCACTCTAGCCACCACACCAACCCGATTCCTCCTACGGCATGGTGACATACTGGGATGCCGAGAAGTGCTTAGTGGAAATTATATTTAGAATGAGATAGCAAAGGTGAGTATGACGAGTGGGAGGTTGAAATGATAAATTGGAAGGATTTTTTTGTAGAAAAAGGCGATAGAGAGAGATGTTGGTTAAGAAGATTCCACCCCGACCGTATGAATCGATACAAATACTAAATTCCACATTTTTTCTAATTGTTTAAAAAATCTCCCTTCGCCGATGGAAATACGCTAGCTATTGAAAAAGAAAAGATAGGCTTAAAAACGCCAATAATTTCACGAATAAATTTTTAATTTACATTTTTTATAGCCGTGGACGCCGACTGCAGTGCAATTTATGTGGAATTACCACATTTTGACTTCAATCTCGGCAGTCATGAGGAATCACCTCAAAAATGGAGACGGTAAGATGCACTAGTTTTATTTTCAATCAGTTTTCCAAAACTTTTTACTATTAAACACAACGTTTATGTTATATAGAAAAATACTATATTTCCTGGCGTTTTTCCCATTATTTTCACAGCTTTTGGAGGGATTAAGGTGGGAGCCCCTAGATACTCGGAGGATAGACACGCCAGGCTTAGCTTGCTTGAGAAATTCAGAACTGGTGTGTTTTAGAGCGACACAGAGAATATCATCTACATCTCTAGGTCTTGCGATAAATTAAAAGAGATAAATTTCCGAACAGATAGGTACAAAAACTCGTTCTTCCCACGCCCAATAAGTGACTATAATAAAAACTGAGCTCCGCTAATTGCACTCCCATAATACATGTCACCATTCCACCTCCCAACACCATATCCCTTACATCTTTACACGGCTGGCGTCCCAACACTCCCTGCCATACGCCAATTTGGCGGCTCGCAGGGTATTAAGTACATGAAGATGTCAGATCTTTCCACGCGCAACAGGTGACTATAATAACAACTGAGTTAAACTCATACATTCCCATTATTCACTTCAACCTTTCACCTCCCAAAACCTTATCCATTACACCTTTATGCGTCTCATGCCCAAGTGACGGCTCGCAGGGTTGTATGTAGATGTAGAACCCGGATCGATATCGAAGGTTCTAGGTTCTAGATCCTGTTCAAGGTTAATGATTTTTCCTCTCGCCTGAATTATGCACCCATTTTCGCAGCTGTGAAATAGTTTTTAAGATAGCAATGTGGTTTGCAGTTAACTAATAGTGAAGGATCCGATATCATATATCTACACAATACCCTGTGAGCCGTGTTGCAGGGGGTGTTAGGACACTACACTTCTCCTCAGGTTACACTTGTCAGGCCTCATTTAGTATATGCCGCTAGTATATGGGATCCGTTGGAGGAAGGTTTGATAAAAGAATTAGAGCGTGTGCAAAGGAGATCCGCTAGATTTGTTAAAGGCCGTATGATAATTGTGTAAGTGTTACGAATTCAATAGAAGAACTAGGATGGGAATTACTATCAGAACGCAGGTTAAAATTTAGGTTAAACCTTTTTCAGTAAATTCCAAAGCGATTTGCTCAATAGGCAGGCAGTAAATGTTTCTCATTATGTTCTCTACTCTCTTATTTATGCATGATGTAAATATTGATGTTCTTATTTATGCATCATATTTTGAATCTGTAGTAGTAGTCTTTGTATCCCTTGCATGTTGGAACGATTGAAGATAGAATGTTTCTTGGGTATTAGACTTTTAATTGGCGCTTTGCATGTGTGGTACGCGGGTTTTAATGTAATGTCGGTGTTCTACCATATCATTCATGCATGCCTGGTGCGAAAGCACCCCCTGCCACACACCCTTTGGGTGGCTTGCAGGGTATGACGTAGATGACGTAGATGTATATGACACCAGCCGTAGGGAATGTTTTGGGAGGTGACATGGTGACGTGTATTATGGGAGTGTATTTAGTGGAGCTCAGTTTGTATTGCGGTCGCTTATTGTGCGCGGAAAGAACGAGTTTTTTGTACATATCGGTGTGGCAATGTATCTCTCTTATTTTATCGCTTCTTTCAGACCTAAAGATGTAGTGAGGCGTCATGATAATATTCTCTGTGTCGCTCTGAAAAACGTCAGTTCTGAATTTCGTAAGCAACTAAGCCTAGTTAGTAGACTCCGAGTGTCTAGGGGCCTCCACCTTAATCCCTCAAAAAGTTGTGAGACACTAATATTCGTTGGTAGCAGTTTTTAACGAAGCGCGCTGCTTTCCTTTGTATTATATTAAATTTGTTTGGTTCAATCTTTATGACCAGGGTTCCAAACGCTCGCGGCGTATTTGAGGTGTGGCCTAACCAGAGCGAAGTAGCACCTCTCTTTCACTTTTTCGTCCGAGGACCTTCCTATTAAACGTTTTACAAAACCTAGTTTCTTTAATGTTGTGCTACATATGTTTTTATGTATGTTCCTCACGGTATATCAGGAGTCAAGGTAATGCCAAGATATTGCACTGTATCTGAAGATGTTATGCTTACTCCACCGGCAGTATAGTTAAGGCGATGACTTTTGCAGTAAGTGAACTGTGGTGCATTTACTAATATGTAGTTCTAACCCCCACTCCTGGTGTACGAATGAACGTTGTTAAGGTCCGATAACAGATATGAATATTATTTTTTATTTTTTTTATTTTTACCTTTCCATGTTTTTTTCGGGAAAAGTTGAATTAAATTTGCTCTATTACCTTCGAAGCGTTTATTTAAAAATTTCATCTGTCTATGCCGACGTCTTCATCTCCGGTGGAAGAGGGAGGGACGCGGAAGAACGAAATGGTCCTTTACGACTCGCTCCAAATCCTTTGTTCCCCTTTCTCTCTTTCTCTTTCCTCGAGGGAGTCAAGGGATCGCACTTCTTGTTCATTTCCGGCGCACTTATTTCTTCCTTGAAAATCCTTCTCCCTCTTCCCTCCTTGATGCGCTAGACCTTAAGACGATTGCGCGCCGAAGAGAAGCGTCGCAGTATTCCAAGTCCCGTCGTTTTTCCGCCCTTGTTACCTTTTTTTTGGTCTCATAAATATTTTTTGTTCTTTTGCTTTTCACCCAACACCCTTCCTCACGTGCTGTTTTTTTTTTCCTCCAGATTGCCTCACGGCCCGAGAGTTTAATTTTTTTCCGTCCCGTTGCAATGAAACGTCTGGTGAGTCTCTTGGGAAAATTTCCTTCCTTTTCTCACGCGTGGCTAACTGGTTACGTGGCCGGCGAATATGCTCCGGAACCGCGGACATCCTTAACCTTATAAGGACTAGCGTACATTTAAATGTACGCTGGGTTATTGGGGTCCTACGGCCGAGAGTACGCAATAATGTACGCTATATCCGACTGCTTCCGCTTGGGCCTTTTTCTCGCTTTTGACCTTGTAGAAGACTCCTAACCATCTGGTCTCTTTGTAATGTAATATATGACACTCTCCCCTTGGTAACCCAATCTTTTGGGTGAAGATGAGGTTGCCGAGACGTATTTTCTTAGAAGGAGACTTTTTATTTTATTTTTTATTATTTTTTATTCTTTTTATTTTATTATTTCTTTGACGAATCTGAGCGGCAAACTACCTATTTTCTTCCCCTCGTATGTGTATTTATATTGTTTTCTATAACTGACAAAGATCCATACATATTCAATCTTGAGGTCGGTCAGTAAACAAAAATTTAAAAATTATCACCTTGTATACGTGTCGTGTCTTCTGTAACGATCCGTATTAGACTGGAACGGTTTTTTTTTTTAATGAAATGTATTCCAAAATATTATTCTGCGAATTATTATTTCAAGGAAAAGCATTTCCTGCAATAGTATATCTATACCATGAGGTATAAGTAAACCAAACGATATTTTGAAAAGTCTTTTGCAGTATTTTATACGTCGATAAAACTACAGTAAATTTGCCCTGAATGAAGCACGGCTCACTGAGACGCAAAGTAAAATTGCGAGAAACGCGCGGTGCTGTATGAAACTTCCTTACAGGGAACAAGTCCACAATATCTTGCTCAAAGCTTATGTTGTTATATTTTTCCATATTATTTCGGCAAAATTACGTGAACACAAGCTACTTATATGTCTTACACTAGCAAGGAAGGAAATATGCTGGAAAGTGTGGTAAAGCGGTCACAATAAATAATATGATACAACGACGATGATTTGAGTAATGCACACGAATATATTTTAGATATGATACTTGAAACACGAAGTTTTCAGCAGGGAAACTAATACCAAGTGAACTCGTACCGACATTTTCCCAATCAGACCTGCCTGCCGGACGACCGGCAATAAAAAGGAAAAAAAAGGAGCTGCCGGGCCAGTTTATTACATGAGATACCCAAAAACCTACCAGATGGAAATTCCTAGCATTCCCTAGCAGTGTGGTGAGGGAAAGTAACGGTAATGTGCATTTTGTGCTCGTAAAACCCTCTCAACCCACGCCGCTCATCATTTCGGTAGAAAATTGGTAGCAGAAACTCATCAGTCGTCACTGTGGGCGGTCGTATTCAAAGACTTGCTGTTCTGGCAATCTTAAGAGAGGTATTTAACATTCCTTTGAAGTGCTCACATTCTGGGATTTCATTCTTTTGCCCAGTAAGTATTTTTTTGTAAATATAACTGGATTATGTTCCATTGTTTTGCAGCTAATTTATCTTTTGTTTACCAAATTTTCTATCGCTATATACAAATATGCCCATCGGAGACATATCATCTTTTCACTTTTTTAGATGGCATCAAAAAAAAAGTGGCATGAGGATGAAATGATAGTTATTTGGATGTACATGAAGCCGGTGATGGAAGTTGAAGAGAGGAGGAGGGAGCGGAGCGTTCGGAAGAAGATATCGAGGAATAGGTTCTACATTCGACCACTTGGGTTTCAGGGCATTTTCGCAGACGTGCAGCACGTCTGAGTGCTTTTACTGCTGGTCCTAGCGGAATAAGAGAGAGAGAGAGTGAAGCACCTGGCATGAGAAAATATTCATCTCCTTTGGCATCATTCACACTCTGCTTTGTCGAAGAGATCCAAACACTGGTGGAGGAGAAAAACAGGTATTACAACCAATATCTTCTCACCATTGTCGAAGGACCTTCGCGTCAGCCTGACGTTACTATCTGCCGGAAAGTTTGTTTTTAGCGGTTTTTTATGGGATATGTCAAAAATAGCGATCGAATGACGAATTATTATTCCTTCAGCCGTCGCACCTGGAATTGGTCAAAATAACTTTCATTCATCTGCCGGATCTAACAATCCTAAATACTTGAATCCTCATGAACTCCTGCGGTGGTAAAATTTCTTTTAGAGAATCAACTGGAACTTATCAGGCACATGGGGGAGGAAGGCTCCAATGCTTTACCGGCCCGCACTTCCCAAAGAGATAAACCGCATTCACCTAGTGTTAGCCTTGAGAGGCTGGAAGCTAAGGAGAACTAACATAGGCCGGCGAAAGGAAACTCTTCGCGATGTCGCGTGAGTTCTTCTAAAGGGAAGCACTCGCGCCCAAAATTTAGAAGCAGAAAGGGTTATGTCGGGCTCTGTCGTATCGTGTTTAGAAGAGTACCTAACAAAAATTTCATTTAAAATTATAATCATATTACAAGTGATGATAACCATAAACGATATTTATAAAATAATGTATTAATTATTTACAGCTTTCTTGTCAATGAAAATATGTTGTTATTTTTCTTGATAACTAGCGATTTTTGTGAATTTTTATGCTCTTTTTCATGAATTACTGTGGAAATGGCCGACAAATTGATAAAGCAGAGTATTTTGTTAATAAAATGCTTTTTATTTCATTAAGTTTCGTTGGGTCAATCTCAAGTTATGGCCATTAAATTATATTACTGCAAAAATTCATTGAATACTGAAAATTAAATCCGGCCGGGAGCGTCCGCAGCGGGGATTTAAATCCGTGCGATAAAGGTTAAGAGTGTTCCACCGTCACCTAGCGATACAAAATAAAAATACTAAATTCCAAATGTTTCTTCGATTGGTTTCTCCGCTAGAGAATCTTGTAATAATTTTCTCACCTAATTTTTCAAAATGTTAAATACCGTAATCCGCATTCTCCCGACTTTTGAATTTCTGTCTTTTAAATCCTCCCCACTAATATTTTCTAGAGTGAGAAGTTCTTTCGGGTATGATTCATCGAGTGATCTCAATTTATCGTACTCTATCTTTGACGACGCGAACTCTGTTTTTTTTCATCCGTTCTACGTAACCCCAAGCTGAGTATTTCCTCAAGTTGATTTGCTTCCTTAGTGCTCTAAGGGCCCGTAGTTCTATCATTCTTTCAAACCCTGTCTATCCCTGTAATAATAATAGCAAAACGTAAAATAATGAACTTGAAGACTTCCACGGAGTCGTTCAGATGGCCGTGAAGGCTTTTCGGGCTCTCTTCCGCGTATTTCCATTGTCGTTGGCGAGTATTTCGACAGAATTGCATCTTCACTTCTGACCTGAAGAAGACAGCTGCAGTGCTGTCGAAAATGTCGTCTACGACAATGGAATTATGCGGAAGAGAGCCCGAAAACCGTTCACTGCCACACAAAATAATGCTCCACTTACCCGATAATGGCACTCTATAATTAGGGGCACTCAATATTATTTGCGTTCTGTCACGATTGCCACTATTTCTCCCCAAGAGAATCTTGTAACCACTTTCCGAGCAAACTTTTCTAGTCACTGATTACTCACAGCATTTCATTCCTGCCATGTTGTAAACAATACAACTCAAAGTCCATCACAACCAAATAAACAGCATTGTTGTTCAAAATTAACATTCATTTCATAAAAATGAACTACTATATGCAACACATTCAAAAATCCTTGTAACTCTACGTTCCAAATTCTCCGGCTCTGCTGATCTCCGCCTTCCTTCTGTCTTCTGCGAAGTTCCTTAGGGGTTTCTCCGGAAGCGCGCTCGGATACTGCGCAGAAATAAACAAACGCGCCGTTTCCATCTTCGCAGTCATCATGATCACGGAGCACAGGCATCGTCGCCCAACCAACCCATCCTTTCTGCCTTCCGCTGACATCTGTGTCCTCGTTCGTCCCGAGATTTTAATCAGCGTGTCCGAGCAAAAAGTAGGTTAGCCCGAGTCTGATGGTGTTTTTTTTTTACCCCCCTGAAGTTGTTGAAGGAAGACGCGTTCCAATCCGTTTCTATCGGCGTCGTCGGTTATTTTTTTGACAATTTGAGAACTGAGTGCCCCCCAGTATTAGTGAAAATTTGTCAGGTATGAAAGGTTTTTCAATGTAAACCCATCTTCCCATTTGCGAAATGAAAGCTGTAACTTAGTAATTCCACATTAACTTTATTAACGACCCATATTTCGACTTATGAAGTCATCATCAGGACGTATATTATAGGAATACATATATTACATGTTGATATGATAGGAACATAATATGAGGACCCCAGAAGTCAAGGGGTCTAAGCAACAAAATCGTTGTTTTGGGGAAACTTAAGTCAAAGTTGAAAATGTTTGATACAACCCACTAAGTAGTTAATGATGGAGTGCGCAATTAAGAGAAGAAAACGTAGTCTTAACCTTATTTAATGTCTTTTTACTCCAAGCCTCAGAACAGCAACAATGACAACAACAACTACATAAATAAAAGCTGTTACTAACTCCAACAACCCCACTTAAAAGCTTATATCGTAAGTCCCATTCCATTTCTTAATATTTCAAATTTAAATTTTGGGAGTGGCTTCGTCAGTGCATCAGCAAGCATGTCCCCACTCTTGCAATAAACATATCGAATAACATTGTTTTTCAATGAATCTCTTATATAATGGTGGCGGGCATCTATGTGCTTGGTTCTTGACCTTAATTTTTCATTTGAAGCAATCTTTATGCATCCCTGGTTATCTTCAAATATTGTCATGGGTTCATCCTGCAGCTCCCCCATGTCATGCAGCAACTGTCGTAGCCATTCACCTTCCTGACTGGCACATGCTGCTGAAATATATTCAGCTTCTGTCGAGGACGGAGAAACTGAAGACTGCTTTCTGCTGCACCAGGAAATTGTACTTTTTCCCAATTAGAAAATGTATCCACTGGTAGACTTTCTGTCTTGCATATCTCCTCCCCAGTCAGCATCTACGTAGCCAGTTAGTTTCAGACCCCCACTGGCATAATATCGCGGGTCTTCTTGAGATAACGCATTAGTTTCTTTAAAGCCTTCCAATCTCGTTTTCTTGGATTACCAACCCGTCTGCGTAGGATACTCATTGCACCGAAAATATCTGGTCTAGCAGTTGTTGAAATATACAGAAGTGCCCCCACTGCTGCCCTATATTTTCCATTATTTGACAGAGCATCATTCTCTCCCTGCAATTTTGGGTATTCGGGTTCCATGGGTATAGATACACATTTCGTATCTTCCATCCCAAACTTTTTCAATATCCCATCTATTTCCATTCTTTGACTCAATTGAAAACTTCCATCCTTATTTCTCTGAATTTGTATCCCTAAGGTGTTGGTTGCATTCCCCAAATCCTTTACTTCAAAGTGATGGTTTAACATTTCTCTAAGTTCCTTAATTTTATCTTCATTCTCACGTATTATAATCAGGTCATCTACATATATGAGAATGTACATTCTTTTGTCCTTTTCATTCTTCGTGTATAGACATGGATCTGCCTTCCTTCGTTGAAATCCTTCTTCAAGTAAAACTTCATTTATTTTTATATTCCAAGCCCTTGCTGACTGTTTCAGTCCATACATTGATTTTTGAAGCTTATAGACTAAATTTTCTTCAGTTTTCTTGGAGTAACCTGGCGGTTGTTGCATGTACGATATAATTCCTCATCAATGTCACCGTTAAGAAATGCTATTTTTACATCTAAGTGTCGGACAAACATCCTCCGCACTGCTGCTATGCTCATAAGGACTTTAAAAGTGCTCTGTCTACAACTGGTACAAAGGTTGAATCATAATCTTCTCCATATTTTTTAGAGTAACCTTTTACAACAAGTCTTCCCTTTCGTCGAAAAATATGTCACTTTATAAAAGGAAGCATTTACTAAGTAACCGTTAGGTCTCAAAAATAGTCAGCTATTATTCATAGTATCGAGTAGTTCATATCTCTCCAATCGTCATTGAATTTTCACCACAGTCTCACGTTAACAACAATTAACAACGACTATTTGAGATTCGGCTGAGAAGACTTTTTTCTAAGTGGCGCCATGGACAGATTGAACTAAATCTGGAAATTGAGGCAACTCATTATCTAGGCAACGATTGCAAACATTTAAATCCATAATATATATTCATGAGTTTAGTAATATGGTAAACGAGGTAAATAGCAGAAGTTTCCCTTGGCAACGTTGCATCAGTTCATCACATTATGTCGGCTATACGCTTCGACGAAAATCAGATGTCTGCATTTAAACCTGAATACACGTGTCTCATTATCAATGACCTAAGCTGAAAAAAATATACTAGGTATTTCAATGTCTATTGCACGCTTTACAACCTTTTGGTTAGTATTATTCGGGCAGTAATTGAGATATAAAGTTATGTGAAGATACATCATCGCGCTGCTATTAACGCAGTGCATTTCAGCGTTAATATTCATAATTTTAAGACCAATTTATCTTCGTTTAGGGACCAATGACCTAGAGAAAATTTTCAGCATTCGATAGTAAAAGTCTTACTTTATAATATATGTTAAAATGAAGGTTATGTTACCGGTCATGTCGAAAATAAAGGTTCCTCCTCACAGAATGGCGATAACTTATTTCGCCTCATGGGCTCACTTGAAAAATAACGATAACGCGAGCGCTCGCGTTATGGAGAGCCGAGATCACGTCACTGGCTAGTTGTAGAAAATCGAGTCCACTAATCAATATGAATAACGAAATTCTAATCTCTCCTGGCAATTTTTACTGATGAAGCGCGATATTACATGTTGTAAAATTTGAGAATGAGTTAAAGTAAGGGAGGTGTATTTTTCTGACTAATATTAATGCCGTTTTTGCCAAAAGAATGTTTTTTAAAAGCAAATTCTCACAAGAAATCGAGAGGTCGTATGACTGAGGTATCTGCTCATCTTATCTTTCGAGCAATAAATGAATCACTGCATTCGTTACCTACAAAATGCATTCAAATCAAAGAGTCAAAATTAGTTCAGTGTCAATGGTGCTGCAGTTCGATTCCTGTTGCTAGGAAGAAGTGTTTAGTAAAATGTATACATATTCTTTCCATGATGAACACATTTTCTCCTCATTTTTGTTTTGTCGGCCCCGGTGGCGGTGGGGTAAAGTCCTCTCCTGATAACCTGCGGGTCGTGGGTTCGAGTCTCGCCTGGGTAGAATATTATCTGCCGAGGAGGTGTGTGTTCGTCTATTGTTAATGTTAAAACACTCGATGGAATGGGCGTTTGTTGTGATGTTTTCGGGGTTGTGAGTATAAATAAATTATATATTTTAATTCATTCGTAAATATAGTATTTTTGTAAGCAATGCAAACGAATAAATGGAATTCGGTTATATCTCTTCTCCCTCGGTATAGCGAATCCACCTCAAGTAACGGTATCGTGTTTGTCTGTTTAAATCATAAACAACGCAATGAAATTTTAATTTCCCCTCGTGTAAATAGCATTCATAGCAACCGTAAAGTATCAGTGTAATTACGTCTAATATCCCACTCTGCAGTATCCCCTAAAGTAGGCGCACTCCGCATTTCTTCTTCCGCTCGCACGTGAATAAATAATCCCGAAGTCTCTGACGAACGTGGGCGATTTTCATTTTTCTCGGGAAAGCGCGGCGTGCCCTTGTCTGACCCACTTATCACCGCCTCAATCAAAATATGGAGTCTTGTTTTTTTCGGACTAATAAGCTTTATGCATCTCAACTGGAGTGCTTTGCATGAAATGTTCTTTCGTTCGCGCAGAAAATTCGCCATTTTAGGTCGGTTCTTGCAAAAAGTGAAAGCTGGTTTTGTTCATTGTCCTTTGCATTGCGAATTGGCCTCTGCGTCGTTTTAAATGCACTGCCGGACAATATCGATCGCTTCCGAAAATGTCAGTGTTCCGATGCAATTACTGGAAGCCTTACATTTTTTTTAACTTCAATGGTTTGTTTACTCTATTTTTTTGCGACGAATGTTCGTGCTAATTTTTGTGGTAAAGTTTAAAAAAATATTATTATTTGCCTCTTCAAAGATAAAACTATTTCGAAAGAAGTTTGCAAATATCAGCGATCAAAATAGGTTCGCCCTGATTAACTGATGGTTTCTTACTATTTTTTCTTCAAATATTTCAAAATTATGTCAAAATCAGTTATTGTAATGGCCGAGGTTGCGTGGATCGACTACAAAACAGTAAAACAACTGTAGTTTGAAATAAATGAGAATAAAATTCCATCACCAGCTGATCTACATCTACATAATACCCTGTGAGCCGCCGTATGGGCGTGTGGTAGGGGGTGTTAGGTAACCAGCCGTGTGAAGACGTGAGTTTTTGGGAGATGAAATGGTGACATGTATTATAGGAGTGTATTCAGCGGAGCTCAGTCTTTATTGTGGTCACTTATTGTGCGCGGAAAGAACGAATTTTTGCACCTATATGTTCGGCAGAGCATCTCCCTTATTTTGTCGCATCTGTCTGACCTAGAGATGTAGTGAGGAGTCATGATAATATTCTCTGTGTCGCTCTGAAAAATGTCAGTTCTGAAATTATCAAGCAACCTAAGCCTATCGTGTAGCGTTCGAGTCTCTAGGGGCTCCCACCTTAATCCCTTTATAAGTTGTGAGACACTATATGTACGCTCGTAGCAGTTTTTTGCGAAACGCGCGGCTTTCATTTGAAATTTATTAATTTTTTTGGTTAAGTATTAATGACCAGGGTCCCAAATGCTCGCAGCGTATTCGAGGTGTGACCTAACCAGAGCGAAGAAGTCTCTCTCGTTGACTTTTTCATCCGACGACCTTCCTATTTTATGTTTAACAAAACCTAGTTTTTTTTAAATACTGTGCCTCATATGTTTTGTGATTGTAATCCCCACGATATATCAGAAGTTGAAGTAATTCCAAGATATTTTACTGTATCTTAAGATTTTATGTTTACTGCACTCACAGTCACATAGGTATGGCATTTGTGTGATGACTTTCGCAGAAAGTGAACTGTGGTGCATTGACTAATATTTAATTCTAACCCCTACACCTGGCACGAATGAAAGTTTAAAGGCATTAAGTAATGGTAGCGGGCGTGACTTCGTGGAAATCCTTCATAGTAGGAGCGTACGAAGAAATTACAGATTAGCCGTTTCCACATGAGGTTTTATTCTTACCGACCATGGTTTCGTTACAGAGTAGTACACCTTGATAATGTAACCATGGTGGTAACAATAAAACGTCATGTGGAAACAGCCAAGTTGTAATTTCTTCATACGCTCCTACTTTAAAGGCATTTTTTGAATTTGCGCTTACTGATAAGGCAAATATTGAAATTTGTTCCTTTTGAAATTCGATGGGTTTTTTCTCTATTTTATGCTACGCATTTTCGTACTAATTTTTGTAGTTAAGTTTTTAAAATCGACTATTTGTCCCGTAAAAGATAAAACTAGTGTGCATTTCTAAGTTTTCATGAGTTTTCTTATTTTAGCGGTCAAGAAAGGCTTGTGATATTTAACTTTCAGTCCCGAAAGGGATATATTATTGCGTTTTCTTCAGATGTTTCAAAATGCTGATGCAATCAGTCATTCTATTGAACGAATTTGCGTGCATCATCGGCAAAAAAAAGTAAAAATATAACGTTTGAATTAAGTGAGAATTATATTCCACCACCAGTTCATAAGACAATAAGTAAAAGTCGTACACTTTTTCAACTTCAATTGGTTGTTTTCTCTATTTTATGCGACTTATTTCCGTACTAATTTTTGTAGTGAAATTTTTTTAAATCGATTATTTGCCTCTTTGAAGATAAGACTTAGCGAAACTAGTTTTCAGATATTAGAGTTAAAAAAAAGGCTCGTCATATTTAGTTTTATTTCCACAACTGATGAGTTTTCATAATTTTTTTTCGAATATTTCGAAACTATGATAATATCAGTCTTACTACTTACGATTTCATACTAATTTTTGAGGTAACGTTTTTTTAAAACAATTATTTGCCTCTTAGAAGATGTAACTAGTGTGCCATGAGAATATGTGTGAGGTCTGCGCATTGGTTCGGCAAACCAAAGGTCCGTGGTTCCATTCCCGGTCCAGGCCGAATTTTTCTCATGGAAAATTCTTCAAAGAAAATCTCCCGCCATGTTTGAATACTTAACTAGTGTTTCCAAGCGAGATTTCAGATGTCAATGGTCAAAAAAGGCTTCTTATATATAACTTTTAGTCCCAAAAATGAATGAATTCTGATTGTTTTTTCTTCAAATATTTCAAAATTATGATAAAATCAGTCATTCTAATGAACGAGTTTTCGTGCATCATCTACAAAACAGTAAAAACAAATCCCGTTTAAAATGAATGAGAATTAAACTCCACCACCAACTCATAATACACGCCAATGGGTTTTCATTAGGTAGAGGGTTGGCGCGGGATCCCTAATGTCTTTCAACAAATAGTACTTGATGCTATACCAACGACCAGAGCTGCTAATAAATTGACCTATTGCCAGTTCTATTAGGCTTATCTTTTTTCAGACTTTTGGCCTTCGGTGAACATTTTCCCTGCCTGACGATACATTTTTTATGATCTGGGATGGAATTAACTTAGGTAGTTAACTTAGTAAATGTCAATTATTCGATTCTCAATTAAAATCTTTTATTTATGCCTGTAACCTCATCGCTATACTTTACGAATTTTCATTTCGGTTGTAAATAAAACGTATATTTGGCACGAAACGGGAGGTACACTCAACTTTGCTCATGCTATACTTGACTTAATATGGCGTCACCCCGTAGAAGGACTTAATATTAATAGTTTCCATATTGAAAAGAATACCTTCCCACAATTTTTTATTCGAACGTCGCGTATCACAGCTTTTCTACATCGTCAATTACAATGACTTGTAACATTTTGGTTTATTATAAGTGCCTGCGTTGAGTGAAATAACTTCTGTAGTATCGCCAGATTACTTTTATGCACGACCAATATTCCATCCCATCGGTGACGTCATCAGGCACAGAATCATCAGCCATGTTGAGCGTGTACGTTTTGTTGGAGAGGGATGTTGGGAAGATAGTAAATTGCTGTTTTTTACTGAATATGGATTTTTTTAAACCACTGCACCTGACGGTCCAGCCGTAAAATTCGTCGTTAAAAGGAAAGGATTGTAGAAAAGAATTTGAAAGACAAGTTTCTTTCAAAGAAATTTGTCTTTTAAATAGCAAAATGTGTTGATTTAAAGAAATATTAGGAAATAAAGACAAGCATGTCAGTTTTAACTATGCATAACGAATGTTTCTAAATCTCCCGAGTAGTGCTAAAATCATGTTCCCTGCATGACTTTTGTGTCACTTTTTCATAGTTATATTAATGGATTATTTTTGTAGTCTCTGTAGCATTTGTAGGATACCGATAGTGTGTGGTTCTTTATGGTGAAATTCAATTTCTTCGCTGTAGTTCATGTTGGTGATAAGTCACCCCCTGTCGAACACCCTTGGGATGGCTCCCAGGGTAATTAGTAGATGTAGATAACTCAGAGTGCCTGAATACGGCGTGACTTCCGAAACTAGTTGTATATTCTATAATAAAATTTGGAAGTTACAAGTTTTAACTTATTACAAGAAAACAATATTGTCGATACTCCGTGCACTGATAAAGAAAAGAAAAAGAAACTTCTGTTATCTCCGCTTCGTTTACATAAAAAAATTTCGTCCTGCCCCTTCCATCTGGCACCAACGAAAAAGGCTCACCGCTCGGCGTAGGCTTGCTCGGGAAATATTTGTAGAGAGAGAGAGAGAGGCGATATGTCGAAGGGATGGCAGCCCCTGTGGGTGCCGGAAGATTTTTCGACCTTCGCCCATTGCCGGTGAAGAAATAATCACTTGATAAGGGTGACTCATGCCTGCGTAATCTGTTTACATCCTCGGTCTTTTCATCTTGAGAACACGCCTCGCGGATGTTGACGATGGAGGAAGGAAAAGATTCTTGAAGAGGCCCCACGGGAGAGATTGTGCTTGCGTTTGTGGAGATAGAGTGAGGGGTGGGAGGAGTTTTTGGATGATGGACGGGCCAAAGGGGGGGGGGAACGAGCCCGTACTGGACCATAAGCATCGGCGGCGAGTGTCTTTTGGGACGGACTAGAAAAGGCTTCTCCTTAGCGCAGAGACAGGATCGCCTCCCTTCTTTAACCTTGCTCCTCACTCGTCGAGTGGGCGCGAGGCGTTTTGAAGTGCCGCCGCCGGCTGTAAGGAATAAGATCGGGAATAGATTCTCCCGGAAGGGAAGAGAAGAAAGGCCTTAGATCAGAGGCCAGCGTGGTTGGCAATGGTATCTGCCAGCGTCTGACTATAGGCAAAGACAAATATTTATTTAATCACTCTGGGTAGACGCCCTTAAGAGAAAAAATATGATAAAACATGACTAGACTGATACAACTTTTTTTACAAAAATTCAACTAAGTAATATTTAGTAACAGGTAAGTAATATTTCATACTTGACATAACACCAAACGCCTAATACGTCCCAGGCCAGCTTAGTGCCTCGATGATAGAGCAAGGGTCCACAGACCTCTTTTGTCTCATTTACCCCCATACACTGCTTCATACACGCCCTCCTTTTTTTAAGACTCCTAACATTCCTCCTAATATTTGGAAAAATTACCACCGAAGTCCACAGGACACTAAAGATGATAAAAGGACACTTAAACTCAACGTAAAGATCATATAATTTAATTACCTTGTAAGATTTTAATAACCTTAACAATTACCTTGTAATTCTTCCAAATTCTCTCAGAATCAAAATAAGTCTCATCAGAACAAAGACGACAGTTACTCCAAAAAAATCACTTGTTTATAAACAACCGTTACTAAGTGATAAGAACCAGCCAAGGCCTTCACCAATTTTGTTTGTTGAATTTAATGTAAAATTGAAATGTAACATTAATCGTTACAGTAATTGAGACAATGTAAATGAAAGGTACAAATATTTTCCCTAAAAAATTAATACATTTTGGAAATAAAACCTAACAATGCTTTAACCCATTCCACCACTCCGCTACCCCACGATCGATTTGATATCTCGGCATAATAGAGGTTCTTTCGACGACCTTTAACGAATTATGAACAAGTCTCCGTGACGCATTTGGATATCAGCATAGTAGAAATCAATAGTGAATACGTTACCAATGCATAATGACTATATTCACTATCCTAGTGAATTGTATGACACTCTTGCTATTTTAGTTTTCATTATAGATACACCTCATTGTTTTTTTTTACATTGTGATACTTCAGTGATTTTTTAGGAGCATAATCAGGAGATCGGGTTGGTGTGGTGGCTAGACTACTGGTTAACTATACGGACGGTTAGGGTTCACATTCCTGCAGAGGAGGATATTTTTCAGAGGAAACCCGATCCCTACTTGAGTGTCTTGTGGAGGGCACTTCAAGTACAGTACTCCGTCTGTCGGATGAGACGTTAAACCGTAGTCCCCTTGGCGCCTTTCGTTAAGAGTAGGCGAATGCCGGCGCCAGGTTTCTCTCCACCTTTCCTCCCTCATTTGTCACCTATGGCGCAAATGACCTTAGCTGTCGGTCGCCTCCCCAAATATCCAATCCGATCCAGTAGCATAATGTCTGGTGAACAATGCCTAAGCTCCTAAATTTGACTATATTTTCCTTAATTTATATGGCAATCTTGATAGCTCTGTATCTGAAAACGATTACCCATGTGTCCGCGAATATTTGTACTACAGTCTGGAATTCCACTCGGAGCACTTTAAAGAGTTATCTGTTTGGAAAAATACTAACGTCCGCAAGCAGCGAACTCATGTTTCACAGGAAATCGGACGAACCGTTGAAGATACACTGAAACGTTTGCTAGGCTGCAAACTCCGAGGGCAGCAGATTTCTGGCCACGAGGAGAAGAGACGAGTAAGAAAAGAGAAGGTTATCCTCGCCACCAGATAGGAGTGCGACAAGTTGACCAAAGTCCAGTGCGCCGGGGGATTTATAAAAATAAATGCAAGGAGCGTGGCGCACGGCGAAAATGACCTGCGATGCATGTGCCCGGAACTGATGAAACCACACATACAGGCGTGGAGGAAACGACAAAAGTAAGCAGTCCCAGGGGGGGGGGGCGTGGCGGCGGGGGTCAATCCTAGGGAGGGACGAACGCGCGCTCTTATTTCCTACCTTCCCGCCCCCTTTAGAGGATGCACGAGACTCATCATCGGCTTGTGGCCCCCACAACGGTCATCTCCAATCGCCCTCTCTTTCCACACATCCCACGACCCCTTGATGAGAAAACAGGGAGTAGGTCGCCCAACGCCATCGCCGCCGCCCCTGGCAGGTGGCGCGGTTGCACACACGGCGGGTGTGCCTGCCCTATCTACCCTCTGTCCACCTATCGGCGTTCCCCGGGACGTCTCCCTACTCCCCGTTCCTTCGGCCTCCGCGCGGTGCCAACTGCCCCCTGAGGGAGGTTAGCAGTATCATCCCATCCCTCTGGTCGTCCACATACAATGTAGACGAGAAGAGAAGCAGATGAGGCCTCTGTTGAAATCCTTGGCGGAGCTGCTGGTGGATTTAAAAAACTGCCCGCAATATTCGTCGAGCGAGATTAAAAAACCTGTAATTCAAAGTTCGTAACCTGTAATTAAGTATCTGAAAGGGTGCGTCGAACACTGAAGGGGAATTCAAAATGATCAAGGTGAATCGTTAATCTCAGAGTGATCTCTCAACTGGAGGATAAAACTCTGTGTCTTTCAGGAAGGTCCGTAGAATATTCAGGTTTCCACAAAACATGTAAACGAAGCGAATTCCCGATCCGAGCCGCTATCAGAATAGAAGGGGCATTTATTATAAGAAGTTTTATTGGGAGCTTAAACTAAATTAAAGGGATTTCTTTTATACTCATTCCTTCCCAATGGTCGCGAACAGATTGCGTCATCAAACTGCAGCATTGGTTATCCTTGATCTTTCCTTCCTTTGCCTAGGATGGCATGACGGGATGGACGAGTTTGCGAATATGTATCAATAATATCCACCATCTGTTCCAAGTTTTAGGCAAGTAACTCTTAAAACATATATTGTTTACTTAGTGCTATCGATTCTATTTGATATCCCAACAGTTTTCATCGGGATTGCGGATTATTAATTATTTTAATAAATAAACAAGGTATCTAAGGAGAGTGTACATTAAAAAAGTAAATTCGTACTGATTTCTTGTAACTTGTCGATGGAAAACATCATAAAATTGCAAAATTAGCGGGTTAGCCCGTAAGCGCTTATGGAAAATCGGGGTTAACAAAGATAGCGGATAGGCCACGCCCACGTTTCAGCTTTTAGCTTTGACCACAATTGCAAGCGCCCTCTCCATCTACCTCAATGGTAGAAATATACTGATGTCAGTATAATTCTATGGGTTATTTACTCCTCCTCTTTCGAAGAAAAGAAACTATATGGCGCCTAATGAATTACGAGTATTTTATCATTTCTCCATCTACCTCAATAATGTTGTCTGTCCGTCGCCACAGTGATCTTATGCCTAGTCTTGCGATTCCAGAAATCTTTTATTTCATGCTCGTTGAGACTTTCGTCGAGTAGTCCCGAATAATTTACCCTGAATCTAAAAGTCACTAATAAATAATACAAGTTCTTTGGTAACTCTGTGGTATTCCATATTTTTTCTTTCAGAGGATTTAATGGTTACATTTACAAAACCACAACTTAAAACTCACCTGAAGATGACGCTTAAGCGTTGAAACCCGGGTCGTGTGTGTTTTTAATTTGTGGTTTCGTAAATGTAACCATTAAATCCTCTGAAAGTAAAAGTCACTAATTGAAAAGTGCGAGGAACTTCAATTCGACTTTTTCAAGACACTCAAGTATCGCGATGTAACTCTCTTCGAGCCGTTCCTGGATGCAACCGCTTGAGTTTAGGCAGGAAAGAAAGTCGTTCCTATAAAAGGTACGTCACGTATCTCGAAATAAATATTATCAATAAAATAGCGGCTTGGTATCGATTGCCCATCGATTGGATTCCTCCTATTCTACCTGATTGAGGAAGGTCTCCGAGTCTTTTGTTTGTACCATATCCCGACCTGCTAATCTTTAAAAAGGGAGAATATGTAAATGTCGGTTCCCTTCCCAGAGTTCAGTAAATTATTTCGTATTTTTAAAGAAGAACGCAATTCAACTAATAACGACGCATTGGTAGCCAAGTCAAGGTTTAAGTTCATTCAATCGTATTTAAACGGGATATGGATTAGAGTCAAATGACGGAAGAGATAAATATATGATTGCGACTTGAATGAAGTGAGAGCATAAGGTAGACGGACAAACTTCAAGAAAAGTAAAGAAAATACTGTTATTCTATTGAACATGAATGACATTTTAATGGAAAGCTACCATAAAAGTATTTTGAGCGAGATAGTTCCCTGTTCATTAATGGAGAACATTTCGAATTTTACGTTTAAATCTTAGCAGCCGTTAGATGCGTGAGTTAAATATCCCATTATTTATGATCCAATAATATGCTTTCATATGACTGAAATTCTAATTAATACAATGAAAAAATCGACACCTTTAATTTGGCTCATTTTTTCCCACGCACTTAAAACTCCTTCGCAACGGTAGGTTTTTCGCGATTATGAAAGACTACCTGCGGTGGGAATGTGATTTATTTTTGAAATAGTTGAGGACAAACAATACATAGAACAAACTTAATTTTTTGATGGGATCTAGGCGTTAGAACTTCCTAATTTTTTAGTAAGGTCTCTCTGGAGTGCATACACATACCTTTTCCCATGTAAAAAGACGTATTTTTTGTCAAAATTTTCGGAAAGTAATACGAAAAGGGGCTGATATTCTGGTATCTTTTTAAGGATGAGGTGTTTTTCTTTAAAATTACACCAAATTCATTGATTTGTAGGTGAAATTATATTTCGCTCAAACTGCCTTTTGCAAGTTTTTTTAGTACTTATCTACCATTCCCGAGGCCGTTAATACATATTGTCTCTCTATTGGTTCCATTGAATTAGTTACCTCCCGTTTGCGGTTAGATCTGCGTATGTTTTGCTTGCCTGCCCTAGACTTTATTCCCCATTTCCATCTTTGCTCCCTTCACCTTCCTCTCTATTGTTAACCTACCCTACTTATATCACCTTCATCTATTCCGAACCACGCAATGCAGCAGTCTGAGGGGAGGAGAGGTGGGGAATACGTAGCCGGGGTAACGGCTCCCCCCCGCCCCTATTTGCATCGGGGGAGTGGATGGGTGCCTCGTTGGGGGGGAGGGAGTCAAGCCGAGTTGAGGGACAGGCGAGGAGAAAATATGATTGGGGGAGGCGGAGAGAATATGGATGAAGAGGGAGAGAGAGAGAAGTGATTGACCCACTTTTCAGAATGGCGTCTTCAGCCGTTCTCTTTATTCTGCGTCTACCACTTGTCTCCCTCCATATTCGCTTTCATTCCTCTCTCCCTTACTCCCTCTCTCCATCTATCTTTCATTCCTTATTCTCCCTTTCTTCGCTACTCCACTACTGCAGAAACACTTCCTGTTAAAAAAAACTCTTGTTATATTGGATTAAGGTAGTTTGAGCGAGATGATTCCCTAGTCACAATGGACCCCAAATTCCAATTATACGTTTTAATTTCAGCAACTAAAGGAAGCTTGAATTAAATATTGCATCATTTGTGTGCAATAATGTACTCTTATATGAATGAAATATTAAGTAATTAAATAAAAATGTGTATATAAGTCTTTAACTTGACTCGTTTTTTTCGCGCGGAACGTATAAAACTCCTCCACAACGAAAGATTTTTAATGATCCTGAAAAAATTACTGAGCTACCAATATGATTTATTTTCAAAAATAGTTGAGAAAATGTAATAACTAAACACTTAATTTTATGACGAGATCTTGGTGTTAGAAATTCCTCATCTATTGAATAATGTCTCTTTGGAGTGTATACAAGTACCCTTTCCCACGTTGCAGGACTGGCATTTTTCGTCAAAAATCTCAGAAAGTTGCTCGGTAAGGGAGTGGTATTTTAATATATTTGGAAGAGTGAGATATTTTGATTTAACATGAGACCAAATTCGTTGATTCATTGGTGGAATGATAATTCACTCCAACTACCTTTACCCTTCACTGCATTTTGTACCACATACGATACACTGCACACAACTCCGTTTATTGCTTATGGGCATAGTTCTTCTTCTCTACCGCATGGTGTATCATACATGATACACTCCGTTGTAATACTACGTGGTTGTCGGTATTATAATTAGTGATTTTTGCGTTTTAAAATTTGTTTTATCAGGAAAATGATTTTTGGTGCGCATTTGTAAATTCATGCAGTCAAGGGTTAATGCAATCGAGTCTCCCTTTTCCTTCGAATTCCCTCAATCTAGCGCACTCTTCCTCTACTAACTACTTCTTGGCCAAATGAGCACGCCACTATTCTCTCTTACTCCGTTAAGAGGGTTATGGTGGCAAGTTATTTGCGGACATTACTTGTAGCTGGCCACTTTTGACGAAAATATCACGTGTAAACGTCCCTGATAGTCCGTTCAAGGTGGCTCTGGTCTCAGGGTCATTTATTCCAGAGTTCATGGAAACTTTAATACAGCATCGATGAAGTGCAATTCATAAACTGATGTGGAAAGAAGTTAGGGTTTTCCCGGCTAGTTTTTTCCGTAGTTAAGCCTTGAAAGTGGCGATTTTTACATGGGACCGTATGGAGAATTCTCAGATAACAGCAGAATGACACCAATTTGAACGAAAATGCGTATTAAAGCTTTTAACACTTTGCGTTCTAAGCTTGAAATTGAAGGTCCTCTTAGAAAAACTGAGGATTTTACGCACTTACCTATACTATATAAGAAAACACTCTTTAATCTAGGTAAATAAACTTTTATTTACTATTAAAAATTGAATGTCGGCACTTATTGGTCATATGTATGTCTACGAAAAAGACTGCAGCCGTAACATTAGGTCCAGCTACCGTTCAATGATGATATCCCATGGACGTCCTAGTACGTCCATCGTCCTTCTCAGAAAATGTAAGAGAGTGTACCATTACGTGTATAGAGCTCAAAGTGTTAAATAAAAATGTTTATAAGAAGCAATGAGTTCTGAGAAATCGAATTGAAATAATTTATTGGCATCTTACGGCCTATTTTTTAAAGTTATTAATGAATGCCGGTCGTAATCAAAACGCGGTAGTTCCTTGAAAATGGAGCTGAAGTCAGCTCCTATGGCTAGAAAAATGTGGTCACATGAAAAGTGTATTTGTGGCGTGATCTGTATATGTGGTACCTTAATTTTTATTTTCAATAGGTGAGCCATTTCATCAGTGGAATCAGGATTTTTTGAAACTGAGGACATAAAAATGTGAACATAGTATATCAGTTACTTTTTAAGGCTTTTTGTTATTAGAATTAAAGAACATAAAAAAGTGCTCCGTAACCGGCGATGTTTCACCCACGCTTGCTTAGCATTTACTGGAGTGTGCGGCCGTACAAGTACCTTTGAACCGAAGATTGTAAATGTACTGGGCATAGGGAAAATGTTTGGTTTTTTGGAGCATTGTGAGACTATAAATGCTGGAAAGAAAAATGTTCATCTTGTTAACGATCTTACTTTTGACTTGCATTCATCATGGATGTCGATAACCTTTTAGTATGTTGCCCGATCTGATTGCGTTTTATCCTCCTTCCTTGTCTACGTGTATGTTTCTTCTACCCCCTTCCCCCTCCCCCCCAAGTCATCCACCTTGGAACACCAACCCCCTAAGCATAGAATGACCCCCTCTTATTTTTCCTTCCCCTCTATTTCACTTCCCCTCCACCCACCCCGGTTTGAGTATATATGGACACTGAAATAAGAGATGTTTCTCGAAGACATTGTGTCACGCCTTGGTGTTTTTTTTTGGTAGCCCTTTATTTTCAGTTTTCTAGTACATCTATCTATCTCCTCTCTCTGTTCTCCAGCAATCCCCCCTCTCCAAACTTATACAACTCCCTCACAACAAAACAAACAATAACTCAAGGAGCGCGGCGTTACAATTGTATTCCGAAACCATGGCCGGTAAAAATAAGAAGTGTGGTATGTACAAAGCGAGAAATTATTCCGTCTTACTCACCAACATAGTATTTGACATGACTCACCTAGTCAAGACAGAGTCACCTCACTTTGCTTTGTCGCTCACCAATGCATTCCGTTGCTGAGCAACAGAGCTGGCGAGCGACCTTCAATTCCGAATCTTCATATGTATACATTTACGAGTTCATTTGCCGGAACCTTGACCTTTTGTCGCCGCCATTGAATCGCTGGGCAATATTTCGTCATGGCTGTCCGCTGTACAAGAGAGAGGAACACCCTTCGGCACTACGAAACGGGCGTGGAATGCCAATACCGAACGGGAGCCACCAGCAATGCCATCCTTTGAACCTTCCAATCCCGGGATAACCTTTCGCCATGACCCTATCCTCTCATCTGCCATTGCATTCATCCTCCTCATAATTTCCACTCCATCTCACAGTAAGACCGCGAGTTATTCGCGAGAAAACGTTGCTGCATATTAATTTCACTCATTTTTAAAATGAATCTAGTGGTTGTCCTTTTTCTCTTTCATAAAATTCACTCTGCCTCAGTGATTAATTTGAGTACAGTATTAAGTTTAACGAATCAGGCGATGTCTTGCGGAAATTGGTTACAGATATAATGATCTCAAACAAATAGAACTTTGTTATTTTGTCACAAAATATTTATTATCACACACCTACGTAGGTTTGGACAATACTATGTCATTTTCAATACATCTACAAACAACCCTACGACCCGCCGCATGGGATGCAGCAGGGGTTGCTTGGACACCAGCCGTGTAAAGATGTAAGGGATAAGGTTTCGGGAAGTCAAATGGTTCCGTGTATTACGGGAGTGTTTCGAATGAATTTCCGATTTTATTATGACCGCATATTTCGCGTGGAAATTACATTTTTGTACCTATCTGTTCGGCAATGTATCTCTCTTATTTTATCGCTTCTGTCAGACCTAGAGATGTGGTGAGGCGTCATGACAATATTCTCTGTGTCGCTCGGAAACACTCCAGTTCTGAATTTCTCAAGCAACCTTAGCCTAGCTTGTAGCCTCCGAGTCTCTAGGGATTCCCACCTTGTTCTCACTAAACGTTGTGAAACACTATGTGTTCGCTCGTAGCAGTTCTTTGTATTTTATTAATTTTTTTGGTAATATAATTATGACCTGGGTCCCAAATGCTCGCAGGGAATTTGGATGTGGCCTAACAAGAGCAAAGTATCATATCTCTTAATTTTTCATCCGACCACCTTCCTATCATACGCTTAATAAGACTTAGTTTCTTTAATGCTGTGCCGCATATGTTTTGTATGTGTGTGTGATTGTACATATGGTGTGGAAATAACACGAAAGTTTACTTTTATCTCCCCGTAATTCTCGAACTTTCTTGTATATGCACTCCTTCAATTTTCCTCTTTTTGATAGTCATTTCACCAATGAATCAATTTCTTTCGCTAAATATTAGACCTCGAAGAATGTGGAGGACTTGGTATATAAGTGGGCCAGTCCATTTCTTTAATTTCTTAGGTGACAACTGTATAGCATGGCTAGAGTCGCATATTATTAATTCCAAGATTAAAATTAGTCCCAAGTTCGTATAATTTCTATTTGTGACTCCATATCTTGAAATCACTGAACACCGGTGATAAACCCAAGTTACGGGAGGTATATATGGTACTTTAAATTGTGTTTACTCCTCAATGGACTTGGCCCACTTTACCACTGAAGGCTCCATGTAATCAGTACCCTAATGTCCACGTATTGTTTTAAGCACCACAAGCCGAAGATTGCACAAGTAAGACAAACCGGAATAGCCCAAGGCAAGGTCCTTATACCCTTAAAAGTACATTGGGTATAATGTCCCAAGGTATCTTTAACTGGGTCCCCCTGACGGACCGGTGAAGAATCTCATTTTTGGGTTGAGTCTATGTCCTCCAGTTTGTTTCCTGACCAGGAGGGTTGTGTTTGAACCACAGATATATTTTAATAATAATAATATATAGTTATAAACAGTAATGCATACCTGTGGCTTGAACTACTCGAGATAATCCCGTAACTAAGGAGTCACGTGGTACAATCACGAAGGGCCCGAGATTTCGAAGTATTTGAATAATTTATTAAAATCTCACGCAGCCTTCCCGATCGAGTCTTTCTCGCGGTAATTGTAATAATGCATTTATATATCCCGATTAGAGGCACAAGGAACGGGAGATAGCCCCACGGAGTAGGATATAGGTACTCCGTGGATAGCCCTCTAAATTTGTGCCCCCTAAATCTAAATGCCCCGTTTCTGAAGGGATACCAATCGTAACATTTGTGTCATCATGCAAAGTCAGCAAAAATTAATGCACTGCATTATCTTACGTGATCGTGACGTTTATTTACGTGATCATGAAGATTAGTTACGTGATCGCGACTATCTCTGGTGGTTCTAACACAACCCTCTAGGAATTTATTTTCCTATGAGCCGGCAGATATTGATCGAAGATGGTTTTACTTCCTGATGTGTGTTGGCATTGCTTTATGGGCTATCATTGGCATGAGGTAAAATTTTATTTTGCAAAAATACTAAAAACAACTGAAAATTCTATTCGACCGTTAGAATACCATGTTCCTCCAATGTAATGTGCACGGATAACAGAAGTATATTCTCTATAGTCCGTGGTAAGGCGTCCATAACACAGACTAAATCATCCACGGCAGTGCGCACTCTCCCGCCACGTTGGTTTTCATACTAGCGCAACGATAAATAGCTGTTCCCGTGGTGTAGTGGTTATCACGTCCGCTTTACACGCGGAAGGTCCCCGGTTCGAACCCGGGCGGGAACATTTTTTTTCTCTTGACTGTAGTCTACAATAAACTATTTTTAGATGTGATATCTTCATTTTATCGCATCCACCTATGCTGAAGTGTTTTTTTTTTACAATGATACAACTTAGACGTAAAGTGTATACATAGAGTCCATTCAATTTGTCTTCCTTCTTTAAAACAGAGGCCGAGGTTTATGCTATAATTTCATTTGTCCTTTTTTTAAGGCATTCTCTGCTTAACACTCAGTTTATAATCTTCCCGCGTGTTTTCTGGGTGGATTGAGTAGCAATGCCGTCATTTCTACTGGTCTCAAGCTCGGAAATAGTGAGGGTCCTTAAGTGAGGCCCTGCACCCTGAGGTAAAAACCAGCACAGAAATTTTGACTCGGAGTAGGATCTTAATCCTTTAAGTGCCGCATGTGCATCGTGTCTCTTACGATTGAAAAATCGCGAACGTTGCTCCTATCTTTAAGTGCGGCGATAAGGAAGATCCAAGTAACTATAGACCTATCTGCCTCACGTCCATCTCATGCAAAGTATTAGAACATAAATCGTCAGCTTAAATATGAGGCGTTTAGATATTCAGAACTTGTTAATTCAAAACCAACAGGGATTTCGAAAAGGCAGGTCCTGTGAAACCCAGCTAGCCCTTTTTCTGCACGACGTTCTTTCCTCAGGAGAAAGGCTCACCCAGGAAGACGCGATGTTTTTAGATTTCAAAATAGCTTTCGATAAAGTTCCGCAGTTAAAATTAATTGTTAAGATTAAAGCCTATAAAATACATCACGATATAATATGCTGGATTGAAGATTTCTTAAGTAACTGCAAACAGAGGGTAGTTTTAGATGGCGTTAGTTCAGATACAGTTAAAGTCACCTTCGGTGTACCCCAGGGAAGTGTCATTGGTCCCTTATTATTCCTTTTGTATATTAATGATATCATCATCGTCATTACGAGTAATCTTCCCGCGTGTTTGCTGGGTGGATTGAGTAGCAATGCCGTCATTTTTACTGGTCTCAAGCTAGGAAATAGTGAGGGTCCTTAAGTGTCTGCACCCTGAGGTAAAAACCAGCACAGAAATTTTGACTCGGAGTAGGACGGATCTTAACCCTTTGAGTGCGGCATGGCGTGATATCACGTCATGCCGCACTCAAAGGGTTCAGATGACAATGCGCGTGAGAAAAAGGGTAAATACATGAGGAAAGGTACTTAAACCGAGATGTGCAAATTCAAATCATTTCAGTCAGTGGCAGGGAGGAAGAAATCTTAAAATAACTGGACTATCTTAAACTAGAAATCATATTGATTAACTGCAACGATTAGATTTTCCTGTTATTTTTTTGAATGGTTACATAATTGTGACGTAGGGATGGATGGCAGAGGATACTCTGAAGTATCAATCACGCCCCAGAAATAAAAAGACATCAATCGATCCATATTCGTCAGTGTTGGCATGAAAGAAAACCTTTTGTATCGAGCGATAAATATCACTTCGATATCTTTTATATTTTGAGGGTCGACAATAAGGTCGATGGTCGAAGGGTCTTTGGATAGGCCAAGGTTGAGTTCACTTTTTATTGTGCTCATCGGCGAGCGAAGAAGCCACTCTCTCTTCGTCACTAGTGTTCTCCTTGGAAGATCCGGTGCCCAGGAAACTAGGGGTTAGGGAGGGAGAACATATTTCCTATAGGGTCATTGGCGGTGTGTATGAATAGAAGGAAAACCTTTTACTCGTGAAATTCCAAGAAAATCCTTCAAGAAATACGAATACAAACTAAATGCAACCGTTTTGCTTTTAAAGATAAAGAAATCGTTCTTCAGTTCATCATTTGCTCTAGTGTGATGTAAATGGTGCGAGTAAACTAAATAAAAATTTACTCTTTATTCGAAATCAAAAGCAGATCCTTCAGAATTGATGGATATAGTCGGTAGTAGACTCTACTGCAGTGTATAAGTGCCCTCTCACGGTCAGTTATGCATTGATGCCCGACGTGTCAGTCCAGCTGTTCATTCCAAAACCGACTTGTGTGGGCCCCAACGATGTAAAGAATGTACATCGATAGGTGGGGTTTTTTCACTCCAAGCACGATGGTCCATCGCGCCGCTTGACGCCAGGAGTGATGAATCCAACCGGTTGGAATTCCCGGAGTTACGATACGCCAAAAATGATCGTGCAGGGGTTGCTGCATAAGGAGCACTGTGAGCATTTTTGACGATAAATGAGAAAAGGAGCATTTTGAGGCAGTGAGAAAGAGGGGAGCAAACTGGACGGGACACGTCCTGAGGAAAGATTGCCTGCTGAAAAGAATATTAGAAGGAAAAATCGAGGGAAAGAGAGAAATAGACGAAGAAATAATTTGTTGTT
Organism: Ceriagrion tenellum; assembly: GCA_963169105.1. NCBI lineage: Eukaryota > Metazoa > Arthropoda > Insecta > Odonata > Coenagrionidae > Ceriagrion > Ceriagrion tenellum. The sequence goes on from OY720635.1 coordinate 61,870,127, forward strand.
GACAGATATTATGAATGGAAAAAGTTGCGAAGGGCTGAGGGAGGCAGCGCAGGATAGACGAGCATGGAGGGAGCAGTTCAATAAAGGCATTTGAGAAGCATGAAGAGAGAAGTTTAATCGAAACTGTTTGAGGACAGATTCACGTCAGAAGGCGAATAAATTAAGATTTGCTCATTGTTCGTACTGGGACGAATGATGAGGATAATGTCGGGAATGAAAGAAATTTAATATTGTAAAATCAAACTCGATTTACATTTTTTTAAGAGAGCCTTGATAAGGGCACCAAATCCAGTCAATCATGTGAAAATCAACATATTCTTAGGACGTTTGCGATAAATGCTTCAAATTTAAGCATGATTGATGATTTAAAGATGTGAAATTTGCCGCTAATCAACGAAATTTTTATTACGACCGCGGTTTCGGTTTTTTTACATCATTCTAAGATGCTTTGACGATTATGTAAAAGGATGGAAACTCAGGTCTTAATTTAAGTTTCATAATTTTGCGGAAATTATGCTCGACATACAGTTTATTGCGTAGGAATCACATTTGGTCCATTTGTTTGTATTATTTTTCCAAAGCATATTTGGTCCATTAACATTTTGGTGCGGTAGAACGAAAATGGGGTCTCCTGTTTGGACCAATGATAGCGTTCTCGATTCGGTCCGCAAGTTCTAGACCAAGTGAAGAGAAAATTTTTCCTGACTGGCCAACCTGCTTTGACAACACTACTGAGACATGGATGGCGCAGATCAAGAAAAACAGCCACAGCTTCGGGCGAGAGTGAAGTTCTCGGTTGGGACACTGCCATGTGGAAGGCAATGGGAAAGCCACCACGTTAGTCTTCGTAGAAGGTGCAGCCCTGAACTCAATAATCGCAAGTCAAAAATTTTGGAGGTAATATAGCCGGATCTCCGGGTGGGAACTACTGGGAGGGGTACGTCAGTCAGGAAGGACAATTGCTGTGGGGCATGGAACGTGAAATCCTCAGGGGTGAGAGGGAAGCTAGAGAATGTGAAGCTAGAGATGGAGAGACTAGGAGCAGATATACTGGGAGACACAGGAAGACATACCAGATGGTAAGGAAACTAGCATTGGATAGGGAAGGGTGGAGGGCTGCAGCCAACCAAGCTTAGGATTGAACAGTGAATGAATGAGAATGAATATTTATGTGTAACCATAGTTATGCTTCGTGAGCCTTCTCCTGATCACGTTGTGCTTTATACGTTTGATTTATGGGGTGAGATCGGGGATTAGACCTTTTTTCCGTAGCGTAGGAGGCTTTTTATCAGGATATCGGTCAGCTTTTCTTCATGTTCTTGCACTAAGCGTGAAAAATCGATTCAATATATCACCGTATCGGAATGTAGCCGAAAGGGTCTCGCTTATCTCGACCAGCAGCAAAGTCCTTCTTAATCAGGGTGGCGATCGTCAGGGAAAACCTGGAATTGTCAGGGAATTTTGAATTTCTGGAAAATTCACGGAATTCTCGTAACAGTCAGGGAGAACACAAATGAAAAAACGACTTCGTTTTCTTCCACCGATTTTTTTTTTCGGTACGACATGTTTCGTACGTTCGTGTTCGTGTGTACTTGAAAATGACCTCTATGTGTCGAAACATGTCGTACCGAAAAAATAAATCAGTGGAAGAAAACGAAGTCGATTTTTCATTTGTGAATATCAACTGCCACGTAGTTAAGCCTGATACCATTGAAGTCAGGGAGAAATTTGGATAGGAATCCTTGTTGTTTTTCTTCCTTTACGTTTATCGTCCGGTCTTTCCCGCCCTTTATTTCACCAACTAAAACTGAAGTCCGTCGCTGATGTGCATGGATTAAGCCACATCAATTCGTGGAGTATTCAGTTGTGAATCTTATTAGCTGTGAATGTTAGTTGTTTGGTTGTTAATCAGACGTACATTGTATCCCGTTTGTATATCCTTATTGCCATGTATTACCTAGTAGTGTTAAAATTCGTGATCACAATGTATTACGCTCATCACAAGAAATCTGAGGCTGTGTTGTTCGGAAAATTTTACCTCGCGTTTTTATTTACCTTCCGAAACTCAGGTTGAGAGGTAGCTGGAGCTCTCTAGCTTATGGTAAATGCATGCTTGCAGTTCTAAAAATACGAGACGATGATTAGAAAATTTAATGCTGCTGTAGAAAATTTAATTCAGCAGAAAAACATATTCCATCAATAGGTGACCTCTTGGCGGTCAGTCAGGGAAATCGGTAAATCCATCACGGAAAAGTCAGGGAATTTAAAAATTGGACGTCAGTAGCCACCCTGTTCTTGAAAATCCGGGTGAAGTCTTTTCGTATAGTCTACCCCGTTGAAGATGATTGAAAGAGTCCATTGCGCCGTGAAACTTCAGCCTGCCAACCGAAATAACAAACATATTGGCTATCACTGCTCTTACTTTGCATTCTTTCAGAGTAACACGACGAAAATGGGCGGATTTGTGGACGTAAAGTATGAATATCCACCATCCGTTCAACTTCTACGCAGTTTACTCTTGAATCATACATTTTTTTACTTGGTTCAACGGATTCTACTCGATATTTCCACAGCTTTCGGTGGGAATGATGATTATTATAATAATGGTGAGACCAAACTTAACGCAGGAATTTTTGACGCTCCTCAGATCAGGGAGCTAATGAAAGATCCACAATTCGATGAGAGTATAGAGGATACAGAGGGGAATGCCTGGTTAGCATTGAAGTCAATCATAAAAATACTTTCTTGGAAATTATAGGAACCCAGAGTATTAAAAAGCTGTCGAAAAACTCCTGCAGAGCTTCCAAGCTCTTGGTGATCGTATGTCAATAAAGATGAACTTTCTAAGCTCACATTTAGATAACTTTCCTGACAACTGTGGAGATGATACCGAGTAGCAGGGTGAGCGATTTCATAGAGATATTCAAGTGATGGAGGAGAGGTACCAGGGTCGCTGGGATGAGAACATACTTGCGGACCATTGTTGGTGCCTCAAGAGGGACATTCCAGAAGCAAAACACATACGAAAGCCCTTGAAAAGGTCCTTTCTTGCATGATAATGATGTTAATGAATTATCTCATAATTTAGACTTCATCCAATTGTAAGATTGTTTTCAAACCATAATCAGCATCTATTGTATAAATTAATTTTTGAAATGTCATATTTTAAAAAACGAGATAGCAACAAAACATGACCTGCCTGAACAAAATGGGTTACATTTCTGAATTCAGTGTGCACTAAATATTTAAAAACAGCATAAAAAACCTTGACCTCAAAAAAGTGCAGACCAGTGTTATAAATTTAAGTTAATGCAAAATACATGTTAGGGGATTGCTTGTTAAAGAAGTAAATGCATTAATAAACTCTTCTCGGGCTCTGCACCAGGTACAGAGCCCGAGAAGGGTTTATTTATACTATTCGCCAGGAGAAACTTAAATCTTTTAAGTAAATGCATGCTGATGTCAAGTGAGTTATCCAAGGAAAACTGCAAAATTGGTGCCTCAGTATGTCAGCGCTGAAGGAAAGATCAGGGTTAACAAAAATGGTAGGCAAACTATGCCCACATCACAGCTTCTAGCATTGGCCACCATAATAGAGATGGGCTAATCCGTTCATTTTTGGGAACTAGTTCACTCTGGACCGATCTTTTTAGGGACCCATTCCTTTTCACTCGCTCACCGTTTATTTTTTAATAGTAGTCATGTATTTTTATTTTTAACGTGTTCTTGGTGCTATAATAAAGGAAAAACTTTGAAGTGCTTATTATACCATAATGACGGTGTTTAAGAGTGTTGGATGAAATGAAAGATGGAAGGTTCTGTTACCAACTTTTTACATGGTTTCGTGAATAGGTTTAACTCATATAAAGAAAAAAGTACTGCTAAGCACACTGCTAGCATCAGCAGATGGATTTTTGGGGTATTATAAAGAACATCCCACCACTTAAAGATAGGAGCGAAAGTAATGACGGACCGAGAGGAACGATGAACCGAGAAGAACGAAGGACCGGAAGGACTAACGGACCAAAAGGATCGACTAAGGAGGCTTACAGCTTCGGCACAGCTAAAGGAGGCTTCGGTCTGTCGATCCTAAGGAGGTTTCCAGCCTCCTTAAGATCGAGAGACCGGAAGGACTGAAGGAACGAAAGGAACAAAAGACCGGAAGGAACGGTCGTTCCATAGAAGTCGGTCCTCGGTCCTCCCGTTCAGTCCATGGACCCGTTCGTTCACGAACCTCTACACCATAGCAAGCGCCCTCTACGTCTATGATCAGGACCCAGTCTATTTCTACAACTATTGCATGAATCAAGAGTCTCCAAAAATGCCATGGGTATTTCCAAAACAGTTCATCTTTATACTTAAGGTAGTCCGAGCGAAATATCATTTTACTTAGAAATCAATGAATTTGGTCTCATTTTAAAGAAAAATATCTCACCCTTCTAATGACGCCAAAAATTCTACCCCTTACCACATTGTTTTCCGAGATATTTGCCAAAAAAAACCAGCCCTTTTACATGGGAAAGGGCACGTGCATGCACTCCAGAGAGACATTATTTAAAAAATTAGGTATTTCTAACACTTAGATGTCGTAAAAAAAACTAGCAGTGTGTAGTTTGTATGTTTTCTCAATTATATTTGAAAATTAATCATATTGTTACCGCAGTAGGTTCTTGGGTATCACAAAAAACCTTCCGTTTTGAAGGAGTTTCAAACGCACCGCGCGAAAAAAATGAGCCAAGTTAAAGACTTATTTAGGTATTTTCATTTATATACTTGCAATTTCAGTCATATTAAACTATATATTTGCTCCATTAATAATGCAATATTTAATCGATGTGTCCTACAGCTGGTGTAATTAAAACGTATAATTCGAATATGGTCTCTATTATGACTAGGGAACTATCTCGCTCGGACTACCTTAAAATGGCAAGTGGCTAGTAATTATTAGGTAGCCATGATGGAAAGCCTGTCTTAAGGCTGTCATCAAATGGTCATATATTATGCTTTAAAATTTCTTACGATGTGCAACAATCTAGTTGAGCCATATTATGTAGCATCCAAAGTGCTGTCTTGGGTCTCCAAGACCTATGCAAATAGTTCTATAGCACTTCTTTATACATAATTATAATAATAACTTTTATCAAGGTTCTCTGGAAAACACCTGAGAACAAATACTTAAGTTTACAATAAAAGAAAATAAAACATAGTCAGCACAAGAAAAGACACAAGAATAATGTTTAAATTTTTTTTCCATAAATTATAAGTTTAAACAATTTTGCTGTAAGCATTACGAACAAGACATTTTACAATGTATTTAAATGATATTTATAAAATAAACAATAAACTTTGTTTTTCCACAATGAATTTTAATGACTCACAACCATGGTTTCGACTATTAACGTCATCATCACCGGATGATGATGACGTTACCGTCGTATGACGATGCCGTACCGCCGATGACGTTAAACGTCGAAACCAATAGTTTACCCTATTCATTTAAAATGTTTAGCAAATTCCACAAAGTATCGCCGGAAACCACCAACGTTAATTTTCATTAGGTATGTTTAAACAAGTAGTTACAATAGCTATTTTTGATCAAATCATTTGGCATATCATTCCATAAATTTATGGAAGAAACTAAAAATGTATGTTCATACACCTTACTCTTGAAGAAGGATGCTTAGGATACATGATCCTGACTCGTAATTTTTGCTGTACACTAGTAGGTTGAGTACACCAGTAGGCTGTCTTTTAATAAACATATCCAAAAAAAATCGGTTGGTCGCTTATGTTGGAACTAATCAAATAAAAAACACGCCCAGAAAATATTTTCTCCTATATACACATATAGACAACATTTTTGCTGAATCGGCTCCTTAGTATCGAAGAGAAGGGCAAAAAACTTACTCTTAGCAAGAGGGACACATATATCACTACGGATGAAGTAAAGTCCTTCAATTAGCGCAGAGCCAATTGTAGTAATCTGGTGCCGCGTCGTGTTGACAATGCTATGATTTGAGGTTGCGATCATCCGACGGCGACGCGGCGTGAGCCTTTGAGCGTTGACGGTGCGCTGAGTTGACGATGCGATAAGCCGACAAACGAGATAAGCTTGAGCGCAGCCGAGATAAGTTGATGACTTACGCATTAGGTCTATTCGCACACCGCGATCGAGGGAAGGTTTGGATGGCACCATGTGTGTGAATCGAGACCGTGCCCGTGGTGGTGGCGAAGGGGTGACTCTTAAGGGAAGGTTTTTTTTCCGATCGACAGGAGATGTCGCCGGGGAGGGGGTCAGATAAGGCCAGGAATCCTTCCTCGCCCCCTGGCCTCTCTCTCTAATACCTTTCCTCGCGTACTTTAAGGTGGTTCCAATGTATAATCAGTTCCTAACGGCCAGTCCCACAAGCAGCACCACATAGTACCGATAGTATTTAGGTGATTAGGGTGCTTCGACGACTAAGGTCATTCGCACCGAATATTATAGTCAATAGATTTATTATATTTACGTGATACCCTGTAAGTAGAGATGGCAAAAAAATAATGTAAATCCATTAATCGAGCATTTGATTAACTATAAAAAAGTCTATTAATCATTCACTTAATTGGTTACTAATAAAAGGGGTCGTTTCAGGCGTGATCTGGTGGAATATTGCCAATTTTCTTTAATTTAATAATTAGTTACTTACTATCATATGATGAATCGATTAATTCAAAGAGAAAAATCGATTATTTCCACCGAATGAGTAGTTATTGCTATCTCTACCTGCAAGCTAATTCAAGGGTTGATTGCAGGGAGTGTGTTGCAGCAATGTGGAGATACGGGGTTAATTTCCCCCTTTGGCGACTTATGCTCAGGTCACTGTCTTTAGTCAATATTTACGACCCAAAAAGGAAACTTTGACTTACGTTCAGAAATATACCTTACCTCTCTCTTGATGCCGCATCCATTTTTCTCCTAAACCCCCGCAATGCAATCTGCTGCAGCGCAAGGCGGCCGACGCTATAGATTGCTCTCCACACGCGACTCCTCTTATCCGATGCTATTATCTCCCTGCGACACCGGAGGCCTTCTTCCAAATTTCCGACATCGATCTCCCGCGGTCATGCACCACGCGAGATGGATGCCGACGAGAGGAAACAGTGGTCTCCTCGACAGATTCGCACGCCTCTGCAGGTAGTCGCCTCGATATGCAAGGTAAAATGCCTCTGCCACGGACAGTAATGCAGTCGGAGAGATTGTGTTCGAGCCGTTCGAGATACCCTCGATCACGTAACTAAGGAGCCACGTGGTACGATGACGGACGGTAGGAAATATTGGTCAATTTTATCCAAACGGATAGATAAATCAAGTTACTAACATGCTGTTTATAATCGCGTAATTCATATCGACCAACAATGTTCCCGCGAACAAAACTCGATCGGGTAGGGTGCCTGACATTTTAAAGGTTGGTTGAAATGCACCACCATCTCGACCCTCCGTTTTTGTATGTACCCCGCGACTTCTTAGTTACGTGATCGGAATCATTTCGAATAATTTAAACCATTGAGTTGCATGGACGGGGCACTACTTCATCAAACTGAAGCCTGACAACCGAAATTACAACCAAATTGCTTAACCCTGCTCTCTCCTGACTTTCCTAAGGATAGCACGACGGAATGGACGAATTAGCGGATGTTCAGCTAGGATATCAACCATCTGTTTGAAATTTATGGCAATTGACTCATCAAACATACATTTGTTACTTGGTGCTATGGATTTTACTCGATTTTACTTTAGATTTCATCGGGAATGCGGGGGATTTTCAATTTAAATGAATACACAAAATGTGTATTGAAAATTCACATTGGAGAAGTAAGTTCATGCTGATTTCTAGTAATTTAACGAAGGAAAACAAAAAAAATTGCAAAATTTGTGCGTTATTCCGCAAGTGCTATAGGACAATGAGGGTCAATTAAGATGGCGGACTGGCTCCGGCTTCTTGCGATTGGCCAGCATGTATGAGCATTACAGTATTAAACCACCATTACGTGTTTCTTGATTGAAGCTTTCGCGGCTCATGTTAATTAATGTAATAATTGTTTCGGGTATGTGCCGCGTTTGAAAACTGGTTTCGGCCTGACGTTTCTTGACCCAATGCTGGTCACTTATTCATGGGAATGGATTTCCAATTGCTACTCGTCTTTTTGTATTAAGTGGAAGAGGAGGAAGGGGGATGGAGGTCAGGAGGTTGAAAAATCCAAAGTCATCGCCAAAGTAGAAAGATTTAAGCCACGACTCATCCGGGAGGCCATCGAGATAAGGAAAAATAAGCAGAATTTCATTGGAGGAGGTGGCTTAAAAATCAGCAACACTTGGAACCCAATCATCCATCAAAATTCTCCACCTCCGCCGTCCTCCCCCTGTCCTAACCTCCATCCCCCTTCCTCCCCTTCCACTTATTATAAAAAGACGAGCAGCAATAGGAAATCCATTCCCATGAATAAGTGACCAGCAGTGGGTCACGAAACGTCGGGCCAAAAACCTGATTTCATACGCGGCACATACCCGAAACAATTATTACATTAATCACCATTTATAAATAACTTGCCTCATGAATTTATAATTTTAACTCATAGAACTTATGTTAACAGAGATATTGTTTCATATTAATGTATCAAATTGTCAAAATTGCGATTGTATGGTGAAAATGCTACTAAATCATCTTGGGTTATATATTTTCTACTATCATTGCACCATTCAGTACATTGAAAAATGTGAATCTCTTTGTGTATACATATATGTACTTAAGTGCGTATGAATATATGTATGTAAGGGTATATTTGCGTATGTAGGTATAGGTATATATGTGTATGTTTGAATATATATGTAGGTATGTATGTATGTGAGTATGCATATGCATGCTGGTATATGTATTTATTTATTTTCTTTCATGTTTAAGAAAATAATGTTCAATATTGTAAAATATACAAAATGTTGTGAAATTTTCCATTGAATGTGCGAACAGAGTATCCGATCACTCAATAAGATACATATTGGCACCTGCTGACTAGCCTACGGCTTAGCAGGACCACAAAATTATAATTCAAAATTAATTTTAACATTCATGTCTTCATTAAGTGTATTTTCCCCTTTTTCATGTTTCAAATTTCTTTTTTTTCTCCTTTTTTGTATTCTTTGTTCTTGTCTGTTAGTTTAAGGTATACTTTTTTTTCTTGTAATGAACTACTGTAAAATCCTCTTGTATTGTATTGTATTGTACCAAAAAAAATTACGTGATATTTTTTTTCAATTTTCCCGAGGTTTTTATTGCGCTGGTGATGTTAAAATTTATCTCTGAAAAAACCATTCCGCCCCTCTTTACCGTTCCTTCGGGGCGTCCCCTCTGGTTGTCATGTTATCATATAATTACGGTAGCGTAATGTATAACACAGGGTCGATTTATTCGATATGTTGCACCATCGATATCGACTCGAGAGGCGAAGAATCGAGATATCGAACGACCTTGTGTATAACATGGTGATGTATCCCTCCGGTGGACAGTGTTGAAACTCGGGAATATGGCGCGAAGCGCAGTTGAATTATGTGACACAAGCGTGCTTTTCAAACTGTTTGTAACGCTACAATTGTGGAAGTACGGGAATGAAAGAGGTATACTAAGGAAATGCAAAGTTTAAGGTTTAAAACGAGGCATAAATGACATCTGTTGAACGCCTAAAAAGCGAGTTAGAAAGGAATATCGATGGACCTGTTTCACGAACATTTACCGTTGTCAGAATATAAATGATATGATATTGAAGTCATTTTATGGATAAAAACAACCCTAAATCTATTCTACGAATACTCTTGCGCATGAATCTTTCAAAGTGCGATTAGCGCGAATTACAGCGATGAATATTTAGAATTTTAAAGTACCAAACTGAGACGAGGAAAGCTTACGGTTAGTAGTCTGCTCCTCAAACCTGGCTTATTAATTTATCATTCTTCTGTCGTAAGAGAAAAGCGTTAGTTTTAAGCCGAATATTACAGTATCCTGCGTCTCTACATTGGGTTCTAAAGGGAAAGATTTATGCTCGAACGGCGTCTCGTACTCCGTAAATTAATGAAAAGTTTGCGCCCCAGAACGGTATACATTTATATCGTATATGCGTGCAAAGTTCTTAAGCAATCGTGATATCAGCTGAGCGTGTTAGTTAAATATTAATTAAGAAGGGATTTTGCTTGGCAAGGTGGGGGGGGGGAGCGAATTGACATGGCATGCCCATGTGTTATCGAGATCTTTTTTCCAAGAATACATGTGTCCTTAGCGAATATTGAGTCCTGCAGTTCTTAAAGAGATTTCACCTGTAATCACCTTGTCATTGCATTCCAAAAATAAAAATTATACGAAACATTGTTTCTACGTGTTGCTCTCGTCCCTCTCTCCCGTTTGACACGCAACAGAATTCGTCAAAGATGTGTTCAATTTTATTTTTCATTTCATTCATCTCAGTCAGGGTTCGAAGTACAGCTTTCTCTTCATCAGGCGAAGCGGTTAACTATTCAGAAGCCTTGCTGATGAAGAATCAGTCATTCGTAGAAATTTTGGTAGTTTTTTAACTCCTATCCCGGTGGAACACGCCAGAAATCTTTCTGTAGAAATATGCTAGGATAAAAGGAAAGGATTATAATTTTTTTTTAAATTTATTTTTAATGCCAAGAATATTGCACAGTTGGACAAGTTATTATATTTTTTAATTACTCTACCGGTAGGTTATGATGAAAGTCAGAGAATCTCCTCCCGGTTTTTTTAAAACCTTAAGGGGCCTATCTATCTATAGTATAACCTTTTTCGCCTCGGCACTCGATCTACCCTCATTCGTCCTGTCCATTAAACCTATTCTCCTCTTCCCCGCTTGCCCATCAACCTTCGCTCTATCACATCACCGCTCGCCCCTAATTACATCCTCCAGCCACCTACTTTTCCGATCTCGAATTTCATTCAAAAGTTTCCTATCCTCTCCCACCATCTCAAGCACTTCCTCGTTTGTCTTCCTTTCCGTCCTCCTCCTGAACTTCTCCATTCTTCTCCACACCCACATCTCATAGACAATTTATATCTGGTGAATAATAGCTACAATAGACGCATAAAGTCACCCCTGTAAAACAACCCTTGATGCTTATTCAACCCAGACGGGACTCAAACCCACGTCTCTCGGTTTAGCCGGTCGAGGACTTAACCCTGTCGCCGCCGGTTTCGGCTAGGTTGACGTGGTTGGCATAATTTCCATATTCATGACTAGATTGTACATTCAGAAAAGGTGACGAGGGCAGTACTCCAATTTCTAATATATATGTTTTTTTAAAGTCAGACCTCCACAACTTCAGTGATTGCTTCCTTATAAAGAGGGATTTTAATTCCATGCAATGAAGGCATCGTTAGTTTTCTCTTAAAGAGTGACTGAAAGCCTTTCCTTTCTAACCCGAGCCCAACCGATTCGATTCCCGCAAGTTTCTTAGCTGACCCTTCCATCCATCTCATTGGAAGCATTAAGAGCGGGAAGGCGGCCGTCTGATGGACTGCGAGAGCAAAAGGAATGAAGGGTAAAAATGTGGCTGTGTGCGGATCTTGTCGAACACCGAACACGAAGAGGAATTCTGAATGATGAAGGTTGTATTCCGCCTTGAGCACCTTTCCACTCAAGTCAACGAGTCGTTACCGCATGGTAGAGTTGCTGGGAGGGGGGGGGGATGAGGTGTTAAAAAAGAAGACTGTAATATTTGCGAACGACCGCTTACATTCGAGGAAAACACATTCGAGGAGGAAGAAATGAAACGTTGATTCATGAATAATTCATATGCTTCCTTCCGTGGAAATCGGCCCCAATTTTTTCAGAGTGTTTTACGCCAATGCCCTTCGCGATGTATATGGTTTTTTTTATTATCCCATTGGGAATGATGAAGATTTTGAGTGATCCTCACTTGCGAGAGAGAGAGTGAAAGAGCGTGATGCGTTGAGATTTGATTGATATCCCCTTGTCGTCTATGTTTTCCGATTGATGGCTTGTCATTTCCCGCGATGCTACTGGCTGGTTATGGAGCTCCGTTAAACCCATGCTTCAATCGGCTGTGCAAAAGGAGGCCGGGGTATTTCAGTATAACTGAGGGTACATTTCCGCTAAAATAAAACTGTATCAATTTTTTTCGATTGCCGTGTCTATATAAAAGCTGATTTATGCCACGGCAAAGACTCGTAGATACTCCGCCACTCTCGAAATCTATTATTCATGCGAGTTGAGAAAGGAGCCCAAATTTACGTTCCAAAGGTCTATTTAATAATATATCCTTCTCAAGTCGGCTGTTTTTGAGTTAATGGGAGAGGACTTCCTTTCCCTTATCCAAGGTGATTGTGGGGAAAGAACTCAACGCAATGAATATATATCCCAAATACTTAGACTTTGTCCCTCATGTTTAATTTTAACCCGATCCCAAAAATGCCGGAACTTGTGGAGATCATTTGCTTCGGATTTCTAATTAAATCGAAGGCCGAACTGAAATGTATAAGTGGCCCTTCCTGAAGTGCACCTCCAGGATCGATACTCGTGAGACATGCATTAAAATTCAGCGAAATTCTTTAAAAAAATAAATTGAAAAACCAGAAACGTTGATAACTCTGTTACACGGTCGATTTTTAACATACCGAGGAGGTACAAAATACAACTAAATACCAATTACTGTACCGCTGAATCCAAATTTTCCTTGAATACTCACTTCACAACTCAGCATACCGTGTCCATTAGTGGCGGCCGTGAAACAACTTTTTTCGAAATTCAAAGTTCGTCATACGGCAAAATGTACCCATCATTACCCGAGGAACAGAGATTAAATTTTATTTCGGTAGGATGACCTATAGCGATGCCGCCGTGGTATTTTTTTCAGTCTATGCTGTGCCAGTTATGTCCGTAATCGTGGAGTTAATGACCAGAGGTCACGTGATTTTGCCATAAATATCTTTAAAGTGCAGATAAACGAGAAAATCGCTTCATTAATGATTTGTAAGTAATGCTTCATTAATTTATTAGATTTAATTGTTGCAGTTTGACACACTCGTACGGGTACGTTAGTTCTCATAAGATCCTTAAGCGGAAATACATAAGTATGGACGCGGTCCATACTTGCACACTTCCGTTCTCAATAGCCTGCAGTTTTGACTTTAAGAAGTCTCATCCAGTCAGAATGTTGAAAACACCCCATAAGCTTTTTTCTATTGCATTCAAAGTCACGAATAGAATAATATGCGAACTTGCGTGGTGAATTCAACACGTACCTCTTTCCCGGTGATGAAACGCCAAGAGTTTAGTGCAAGGTTCGTAATCTCTAGCACATTCGCTGAACTGTAAAAGTTTCTCGCGTGCGTAGGTTTGTTGGTTCAGTAGCTCACGCGCAAGTTTTGCTGCAAGAAGCTTTTAAGGGAAAAGGGTAATAATTGACCGTGACTTCGCTCTCTACGAAAGCCACCGCATGGATGCCTAGAGGGTGCTGAAACGAGTCCAGATGGGTGCGATTGTGTTTCTTCGCAACGCCATAGCGCCGCGACCATGCGGTGAACTAGCGAGCGCCTCCGCGACAATGCAAATCTGTTTTTCGGATCTCACGCCATTTTAGCTTGGGCAACGCTTATTTATCGTGCTGTCGCAATGTTCGGAACGTCAGAAGAAACGAATTTGCGCACGCCGCTCCGATAACGACAGCAAATGATATTATATCGCCGCGTTATGATATTAGCGTATTTAGAAACAAAATAGCCCCCAGATGTGTGTAAGTTCTGAATGCACCGCACATTGAGGTTGATGGAGAGGGAGCTTGCAATGGTGGTCAATGCTTGAAACTGTGAAGTGGCCGTGGCCTGTCCGCCATCTTTGTTAATCCTGATTTTCCTTCAGAATTTATGGAATGTCGCAATAAATTTGCAATTTGACGATGTATTCCATCGATTACTTACCACAAATCAGCATACATTTACTTCTTTAATATGCATTCTTCTGATGTACATTTTTATTTATTTAAATGAATAATAATCTGCATTCTCAGCGATAAATATGGGGAAATCGAGTAGAATCGATAGCACTAAGCAGCCAATTTATGTTTCAAGAGTTACTTTGCTTAGATGTCAAACGGATGGTGGATATTCTTGCTTTACATCCGCTAATTCGTCCATTCCGTCGTGCTTTACAAAGGAAATCAGGGGAAGAGTTGGGATAACCAATATGGTTGTTATTTCGGTTGCCAGGATACAGTTTAATGACGTAATGCCCTCTCCATTCGCCGCAATGGCCGGCGCAATGACTGTCCGAACAGCAATAGGCGCCACCTACCACTCAAAGAGGGCATGACTTCATATGAAAGGGGAAATGCCGAGTTACTAACATATGTTTTAAGAGTTAATTGTCTTAAATTTCAAACAGATGGTGGATATTATGGCTTTATATCCGCTACTTCATCCATTCCGCCGTGCTATCCAAAGGAAAGTTAGGAAAGAGGTGGGCTGGGCAATATAGTTACCATTTCTGTAGTCAGGCTACAGTTTGATGACGTAATACTCTCTTCATCTACCTCCATGGTACCGCGCATTGGGGAAAGAGGAAGAAGATGTGACGTGGGAGGAGATAGAAGAGAGAAGAAAGGCGTACCCGATAAATGTCATTTACTTGGCGTTTTCCCGGGACCTTATGTGAGATTGTAAGGATTTCATATCCATTGAAAATTCGTGTATTTCGACCAAAGAAGCCAAGCATCTAGGAGAGGTTATATGGAAAGTCGACCCATTTTTTTATATTCATGGACACATTCCTCGTAATGACAGCGAATCCGGGCGAGTGGCCGGGAAAAAAATTATTTTCAAAAAAATATGTGAGAAGTACCCAAGTATCATTCCGACCGAGGTATTTCTCCTGTATTTTCCATAAATATTTCTATTTCCTTCCCTCTTTATTTTCCTCAATATTACTCTCGTAGGTTGATCCTCGGCAGAAAGGGTTCTTCGCTCTACACACTCCATTCGTGCCCCGATTTCAATAATGGAGTCGGTCGTGATTGCGGGCAGGTACGAGAGGCTCTTTCTGGACGGCTCCTCCCTCAACCTACCTCTCTCCTTCGGTTTTTTTTTTTCATCTGTATTTTTCTCGTGCATCCGAGTGAATCCCCCGGAGATCTTTCGGCAGGAATTATGAGTGGTGGCATGTAGGTCATCTCGTCGCCTCCAAGACTTTGACGAGGTGAACTTTAAACCCCATTTTTCGATCAGTCTCGTCCGCTTCTCAGTGACGACACGTGCGTTGCGCCGAGATGATGCGGCAACTCATTTTGCGTAGATGGAGTGAGAATCAACATATCAAACTGAAAAACATAACAACCTTATCGGTTTTCCCTACTCTTTTTTTTACTTTCCATTAATATATCACGATGTAATGGACGAATTAGCGGATATAAAGCTATAAATTTAAAGCGAGTAGCTCATCAATCTTACAATGGATACTCAGTGCTCTGGGTTCTATTCCATTTCACCGGAAATGCAGATTATTATTAGTATAAATAAATGAACAAAATTTGTTAGTCGAATAGATATTAATGAAGTAAGTTCATACTGATATCCAGTAAGTTATCGATGGAAAACATAGTGAAATTGCAAAACTAGCGCGCCACTTCATAAGCGCTAGAGTAAAAGCGTTAAGTAGGGGTTAATAAAGATGTTTCACAGGCCACGCCTATGGTACAGTTTATAGCATTGGCCACAATAGTAACCGCTATGGTGAACACCAATCAGGTATATGGTGAGGACTGTACGTCATCAAACTGAAGCCTGGCAACCGAAATAACAGTCATATTGTTTCACCCTGTTCTCTTTCCTTACTTTCCTACGGATAGCACGACGAAATGGACGAATTAGCGGATGCAAAGCAAGGATATCAACCATCTGTTTGAAATTTAAGGCAATAAAATCTTGGAACGTACCAAGGCAGCTCGGTGCTATGGTTTCTACTCTATTTACAATAGTTTTCATGGAGAAAGCGGATGATTATTAATTTAAATAAATAAACAAAGTATGTTAGGAGAATGCATATTAAAGAAGTAAGTTCATGCTGGTTTCTCGCAAGTTATTGATGGAAAATATCGAAAAATTGCAAAATTAGTGCGTAAGCTCGCAAAAATGAGGTTTAATGATGGTGGCGAACTGAATTCTGCCTCCAGCATCGGCCAGCATAGCAAGCGCCCTCTCCATATACTTCAGTGCGCTTTATGCTATTCTGAATGCATGAGTGCATGACATCGAGATCGAAATTCGTTCAAGATTTCTGTTTCCGTAACTATTTTCCCCTTCATTGAGGCTTATTTTGGTAATACTTTCAGTGGAAAGTCAAGTATTCATGACTCCTACTAGGCAGTCATTGTGGAAATGTGTGAACTGATAGGTATCGATGCCATGTTCTCACAATGAAAGTTTTTGTTCACTTTCCACTGCAATTTTATTTCACCGACCTAGGTTTCGACAAAACGATGTCATTTTCAAGGTGAAGCACTTTCTTATATATGCTTCCACATATATGCTTCAATAATGTTCCACAGTTTTGCTTCCACAGTGACATAGTTTCCACAAGATATCGCCTGGTGCGCTAAACTTAATACGATCAATATCGAGTTATATTGTCCCTGATGTTGCTACATTTATTTTGCTCTCAAAATAAAGTCCGCTAATCGAATTTGGTGTAGCGTGAAATTTGGCAGCTATGGGACTTATATATTACTCGACATTCAACAATGGAGGAGTCCCATAGTGTACACTATTGAGGTAGAGAGGGCATGAGGTTATTGAACTGTATCCTGACTACCGATATGGCCACCATAATGGCTTTCCTTGCTCTTTCTTATCTTTACTTTGGATATCACGACGAAATGGACGAATTGGCGGATGTATAGCAAGAATATCAACCATTCGTTTGAAAATTAAGGCAAATAACTCTTGAAACACTTACTGGCTACTTAATACATACTCAGGATCCTACTCGATTTTTCAATAGTTTTCATTGGGAATTCGGATGATTATTTATTTAAATAAATAATCAAAATATGCAATTAAAATCCACATTGAAGAAGAATGTACTTGCTGATTTCTGGTAATTTATCGAAGGAAAACACAATAAAATTACATAATTAGTGCATTATCCTGCAAACACTATAGGAAAGTGAGAATCAGCAAAGATGGCGAGCTGGCTTCAGCTTCTATTATTGGCCAGCATAAGCAAGTTCCCTCTCCTCACACCTCAATGGTGGGCACTGTTGAGTACTTCGTAGAAATTTCAGCGACTTCTCTACCACGGATCTTGCGCGAAAGTTTGGAATGTGGCAGTTCTGGTGTTTGTTCCCGTGTCTCTCGCTCTCCTCCTCGTCTCTTATTAATCCCTCTAACCTCTTGAAGAAGGCCACAGTCCCTCCATCTTCCCTTATACGCGGAAAAGTTTATGGGGAGAGGGAAAGGGTAACTCAGTTCCGTCGTGGAGGGTTCCACACGGCGGCAATATCTCTCCCCGACCACAATCAGTGCTAGGAGCTCGGTACATGCGCTCTGGGATGACCCTCCGGTCACGGAAAGGGACAGTCATATTCTCCGGCCGGTATAGTGTCCGGGCGCTCATTTTTTTTACCCTTTCTCCCTCCCTAGTCGTAAAAGTGGAGTGGGGCGACACTCCTCTCTGTCTCTTGTAGAGAGAGAGAAAAAAAGGCCCCGACGAAGGGAAGTCGTCATAAAAAAACGCATGGTGTGAGTAGGGAGGAGAGGAGGAGAAGAAATGGATGTGGGGAGACCGAAGGAGGAAGGAGGAGAGGGGAAGGAATAGGTGGTGAAGGAGGAGTAGTCGTCCCTGGAATTGTGACTGGGAGTGAAAAAAAACATTACGAGGGATAGAGAGAAGGAAGTCGGATTGAGTAGGGGGTCGGGAAAAAGGGAATGACCCCCGAGGAACAACGGAGAAGTGCGAGATTGAGAGTCCACGGAATGGTCTCAACTCATTTTCCTCTCCTCTTCCCCCCTCGAGCCGAGCCAATTCCACGAGCGCTAATGCCCTTCCACAACGAGGTCAGCGTCAAACGTCGTTTGCTTTATGGCTGACGCGCCGAGCGTGTGAGGACTGGCGGGGAAAGGGCGCGTCTCTCACGCGGGAGGAGTGCTGCCTGCTCTTCCCCTTCTGAACACACTCCATTCCGCAAAGCCATCTTCCTATTCCTCTCTCTCTCTCCTCTCCGTCTATATCTCCCCGGCTGCAAATCACGACGGAGGCCGGAGAGGGCAACGAGGGGGAGGAAAGGACGATTGTTGAGAGAGGTCCGGGGGAGAGGGGTGCCGGGACGGGGAACGGTTTGGGAAGCGCTGCCGAATCGAGTGCGGGGTGGATTATTTATTCATTCGTTCACCCCCGGCATACGTTGTTCGCCCTCTCCACTCTCTCTCTCTTCTCAGGGAACGCCGTCAACCGGTCGTCGGAGGCAATTGTGTTAGAGGAGGGATTCTCCAATCGCTTCCGACGCCGCGCCGTCATCACGGAGTGCCCCCGAAGCAACAATGACCACGGCCGTTGAGGGGCCGGCCCGGCGTAGTGGGGCGGGAAAATACGACGTTCGAATGCGCCAGGGTTCATAGCTTGCTCCCGAAAATTTTCACTGATGGAGGAATTGGATGCAATGGCAGTATCGGTAAATTTAATTCATTTTGAGAAATTGAAAGGTAAAGTTTCACTTTAGTGGAATTGAACAGTAAAAGAGTGAAAGGGAGTCGAAAATCATTTCAGTTGATTTGATAGGTCATGTGCATCATTTCAAAACCATATTGTTTGTTACATATACATTCGCAGTTACAATACAACAGTTCATACAGTATGTTACACACTTACAGATACATTACAGATTAAATTTTCTTAATAAATGCCGTTATTACATAGTGTGCCAAAAAATGATCTTAATTGCTACACAGACTCCTATTACACTGTTTCCTCGGTACCTCCCAACGTTGTAACCGTGCGTATGTAAGGCATGTGATCAGTTTGGTCGAGCACCTGACCTCAAGGAGTATTGGGTGGAAACAATTGTTAGATTGTTTCAGATTCCAGGTTTTACAGAGTTCGGAAATAATATCTTTGCGATGACAGCCTAATTAGAAAAATACTGTTATTGTTTCCAGGTCGTCAATTCAAGGACTCGAGGTCACTGTATCTCTAGTTTTTTTTGTAGCGGAATGACATCATTTTGCCTCCGATCTTCTAATTTTTTCGCGACTGTATAACAATGACCATATCAGAATACGCCGAAGAAATACGATTCGAGACATCCAACAATTTCTTCGGAGCTTTTTATATTTGTAAGCATTGGAGCCGAGATGCGCCGAACTTCACGTTTCTATCATGAAAATGTCCACGATTCCCGGATTCGAATACCTAAACTTTTTGGATCGTTTCAAGTGAAATATAAATAAATTGTCTAATCTGGTCACTGTTCCCGAGCTGCATCGCAATCTGCGTGTTAGTGTGCGCCGCAGAAACTTGGTTACAATTCCCTTACATTTCCGAAGTTCAATTACAGGTATTCCTTAGAGGCAGCCTAGCTTTCATGTGGATGAAATGTAAATTCAACGTTTCAAGTTATTGCCGTTGAAAGCGATAAATTTTCTTTACTTTACTTTACTTTACCTGAGGCAAGGGAAGGGGTGAAGGTGGGGTGCAAAACGCGGTATTACTGGCTTGAACGCGAAGGCAAACGCAATGAAGAGTGCCTGACGATGACGCATTTGCGTTGAAACTATAAGTATCGTATAAAATAAACTCGAAAAAATGCCGATGGTTCTCTTCGCATCACCACTCTGGGTGGTACTCGAACCCGGGAGTTTGAGTCTGCAGGTGAGTTTGCCCCCTGTGCCAATGAGGCGGGAAAAAAATGAATTCGCAATTATCCTCTCACACTTTTAATCTGCTAATCATGATTGAATTCGAACCGTCCTCATCATTTTGCCCCCGGAGGTGATGAGACGCGAGTTATTAATTCATTGGTAATTACTAATTCAATAAATTTGCATGATGAAGCCCTCCTGATTAAGGTCCGTCGTTTCGATCACGTGTCGTTACATTTTTACCTCATTGACGTTAATTATGGAGAGAAGCTACATTCATGCGTGATTATACCATTGAGATAGATTGAAGGGGCGCTTACTGTGGTGGCCAATGCTAAAAGCTATGACTGCCATCTATGTCAACCCTGATTTTCCTCCCGCGCTTATGGGCTGACGCGCTAGTTTTTCGATTTTACGATGTTTTTCTTTAATCATTTATGTGAAATCAGTATCCACTTACTTATTCAATATTTTCAGCCTTAATTTTGTAAAACTTTTTAACGCTCAGGAATTAACAAAACTTTGATAGTTGATAATTTATTTAAGTTAAAAATCATCCATGTTCCCGATGCAAACTATCGCAGAATGGGATAGAATCCATAGCACTAATCAGCCAATATTGTCGGAGACATATATTGGCTGCTTATAGCCAATATATGCCAATATATTCGAGAGATATTTGCCTAAAATATCGAACAGATGGTCGATATTCTTGCCTCACATCTGCTAATTCGTCCATTCCTTCGTGTTATCCATAGGAAAGTAAGGAGAGCATGGTTAAGCAATGCGGTAGTTATTTCGGTTGGCGGGCAACAGTATGATCACGCAATACTCTCTTCATTTACATCAATGGTGTATAGGTATCCCCATCAAGTCATTTCCCTCAGAAGTAGGCGCATTCAAAAAAAGGTTCAATTTTTTGCCATAGATTCTTTTCTCCTGTTCTTGATTCTCCTAAAACTACCTTCTCTCTCCTAATTCACTCATGACACACTCGTTCTTGCTCCATCTGCCGCCAACTACTTCTGTATCCACCAGGGTTGAAATTCGCTGTGAAAAAATCATTTGACTTGACCAGGATTCGGTCAATTGCCGGTCAGGTGTGTTAGCCAGTTACACCACCAAGCCATTTTCCTTTAACCCTACAGTAGTGACGTGAATTACCGGGATATACATAGTGACGTCGGTCTCCTGGACCGATTATGACTTTTGAGTTTTTAGAAAGAATATATCAGTTTTTTCTTGAATGATATCTAAATAGCAGCATTCAAACTGGACTTTAAAAATGTTTACTCAAAATTATCACCATAAAAAAGAAGGCACTTAAGTTTGTACTCAATATATTCCATGCAGTAAAATGAGTAGTCTAGAGTAGCATTGCTTTTCTTCGTAAGAGAAAAATTTGTGTTGCAAGGAATGGGTTAATAAAACAATCCATTTCCATAATATG
Source organism: Ceriagrion tenellum (assembly GCA_963169105.1). Lineage (NCBI taxonomy): Eukaryota > Metazoa > Arthropoda > Insecta > Odonata > Coenagrionidae > Ceriagrion > Ceriagrion tenellum. Next base: position 61,891,487 of record OY720635.1, read on the forward strand.
TCAGTTATCACTTATCCACTTTTTTAACATCATATTTTATAAAGCACAACAAAATTGGTGCTATTTGAAGACACAGATGGTGATATACGGTCTATAGGACCGAAAGTAGCTATAAGGAGTGATATGCTTACACGAAGCGACTTTTTGTCTTGCATATTGGAGGAACATAATAAAATAGGAAGCCACTTTAAAGCATGAGAAACAAAATGTCATACATCGCCTGCATCGCCAGTAATTTTATGTCGGTCTGAGAGACCAGGGTTACCTCTCTTGGGTTAAGGCGAATTTCGAGTGTGGTTTATGCGAACTAGATGTTCAGGCCTCAAGTCTACATTGTAGCACATGAGACAAAGTCGTGCTTACAAAGCCACTGTCGCGTCAAATGTCACTATCAAGTCAAATGATTTTTTTCATGGCGAATTTCAACCCTGGTGTATATGCACCCGAGCGAGTGACTTCGTACCGCATCATTTGTTAAATGCAATGTTTGGAAATTTACTCCTGTATCATTGGTGTATTCCGTCATTTGTCCTTCATCCATTTTGTCTCCGTGGCCAAACCAAACGAAGCGCCCTCCATTCATCCATGTCCATCATTGGAGTTTGCCCCCGGAGGTGATGAGACGCGAGTTATTAATTCATTGGTAATTACTAATTCAATAAATTTGCATGATGAAGCCCTCCTCTATTCAGCATTGTCTCATTACCCACACAATCCCAACCCTTCAGCTTCTGTCCTTATGGAAAACATTTTTACGGTTCCTCATACCCTTAACTATTTAGCATAGTCTAACTCTTAGCCTACTTTATTAGCCTGCAACAAACCCTAACCATTTAGCCTACTGTTAACTTTGCCTCTCCAAATTTTGCTTACGCACGACAAAGTGGGATGGAGTACACTTTTTTACCCAATGCAATTTTTGTTTTCTTACATAAACGTTGATTACTTGACACACTCCTCATGTATGAGTGATGATCTAAAAATTTGGAATCTACGAGGGAAGTTAAGAGAAGGACAAGGGAATGGTTGTTATGCACCAAAATTATGTTTGTTTCTTTCTTAAATTCTTTAGTGTTATTTGTATATAAAGTATGAAGTGCTAATTTTTGCTTGTGTTGAATAAAGACACAACTGAAAAATTCTAAAAGGCACCTGCTAACATGCCACGAATGGCTTAGCAGGACCATGAAGTTGTTAAGTTGATTAAATAGCGTGCATTTTATAAAATTTATAATATATTGCTTTTATATGAGTTTGCTATATTTCAGGTAGGTACTGAATTTGTACATTTTTTTTATTCCATGTAATTAACAAAAAAAGTTACTTAAATAATGTCAGTGACTTCCCCTCCAGCTTAATGTACCGCATAAAGCCGATATAATATGAGTTATGTGATCCTCAAGCATTTCTTATACCCATCCTATGAGTACAAGACATTGGTAAAGATCTCTCGTAATTCAGTTTAATGCATTGATAAGTCCAATGGCCGCTATTTTTTCTATTTTACGTTTTCTTTATTTTTCTTTTACCACAGTGGTGTAAATTATGGAAAGAAGTTACATTAATTTACTGGTGCTGATTCTGGGCGGATTGATTGACGGGGTCTTGCTTTTGCAAGTCAACATTGTAATCAACATATTTTTCTACATCTATGGGATTCTCTTTTGCTTTAGATGCTTTTACATCTGCATTGCCAACATAATTTACATCCGCTAATTCGTCCATAGTAATTACGGTATTATATTCATAATGAAACACGAAAAACGAACTCGGGAATTTTCATAATCTAACAGATTATTGAAATACCCGAGTACTTTTCATAATCTCTGAGAGAAAAGTTTTCCCCGTCATATTGGAATTTTTCCTCGATACTATTCAGGGTTCGCTGAAAAAAAACTCTCCCCGTAGATGAAACTCTCTTTAATGGTTTTGGATTCAATGATCTGAAACAAGTGTTAATTTGAAACGATGTTTTCATCTTTTTAGGTAATTTCCATGCTGACGTTTCATTTATGTGCCTTTTTCAATGAGAAGGTGGAATCAGTGGAAGGAGAGAGAAGGCGGTTCATTTATCAGCGCTCCGGGGAAGGGCGGATATTTGAGCGAAGGAGAAATGAAGTTAAGACAACTCTCCAAAAAAGAGGATTAGGGACCAGACGGAGCCCTTATGTTCTTCACCTCAAGCCCCATCTCCTATCATAGGGAATGAAATTGATTTCAAGTAAGTGGGAGGGGGTGGAGAAATTCGAACATCCACTATTTAAAATGGCACCATTTCATGTATACTACGGAGAATACTATGTAAAATCTGTATTCATTCTGTAATTTTTCTCTAATTTGCGCAGGAATTACACGCCTGGTAGTAGTAATATTGGCAATCTATGAAGCGTCGGAGATTTTTACCACAAAATTTAAGCCATAATCATCCCATCGTATTGGTTTGGTGTGAATTTTATGATATTTTGATATAGATCCATTTTCACTCTACTAGATTGTGAGCTGAACCCGAACACCGCTCACAAAGGCGTCGATAAACGCTGTAGAAACACACAAAATGTGATGTCGATATAACATTTACCAATTTTGTTTTTCATTCATAGGAGATAGCAAATTTAGTTGTCCACAATATCTGGTTTCGACCATTATTGGAAAGAGTTTAAACTAAAATCGCAATGAGGTATTTCTCGAAGTCGAACCCAATGAATACGTATCGACTACGGTCATTTCAATTCTTCCTGCAGGTTATACTGCGCACTATTCAGTCAAGAGTTGCGTGCTGCATCAAAATATTCCTCTCAGGATATTGTGTTTTTCCGACATGAAGCGAGGGTACCAGAACAATACTTCAACCTGAGACGCCTCCTGGATGAATGGCGAGAGGTTCGTATGAGAAGAAAAATAACTCGCTGGAATTACCAGATAATGGGGTTTACATTGTGGATAATTTTACGATCAGAGTTCGCGTCATAATTTTAAAAGATGATATTATGAATCACTTTTTTCCCTCTAGAAAATCTTTGCCATGATTTCGTCACCGATGCCTTCATAGGATTTGCTCCTTTAATTGACGCCTCTCGTCAGTTTGGCGTCCCAGTAAAAATTTTTTTTCTTTATTTTGAAAGTGGAGGAATCTTAGCAAAAAAATGAGAGTGAGGAGGAAGGGGAGATAAAAAAGAGTGCGAAGCTTGGGAATTGGATCCGCCCACTTTCGAAGAATACTTCTCATTCCTCCAGGCAAAAGTCCTCCCTCCCTTTTCCGTGGCATTTCCACGGAACTCTTCGAAGATCGTGAAGCATTCGGCATTTCCCCTTTTATATGAAGTCACGCCCTCTTTGAGTGGGAGGTGGTGCCTAATGTTGTTCAGACTGTCATTGCTCTGACCGTTGAAGTGAATGGTGAGGGCATTACGTCATCAAACTGAATCCTCGCAACCGAAATAACAATCTTATTGGTTAGCCATGCTTTCTCGTTACTTTCCTGTAGATAGAATGATGGAATGGACGAATTAGCGGATGCAAAGCAAGAATATCAACCATCTGTTTGAAATTTAAGGCAAGTAACTCTTGAGACATATATTAGTTGCTTAGTGCAATGGATTCTAATCGATTTTACAATAGTTTTCAATTAATTTAACCTCATTGCAATACAAAACAAAATCATATTTCTCTGAAGGCCGCTTTATACGGCACAGTTTATTGTATGGGAGAGGGCACTACGTCATCAAACTGAATCCTGGCAACCGAAATAACAATCTTATTGATTAACCCTGCTTTCTCGTTACTTTCCTATGAATAGCAAGATGTAATAGACGAATTAGCGGATAAAAAGCAAGAATATCAACCATCTGTTTGAAATTTAAGGCAAGTAACTCTTGAGACATATATTGACTGCTTAGTGCTATTAATTCTACTCGATTTTACAATAGTTTTCATCGGAAATTCGGATTAATATTAATTTAAATGAATAGGCATTATATGATAGGATAATCCAAATTGAAGAGGTAAGTGCATACTGATTTCTAGTAAGTTGTCGATGGAAGGCATAATAAAATTGCCAAAGTAGTGCGTTATCCCGCAAGCGCAATAGGAAATTGAGGGATGACGAAGATGGCGGACGCATTGGCATCTAGCAAAATCCAGGAGTGGATATTTGGGGAGGCGACCGACGGCTATAGTCATTTGTGCCATAGGGGATAGGTAAGGGAGAAAGGGTGGATGGAAACCCGGCGTCGGCATTAGCCTGCTCTTAACGAAAGGCGCCAAGGGGACAACGGTTTAATGTCTCATCCGACAGACGGAGTACTGTACTTAAAGTGCCCTCCACAAGACAAACTCCGTCTGAAAAACATCCGCCTCTGCAGGGATTTGAACCCTGGCCGCCCGAGTGGTAGGCGAGTACTTTAGCCACCACACCAACCCGATCCCCTAGCAAAATCCAATAGAGCATGCTCCCTCTCCATCTACATCAATGGTTTAAATTGGTAAGTTACCTCCGCAAGAGATTTCCATATAATTCACTGTGACGAAAAAAACTACACAAGGAAGAGAAGAACCAGTTTTGGGTCCATTTACACTGGAAAAAGTACTCTTTTGCAAGCGTATGGCAGAAACTTATGAGTTCTACAATCGGACTTGAAGAGCCGTTTACTCCAGAAATTAACGCCGAAAGACGGTCGCTGCATGTAACTAGAAAAATGCCAGAGTAAACCCACCTTAATGTACCGTAATTTGTATGAGACTTAGTCCAAATGGCCATATTACATCAATAAATTGATATAGTTTCTCAAATATTCACGTTTTTACGCTTGCCAGAGTGATATAGGAAAATGAGCGTTAACGAAGACGGTGAACCGGCTTCAGCATCAAGCAACAGCCAGCATAGTAAGCGCCCTCACCATCTACCTCGATGGTACTGGCGTAATAGACTCGCCGAAACTCCGTGCTCAATTCCTCCGAATCGCCAAAGTTAGCTCCCGTTCAATACCGTTCGTGGGTTTTAAAAGTCTTCTGTCGGAAGAGAGGTCAAACGGTGAAGCCACAAGCTCTATTTTTTGACGCACAGTGGTAACGGAATCGTCCTATATTCCTCTTACTCCCTTTCTTGTCCTTCCTGCCCACTCTGTAACCTGTTCAGAGCCTATTATCCGTCGGGCTCTGTATTTCTTGCTCATCATCCCTTTCCCGGAACTTCCTTCTTGTGGCCCCAGAACGCTTTCAAGGAATTCGGTAAACTTCAGAGATGACGAATTTCTTGCAGGAGAAAATTTTGAGTTTCTTCAAATGCAATTTTAAATATATTAACCTGTTGCCGAAGCTTACAATTTATACGGAGTGCCTTCACGTTCGTGAAATATCATTCACCGAACTTCAGACGGAAGACCTCACTGATTACATATTAGGTCCTCATTATGAGTCCGTTGAGTCAGTCACTTACTCGCACTCTTCATTTCAACTTGAATTGGCTCTTGAATTTTTCGTGAAAGTTTTCGATGAAAAACGCTCGCATATTTCAATATGAAACAATTTGTACGCAGACATTCATACGCCGCACATGCAGAGGAAATGCAGAGGGGGGTTGTTTAGAGATTTCATTCTCTTTCCTAGTAAAAAGGAAATGAGGTGACCGTTATTTAATTTTGCGGAATGCATGTATTTGGACTCTAACATCTGCCAAGAAAGATCTAGTCATTGTTTCCCGTATTAGGAAAACATACTCATCATATTTAGATAGATATTTATTGCTCATATGCCTTTGATACAGATAAAATACAGTTACAAAAAATATATAAATTTTAAATTTTGCATGTGAGCTTTAGATAGCTCTAAAGGTTTTCCTGTGTGGAGCTACCGTCTAAAAACATTGGTGCACGAATGTGAAGCAAAATATGGGACAATACATTTAGTTTTTGAGAATAATTATTTAGTAATTGTAGTAAGATTAATGAAAAACGAAAAAAAAAACAATTTTTTAAATTTTTTGTGCCGATAGCAATATTATGCATATACATATTGTATATTGTCAAAGGCGACTACAAAATAATTGTACAAAATAATTATTATTACATCAAAAGTCGTGGTGAGATTTACATCACCGCACTACCTTTTCGCTGTCCATTCTTACGTATCCATGTTCATTCTTATTTATTGTTGGCCATCGATTGTCCTACATTTTCCAAATCAAAACTAATCAGTGTTTTATTTATTAACTATAGAATTTAGACCGTTGTAATATGCCTCTTTTCTACCCTCTAATGACGCGGTCAACCGTCTCCCTCGTTCTGGGAACCCATGTTGGTATTTTCTAGTACAAATCGTTTTAGTTTTTCAATATTTTTTTTCGGAACGAAAGGGCTGAGGCTGGGAAGAAGTCCGGATGAATTGATCGTAGGAAATACACTGCGTCACGTCGGAGCGAAACACAGAACAAATGGGTTTAATCCGCGCGTCGGATGAAAGCATCCGATTGAGGGAATTCCTCGCGGTGTGACGGCGTTCTTGAAATAACCGCAGGCATCTGCCGCCCGCGGATGGTGCGGCCCCCTGCATCCCGCCCCTTCCCCCCCCTCCCTCCCCCCCACTGACGCGAGAATCAATTTGCATCGCCGAATCACTTGCTCGTCGGCCCGCCGGGAGTTTCGTGCCTACCTCTCCACGACTGGTGCCGCGATTGCTGAAGTCGGGATGCCCCGACGGAACAACCCGAATCCCATGGAGAGCGCCCGGCTCAGCGCGAAATAAAGTAAACCGACAACTAGGCGAGCGGGTATCCCTCGTCGAAAATTTCTCGTTTTCTCCCCCGTCAAAACGCAATCCCGATGGATTTATCAAGGCGAAAATATTCCTATGCGTCGCTTATCGCGTATGCTTTGATTGTCAGTGCGTCAAAATCGTGATCTTTTTTATTTTCTCCCTGTTTTGGAAAGTGCAAATCCGGTGACAATTTCGAAAAAATATGAAACGTTAAGGGGAAAACTTTGAGGCAGTTAATTTTTTTATATTTTTATCAAATAACTGGTTTAAACGATTGTTAATCAATAATAAAACACCTGTTGGGCCAGAATCTGCGGTTCAAAAGATATGTCATCGTTTCAAATACACTCTGAACAATTACTCTTAAAAAAATCTCCATAAAACCTCTCAAATATCTGTTCCTCGAATAAATCAATCATTGGATATCGTAATCTTAGTCTGTGACCATGCCTGAGAGGTAAAAAACGCTTAATGTATAAGCCTAAACTAATTTTTCGCCATTTAGAGGCCACTACGTAAAAACCGGACGCAAGAAAATGAAAATATTATCTTAGAGAAATATTTCAGTCCAGTGTAGGTTAAAGGCCTATCTTTTTTCCAATGTTATATTTAAACACGAAGGCCAACTGAATATATGAATGCCCCAGTCAAAATATTTTTCATACTGGCCGGCTTTTCGGTCTGCTACAAACTGCAGTAATTATAGAACTATCTCAATCCTAACTTATGCATCCAGGATTCTATTGAACATAATTAAAGAAAAGCTAAAGGGGAAAATGGAACAAACTGTAGATGAAGACCAGTTTAGGTTTAGAACAGGGAGAGTATCAAGAGAAGCAATTTTAGCACTTAGACAGATTTTGGATAGATGAATAGAAGTAAACAAAAACACCTTTGCAACCTTCATAGACCTGGAAAAAGCATTTGAAAACGTAGATTGGGAAATACTTTTTCAAACTATGAGAAGATTTGGGGTTAACTGGAAGGATAAAATGCTGATTTTAAGTCTGTACAAACACCTGACAGCTGAGATAAATATAAATGAGAGCAAGCAGGAAGCAAGTTTAAGAAGAGGTGTAAGACAAGGCTGCCCCTCATCACCATACTTATTTAACACGTTCATTGAGGCAGCGATCAGAAAAATGAAAGAAAAAAACGAAGGGAATTAAACATAAATGGAGTCAGTTTGCACAGTATTCGTTTTGCAGACGACATAGTAATTCTAGCCGATTCTGAAAAGAATACGAATAAAATGCTTGAATTTCTGTCAAATGCCATTGAGCACTGTAAAATGAAGATTAATAAGAAGAAAATGAAAACAATGGTAATCGGAAGATGAAAAGAAATTTTTAAAGCTAATATATGTCTTGAAAACACAATCCTAAACCATGCTGATACTTTCTGTTACTTAGGAGGCATTATAAATAATTATAATAAATTTTAAATAGAAATTAGGATAAGGATAAGCCTTGAAAAACAAGCATTTCAAAATGAAAGGAATTTATTAACAAATGGCCACTTAAGTGGAAAAATAAGAACAAACTTTGCTAAAACATTTGCATTGGAGTGTATTAACTTACGGGTGTGAAACATGGACAACCGGAAAAGCAGAGTATAAGAAACTAGAAACAGCAGAAATATAGATATGGAGGAGACTTACAAAGACGAGTTGGATAGAGACAAAAGCTAATGACAAAGTGCTTGCCTTAGTAAAAGAGAAGAGGTCCCTTCTAAATACAATTAAGAAAAGGAGAGCAAAGCTAGTGGTACATGTATTACGGCACAATAGTGTTCTGATAAATATTTTTGAGGCAAAAGTACTTGGGGAAAAAACCAAGAGGGCGTCCCAGAACTTCTTACTTTAAGACGACATTCACGGAATTAGACCTGCAGTCTTATGGAAATATGAAGATAACAGCAATGAAGGGAGAGGCATGGCTACAGCGACGAGGCATCGCCTTTAGAGAATGATGATGGAGCTTTTCGGCGTTGAACCCCTCTGTGGCGTCTCCCGACGGGGAGGAAATTGTGAGATTTGTGAATAAATTGAACCAGAAACAGTAATGGTAACTCATTATAGATTGTGTGTTCAACATTGGTCTCCCATTTGCAATACTGTTGTTTAGATTTTAAAAGTCAGTAATAACTTGCTCAACCATTTGTAATATACCTATACTAGCTGATCCATGCGAATATTTCGCACAGTATCGTAATCAAACACCGAATGTTATATTATAATGAGGAAATAAGTAAATGCAAATATTTATTAATGAAATATATTTTATTAAGCAGAGTAGTAATAAATAATTCAGTCTTATTGTAAAAAGTCGTTATCTATGTGTACATATTGGCTTGACAGAACTGATTTTTTTCAACTTTTGCAGGACCATTACAGAGTGTTTTATCACAGTATTTTTTATGTCTTATTTTATTTTACAAAACTTCTTTGAAGACAGTGTTAGTAGTTATAATGTGATCATCGTTGACGCTTTGACCGTATGTATCTTTAACACAAACATAAATATCACTCAATTAGCGCTCTTGTGAAAAAGCCACATATAATTGTCCATGGGAAAAAAAAGGTTCTGGCAAATACAATCCTGCTCTTTGAAGTGTCTGACCCTGTGCTTTGTTAATGGTCATAGCGAAGGCTACCTTTGTTGGGAATTGTTTTCTCATAATTTGGAAAGGCTTGGCTGGATCAGAAGGTGCGGGGTATGAGTACAGTTTTATTGGAGTTAATGAATTTAGCAGTGATTATGTGCTCACCTAAGTGAGTTACCACTAATCTTTTGCATGTAGAATGTAAAAAATCTAACTAAACGATTTGTTAATAGATGGCACCTCCTACAGTCTTTTAAGCATGTAACCATAGCCAACATATTAGTTGATTATATTGTCAACAGATGGCACTGTATCATTTTTTAACAAAACCTTTAATATTAAATTTTTTAACAAAAACTTTGAGTTAAAAACCATTTGTCTATTTTTCGTCAATAGTGGGGAACATAAGCTTTAAAGCAATGTTTGAATCATTAATTGTGGTGAAGAGTAATGGGAGTTATGGCGTTGTGACAGGAAAACACCCTTGAGAAATAATATATACGATAACAACAAGGTTCTTGCATTCCAATTACCAATATTAATGCTGCTTTGTCAGTATACTACGCATTCATTTTTAGCAGTCTAAAATACAGCGTGGTGGCCTGGGGTCATGCTAGTTGTTCCTCTAGGCTATTTAGGCTTCAGAAATGAGCTCTCAGGATTTTGATTGGTATTAACAAATATACCAGCTGTAGGCATGTTTTCAAAAAGCTTAACATTTTGGCTCTTCCTTGTACTTTTACTTCCTTTACATTTACGATGCTATTACATATGTCAAGGAACAGCACCTAACCTTGGGTTTGATTGTTAATAACGATTTGCACACGTACAACACCAGGAGAAGCAGGGACTTCAGAACTGTGTCACACACTCTCTCTTTGTACGCAAAAGGGCCATCCTATGTTGGATGCAAATTCTTTAACCACTTGCCTGCCAATATTAAAGGTGTTCGCTGCCTCTTAGCATTTAAAGATAACTTGAAAAGGTATTTACTGCCTTCTATTCTGTAAATTAATTTCTAGCAATGTAATTTATTCTAGTGTTTATGACTTGTCGTATACATCTACAATTGTTCTGGGATCAATACATTTATTTTAATTATTATTATTATTATTGCTTGGAGGTATCGTTTACTCGGTAGATTTGTCAATATCGAGAAGCTTAATTCCCTGATGAAGTCGAAAATTTTGGTGGAACGTTCGCTATCAGAGAAATACATAAGTGACCACAATTCAAGGATCTTGTTGTTATTATTTATATGTTAAAATTAACAGTGATCTATATATTTCGAAATAACCCTGGATGAATATGACTTTATTATAACTCTTCTCGTGAAATTGCAATGTGGACGCTTGAATAAGCAGATAAATGCATAAGGAAGCACATAGCTGCGAGACAGTTTGGCACCACTGAATTGTAAATTGTGGTAAATGACAAGCGCAGAACGATTAAATATTTGGTATGTCTATTAGTATGCTGGATAAATTCCCTGTAATTATATCACTCTACGGCTACCATACTGTTAATATCTCTTTAATGAGAGGGGATGTCCTGTTCCTTTTAATTCTCAGAAAATAAGTTAACTCTTATTGCTTGAGGTAATACCGCCATTCAATATATAGTCAACTAATAACTGCAGGTTTAACTTTGTGAAACCTCTCCATACTTAACGGAAATTAAAATACACTTTTTATAGGTTCACTAGATGGCTTTATTGAGAATGGCCATGGTTTCGTCGCAGAATGACCTGAAGATGTCATTATGTGACGAAACCATGGTCGTTCTAAATAAACCCATCTAGTGAACCTATAAAAAGTGTATTTTAATTTCCGTTACAATATATAGTCATCAAGAACTTAAGAATCCTTTGATCGCTTATTGATTTTACACAATTCCATATAGATTTAAGAGGACAGTGGATAGTGCCATGGAGCACAAAAGTAAAGTCTGATTCTTAGCGAAAAATAGTTATCTAACAAGGCTATCACGCGCAATTTTTCCAATAGTATGGTTTACAATTTGGTAAAATAAATATTATGGCGTAAATGCAAGTATGCTGAGCATTTTTGTTCCACATTTCCATTTTGCATTTTTCTGGACGAATTATAACGTTACCATGGTATTTCTGCTACTCATTCCTCTGCTTTCGTGTTGGACAGATGGCGTGATGATCAGAGTCGAGAATTCGTCGAAAATACACGAGAAAACATTCTGGTTCGCGAGCCATCACTCCCCTGTGGATGCAAATGCCATTTCAATTAAGTGCCTTGACGCACCTCTCTCATCCAGACACGAGTTCTTCCTCCCTTCCGACTCCCTCCCACCCCCCGACTCTTCTAGAAACTTCTCCTTTCAGCCACAACCTGCCATTCTCCGCAATGACATCCATTCACCCTTTACCCCACCGCCCTCACACAATTCTGACTTGCGCGCTAAGTTACAGATGAGAATATACGTAAGCGCATGGTGGCCAACCGTTTGCAGATAACTCGGGGGACTTTATGTGTTAAATACAGAACGGAGGAGTTTGTAAATCCTAACTAATATGTTTACGGATATTTCATGTGAAAACGACCAAAAAAAGACCGAAAATGCCCTTGACCTCTCAGGTGTCGACCGAATTTGCATGACGCATTCCGTTTTACTACGTTGTTCACCGTTCCCAAACGTTTGGAAAAATATCCATACGTTGCCTGGTTACGAAAGTATGAAACAATTGAGCTTTTCGTAAACTTGTGTATAGTTTGTCTTCACCATCTCTGGACATAAATTACTTTTGTCAAAGCACAAATGCCCATATGACAAAGAAAACAACGGCGCATATTACTGTGAGATTCAAGATAGTGCGAGCGAGATAGTTCTCTAATCATAATTTGAGACAATATACGTTTTAATTTCACCAGCTGTGAGACACACGAATTAAATATTGCATTATTAATGGTGCAATAATATAGTTTTATATGACAGAAATTGTAAGTTATCAAATGAAAATATCTAAATAAGTCTACAACTTGACTCATTTTTTTAACGCGGTACGTTTGAAACTCCATCAAAACGGAAGGTTTATTGTGATCTCGAAGAATTTACTGCGGTGACAATAAGATTAATTTTCAAAAATAGTTGAGAAAACGTAAAAACTACACACTGTTGAGTTTTTTACGCGATCTAGGTGTCGCTCATTGTTGCTCATTTGTTAAATAAGGTCTCTCTGGAGTGCATACACGTACCATTTCCCATATAAAATGGCTGGTATTTTTTGGCAGCTATCTCGGAAAGTAATGTGGTTAGGGGTTGAATTTTTTGATGTCATGGGAAGAGTGATATATTTTTCTTTAATATCAGACAAAATTCATTGATTGGTTTTAGGTAAAATGGCATTGTCGGCCCCCGTTGCCGGGAGGGGGGGGTGAAGTCCTCGCCTGCAAACTCGAGGGTTGCGGGTTCGAGTCCCGCCTGGGTAGAATATTTTCTGCCGAGGACATGGATGTCTGTATTTCGTCCGTAGTTACTGTTGTTCACCCGATGTAAAATGGCCTAATGTGTTGTATTCAGGACAGTGAAAATAAATAAATAAATAAATATTTCGCTCAAACTACCTCAATTCAACATTTTTTGCTCATTGTTTGATATTTTGTTACTAAATACCTTGGCTATGCAATATTTAAAAATGGCAATGGTGATTTATGTTCAAAGGAAGAAATCAATATGTATATGTACACTTTTTTGTTTTATGTCCAATTTTTACGTCCAAGTTTCGCGGAATCCTAGACTGGTGGGACGATATGTTTAACGTACATCGGTATGGCCACTTATGTACCATTTGCATTTAGGGAGCTGATTAAAGGTAAATATACAAGAATTAGAAATAGCCAAATCGCAACAATGCTGTTGAAATGAGCAATATCAAAGGGGTGCGTGTTTTGAGGAAAACGGGCTTAAAATTTCAAAATAAAAATCCATGCTCAAAAACGCAAAATCTTGAATTAACGACATCGTAGTAAAATACCCCGTTTCTTTTTCTTTTAAATGAACATTTGTGCTTCGTCGTAAGTATTTTATGCCCGAAGGCATCGAAGACACACCAAACACAAGTTTAAGAAAAGCTTAATTAATTCATACTCCCATATCTAGGCAACGGATGCATATTTTGGCAAAACAATCGAGCAACGATGTAGTAAAACGGAAGATGTCCTGAAAATTTGGATGAAATTGAAGAGGTTAGGGGCAACTCGGCTGTCAAATTGACGTGGAAGGGCCCTAGAGGAAGGCTGTGTAGCCTGCCTATGGTGACATCACCCTCCAAATGACCTTCACACCCACAGCCTACGCACAAAAAGAAATGAAATCAGGCCCGATTCCACCGACGCATAATACATCTTCAGTTATGACAGCTGAAGAAATTAATATCTTACGTACCCTCCAATACCATGTACATTTATGTTCATGGGTATCATGGTTTGCGGAATTTTTTTCATCGAACTTACACCCTATTTGAGTATGTCTTTGCACCCGGGTGCGTGAATGCAAACCATATAAGTAGTGCTACCGCAATTATAGGTACTCTGGTGAAACGCTTGTTTAGTTTTTTTTGAACACCTGTAAAAATGATTTTCCCCTTCCTTGTTCTTAAAAAACCCAACTCAAGTGTTTTATTTCAATTATTTTCCTCATATAATTTTACACATGTCTGCAGGTCTTAAAACGAAGCTTCTTCCTTGGAGAGAGAAAGCATTTCTCACGTCGGCGAATCAAAAATTCCTCAAATAAGTTACGAAATTGCCGCTACCCTTCAAGGGTGAAATTAAGGGTATTATGTCCTTGAAACTTATGTCGTCAGGTATTCATTGTGAATGTGGTTGTATTGGATAATGCAAAGGTTCTGTGGTGATTTTTATTCCTCAATATTGACCCACAAAGCACAACAGATTACTGTTTACAGTAAAGCGAGAGTTTTCCAGCCTTTGCGGTCATTTCCAGTGTCGTAATTTCCATTTCCTCATATCTTACAGTCCTTTTTCTTTGCTGGCCTTGTGAGCTGCTTTCTTCTTGTTTTCCCTCGGTCTTTCTCTCCTCCTTCCCTCATTGGTCACCTCTTCTCCTCCATCATATACTATAGAGTTTATAGAATTAGGGCGACACAGAGAATATTATCATGACGCCTCACTACACCTCCATGTCTGAAGGATGCGATAATATAAGATAGCTACATTGAGGAACAGATGGGTGCAAAAACTCTTTCTTTCCGCGTATAAATAACCGGCCACAGTAAAAACTGAGCTCTTCTAAATATACTCCCATAATACTCGTCACCATTAGACCTCCCAAAATCTTATCCATAACATCTTCACACGACTGGTGTCCTAACGCCCCCTGTCACACGCCCATGCGGCGGCTCGTAGGGTAGAATGTAGATGTAGAAGCCTCGAGAATTAACCCGTCTTCCGACTCGCGCTGATGCGTTTCGATCTGCGCCAGCCTCAACACCTCCAATGGAAAGTTTCCTGTGCCTCACTCAACCTTGTCCTTTCCCCCTCCCCACCCCATACCCTTCTCCACACCCCCCTCCGGCCTAACCACCGCGCGGCTTCGACAATCGAAGTCGCTCGCGTGAGAGAATCGACCCGCGACTGCGTTACGGAAGGGCACGGCGAAAGAGATAAACCATTGGGAAGGATAAGCGAGTGCGGGGGAAGGGAGGGAGAAGAGAGTGGGGGCGGGATATTAGGGTGGGGTGGGAGGGGCGGGGGCTCGGTGGAGATGGAGGGGAGTGGAAGAAAAGAGGAAGGGAGACATCTTTTTTTAGGGAAAAGAAGTTGTTATGGTAGTCTGTGCGAGATAGTTACCTAGTCAGGTTGTAGACCATATACAAAGTACAAAACGATATTAATCCGTTCCGGAGGACCGATCGTAAAGCGAATTCCATCGTATGTTGAATCGGCATTATTTCCGGACGAGGTATCGATTTAAAGAGCATCAGTGCCAATCCATTCAGTGTACGCGACAGATCCAATGCATATGAAATATCCTGGATTAAAATTATTTCAAATATTACAAAACCAATATTTAAAACACTATCAATATTTAAAACAAAATCGGAGAAATTTGAAATTTTAAAAAGCGCGCGCAAAATCAACTCAGATCGTTAGTCGAATCCAGCGTAAGTCGAACCCATCGTAAAGCGGGGGTCTACTGTTTCCGTTTTAATATTAGCAGCTGTAGGTAGCATGAATTAAATGTTGCATCATCAATGGTGCAACAACATACTTTTATGTGACTGAAATTCTAAGTTATCAAAAATATAAATATCTTCATAAGTCTTTTACTTGACTCATTTTCTTCGCGCGGTACGTTTAAAAATCCTATACAACGGAAGGATTTTTGCTATTTAAGATATAATTACTGCAGTGACAATATAATTTATTCTAAAAAATAGTCAAAAAAACATTATAACTACACACTGATAGTTTTTTGACTAGTACTATGACTCATAAATTCCTCATTTCTTAAATATGATCTCTCTGGAGTGCATACAAATACCATTTCCAGCGTAAAAGGGCTGATATATTCAGAAAATAAATCTCGGTAAGTAGTTTGGTAAGCGGTTGATATTTTGATAAACTTGGAAGATTGGGATATTTTTCTTTATAATGGGACCAAATATGTTGATTTATAAGTGAAATAACATTTCGCTCAATCTACCTTTTGGGACAAGAGGCTCTTTCTGTAAATTTTGGGGTAAACTTAATGATTTTATTCGATAAATAGCCCTTTTATTTGGATCATCAATGATTCTCTCTATCTCTCTTACACACTGGAAAGTACTAAACTCTTTTTTGACCTAAACAAAATTCGTTGATAAAACAGGCTGGTATAAAAATGTACTGACTGTGAGCGTGAATATATCCTAAGCTAATGTAAGTGTGAGTATTTGCCAATTCCAACGGAAACAAATAGAACGGAGAGAAAGAGATACCTCTAGATCAAAGTTCAGTGCTGATTCTTTTGGAGGCCATTGATGGTTATGGTTTGACCTATCGGTGGTTTATAGAGGTGAGCCTGTGTAAAAGTATCGTCGTTGAGTGATTGCGAAAAAGTACAGATCACAGGAAAACTAATGAAGAAGTTCAATGTGAGTCATTAATTCATATATAGATACGTTGAGATCAAACAAATATCGGTCAAGGAGCCCAGCAAAACGATGATAAATAAAGTTTCATTTAAAGTTTAAAGTAATAAATTTAGTAATAATATAGTTTAGCCATAAATTAGCAAGTATAATTAAATTAGCAGTAATGGTAATAAAATACTTTTAAAAAAATGAAAAAGCTTGATATAAAGTTTAAAACTGAGTCTTAAGGCGCACCACCTATAATAATTCGTGTAATAATTCGTTGACAAGGCATTGTAAAATACTGTTAAGGTAATTAAGTTGAAATATCACTTCAGTTTAATGGAAAAAATTAGCCAGATTTGGACAAAATAATTATGAGGGTATAACTGCAGAAGATTGGATAAAAATAAAATGTGTGCATCACGCCGCGTTATTTTTTTGAGTTTGTAGATAATAATGACGATAATCGAATCCAAAATTCTGTAGCTCTTTGGAAAAGGATCAGCAGGCGGCTCCTATGACTAAAAAAAAGTGTGTTGAATAAAAATGTGTCCGTCGGCTTATGTGTACATTTCGAATCTTTATTTTGCTTTTCAGTAGCTATTGCAATTCATTAGCGAAAGCAATATATTTTAAACCGACATTAAAGTTTACATTTTTAGCAACCGTTTTGACTCATACATTCCAGATGGAACCTTCTTAAACCTTTAAGCTTTATAAACGTTCATTTACGTCCCCGTGCCTCCTGGCCATCCAGAGTATGATCGTACGTGTACGTCTTTCAAATATGCGCCGGAGCAGTTAAGGCGTACGTTTACGTCTCCCATTCAGATGCATAGTGACATGTTGTTCCATCAATCCTGGCGGCTGGTGAACCCAATTGTCTCTATAAAGTGTCTCCGAAGAGTCCTGCCGCCTATTCCATCGTTCTACTGACTGCGTTCAGCTTCTAGCACGTGCATACCACATGTAGTTGGTTCCATTGACGGAGGTTATGGCATCCAAAGCTGGTTTTAGTCCTGTTCTACGTTAATATTTTTGTCCTCAAACCACAATATTTAGGAATTTACTCTGTAAAATTGTTGTATCTGTTTAATTTTGCTTGTGTAATGTATGATCTTCTGGTTTTCGTAGATACTTTTTCAAACAAACTTGAGTTCAAGGTGATAAAATTGTAACCAGAAGTAATTTATTTTTTTTCCAAAACAATTCACTCCTGGCATCAGCGAAAACGTAAAAGAAACTTGCTACTCAAAGGGTTAAGGAAGTTATAGCAAAATATCATTTCACCTATAAATGAATGAATGTGGTCTCATTTTTATGAAAAATATCTCTCCCTTCCAAAGATACCAAAATTTCAGACTTATACTGATACACTTTCCGAGATTTGGACGAAAAATACTAGGCCTTTTGCGTGGGAAATGGTACGTGTAAGCTCTCCAGGCCCTAAATATTATTGGTGAGACCTTATTGATAAAATGGGGAATTTGGAACTCGTAGGTCTTATAAAAAATTAACATAGCATATATTTTATGTCTTCTTAAGTATTTTTGAAAATACATAAATGATATTGTCACCGCAGTAATTTTTTTCAGAATCGCTAAAAACCTTCCTCTGTAAAGGAGTTTTAAACGTGTCGCGTGAAAAAAATGAGTCAAGTTAAAGACGCATAGATATTTTCATTTAATTGTTAACATTTTTCTGTCAAATAAAACTATATTATTGCGCCATAAATAATGAAATATTTAATCCATGTATGATAGAGGAGGTGAAATCAAAACGTATTATTCGAATATAGTGTCTATTATGACTAGGGAACTATCTCGCTCAAACTACCTTAAATGGTCTCGTGGAAGGTTTTTGAAGGTCGGGAAGGTTTTTCGAGGCGATGTCCCCGCCTCGCACAATCTTTCTCCCGCTCTCTCAAAAAAATATATTTTCTCCCTTTAACCTCTTTCTCTCCCTCTTCTCTCCTCTTCATCTCTCTCTCCCTCCCTCTTTCTCTCTCTTTAAACGGCGGCCAATTGCACAAGTCCCCTCAAAGCGACCTCCGAGACGGACGGCTTCGGGCCACCCGTGAGGAAGAGGAACAAGGGAAAGCGCTCCGTAAAAAAAAAGAAGTTTGGAGAAAAATAAATGGAAGGGATCGGAGGAGGAAGAGGTGGTGTGGGTGAGAGGCAAGGATGGAGGGAGGAAGAGGAATGGGGGAGGTAGAATAATGACGGTGGCGGGGGGAAGGAGGGAGGGGTCGGGAGTGTGTTGTCGGTGCGCGGTTGCCTTGGAGACGTCCTTTCGAGAGGAGGTGGGGGAGGAGAAGGGGGGGTGGTAGTACCCTGTCGAGGAGGAGGAGGAGGGGAGTGAGCGGTTGGGAGGGAGGGTAATAAGGACGGACAGTGTGGCATTCTGGGATTTCGTGAGAGTGGGTGCCTGGTATTTGACAGAGAGACAACTCAGGGTGATTCGCGAAAAACTTGACATACTAAACGAGGTGGTAAAGGGAAAGTGATTTCTGCCATTTTTACCACGTTTTCATTAACTCGCTTTCTTGTCTGCCAGTTTGCCTGTTCGATACAAATTTTGCAATCGATTTTAAAGTAACTTCTCGATAAGCTAGAGACTTGAAGCTTTAAACATGGCTCTGAACTGACAGATAATGCAATAATATGCAATAATCATGCGTATATAATATAATATTAAATGATAATAATAATTTATGGTCAAAGTTAACCCCAGCGAACAAATTGGGCCACAAAAAGTTAGCGCCATGGGAAAAAGCGGAGCACAAAATGGAAAAGCCTGTGTCATCGAATGCGATACTACTGACGGAATCATCATTACCCGCAGAACTATATGACTCTATTGGTAGATCGGTTAACAATTTTCGATTTCAGGAATGATTACACGAGACTAAAACGCAGAAAATAATTATTTAAATGAAATTTTAAACTTTAAATTTAAATTTTTAATTTTTAATCCAAGAAAACAAAATGAAAATAAGTAAGACGAAGACTAAAGTCCTAGTATGCGGGAGAGAGAAGCTGAATGTAGAAGTCACCCTGAGAAGAGAGAACTTAGAGCAAGTGGATTCCTTCACCTATCTCGGAAGTACCATCACGTGGGACGGAAGAAGTACAACTGACATCAAGCAAAGAATAGCCCAAGCTAAGAAGGCGTTCATGGGAAAAATAACAACTGCTGTGCTTCAAGGAGATAGAACTACAAATCAGAATATAGTATGTGAAAACATTCGTGTGGAGCGTGGGACTCTATGGACCGGAAGCATGGACCATTGTAAAAATAACCAGAACAGACTCGAATCTTCCGAAACCTGGTGCAGGAGGAGGATGCTGAAGATAAAATGGACGGATAAAATAAGAAATGACGAAGTGTACAGAAGAGTAGAAGAGGAAAGGACTATATGTAACGAATAGCAGAAAAGAAGAACCAGACGGATTGGACACACACTGGGACACAATGGGTTTGTGAAGAACGTAGTTGAAGGCATAGTAGAGGGATAAGTCCCCAGAGGAAGACCTAGGAGTAAGTTCATGGACCAAATAAGGAGAAAAGTACATAGGAAGAGACACCAGGAATTAAGGGAACTAGCATTAGATAGGGAAGGATGGAGGGCTGCAGTCCACCAATCTTAGGATGGAACGACCAGTGATGATGAGGTCCGTATTCTAAGCAAAGTTGAAAAACCAGTCAACGAGGCGAATATAGAATAGTCTGAATATTTACAATGAATTTCATGCTTATAAAACAAATTTGCACAAATCCTTTTTATTCCTTTGTATAAGGCTCCGGTACCTTGTTTCTACTTCAGCAACAGCCTTCTTCAGTTTAAGTTGACGCACCAACTTATTTTCGTGCGACTGACGTTTCTTCTGCCTCTTAGCAGTTTATCCCTCTCAACGTTGTTCGTCATTCAGTTCACTTTTACTTTATGTTCTTGTTTTCCTTTAATTACTCGGGTACGTGTTTTCTCTTTTGGACTTGACTTTTAAATTTTTTTTACTTATTTCCCTTGTCTGTAATCTTTCGAGTATTTTCAGAACTGTAGTCTAATAGTCTCCTAGTTTTATACGTATCTGGTTTCGTTTCTGATGATATAATTGGTCTAATTCTGGTTTTATGTATTTTGGAACCAAATAGAAAAACCATGTCGAGGGAAATCACCGCCCGAAGGCACTGTTGGGCAGGTTGCCCAAAATTGTTTGAAGATCTCATCCTCTGGTTCCAAAACATTAGACGTCGCGCATTCAGTCCAGAATCCGGAAATCTACTTAGGGATCTAGTGTGGTTGTGTTTGATCCGTCCGAGATGATTTAGATCGCGTAAATAAGGATTCACGTGGTGCAATTACGTATGGCTCGAGATTTTGGTGTCTTCGAAAAAGGAATCTAACGCAACCTTCCCGATCGAGTTAGTTTCGCGCTAATATTGTTGATTTAGTCAAATATTGCGATTGGAGGCTTAATAAACATAATGTGAGGCACTTAAAGTCATCCATTTGGGTGGTTTAAACTCGCCATAATCTCCAGCCGTTCGTTGTGTACCACGTGGATCCTTAGTTACGCGCTCGAGATTATCTCGAACGGTTACTAAACAAACCCCTACAGCCGTGGTCTCAACCTGCTGTATGCATATCCTCAGGAGTACAAGAATGAAGGTTTAGGGGTACGCAAAAAATCTCGAGTAATGGCGGATTTAAGGTTGTATTAACAGAAACAATTAGAATGATAAAAGTTTTTCTTACCTAATTGGTATGAATTCGGAAAATGGTACTTATGGCCAGTTACAGGGACGACTTATGTATTCTATAATGTTATGGGACCCATGGGCCATGGCAACCATTCAATAGTGTTGCAGAAACATTCAATAAATTTATTTATTTCATAACTTACGGCATGGAGTTATGAGTTCCGTAAGTGGCCAAGATGGCAGATGCGCAGTGAGCCGCTTGAAGACTTAATCACTAGATAAAAAAGTTGTTTTGAGACAAATGACCAGTTTGTTTACTCTTACTGACTGACTATTATCTGCATTACCAATTATTCATACGCCAAGCTATCGTAAATTTTATCCGGCGGTGGAAGATTAGATCAAATATTCGAAGCTATTAACAATAGGTAAATAAGTTAAGTAACTGGTAGACGTGTCTCTGCAACCCGAATATATTTTTGAGATCTATAACTTCATGAATCTCATAACTATAGATTCCATAACTTTAATTTATTGCGATCGATCGTATGGGATGTGAAAATAAAGGTTCTAAAACGATTTATCCTACGGCGGACTCCTATTTACGAACTGTTTTTAGGATTGCAGCTGAGATTTCATATCAAGAAACGTTGTGTCGCCAGCTTTCTTCCACGTATTTTCAATTATTTTATCACCCATTGGCTCTAAACTATCCAAAATTTTCACTCGATAGCCCCCAAACGGGTGAAGGTAGCTTGAATAGAATATAGATATTTCAATACAAATATTGAAGGTGGTGTAACATTCACAATGATCAGAAGTCTCTCTCAACGCTGGGAGAAACGGAGATCATTCAAACAATGCCGGTAATCATTTTATTGAATCCTGCTAGTATTGAGAGCCATAAGTTGATTTTCTTGCAAAACAAGCTTTTTTAATAACCAAATATTTCATGTATTGATTGGGACAACTTGTAAAATGTATTGAGATCCTCGAGGTTAAATGAAGACTTTGCTAATCACCAAGCATGACTTACCTCCTGAAAATTAATTCAGTATATGGTGAATAAAAGCTAGCAGATTTTCAAAGCTTGAGGAAGAAAAAGTCTAGCAATAAGAACGTAAAATATAAGAAGTGTAAAACTGTCGTTATCAAAAAAAAAAAGAAAAAAAGTGATCATTTTCAACATCAGAAGGTCCAGGCAGAAGTCAGGTCGCTCTCGCGCGCGATTCAACAATTCATGAGCGCGGGCGCGCAAAAAAATGTAAGTTTTCTCTTCCATTCGAAAAACAATTCCTTTCCGCCGATATGGCCCGCGTTGGAACGATGGGAAGCGAGGAGAATTGGCTGAATTAAATTTTCACTTTTTTTTTAAGAGCGGACCGTCGTTAAGCTCTGCAATATGCACTGGTTCAATGGCGCTCGGAGTCGAATGGAGTTCCACGTGTGACGTCAAACGGACGGATGCCGGCCGGATCGTCAATTGTTGAGTTCGTCCACCTGGGGGAATTGTGTATAGTTTCTCCAATGCTGTGCCGCATATGTTTTGTATGTGTGTTCCCCACGATATCTCAGAAATTAAGGTAATTCCAAGATATTTAACTGTATCTGAAGATTATATGTTTAAATTTCCAAACATTGCATTTAACAAATGATGTGGTACGAAGTCACTCGCACGGGTGCATATACACCAGGGTTGAAATTCGCTATGAAAAAATAATTTGACTTGACCGGGATTCGAACCCGGATCTCCCAATTGCCGGTCAGGTGTGTTAGCCAGTTACACAACTGGGAGATCTGGGTTCGAATCCCGGTCAAGTCAAATGATTTTTTCATAGCGAATTTCAACCCTGGTGTATTATATGTCTACTCCACCCACAGTGTAGGCATGGAATTCATGTGATGACTTTCGCAGGAACTGAACTGTGGTACATTTAATAAAATTTAATTCTAGCTCCCCTCCTGAAACCACGAATAAGCGTTGTTAAGGTCCGATGACAGAACTTTTAAGTCCGCGTCTTCGCTTACTTGATCATGATATTCAACAGTAGCAATATTCCCGCGAGAAAACCTCGATCGAAAGGCTACTTGAGGTATTTACTAGCGGTTCAAACACTCCCAAATCTCGAACCCTTCGTGATTGCTTCACGTCACTCAATGGTTACGTGATAGCAATCACTTCACACAATACGAACAAAACCCTTCTGGGAAGCCAAATTGCGAAGCACTTAGTTGACGTAATTCATGAATATGAGACCATCTTTCGATATCGCCAGACCAAGTTTGTCCCGCATTGATATGGGTTAACATGTGGGCAGGCAACATCGCCATTCTTTGTTGAATGCATAAGTTTCCCTTGTACGGCCGAGTTTTTGTCCTCAGCAAACTCAACGCCGCGTTCCCCTAAAACGCGCAAAAATATGAAACTCCTCCCTTAATTCGAAAAACAATTCCTTTTTACACCGATATGGCCCCCGTCAGAATGACGGCAGAGTGGGACGTCAAGAGATTCGGCAAAATTAAATTTTCCCTTTTTTAAGAGCGGACGGTCGTGAAGCCCGTGCAATATGCACTTGCACGGACTGCTTTGCCGCCCTTAACTGCCCACGAGCGCCCCGGCACAGACGGGCACTCTCCCATTTCACTGCGACCGGCTGACCAGGATAGGGTTTGGGGATTTTAGGGGCACAGGGGTGAGGGGTAGCTCACTCTCCACTCTCACCCTCTTCCGCCACCCCGTCCCCCCCCCCCACACTCCCCGCAATCGGTCGAGCAACGGCCGATTGCCGTAAGCTGGAGCCGAATAGCGAAAATCATTTACTTATTCGCTTTCGACTCCACATACAGTATGCGCTATACCAACCCCCACGCATTTCTTCCCATCCGACCGCCCATTTAAGGTGGCTGGAGCAATTTTTGTGCGTCTAAAGATTTGCGTGAAAATTTGCATACGTGTACTTATTAGTAACAGATATAAATGAAAGTGAAAAAAATTGCATGTTACCGATTTACTTCTTGCTTAATGGAAATTAAAATACACTTTGTATTTGTCTGAGGTTGGAGGAGGGGAGGAGCAGCCGCCCGGTTAATCCCTTCCCACCACCCAACTCTTCATACCTACCCCTCAACTACCACCCTCCTACCCTCTCCCTCCCCGCCCTATCCGCTCCCCCTCCCTCTCCCTTCATTCCCCTCCTTCACCCGTGCACAGGAAAATGGTATATATACGATGTAAAATAATTTTTTGCCACCTGAAGATGTCATTATGTGACGAAATCATGGTCGTTCTCAATAAACCCATCTAGTGAACCTATACAAAGTGTATTTTAATTTCCGTTAAGTATGGAGAGGTTTCACAAAGTTAAGCCTGAAGTTACTAGTTATATTTTCTTCTTGCCAATTTAATGCTATATTAACAGACGAAATTCGAGATCGGCAGAATAGGTGGCTAGAGGATGTAATAAAGGTTTTACCTCCAAAGATGGGTCAATTAGAAGCAATAAAGGGTAAAATCATAACTATTTACAAATTTCAGTATTAATAATGACAAATATTTCCGCTGTGCAAATTCGTAGATATTTTCTTATATACACTTGATGACTCAGGCCCATTAATTTTCCTCCATTTTTTGTTATCAGTGATGATCCGTGAAAATATTAAATGTTGGTTTTTATTGATTCCTTTAAGTGTTTCAAATGCTGCGTTTTACCCATAACCAAATACATACATACTTTCTTTAGAATTCTGCCTTGTTCAACTAAGAATGCTTTCTAACTCCCATTTTTTTAAGTATTCTACTGGTAAAGGTTGGTTTTGTTGAAAGCCAAAGAATTTCCTCCCGGTTTTCTACATTTTCTGGGTCCTATCTACGTCTAGTGTTTCCCTTTTCGCCCCAGCATACGATCTACCCTTCTTCATCCCGTCCATGAAACCTATTCTCTTTCTTCTCCTTCCCCTCTTGAACAGCATCATTCCCTCTATCACACGCTTGAGCCACCCATTGCCCCTTTTCTCCAGCCACCTACTCTGCCTATCCCGAATTCCATTCAGAAGTTTCCTTTCCCCGCCCACCATACTGTCTGCTGGCATTTGAGATGTGGGTGAGGAATACTTATACACTTTCCTACTTCATGCATATTTTGAAGTAATTCGATGACATGTGTACAGATTTAACCTCCTCGGTCCTGGCGTATTGTATAAAATACATAGACGTTTGAATGTTTCCCGCTCAGCAATGCAAAATATTGACAACGCCACTTGCTAACAAGTGGCAGCATCATTAAGAAGGTCACGTGGCAGAGATATTAACTCCGCAAACACGTCTTACAACGGAAAACGTAAGTATGAAGTATTTTCCAAAAATAATGATGAATATGTCTCGGGACTGAGGAGATTAATCCTAAACGGGAAATCATACGCTTCCTAATATATTATAATTTTATATATTAATATCATTATTTACCGTTGCGTTGGGCGGAAACGTGAACCCTCAGATAGGAGGACGAGAAAAGACTGCAGGCATATGAGATGTGGGAGGGGAGAAGGATGGAGAAGGTGAGGTGGACAGAAAGGAGGACTAACGAGGAAGTGCTTGAGATGGTAGGCGAGGAAAGGAAACTACTCAATGAATTTCGAGATCGGCAGAGTAGGTGGCTGGAGGATATAATGAAGGGCGAGGGGTTTTTCAAGAATGTGATAGAGGGAAGGATGTGTGGCATGCGGGGATGGGGAAGAAAGAGAATAGGTTTCATGGGTGGAATGAATAAGGGTAAATCGTATGCGGAGGCGAAAATGAAAAAAAACTAGAGGTAAATAGGACTTGAAAGTGTAGAGAACCGGGAGGAGAATCTCTGACATTCAACAAAACTTTTACCGGTAGAATACTTAAAATTAATTATGATAATAATAAATTAAAATGCAGCGAGTCGCAAACGACCAATTTAATCCTAATTCCAGGCCTGCGTTTTATTCAATCGACTCTGAAGTCGAAAGAAGAGATTCTCAAATAAAAAGACAATTTGAAAAAAATGTCTCCACGCTTTCAAAAGGTATTGATGGGTCATTATTAATTCCCTTTCCATAAAGGAGTCGTGAGCAGCCAGACGCCGCAAACAAGAGAGTCGCTGACACCAGGAAAGAAAAATATTGAAGTTTTTAAATAGAGTCAAACCGTAGAATTCCGCATTGCCGGTTCGCGTGAATTGCTCCCGTCAAAGGGAATACGACATGAGTGGCTGGTGGAGTCATATTCCGGGATAATCCGCGCAGCAGTCGAACCTTGGAAGTCAATGAATTTATAATTTCCTCTCACGCGCTGCATCATAATCACGAGCTCAGATTTTTTGCCGCCTCATATTTTTTTTAACTGGAAAGAGATATTCTTGCAAACTCATTCGTAAGGATAAAGTGGCTGGCATCCTACACAAATATTGCGAACATATCTAATCTACACATTACCCTGCAAGCCACCTTTCGGGTGTTTTGCGGGGAGGGGAAAACGCCAACTGCTAATGTAACTGTGCAATGTGACATTGGTCCCAATTGTACTTCATATACTATTCAATTTTATGGTTTAGCCTAATTTATTGCTCTTTCATTTCGTTAACACTTTCTTTATTATAATTGACCTACTCTCAGATCCGAATGATGGATGCTCGCCAAATGTGGGTCCATAGTTCGTAGATATTACGATAGTTTGGCTTCTTCTTACAATTACAATGCACACACATTAGAGGTGGGTTTGGAACGACTGTAGAAAAACTTTCCGAATTCTTCAGAATCAGAAAAATACTATTCATGAAGGAAGAATTCAGCCTAATTTTTACTTACAATTAACACGTGCGATGGAGATACGTTGCTCCTGTGTCGGAATGGAATCGGAATGTGGCACACTATCATTTTGTTTTATTGGTTGCATGAAGCACCGCACGCAATGAATGATGGTTTCGTTTTCCTTGTCAATTCTCCTCGTCTGCTTTGGTTTGTTTATTGATTTAAATTTAAGATTCCATAGTCTAAAATAACTCGTTGTGGGAGCCCCGTAAATTCACTCATTTCTGCATTTATGCAGCAAAATACAGAATATAAACTATTCGTTCAGTAACAGCCTAGGGCATGTTTACTAATATTTTAAGTAAAATATTTTAGATAATCTAATTTCCCGAAACTCAGCTAAGAGAGTTGTGGAATGGCACTCCCGTATGTAGTGCTTTCACTTTTGTGTATTGCACGCAGAGAAAGAAGAAGAGATAGTTGTTTGTCGTGTCAATTCTCCTAATGGTTGGTTTATCAATTTTAATTTAAGATGTGGTGCATTAAATGCAATTGCCAATTGTGTGAGCCTCACATAAACTCCACTTTCTCTCTCTACACTCCACAATCCATGAATGAAATCCCTCGTCTTACGGACGCATAAAAGTCTTTGCAATGGCTTTAGTGTTTTTCCTTCGGTAATTTTTTTATGGGAACATGTGCTACCAGGTGCACTATGTCTGGTAATCTACTTCCTGAAACTCAGCCTAGAGAGGACGGATGTTGGAAGTCAGTTTAGCACTGGTGTTGGAGCGAACTTTGTCTATGGATGTATTTGTCGATTTATGGGTTAAAAAATTGATGTTAGTTCCCGATTTTATGATTCGCCCTTTGCCACTTAGTATGATTACTGCAATTCGACTGAGCCACGAAAAGGACATCAAAAACCCCCGGAATCCTGTTGAGTGAGTAAGTTGGACCAATCAAATGGCTGATCCTGGAACGTCATTTCAATTTTGCTTTGGGGCTTTGCAGGTCGAGGGAAACTTTTATTGAGAGAATTATTATCCGTGCACGCTTGAATACTCGTCTTTCCTTCCTTAATCATTGATATAACTTGCTACCGAACCTAAATTTCTTCATCCGTTCTGAAGTAGCGCCTAGAGAATAGTTATTTTTCCGGACGAACTCTGTAATTCAGAGAATCCCTGATATGACGTCAAAATTGTGGTATCCCGCGATCTTTTCATGAATTCTTCAAACGACATCAATGGTCAAATTTGGCCGTAAATGATATCAAAACGTTTAGAGGTTTTTCGCATCGACTAAACTGAAAACGGTGATTTTTGTGGTGATTGAAAACTCTCCTCTGAACGCCTGAAAGCTTATAATGACCTGTCTCGCGATAAGTGGAAAGTTAAATCATTTCATTGAACGGTGTACGATTTGTGAGTAGGATGATGCATTTTTTAGTCTTTTTAAATTTCGCCCAATGATTTAACGCTAATTCCCTATAGCTTTTGAGAAGTAGCTTTGGTTGATTAGAGATATTATTATTGAAGCTGAAAGGTGTAGTTAGGTTAGAGAATAATAATCCTCTAAAGTTTTAAAGACGCAGGCTCTTATCCCTTTACACGGTTTTCCGCTGTGTGCATCGTACCCCTCCTTATCCTGATCCCTAACACCTATTCTCATACATCTTAGAACATAGTACATAGAACATAGTACCGCCCAAAATTCGAACCACCCTGGTGCAGTCGTTAATTTTTCCACACCTAGACTACTGCTCTTCTCTGTTTACTAATCTCAGCAAAGAAAGTAACAACAAATTGCAAGTGACAATGAACTCTTCAATGCGCTACATATATGACCTCAAAAAATGGGATATGATATCTGACACTTACGTCCAATTACGCTGGTTGAAACTAAAACAGCGTCGTTTATACCATGTTATTCTGCTTACTTATAAAATTTTATCCACTCGCAATCCCCTTTACCTATCTGCTAGATTTACCTGGAAAAAAGATCTACATACAGTACCCACTAGGAATCATCCCGTAGACCTTCACATCCCTAAACATAGCACACTTCACGACACTAAATCCCTCACCGTAACCGCTTCTAGAGTATGGAACTCTCTACCATCTAAAGTTAGAAATATAAAATCCATCCATGCTTTCAAGTCCAAGGTGTATGATATCCTAATAAATAATCCTAAAATGTTGTCTGTCTAAAATTGAAACGAAGTAAAATTAAACAAATGTTAAATTGGATGCCTTATACATATTGAAGAAGAATTAATGTATTGAACATTAATGTATTCATCTTTATACTTGTAATTATTACTGTTATCATTAATTACCTTTTTCCTCACGGTTTATATGCTTAATCATGTATTTAAATGTTATCCTAGTAGTGCTTTCTGCAGTAATATGTACGGCTGTATTACGAATTTCAAGCTTACAATGAGTTTTTTTATTTTTTGTTTTGCCTGTCATCATTGTATAATTAATTCGATTTTGTATATTGAGTTTCATCTCTGTATTATTAACCTAATTTTTGAATTTCAAAATTGTATTAATTTTAAAAATTGTACTTCATTATCTCAGGGGCTAAGAGTAGCCCACGATAAGAAACGTAGTTATTATTATTATTATTCTCATTCTTTCCCTTCCGCGCTTTTCCGACATCCACCCCTTTCCTATCAGGGCCTTCCAATTCCCTGCAGCACTCATTACCTACTCCAACCAAAACATCATCATCAATAACACAAGAGTGAAATAGTTGACTCCAAGAAGTGTACGGCAGTTGGAGAGCAGTGTGCGTTTGAGCGAAAATTTGGAAGTGGTATATCAGGGAAATAGGATAATTGGATGAGAAAAATGGGTCAATATGGCTTACACCTAGGATGTCTGACATTCAAGAGTGGTGAACGGGCGGCGACGACATCATCATTTAATTTCATACTCAAATTTTCTAACTGACCACGAATGTCCTTTTCACTAAGAGGCGAGCAAATGTCGGCAGGAGGGTCGTAGGTAGAATGTGGAGCATATGTAGAAATCTTGGGGTTTGTCTAGGGTAGCGAAAAATCAAAATGTACGTAAGCGTTCGCCTCTCGTTGTCATAAGGCAGATAAGCCTGGGTATTCCAGGATAGGTTGGCTAAACATAGCAGGTACCTGAGATGTGTTTTTGGCTAAAGTAGGATGAGTAGGGTCAGAAATGATAGGGGGTTGAAATAATGTGGGATACATGTGTTCCATTAATGGACACACATGAAATGAGAATACTTCATAAAATGAATATTGTTTGGCGTAACTTGTTTAAATCGATTCATAATTATAAAAATTAAACGCCTTGATTCCACAACGCCTTTTAACAACCGTAGACAATCGTTTTCAACTGTTACAGCATGATCAGGTGCAACGTACACTAAGTACATCGTATTCATTGTAATATGGTTTGGTTTTTTCCTGGCGCATGATGCTGTTGAAGTTTTCTCGGGTTTCCCACCAGTTCAGGTGCTTGTTTGCCGACGTTTCGATGGCTGCCTCTGCCATCGTCCTCAGGGCATCTATCATCATCTTTCGATGGCAGAGGCAGCCGTCGAAACGTCGATCAACAAGCACCCGACCCGGTGGGAAACCCGAGAAAACTCCATCAAGTACGTCGTACATTATGATGCCCTGACTGGTTTAACCGGCTGTGCAGAGTTATCAAAAGTTTCGTGGAATTCACAAGGTTATTTTTATCGGAAGGTACTACGTTACTTTGGCCACGCTGAAAGAATGGAAGGGAGTCGATAAACGTAACAGTTAAATAATAGTAGATAAGAGTGGTGTGAGAGGAGGATGTTGATTGAGAAAGTAATTAGGGACTGTGGTAGAAGTCCTCAAAATGGAGGAATATTAAGGGTCTTAAGAATGGGAGAGCGTGATCTTCGAAGGGTTGGAAAACATGGATAACGATGAGAAAGAACGTGGAATGCGGGCAAGTGAAATGGAATATCACTGAACAAGAGCGAAACAGATATATTGACAGTGGAGTGAATGGTGGGAAAATAAGAGAAAGACCGCGAAATTCACGAATAAATGTGGCAGAAGAGGCCTTAAAGAGGAGAGGGTGATTAGAAGTCTTAACAATGGAGAAGCGTGATTTTCGAAGAGTTCGGAAACGTGGACAATATAGAGAAAGAAAATGAGTAGACTGCAGGCATGTGAAATGAATTTCCACACAGTAAGGGCATAAAAAAACCAAAATGGACAGGGTAAGGAATGAAGTAATCATGGAGATTGTCCAGAAGAAACTGCTTCAGGAACGGATCTTAACTGACATGGTTTTGGCATAAAATGGGAATCTACATCTGCATCTAAGGACTACCCCGCGAGCCGCCGCATGGGCGTGTGGCAGGGGGTGGTAGGTCACCAGCCTTGTAAAGATGTAAACTTTTTGGAGATGAAATGGTGACATGTACTATGGGAGTGTATTTAGAGGAGATCATTTTTTATTGCGGTCACTTATTGTGCGCGGAAAGAACGAGTATTTGTGCCTATCTGTTTGGCAGAGTATCTCTCTTATTTTATCGCATCTGTCAGACCTAGAAATGTAGTGAGGCGTCACGATAATATTCTCTGTATCGCTCTGAAACACACGAGTTCTGAATATCACAAGCAGCCTAAGCCTAGCGTGCAGCCTCCGAGTCTCTAGGGGCTCCCACCTTAATCCCTCTAACAGTTGTGTAACACTATATGTTCTTTCGTAGCAGTTTTTAACGAAGCGTGCTGCTTTTCTTCGTATTTGGTTAATTTTTTTGGTTAAATCTTTATGACCAGGGTCCCAAATGCTCGCGGCGTATTCGAGGTGTGGCCAAAATGGGATGGAAACTGACAGTATGCCGAGGAAGATACACGAAATGAAAACTCAAGTGGAACAGCCTCGAGGAAGAACACGGGATAAATGGTTGGAAGGCGTGGAAGAGAGCGTAGACAAACGGAAGGAGAATTGGAAAGCAGTGAGAGAAGAGAAATAGTGAGAGGATAGAAAAACGTGGAAAGACTTGTTCACGAAGCAGACCCGGCCAGAGGTCGGAAACTGTAATAGATGATGAAAAATAGAAGACATAAGGATAGGACATTAATAGTACTTTTAATAACTCTTCACAGCCGGTTACACCCGTCAGCACATCATAAGGTACAACTTACATCATTGACGCTGTGTACGTTGTGTATACCTGATGATGCCCTGACGGGTGAAACAAGTTGTGCCGGGATTTCAAAATATGTCCTGGAATTTACAAGGTCACTGTAATGTTTATCATTAGTAGTTCGTAAAGAAGCCATTAAAACCGAGCCAGTTTTGCAGGGTTACGATTAACTAATTTCAATGAATTTGCCTGCGCCGGGAGGCTATGGTATATATGTTTGTATGCTCAACTATGTAAATATGTTGTTGTCGCCCATTCACCTCTCTAAAACCCTCACCTTGAAGATAGTCAAGCGACTGGATTATGTCCATTTGGTTGAGTTATAAGCGTGGAATCGTTCTGGGTTCTTGTTTGGGGGGAAAAAAAGAGGATTTTGGAGTAGGGTCGGGTGGGAAGGGGACTGAAGTTGGAAAGCGGCTGGAACCGAAATAGAAGCATTCAGACGAGGGAAAAGGAAAAGGGGGGAAAGAGGAGGAGATAAAAAAAATCCTCACCTCTCTCTCTCTCCCGTGTATCTCTATAGTCCCACTGTCCTCCAATCTCCACCTCGGCCCATTCATCACCATCATTCGTTTCGAGTGACGCGCGGGGGGATGGGGAGGGAAAAGCATGGTCGGTCCCCCTTCCACCTCTTCCTCCTCCTCCTCTCCCTGTCCTCCTTCACCCCCCCCCCGCCCCCTCCCATATTCTCCTAAACACGTGTGATGAATCGATGGTGAGGGGGGGAGGCGGGGTGTTCCTCTGATCGTAAAGTAAGGGCGATCCGTCATTGTTATTCTCCGAATCCGCGATTTTGCAGCAGCAGTAGCAGAAGGTAGATTTCGAACGCAAATAAGTCTCTCCTCAGATGCAGAGAAGTGGAGGGGAGTGGTGGTGGGGGGGGGGGCGGGAGGCGTGGCCCGTCACGTCGGATTTTCCACTTCCTGGGATACATAATTATCACACACCATTCTCACTTTCACTCCTCCGCCAAAAAGAGAAGGCCGTAGCCCTGTCTTGGTATCCTCGTCCGTTTCATATGTTTTCGCTAAAAAAAAAGGTTGCTTTCTCAGACAGCCGTTGATTCTGTTTCTGAGAAACTAATGTGAATACAAAAGAATTTAATAGGATACATTCTTTTTGTACGTCTAATTTGAATTTTTTTCAATGCTGGCAGTAGGTCGTTTATAATCAATAAGATAACTTAAACACATGTGCATCCTTCAAGGCTACCCTGATTCATAATTTGGAATTTTTTTTTGCGATGCTGGGAGCGCATTTTTTTAAATAAATAAGATAGCCCAATCAAAGGTGCATTCTTCAAGGCTACTCAGAGCTTCCAGTAACTTTTTTTGTAAATGAATTTTTTTATTGTGAAGGAACTAAGAAACATTTCCGCATCTAATCAGAAATAAAAACTTTCAGATGGGAAATTAATCTGTTTTTAAGGATGTGATTTTAAGATTAATCTATTTTTTAAGGATGTGATTTCAGTTGACATTGCGAAATTTTATTAGTAAATTTCTTTCGAGCCATGAAGCAAACAAATCGCAGGGATTTCTAACTTCCTGTGAACAATGCACCCCCTTCATTATTAACTCCACCGAGGAAATGAGCAGATAACAAGTTTCCCTCTCCCAGTTTGTTTACCCTTTCTGGGTTATTTTTCTTGCACGTCAATTCTGAGCATCGTTATACCCCATGAGAACTTCGCTTGTGTATCGTATAAGAAAATCTAGGGAAATATCAAAAGCATTCTGATTCAATTAATTAACATGTAATTCTTGCAGCAAAACTTCTTGTTAAAGGAAAACCAGATTTCCAGAAAGTCTTATCATTTAATGTCGACATATTTATGTGTGAGCGAAAGATTACGTTTAATACTCGCTTTCTGTAGCCACTCTACTTCGTAAGATTAAAAGCGCTCAGAAAAATATGTCCGAGATCTCTTTTTTTCAACCACTCCTCATCACAGTGCATTTCCTAATGTTGCCGAGGTGTGCTCTAACAAGAAAAAAATTGCCATTAATTCGAGCCAAACTTGCCATAACCTTAAATTATGAAATTTTTACCAATATTTTTACATAGCTAGATGGTCCCCTAATCGCAGGGTCATTCCTAATCTTGCTCTCATACGCCAATCTCATCGCCCTATATCCCACAAAAGCCCCCAGAAAATACAAAGTGAAATCGGTATGCTAAAAATGTGGAAGATATGCTCACAGAAAGATAATAAAAAATTGCTGCATGCCATTAATGAGAGACAAGAAATGGTAGATGAAAAAGGCAGAGGTTAATAAAGAAAATAGAAGTTAAGAGACAAAGTAAGCGGAAAATATAGCTCGGGATGGCATTAAAAAAACAGTTGACCAGAATTTTATGCCAAGGAACGAAGGATAATCAAGAAATCAAGCTGGAAAGAAGGGTAAATGAAATCATGCGATATAAGACAAGCAGAAATGACAGGTAAAGTGATGCTTATATTGCCATCTCTGTCATTATTATCCGATGAACATGGAAAAGCATGCAGTTGAATTATAAAAAAACAAGCCCGCAGATGAATATTGTTAAATTATACTGCATTTAATGCGGAAAGAGTATACTTATATACTCCTTCTCGATGGAGGCTACTTGGTCGCATGTATACGTGAGCTTCAGATAAAAAGCACAAAGAAGAGCCATCTCAGTGAATCTACCAGCCTCCATTTCAACGAGGACGAAAGTTGTGGACATGTACACCATGGGCATGACGCAGTTATATTTTATCAACCTGCGGAGACCATGAATGAGATGAATACACTTGACCAGTGAAAAAATTTCACGTCGCAAATTCCAAAATACTAGCTCAATTTCCGATACCATGTTCGAATGGAAATAATACTAGAATTTTATCATACCCGAAAAATTTTAAGGCTTAAATTTACAAGTATCAGTTTATAAAATGTAATATTATTAAATGTATGCTGCTGTAAACATTTCAAATTCTATCACAGCATATACGACTGCAATAATTAATAAAAAGTCTCATATGAAATTTTCCCCTACATGCAAAAGCTTGTGTTTGGTATGCTCTGTGTATTTCGTTACCATTCACTTAATTGGTTTCAATTCATGGCGTATAACCTGAGTAATTGAAAAAAGTTTAATTGAAATACTTTCCAGAGAGTGACTGTCAATCTCAAAGAGGGACAGCACAAAGTTTTACGTCAATTCTGTTCTCAAGCTTAAAAGTTTTGAAACTCTAATCGAACATAATTTCGTTATAGCTATTAAATAAGAAAATTGCTGGAGCAAACCTTTTTTGGCGAAAGGATAAACTGATGGAGAAAATAGTACGATTAAAAAAAATCTCCGCCGTGGCAGGAGACTATTTTTCATAAACGATCGCCAGTATATAATCACGAAGAAACTAATTCAATTACAAATTCTTTATTTCTTGCCCGTAAAAGTTGGAATTTATTACATAAAAACACAAGGCAGAGTTCATTAATGGCTTCTAAAATCAGCATTTGTATCTTTAACCAAATCTTGAATTTAAACTGATATCGAAAAGAACAGTAGTTGAGGATTATCTCGGGCCAGCGATTTTACATAGACAGCAAAATAGAGAAGGCATCACGGGAATTGAAGGAAAGAAAGTCAGTGGAAGTAGTCAGCATTTTTTGTGGCCGCCCCGATTTTGTGATTTATACTCGAGGCCTATTTATTTGTAAAACTGGAATCTGACAAAGAAATAATGTGCCTAGGTCGGTTACCAATGAAAATGTGAAATTTTTTACCAGTATTTTTGTGCTTCAAGATGGGTTTATCACATTTCCACAAGGGCATAGCCAATACTCTTTCAGCCGATTCCGTGTATTCCAAAACGTAAGGTATTATTTATTCAACAATTGGAAATTTTTCCGAGAGCAAGTACACGAAGAAAAATAATCACACGTTCTCTTCAAATTATCTTTTTTGATGCTTCGCTGTATATCACGCATCAGCAAGTCCCTATCGATAAATTTTGCATCCATACAAATGAAATGACCTACGATCAGAAAGTTTATATTTGGAACGTCTTGGAAAATCGCGTGGTCAACCGGAGGAATAAATCAATTGTTCATTTCTCCGGTTAAGGCACGTGTGAATTTTTTTTAAATAAAAGGAGCAAAAACAATGTAACTATGGTACTACTCTTAAAAAGGGCGATTAAAGCACCAAATTATGGTGTTTGAACTGAATCATCTTAATTTATAGACCGGAAAGTCAAAATTAAACGCTACTACACTAAAAATTTAAATTTCTTGCAGTATTTAATTCGGGGATGCTTGTACCAGATGAATTTTATTACGTTTAAAAGCCTTGAAATGAAATTCTCTGCCTTGAAGCTCCCGTCCATCCACATGCTTTTCGTAATTTGGCCCGGAAAATTTTTCAGGACTCAAACTCGGCCCCTTATCGAATATTCCAGAATATCAGATGTAACGTAATGAATTTTTAGTGCCAATCGAGATCCAAATGCCGAACTCCTCCGAATATGGCGTCTACCATAATTGCTGGCGCTATTTTCAAGATAAAGTCATACTTACAGATATGCCGGAATATCTGATCTAGCCTGATGAGTTTGTCGTGCCAATCCAAAATCTTCTCAATATAGTGTGTGATCATAATTGTTTGCGCCGTTTTCAAGATAAAGTTTACGTGAATATAAGTATTATTCGTTTATGGCGATGAGGTTAATGCGCGAGAGAAAGTACTCTAAGCTGCGTTGTGTGCATGTGAACAGCTACTCACGATGTAACTACTATAAATGTCTATTATCCTGTGTCGTATAGGTTGGTTTGGTAATGTAACCGCAATTTGCTGAGGGAAGGTTACATGCTGGCTGTAAAAACAATTAGAAGCCTCACAAACATGTACTCACATCTCTCCGCGAAGTGTAATTCAACCCATCTGCGTAATAAATGCATGTTCGGAACTTAATAAATCACATTGTGATCTTATATGTAACCAGACTTAGTTCTACGGATCATTTATGACACAGGATTAAATTTCGATGTAATAAGCTCTTATGTGCGTCTGGCGATCAGTTCTTGAATGAGGAAAAAAGGGCCTATAGGAAATTTTGCAGTGACTGAGACGTAAAAAAGAATTTTGACCGTGATTTTCTTATTTTACTTACTTAAATGTCCATATTGTGATAATGTTGTAATGTAACGGCATTTTTATGAGGAAAGGTTACAAGCTGGCTGTTATAACGATTTTAAGCCTCAAAAATAGGTGTTCACCACTCTCGACGAAGTGTAATTTTACCAATCTGCGTAATTAGTGCATGTTCGGAACGAAATAATTAACATTGTGAACTCAAGATGTTACTGGACTTAGTTCTGCGGAGCATTTATGACGCAGGACTATATTCAGATCAAATAAGCTCTTCTATTCGTAATGGCGATCATTTCACGATTGGGGAAGATGGGGCTTACAGAACATTTTGCAGTGATTGTGGCGTTACATAGAATATTTGCCGTGGTGTTCTTATTTCACACACGTATGTATTTCTATATTTTATGTAGAACTACACTTCATCTAGCAATTGCATAAATAATATTTGTGTCCATCAGTCTATTCCAAGGGTTGGCAGGCTTCTGTGACGAAAAGGACAAATACTTTACTCAACTTCAGTCTAAGCGTTTTACGAAAACCATTGATATATTTTTTTAGAATGAAGATAGATTTTAAAAAGTAGGTATTGTATGTAGCTTAACCTGTACACTTTCCGGGTAAAGAAAAAAATCACATCAGCGTGAATGAATTATTTTCATTAATTTGTCGAACGATACTATGATGTAATTTTTTTCAGTTATACGTCATCGCCATACCTCCGTAATAGGAGAGCCGTATGAGGTACGCGAGCCACAATGCGAGCGACCCCCGGTCTGATTGAAAGTATGCAAGTGTAATAGAGGTGCCTTTACACTGAGTTACTGAGTGAAAGCCTTACGAAAGTAACTTTTGTATCTTAGGTCATCAAATTTTCTGTAAAAATTGGTAATTGTACAAAATTCAGCGTATTTCTCCCTCGGGAATAAGTCTTGGCGGTCTACTAAATAATGTTGTGTCTATTTCTTCTTCGATGTATTTTCTTTCCGGACCATTAAAATTCTTCACAGCATTAGAATATACGTTGAGACGATCGTAAACACAAAAAGACAAGTCTCTGTTCTAACGACAAGTTTTCGGAGTGCGTACGATGCATTTAATTCATTCAATCACTTGACGTAGTCGTGAGACTAATGGCAAAAATCAACACAAAATTATGTGATTTCTAACGTTTTTACCGTAAATAGCGTGGAGGTATTGGTACTTAAATTATTTACCTACCGCATATTATATTTATATTATAAGTGATCATGCTTTACAATACAATATAATTTCGAATGGCTTAACATTTAACTTCATTTTACATAACCGTGAAAATGGCGATTTTCAACCTTTTTTAAAAAAGAATCTCTAATGAGCGTAAATTATGCGATTACTGAACTAGTGGTCTAATTTTCAGGAGAAAATCTGCTAATTAATGGATGTAAAATGTTTCAGTTTTCTACTCACCCACTGGTACTCTTCGCTCCGTCCTCGTCCCTTTGTGTCCCGCCGATAGCGCCTTGCGGTGTGCTCCGGGATGATATCCGCCGATAAAGCGCCTTCCACGGACAGCGAACTCTTTTTTAACGGGAAAGAAAAATCCACGGCGGTCTTCTCACATTAGGGTCCTCACATCCTGGCAAAAGCACAGTCCTCCGCCTTCCTCTCTTCCTTGTCCGTCATCTTCCTCCTCATTTATCCACTTCCTCCTCTCTGATGGAAATTGATGGCTCCCGGGAGCATTCACCGGCACTGATATCTTCGGGAAAACTGTCCCTCTTTCTCGCCCTTTTCTTGTTTTTCTATATTACTCGATGTCACTCTCGCTCACATCTCCCCTCGCGCATCGGTCACGTCTTTTGTTCGTTTAGAGCAATTTCGCGTGCGTGTGTGGTTGAGTGATGAGCAGCCTACGACTCGAGCCGGACAAGCCTGGAGGGTGTGTCCTGTTCAACTCTCCAATGGTGGGTGACGATGTTTCGTGTCTGCGTCCACCCGCTCCGTCGCCACTGTCGGCAGAGCGTTCTCCGGTCGTATTTTGTTTCTTTCTCTTTTGAAGTTTATTTTTGTCACACGATTCGAGGATTTTTTTTTGAGGCGCGTTACTCTTCGGTGGGGAGGTTTCCCTAATTAATAGAGAGTGGGGATAGGTTTTTTTTTAGCGTTTAAAAGCGCGCGCAGATCGCAAAAGTGTCCATTTAATCGCTGCGTTTATGGAGAGGAATTGAGAAATATAGTACGTAAGGCGGAAAGGGCGAAATCCCCGACGATGCTGATATCTCAACCGCACGGCGCGATGTCCACGGCGCGTCTGGCTGGCTCTCAAACTGGGGAATGCCTCCTCTTGGTCGCGTGTACTCTTACCCTACCCCCCTCCGCCCCCTCCTCCGAGCCCTCTACCCTCCCTCCACTTTTCAACTCACCCCACCCCACACAGCTTCCCCTCCCTA
Source organism: Ceriagrion tenellum (assembly GCA_963169105.1). NCBI lineage: Eukaryota > Metazoa > Arthropoda > Insecta > Odonata > Coenagrionidae > Ceriagrion > Ceriagrion tenellum. The sequence continues at coordinate 61,931,165 of OY720635.1, forward strand.
CGCCTCACCCCTTCCCCCGCTCACTTCCTGACCCTCCCCTCTCCCCAGACCCTCTGAACTACCCCTCCCCTCCCGCCTCCTGAACCCCTCTCCTTTCCGTCCCCCCATGCGCCGTCGTAGTGGCCTCTGGCACACACCCGCCCCCCCCCCCTTTTCACCTTCATCCCCTCCCCCGCTCCCCAACCCTTTTTTCCGCTCCCATCCCCCCCAAACCTCGTGCGCGAACCCACTCCATCCGACGAAATCGCACCTGAATACCTTGACCACGCTAACTCCACCTCCCCACCCCAGCATCCTTCCACCCCTCCGCCCTTTGCCCCCTAAAGATAGCCTTCTACCCTTTCTACCCTAATCCAATTTTATTGTGCAGAACAACCATATACTTTATCAACTACATATACCTTATTTTACGGAATATAATACGCACTTTTGTCTTCAAAACATTGCCTCCGAAATTCAGGTGCGTCTTATACTCTGAATTAACACAAAAATGTCCAGTGTTTGATTTACAATTCCCGCCAGTCTTAAAAATGGCCATATGTTCGATGCCGAGGGAAACCTATCTCTATCTATTGCTAACACTGTCTCCCTCCCGCCCCGCCATCACAAACCCAGAACATTGTCTAGCCTATGATGCGTCATTGCAGTCTACGGTGCCAGTGAACTTGAATTGAAAGTGATTTGTGTCATCGGTTACAGAAGGTACAATATTTAAATTTCCGTTTTGTAAACGGAATTAGAGCAGCTATTCTTATAATAGAAATGGTAAAAATGTTATTTTTTTCAAATTGCTTAAAAATTAAGGTGCGCCTTATAGTCCGTAAAATACGGTATATAAGTATATCAATTAAGAATTCTGTCGTAAGATTATAAAGCGAACTATGAACATCAAAAATAGAATTGAGTTTCAATTTAAAAATGTTTTCACACCTGTATGAAAAGTACTACATACAGTAATTTAAAATGATATTATTCACCTAAAAAGATGCTGAAACGTTGATTCTTTTACTTTTTTCAGTTAAGAAAGTATTTGTAATCATTTGAAATTTCACGAGTTTTACTATCAAGTACCGGTTTAATGCTTTTTTACGTTTATCATACGATAATCTCAAAATACATTTTTTCATGCCTGTATGAAAATTACTACAGAAATTTCAAATAATAACATTCGCCGAGAAAGCTGCGGAAATGTTATGTCTTTTATGCTTTTTGTGTTGATGTAATGTTAGCAATGATTTGTAATTTTACAAGTTTTATTATCTAGTAACGGTTTAATACTTTTTAATGTTAATTATACGAACGTCTCTAAAAAAATGTTTTCATTCCAATATGAAAAGTATATACCACAGTAATAAAAAAATAGCATTCACCGAAAAATCTACTGAAACGTAAATTCTTTTATATTTTTTTCTGTTGATATAATGTTTGCAATGAATTTTAATTTTACTCGATTTATACACTGTAACAGTTTAATGCTTTTTAATGTTTTTCTTACGACAGTCCCTAAAACGCGTCTCACGCTTGAATGAAAAGTACTGCAGTAATTTAAAATGATAACATTCACCGAAAATACTGCTGAAATATTGATTATTTTTTGCTTTTTTATGTAAATTTAGCTGTGAATATTGTAATATACAAAGTTTATATCTTGTAACGCTTTTAATGCTTTTAAACGTTTATCATACGTCAGTCTCTCCAAAAAATGTTCATACCAGTGTGAAAAGTACAGAAATAAAATGATAATATTCACGGAGAAATAGAAAAAGTGAAAAGCTACCGGTGCCTAGGAACGATAGTGACAGACGACTGGAGAAGTATTGCAGAAATGAAAGCAAGGATAGCAATGGAAAAAGAGGCCTTCAGCCAGAAGAAAAACTTGCTATGCAATAAAAGCCTGGATCTGGAGCTGAGAAAGAGACTAGCTAAATGTTATTCATGGAGCGTTTTCATGTATGGATGTGAAGCGTGGACATTAGGTGAGCGGGAAAGGAATAGAATAGAAGCTTATGAAATGTGGGTGTGGAGAAGGATGGGAAAAGTAAGATGGGTAGATAAGATGAGAAATGAAGAGGTTTTGAGCAACTTAATAGAAGGAAGATCGCTCCTAAAGGAAATGAGCAATAGGAAAGGAAACTGATTGGGCCATGTGATGAGAGGGAAAGTATAATAACTGTGGCACTTGTTCAATTGAAGGGAAGAAAAAGAGAGGAAGGAGATGAATGAAATTGGTGGATCAGGTGAAGAACATCAGCTATGATGAAGCAGAGAAGGAAGCTCGGGACAGAAGCGGATGGAGACAGCAGTGGTGTACGGGACCTGCCAGCAGGCAGAGCATCAGATGATAATGATTCACGGAGAAAGCTCCGGAAATATTGTCTCTTTTATGCTTTTTGTGTTGATGTAATATGTGCAATGATGTGTAATTTCACAAGATTTCTTATCTTTTTACGGTCTGATGCTTTTCAACGTTAATCATGCGACAGTACATACAAAAATCTCATACTTCTATGTAAATTACCACAGTAATTTATTCACCCAAAAACTGCTGAAATATAAATTCTTTTATGCTTTTTTGTGTTGATGCAATGCTTGCAATGATTTGTAATTTTAGAAGGTTTATATCTTCTAACGGTTTAATGTTTTTGAATTTTTACCATACGACAGTCTCTCGCGCTGGATTAATGTGTACTATGTTACATCTAGGATATGCTGTTCTCGACCCATACATTTCCATTAATTTAGAGTCAGCCCACCTCCCCGTCCCTCCCATCCCCTAATCGCTCTCTTTCCCCCCCCCCTCATCCTTGTCTCCCCTTACCACTTTGATCCTCTACTTCATCATCTCTTAACCTTCTCCGTCTCCAAGCCGAGAGATTAAAGAGAAAAAAGCTCTAACCTGCGAAAGGTGTTGCTGAAATAAATCGCGGAACACTCTCCGCGAGACCCCTCAGAATAGTTTTTCTTTAGCCCCACAGTCCGGTTTGGGAGCTCTTCAAGGAAGCCATTCACATCCGCATCAACCGCAACAACATCAACAGAGACACCGGGTTTCAAATCAGCAATGCGTGGAAACCAATAGTGAACACCTTTATATATGACAAAAATGGCGGGAAAAGCGTAACACGCGAGAGCCAATCAGATTACACCTGACCATGAACGGGATGTATATATACCGGACCACTTTGAGAATACGGCATTCAGAAGATCCCCTGAGGATGAACAGCAAGTCGCTGTTCGAAACGTCGGGAGAGATGCAGAATATCAACCGGTGGAAAACCCGAGAAACCTTCCTGCAACTGATACACCGGGAAAACCTGAGATCATACATTACTCCACTCTTTAATTCCTCGGTCGAGGAAGGAGTTTTTAATTATATTCATTCTTCGTTTCCTGACTTTTAATTTAAATTGGTGGTCCTTCCGCCCTCTGTATTTAGGTTTTTCAATCCTATCTGCTAGCCTCTTCCAGCCCTATTCCGCCCTCTGTATTTAGGTTTTTCAATCCTATCTGCTAGCCTCTTCCAGCCCTATTTATTTTTTGTACACACCTAATAACGCATTCACCTTCCTTCACAGTCAGAGTGATTCCTATCCTAGCGATACCATCATTGCTGTCACACTATCTGTCCTACGCCTTTCTAAAACGTAACTGACCGTCTTCCTGAGTATTTTCTGAAGCTTATGAGAATTGACCTTTTTAATTGGGTCCCGGTACTACTAGAGACCCGTGATACGATGAAGCTACTGACTGTTGCCAAACCAATCATCTGACTATTTAGTAAGTACATCTTGATCACGGATTTAGCATAATCTTGAAGTACACTTTTCAAGGATCAAACATGACGACAATGCTGATTTCAGCGTTCAAACTTTAAGTTCCTCGAGAGCCTAAAAGATAATTCTGAAACGAAAAATAGACAAGAGAAGACATATTCTTCAAAGTTGTTCCAGATGCGAGAAAAGCCCATGATTGAAAGTCACAAAAATTCTTTCTTTGATATAAATAAAGCCACTAATCAAGTATAAGTTTACGTAATAATTTATCGACGCATAAGTGATTTTGAAAGAGATAGCGAGCGCTAAACGTTGATGTGTATGGAGAGAGCACTCGCTATGCTGGCCAACACTAGGAGCCGAAGCCAGCCCGCCATCTTCGTTGACCCTCATTTCCCTGTAACAAATGCGGGCTTACGCACTAATTTTGCAATTTTACGATGTTTTCCATCAATAACTTACTAGAAATAAGCATGCACTTACTGTTTTGATGTGGATTCTCCTTATATGTATTGCTTATTCATTTAAATAGATCATAATCTGCATCCCCGGTTTAAACTATGTTCAAATCGAGTATAAACCACAGCACTACGTAAATATACGTATCGAGAGTTACTTGCTCTTTTTATTTTTAAAACAAATGGTGAATATTCTTGATTTACATCCGCTAATTCGTCCATTCCGTCGTGCTATCCGTAGAAAGTAACGAGGGAGTAGGGTTAAACAATATTATTACTTCAGTTGCAAGGATTCAGTTTGATGACGTAGTGTACAATAAACTACTACACAATAAACTGAACCGTATAAACGTGGCCTTCAGAGAAATAAGATTTTGTTTCGTAATGTAATGAGATTAAATTCATGGAAAACTATTGTATGAGAAGGGTTAAACAATATTTTTTTTTCGGTTGTCAGGCTTCAGTTTGATGACGTAGTGCCCTATACATATACCAGAATGGCGCTAACCAAGAGGAAAAGAAACATCATCCCCGACTTGGATGATTCTTTTTCGGAAAAAATGTACTTCTAATTGGATGGTCAGTAAGAAAAAGGTTTGCTGATGAATTTTTAGTTTGGGATGGACTGTGATTAAAAAATGCATTTAGACAAAGAAAAGGCTAACAAATGCACAAAGTGCAAGAGAAAATCAATTGAGAATAGCTTGATTTGTTACTTATTCCGCGGACGAAGCGGTTTATTCAGTCATGGAGTTTTCTGGACCGTGAATTTTGGATAGCGTTTGAAAGAAAATAACCAACAAAATTTCGGGCCATATTGCAGGATGCACGATGTTGACGAGGAAGGAAGTTCTCTCCGCAGCACTCAGACGAAGCCGTTTGGATGCCAGAATTTACGCTATGCAAACAATCAACCTAATTACTCTTTTCCTCGAATACTTCACTCGTGTTTTTTCACGGCCAGATTCATTTCCAGCTTGGTTTCAGGAAGCACCATATTTGATCTGGCAGGAAGAGAATTTGATTTGACTCCTAATTATTAAATTTTGATATGAAATAGTCATCATTCCATTCGGAGGAATAATGAAAGAAAAAAATCAATTTCTAACACTTCCATGACACATTTACGCAGTTAACCGACAGTTTTTTCGAGTGACATTTTCATATTTATTGAAGCAGTAATGGGTCAAGTTCTTAAAAATAGCGTGAATGTGTGGCATACCTATCGAGTTTTTTTTACTACGTTATCACTGTTGGCCAAACCTTTCATAAAGTGACGCCATAGATTATTCCCCGTATGCTTCGTAATCGTTCATCGCAAATCGATCAATTTGCTAAAATCATAAAAATTGATCCTGCGGGAATGATTTGAGAGCAGAACGATCATAAATCGTAGCTGTTGACTCATTTTCCGAAAGTCCCTTTTTCAAAAAAAAGAAATTTGTGCTCGCACTATCTTTTCATGACTATTAAAAGCAAATTCTCACATGATATTAAAAAAAAACTCATTCTAATCCACACTCCACTGATATCTATGCCGAGTTAGGAAAAACCAGATCATACACAAAGTTTTTCTACTAAATGCTGCCACTTCCGCTAAGTGATTAGCATTGGTATGTTGGTACGTCAAGTGCCAACTATGCAATAGTAAGGAATTTATTCCACGACAACAAGTTATCACATAGGTTATTACATAAATAAACAACAAAGTTGCCGGGAAGTCCTTGTCAGTCTGGACGTGGTATCACTCTTTACCTGTGTACCATTGGCTGACACAATGCGACTCCTGGCAGAAAGATTCGACTCTGACACGGTCAAGCTATTCCATCATGTGCTGACTTCGACCTATTTTTCCTTCGATGGAAAATTCTACGAGCAAACGGAGGGTGTAGCCATGGGTTCGCCGTTATCCCCAGCAATTGCGAATTTTTACATGGAAAACTTCGAAAAGCAGGCCCTCAACTCAGCTCCACTGCAGCCCAAATGCTTTTTTAGATATGTGGACGACACATTTCTGATCTGGCCACACGGAACGGACGCCCTAGACCTGTTCTTCGCCCACATGAATAGCCAGCATCCTAACATTAAATTCACCATGGAAAAAGAGGAAAATGGCCAGCTCCCGTTCCTCGACATTTTAATCCGGAAAAAGGAAGATGGAACCCTGGGACACAGCATATACAGGAAACCGACTCATACGGACCTGTATCTGAGCAATCAGAGTCACCACCACCCATCACAGAAGGAGGCTGTGCTGTCTACCCTATTGCACAGAGCCAAGAACATTCCTGATACCGAGAGCATCCCGAATGAGATAAAACATCTGAAGAAGACGTTTCGGAAAAATGGCTATAGTGAAACTCAAATTTCCATGGCCCTGAAGAGGGCCTTTAGACAGCCCACTGACGGCATACGGGAGCCGCAAGAAGAGCCTATCTCCAAAGCTTTCCTTCCCTATGTCTCCACCATATCGGGAAAAATCCAACGTATCCTTAACAGATACAATATTAAGACCGTTCATTTACCACCTCCAAAACTCAGAGACCAACTAGTAAAAGTGAAGGATCCTCTCGGTCTGAAGACACCAGGAGTTTATGAGATTCCATGTGAGTGCGGGAAGACATACATTGGAGAGACCAGTCGGACAATTGAAACGAGGACGAAAGAACATCAGAGGCATTTGCGACTGGCCCAACCGGAAAAATCCGCGGTGGCAGAGCATAGTATCAATGAGGACCATGCCATACAATGGAAGGAGACGAAACTGCTCTGCCGTGCACATGGCTACTGGGACCGCCTCGTCAAGGAAGCCATTCACATCCGCATCAACCGCAACAACATCAACAGAGACACCGGGTTTCAAATCAGCAATGCGTGGAAACCAATAGTGAACACCTTTATATATGACAAAAATGGCGGGAAAAGCGTAACACGCGAGAGCCAATCAGATTACACCTGACCATGAACGGGATGTATATATACCGGACCACTTTGAGAATACGGCATTCAGAAGATCCCCTGAGGATGAACAGCAAGTCGCTGTTCGAAACGTCGGGAGAGATGCAGAATATCAACCGGTGGAAAACCCGAGAAACCTTCCTGCAAAGAGTGGAGTAAGTTACCTGAAGAAGTCTTTATGCCCTGGGTCTGGGTCTCTAAATAAATTTAAAAGGATATGCAAACTTTACCTTGAATAATTGGCTCAAGTATGCGTGTATGTATGTATATTTTTATTTCATTGCCCGTATAGTAAGTACAATGATCTTTGCTGAAGGCAAAGATGTCTCCTATGGGGTTTTCTCCAATTCTCTTGTGGTCCAAACATGGAGATGAAGTATCTCTTGAATGTTTGGAAATTGTATGGTATGAACTGACCGTAAATGCTGACGGTCAATTCTCTAATAATGTTAGGTTCTTCAAGAAAAGATTGAAATGAGGGATAGCTGTTGTGCTGTTTATCTTGGCTAAATTTATATACGGATATGCTTTATTGCACTACCATTCATTGCTTTGATGTATGCTACCATCTGGCCATATAGTCAACTAGTAACTAGTATTTTCTAATAAACACTTGCTCCCTTTCTGGTTGTTAATCACAGATGAAATGTTGTAGATCTTGTCTGTGATTAGTTTACGTTATACCCAATTTTCTTTTCCTGTTTTTCTTTGCGACTTATCTGTTTCGGGGCATTGTTGAATATGTTTTCAAGGGCATGAAAATTTATGTTTGGAGTATTCAAATGCCTCTGTATGTCGCCATTTCTCCGTTCACAATTGACCGTCTCGAGTGGAATTACAAGGGCTTATGATGTCGTTCTTATCGTCGTAATTCCATCGACCGCGTGCGGCGGTTTACCCATATATCCCTCTCGATATCCGTCCAACTCGCGTACTTTCTCTTTTAATTAGGCTCTTCGAGTTGGCCCGGCGACGGATTCATTTTTGGTATTACGCCCCCACGCCCTATGCTATCGGACGCATCCGTCAAACCTCAATTACGGGGGATATTTTTGTTCTGAATGCGCGAAAGTGTGGATTGTCACCAAAGAGTCGGAATTGTCGATCAAAAGGGATGAAAAAATTGTTTTATTTAACCGGGATTCGAACTCAGATCTCATCATTGCAGGTCAACTTTGCTGGCCAGCTACTCTGTAGTAGTGAGTGATAGAGATAGGCAACGGTATCTGGTGAGATGCTGTGGAACGTTATTTCAGAAACATGAAAGGAATTATTGTAATGTCCACTTGGCTTTTTTTATTCGTACTACGCGTTTCGACGATTATATCGTCATCATGAGGTACTGACCTGATGATGATGACCTGATTATCAGGTCTGTACCTGATGATGACGATATAATTGTCGAAACGCGTAGCACGAATAAAAAAAACTATGTGAACATTACAATATTTCCTTTCATTTTTTTTTTCTTTTTGTGAGTGATAGAGATTGGCAAAGCCGTTCATTTTTGGGAACTCGTTCACTCTGGACCGGTCCTTTTAGGGACCCGTTCCTTTCCACTCGTTCACCGTTCCTTTTTTATTGGTGGTCATGTACTTATATTTTTGACATATTATCGGTGTTTAAAAAATGTAAAAAAAAACTATAAATACTTAGTAATACCGTAAGGACGGCGTTTAAGAATTTTGAATGAAATATAGGATGGTAGGTAATATTACCAACTTCTTTCATGGTTTCGTAAATATGTTTAACTTATATGTAAAGAAAAAAAGTACTGCTAATTACACCGGTGAATTTTTGTGGTGTTATAAAGAACATTTTATCTCTTAAAGATAGCAGCGAAGTGGGGAAAGTAATTACTGACCGAAAAGAACGGAGGACCGACTGACCGAAAGGAACGAAGGACCGAAAGGAACGGACGTTCCACAGTAGTCGGTCCTCGGTCCTTTCGTTCAATCCATGGACCCGTTCCTTCGGACTCGTTCGTTCGCGAACGACCCACCTCTGGTGGGTGACTTTGTCAGCATACTTGGGGGTTATTCTGTTTCTACGTGCGCTATTACAATACGGTGAGTAGCGCTTGCTAGCGCAAGCGAAGCGCCAAGCGCTTGTGACAGTTTCACTGTACCTGATGATGGCCAATAAAGTGCCGAAAGACGTGTTGTCAAATTTTTTATTCGACCACCTGGACCGAGTAAGTATTCATATGAGTACTTAAATGTGTACCTATTTCTCAGGTGTTAATTTGAGTACCCAAGTATTCACCCGGGTACTCATGTACTCTTCCGGGTACCCAGGTATTCATTCGGGTACTCGATTTATTAAGCCCATCCCCAGCCCAGAGTACACAGATGAGGATGACAGAAGGAGAACCCGTAAGGGCAATTATAGGTTGCGGGGTAAGGCAAGGTTGTCCGTTGTCACTATAGCTTTGTAACATTTGTACTTAGGAAATGGCGAGAGAAGCATAGTCGTGTGGGAAGTATATAAAGTAGCTAAAAGGACAACAGGGATAAAAGCAGGAGACCTGCTGAAATTCGGTCAGATTCGGTGAGGACCTGGCATGGTCCAGATTATTCAGAGGATTGCAGACATTGGTAGAAACATTAGCAAATCAATGCATAGCACACAGAATGGAAATCAGTCATAAGAAATACATAATGAGATTTTCTAGGAAAATAAAGATAATTTGCGAATGAGAGCGTAGACTAAGGTGCTAGGTGCTCCTTACTCTATACTCCTTGCTAAGGTGGGTGGAACGATTCAATTTCTTGGGGCAGTGAGTTGGTGGGAAATGAGCATAGCATACAAAAGATATTATAATAATTGCGTAACCATAAATGACGTACAATTTTATGAGAGAACTGATGAGCGGAACCTATCGTAAAAATTCTATGGAACATTCAGGCCAAGAGTCTAATAAGGAGAATGGCATCGTTGGTGCAGAAACCTGAACTTAAATGAAGAAGGACGAGCATGAGATGCTGGCGTTCATGATGTGAGCGTGGGGGAGAATGGAGAAGTGAGGCGTACAGAAAGAAAGACGAACGGAGAAGTGCTTGCTGCAATAGGTGAGGAAGATAAACTTCTTGAGGATATTAAAGGAGTGAGTGGTTTGATCGAGTAGTGTGGAGAGAAAGAATGCTGAAGGCTAGGATTAAGTGGAGGATTTTGGATACGCGTGGATGGGGAAAAATGGGGTTATTTGGGCGGAATGCAGTTATGTAGGATGTAAATAAAAAAGGAACGGTGAACGAGTGGAAAGGAACGGGTCCCTAAAAGGACCTGTCCAGAGTGAACGAGTTCCCAATAATGAACGGGTTTGCCAATCTCTATCACTCACTACTACAGAGTAACTGGCCAGCAAAGTTGATCTGAGATCTGAGTTCGAATTCCGGTTAAATGAAACAATTTTTTCATCCCTTTGATCTGAAAATTCCGACTCTTTGGTGAAAATCCATACTTTCGCGCATTCAGAACAAAAATATCCCCCGTAATTGAAGTTTGACGGATGCGTCCAATCGCATTGGGCGTGGGGACGTAATGCCGCAAATGAATCCGAGGCTGGGCCAACTCGAAGAGCCAAATGGGCGGAATGGAGTGATGTAGGATGTATGCCGAAACATAGGGTGAGTATAAAGTTGAAATTAACTGAGAAACAGGAAGTTAAAGATTGGCCGTCGATTTTTAAGCGCACAAAGGGAATATTTTCAAACAAAATATGCCAATAAAAGCACAACTCAGGCGAGAAAAATGTGAAAACATTACTGTGTAGCGTTACATTAATATAGACATAACTGTTTTTTCAGGTGCTTTCAATTTCATAAAAATTGGTTGATTAACATCTAAAATGGAAGCTGTCACTTCATGGAAGGACGTCATAATGATCAAGATAAAGTTTGTGACTTCCACGATTTTGTACTTGTGCTTAATAGCTTGCCATCATTATTAATAAATAAGCCCGCATGAAATTTCCGGCATGAGTTGGCTTTCTGCGTGATTTAGTACCTTATTTGACTATTTATCAATTACATTTATAATACTAGCCATTAGTTGTATCATAACTAGTGTTTCATGATAGTATGTTCGTCTACGTAGCAGCCTCCTAGTTTCTGGTCTGCCCGCACATTGTTGTCCTGACTGCTTTTGGCCAGCGCCTAGCGGCCGGGGGAAAGTGCACGGTTCTGATTTGAACTAAGATGATTGGTGCATGCCTGGTGTGGAATCGCCCCGTGCCACTCACCCTAGTGGTGACTCTCTAGGCATTTCGTAGATGTAGATAAGTCCATCAGTAGAAGCTACTCGTTGTACCTAATCAAAATAGAGCATCCCATTAACTCTGTCGTCATACTAACAGATCTCCTCTGTCCCCGTTCCATGTGTTTTTGGGTGGTGTCATGATCAGATAAAAGTTCTCTTGAAAAGATGTAAGAGGCCATTTTCAGTGTCCTACTTTTAACGGGTTGTTAAATTATTAATTACCTAGTATTGTGTCATTAAATCAAGATATGGGACACGTGAAAAAATGCGGATCCAATATACTTCCTGCAGTGACATTTCTGTACCTTCTGTTTCACCATCTTGGCTCTGGTCGTCCAACAATTATTTTTGCTTGCAGTCCGTATTCCAATGGCCCACTCGGCATACCAATCAAGAAAATTTGCTAACAATGGTTTTACCAGTTTGAAATCTAGCCATGCACTGCTATTTTAATTTCTTCGACCTCCAATGAAGTTTGAGTATCGTCATTCTAATTCTTAACTAATTTCTAAAAACCATCATATTTCCCAATAAAAATCCATATCTGCTCTTTTCAGAGGTCTTTCTCAATAGTCCAATACTATGGAACATAATGTTGTGCGGGAACTGCTGTAACATTAAGGATCCTTTCCATCAATGCATCTTCATCATTATGGTTTTTTTCTCTTTGCGTTGAAAAGGATCTGAAGCTTTTCCGTCATATGTAGGTAACATAGGTTACTCAGTACTCCAGGGGGTGGGTTCCTTCATCGCTGTCGACTTCACGATAAACAAGTCTTCCATGAGTCTCTGAGCTGTATGTCGTGACCATGAATATACATATGGAGTGTTGGCTCATCCCCAAAAACTGCTGCCTAGAATTCCGTTAACAAACAACTTTGTGGATTGTGGCGTCGCCTAGTGATGAAAGACGGCAGTTAAAATGTAAACACTAAGGAGTCTCCTCAGTAAATACAGTTGACAGATCGTAAATAAACTCGTCTTAAACAAGGCATTCTAAATTCTTTAATTAATTCGCTCAGTTTAGAATCAGAGATGGGCAATCGTCGTCGTCTGCTCACGACGGAAGTATTATATGCCTCTTACACACTTCCAGTAGTAGATATTTCCTCTCTAGCATTTACAAAAGTAACTGTTACATCTAAAAAATAGCCAGCTATTATTCAATGCATCTAGTAGTTGGTATCTCCTCGATCTTTATTGAATATCCACCAGTCCCACGTTAACAACAGTCAACAACGACCATTTACGAGTTGACTGAGAATACTTTTTTCTAAGTAGCGCCAAGGACTGGGTGAACTAAATATGGAAATTTAGGCAGCACGTAGCCTAGGCAATGATTCCAAACATTTGAATCCGTTATGTATATTCATGGTCGTGACCATTGAGATAGATAGGCGATTACGTCATCGAACTGTAGCTTGACAACCGAAATAACAACCATATTGTTTAACCGTGCTCTCTCCTTACTTTCCTTTTAACGCATTTGAGCATACAATGGGCGCGACTGAATGGACGAATTAGCGAATTCATAGCAAGAATATCCACAAACTATTCGAAGGTTAGGGTAAGTAGCTCTTGAAGTGCATTTTGGCTACTAAGTTTTATGAATTCTACTATATTCTACCATAATTTTCTCCGGTAATGCAGATAATTATTAATTTAAATTAATAAAAAACCTTATGTCACGAGAATGCTTATTGAAGAAGTAAATGCATGCTAATTTATAGTAGATAAGCTATCGATGGAAGTAATCGTAAAGTGTAATTAGTACGTCAGACCTTAAGCACTATAGGAAAATGCGGGTTAACAAAGATGGCGGAGAGGCCACGCCCTAGTTACAGATACAGAGTTCACATTGGCCACCATAGCAAGCTCCCTCTCCATCAACATCAATGGTCGTGATTGTCTTCTGGTAAAATCTCCAGAGTTCTCAACAATTACGGCATACAATGGATCTTCCAACCTTGCACCAAGCTGAGGGACCAAATAGTCAAAGCATTGTTCCCTGTAGCCTGAAAGCACCGGGAGTTGATCAGACACCTTATGAATGAGAATAAGTATACTTGGGGAAGATAGGGAGGAAATTTTCGACCAGAATTATGGAACAATCGTATATACACTGGTCATTTACGTGGTGGAGAGAAAAAGCTACCTTTGTTACCTTCTCTTTGCGTCATTTGACAACAGTGCACAACCGCTGTGGGGCCGCTATCAACTAATGGCTATGCTAATTTAAGACTTGGCCGTTGACTTAAAAAGTTTACTTCGGAAAACCTAAAATTGCAAAGCAGTTACTTTCAAACCTGGTGATGATCCCCTCTAGAGAAATGTTTCAAATGGAACACGCGTGTGAAATAGATAGCTATGGTTAATTTTAAAACAATGGCTGTTAGCCGGAAGTGAAAACTGGTGACAAAATACAGATCGGTCGTTATAAAATGGCGTTGAGCTGTTTTAAAAGCTGATCCATATAATTGTTAAAGTTTACTTCAGTGACTGAATGATTTCTTGGAAAAAACTTCCCAGTTTATGCTCCTATCTTGAGTAACCTTAATGATTAGCTTCGCTACATGAAAACGCGTGTGAAACGGACTGGTGAAGTTAATTTCAAAATGACGGCCGCTAGCCGGGCGTGATTAGTCGTGAAAAAAATTCAGATCGATCTTTAGAAAAAGGTGATGAGCTATCTTAAGAGCTGATCAATGTAAATAGATAAAGTTTACTTCAGAACAAGAAAAATTTCATTGCAAAAACTGTCCAGTGTAAATATGCTCTCATCTTGAGTAGCCCTCGTTACTTGAGCGCAAGTGTGGAACGGACAGGTGGAGATAATTTTGACATTATCACGAAATGCGTGATTTTTAGTCGTGGACAAATACAGATCGTTCGTTAGTAAATAGATGGATCCGGGTTCGAGTCCCAGTCAAGGCGGATGATTTTTTTTCTTCTGTGGAATTCCGCACGTTTGTGCAATGCGGGTGACCCCGTGAAGTCAATCTGGTGTCTAGTCCGAGTATACCTAAAAATCGTGCGAAGAGCTCTTTTAAGGTAGTCTAAGCTAAATAGGTATCATTTTACCTAGAAATCGTAAAAATCGTGCGAAGAGCTCTTTTAAGGTAGTCTAAGCTAAATAGGTATCATTTTACCTAGAAATCGTAAAAATCGTGCGAAGAGCTCTTTTAAGGTAGTCTAAGCTAAATAGGTATCATTTTACCTAGAAATCGTAAAAATCGTGCGAAGAGCTCTTTTAAGGTAGTCTAAGCTAAATAGGTATCATTTTACCTAGAAATCGTAAAAATCGTGCGAAGAGCTCTTTTAAGGTAGTCTAAGCTAAATAGGTATCATTTTACCTAGAAATCGTAAAAATCGTGCGATGAGCTCTTTTAAGTTAGTCTAAGCTAAATATCATTTTAACTAGAAATCGAAAAAATTTTGTTTCATTTTAAGGAAAAACGTTTCACCCTACAAAGATGTAAATTATCAGCCCGTTACCGAACTACTTTTCAAGATTTTTGACAAAAAATGCATGCCATTTCTCATGGGTCATTTTGCCAGCCATTTTACACATATTAATAACATATAACTCCTAGATCTCCAGAAAAAAATTACGGTGTTTTGTTTGTATGTTCTCTCGACTGTTTTTGAAAATTAATCATGTTGTCACTGAAGAAAGTTTTGTCGGGGTCGCAAAAAACCATCGGTTGTGAAGAAGTTTTAAACGTATCGCGTGAAAAAATGTGTCAAATCAAAGACTTGTGTGTCAAATTAAAGACTATAGATTTTTTTATTTAATTTCTTGTCTAAGTAATGGTAGCGGGCGTGACTTCGTGGAAATCCTTCATAGTAGGAGCGTCTGAAGAAATTACAACTTGGCTGTTTCCACATGAGGTTTTATAGTTACCGACCATGGTTTCGTTACAGAGTAACATTATCAAGGTTTCTTTGCACCTTGATAATGTTACTCTGTAACGAAACCATGGTCGGTAACAATAAAACCTCATGTGGAAACAGCCAAGTCGTAATTTCTTCAGACGCTCCTAATTACTTGTCATTTACGTCAGATATTAGTATATGATATCACCATCAATAATGCGATATTTTACTCATACTTCTTGCAGTTGCTAAAATTAAAACTTAATTTTCGACTATGGTCTCCGTTATGACTAGGGAATTATCTCGTTCAAATTAACTGAAGAGCTGATCAATGTAAGCTGTCAAAGTTTTCTTCAGAAACAGAAAAGTTTATCTGCAAAAACTTCCCAGAATATGCTCCCATCTTGAGTAGCCTCCGTTACTTGAACACGGGTAAGGAACAGACAGGTGAGGTTAATTTTGAAATCACGGGCGCGAGCCGGAAGTGAAAAACTCGTAAGGAAGAAAAAAGAAATGAGGATCGGTCGTTGAACTAAAAATAAGTGTGGTTAGTGTATCTCTCCAACTCTCGCGAATCCGTATCTCTCTGGCCTCCATCACGTCAGTCTCATTTCGTCGGGGAAAGTGACACGTCCGATTAGTCTGGATTCGGGCGGCAGTCGGGTTTGGCAGCTCGCCCTCCCGTCCCCCTCCATCAACCCCATCTCCCCCCCCTTGTCCCGTCATCTCTCGAGACTTTGAAGACGTCCAACTCCTTGACGTCATCTTGCCGCAGTGTGCACCTTTGCAGTATAGAGAATCCCTTTTTCCACCCCCATGAAGACAATTGACACCCACGTCCAGTCACGTGGGAGAGACTCCGCTCAAGGAGGTTGAAATTAGAGAGGTGACAGGTTACGCCCTGCCGCCATCTTAGGTCTTTCGTCGCTTGACCCCTTATATCTAAGAAAGACAGTTGTCGCCACCTTCCTCTTGGAGTTAACCATTGAGGTAGATGAAGAGGGCATTGCGTCAACAAACTGTGGGATGGCAACCGAAAAAAAAACATATTGTATAACCCTGCTATCTTCTTACTTTTCCTATGGATAGCTCGGGGGGATCGGGTTGGTGTGGTGGCAAAAGTACTCGCCTACCACACGGGCGGCCAGGGTTCAATTCCCTTGCAGAGGCGGATTGTTTTCAGAGGAACCCGATCCCTACTTGAGCGTCTTGTGGAGGGCACTTCAAGTAGAGTACTCTGTCTGTCGGATGAAACATTAAGCAGTGGTCCCTTTGGCGCCTTTCGTTAAGAGCAGGCTAATGCCGACGCCGGGTTCCTATCCACCCTTCCTCCCAAACCTATACCCTATGGCGCAAATGACCTTAGCCGTCGGTCGCCTCCCCAAATATCCAATCCGATAGCTCGGCACAATGGACGAATTGAGGATGTAAAGCAAGAATATCAACCATCTTTTTGAAATTTAAGGTAATTAACTCTTGACACGAATATTAGTTACGTAGTGCTGTGGATTCAACTCGATTTTATAATAGTTTAAACCGGGAATGCAGATTAATATTAATTTAAATAAACAAAAAAAATATGCGTGGTGAATGAATGTCAAAGAAGTGAATGCACGCTGATTTCTGGTAAGCTATCAATGGAAGACATCGTGGAATTGCTAAATGGTAGCTGAATCACTTCCCCAAACTTTTATAATCTCTATCAATGTGCCAGTTTCATAAACACGGATAGTAACAACATGTTCTTGCAGTGATACGGGCTGAAAATTCACACATAAATCAGGAAAATAACAAACTTATTACAGTGATTCAGTTAACCCCCAGAATAAAATTTCACACTTTACAAATATTTTTTTCAGGGTTTTCCCCTTCCACTAAGACTCACAACACAAACATAAAAAAATAATTAATTTAGCAACAGTTTATTTAGATTTCATTTACAAGTCTACTGTTTCACCATTCAGCATTCAGCATCACCTGAATAAGGTAAGGAGAGAGCAGGTTAAACAATATGGTTGTTATTTTGGTTGTCATGCTTCATTTGTTATGACGTAGAGCTCTCTCCATACACCTCAATGGTTTTAACCCACCATTACGCATGACAATCGCAACTCCAGGGCATTCAGTAGAGTTTGTAATCTGTTGAGCTCTTGTTAAATCAGCCAAAATTGATACAGCAGTCATTACTTTTATTTGAAAAGCACTCGATAAGATGTTTCAACAGATTGTGGTTTTGAATAGTGAGTGGGAAGAGTCAGGGGTGCCGATCCACCTCGAAAGCTATAGCGTAAAACCACCCCCAAACTCCTACTTACCCCCGTTAAATTCGGTTATTCCTTCCGGCTTCCTTGTTTGAAATTTGAATGACTAATTAGTTTAAATAGTTGTATCGATAAAAGGTAAAGGTATTTAATAACAGACAAGTACTATAAGTAGAACAAAAATCTTTATTTTTTGCTAAAAAACCTACCCTATTTCATTTTATGTATCATATTTTTTTATGATGCCTCAAATTAAGTTCGTTACTCTCGTCGTCCAGATTTTTTATTTTATTTTATTTATTTTTCCGCGTTCGTTATGAAAGTAATTTTTTCAAAATATTACCCTCCTGCGCGGGCACCCCTGGGAAGAGTAGTATATTATTTTAGCGTGTTTTGACGGTTAATGTCATTTAACACCATTATGCTGCGAATGTAATACCTCTGTGAGACACTCTGGTGAGTGTGGTAATCACAATCGATTTATTTTGTATGAACCATCATGGATTTCGGATGTTTACACAAAGCAGCCCTTGAAACTCTTTCATGCAGTCATTTCACTCGTCCTCTCTGCCGCTTGCAAACAAGAGAAACAGCATTTGGGCGAATAGGTAGATAACCCCTCCGAATTCGAGCAAAACCCGACGAAGCTAAATTCCGGTGACTGATCGGAAACCAATGTTTCCATCTCGGCAGGCCGTCGCCGTTATAGTGAAAAGAAATAATTATTGTAGTCATGTATTCGGCAGCTTGTTACTTAAAATTGTTTCCCTTTCTTTGTTCGACAAACATAGTGTGGGAGTATAATAATATCCCCAAAATTCCACAGATTTGGTCTTGCGGCCATGATCTGGATCATTGTGGTAGATGGACAGGGCACTTGTTCTGGTTGCCAATACTTGAAGCTGTTACGTGGGCGTGGCCTGTCCGCCATATTTGATAACCCAATTTTTTTAGCACTTATGGAATGACACGCTAGTTTTGCTTTTTTTCCCTTGCTTCCCATGGACAACTTGCTCTAAATCGGCATGCATTTACGTATTTTATATGTATTTTCCTTACATTATTCATTCATTAAAATCAATAATAATCCTCATTCTTGGTGAAAACTTGGCTAAAATCAAGTAGAATCCTGTGCACTAAGGCATCAATGTATGCTTCAAGAGTTAATTGCTCAATATTTCGAACAAATGGAGGATATTTTGCTTTCCATCCGCCAATGCGTCCATTCCAAGGAAAAGTGAGGAGAGAGCAAGGGTAACCGACATCGTTATCACTTCGGTTGTCAGGCAACAGTTTCATCTTGTGATACGCTCTCCATCTACCTCAATGATCTGAATGGATGAGGTTGAATTCGGTGCTGAGATAAGGTGAGAGGAAATTGTGTGAAATCTCCGTGGTTCTTTGAAAATAAGGTGAGAGGCATGGAGTTCGTAGATAATTATTTTTTTTGAGGGGAAATAGTTGTAATGTACTTTAACTTGACTGCGTCAGGAGTCACTTAGTAGAAGTAATTAACATTAGTATCCATAATGAAAATAATACTCGGTATTTTCTGAATTTATTCAACAAGTTTTTTACTTTCTTCCGAAAGGTTCAAAGTTGGATGCTTTGGAACAAATTTAAATTATTTGACGTGCAAGCGGCCTTAGTGAAGGGCTACTTTTGTGGCACCTCTCCCCAATCCTTTCCGATAATATTCCTCTGTTAAATGATAGCATTCCCCAGCATACTAACCCTTTATCTAAGCTCCCCTGCCCTCCCTCCGAAAAGTTATTATTTCTCTACATCCCCAGGTTACCATGACAATAATTAGTAAATAAACGCTACACCTCTGTGCCTGAAAATGCAGTAACGCTGTGAAATCGTACAAATGAAAATGTAGTCGAATTTTCCTTTCATTATGGATGCTGTTATAATGTAACTAGCGGAAGGTACCCGTTTAAATTCAAAGGGAGTGAAAAACGAACCTACTAACTAATGATAACAATCGAAATATATCGATATATATCGCGCACAATGTATTTCCTATGGTTTCTACTGATTCTTCTATCTCAATTGATACGTTCTGGGCCTATATTCACCATATATCCATATGAGGTTCGGCTTCAACAATGCTATCGGTCGTCAAGGGGACAGCGTATCACAAACGCCTAATTTTCAGCAATTTTATGATTGTTTTTCAAAATTAGAAGTAAATAAATTGGAAAACAAACATTAAATGCAAGAATAGGAATCCTTGTTCATTTTTCTTTCCGATGGTCTTCGTCGCGACTTTGTACAACCGTTATTTTTAATTTAAGTATGCAAAATAAAAAAGGTCTCCATGCCAGAAAAACGAACTTCACATGTATTTCTTATGGAAAAGCTTTTACTCGTCTGGAGTCGAACCGTAGACCATTAGGTAAACAATAAGTAGCCATAAACCTTTCGAGTGACATCATAAAACACGTTGCAAAGTTTTGCATCATTCCCTGCAGTGGTTTGGTAGTTATAACTGACCGCACAATCACACTTTAATTTTTATAGGTAAATAAAAGAAGGAAGAAGATTAGTTGACAAGCTAAACTCAATCCTTTCGGCTGCGATGCCATATCATGCGATATCCTCCTGCCCTTTGTGCTACTCTCAAGATTCTACATGCCTATTCCTGCCCTCCCTTCATTCACTCGAGTGCGGGGCTATCCCTTAACCCTCCAAGAGAGATCCATCTATTCCCCCCTCCCCCCCCCCCCCATTGAATGACTCTCCAAAATCCTCGGACTCCACTGCGCTTTTCGTCTAGAGAAGACCAATGAAAGAGGTGCGGCTTCATTAATCTATTTTATCATCATTGACAAATTCAGGCGCAACTAAATAAAAATCTTTCATCGCAGGAATGGTGGGGGAATTTAAAGACCCTGTAGTTTTTGTACTCCTATTGTTCGCCGCCATATATTTGCTGAAAGCAAAATTATAGATAGGTGAATAATTTATTTGCACCGGGACATCGACCATTAAGAACAGAAAATACTGCAAAGCAGTTTGAAGTCAAGGTTCCAATACATGTCTGTAAAAGAATATACATTTTTTAAGCAAAATGCAATATTTAAACAGAAATAGTTACATTCGAAATTCGCCTTGATACAAAATGGGTTGGTAGTGTAACTGGATAACGCACCTGACCTGCAATTGGGAGGTCCGGGTTCGAATCCCGGTCAAGTCAACTGAATTTTTTCATGGTTAATTTCAACCCTGGTGAGATATAGTTATAATTAATCTCAAAAATACGTAAAAAAACATGTATAATATTTGGGCGATGCATATACAAGAGAGGAAAAAAGGAAACTTATTGGCTTAATAACATTTTATAAATACGGTTTTTTAATAGATGTAGAGGCTGCAGTTTCTTTAGATCATCAAGCAGGGAGTTCCACAGTTTTGCACCAGAAACTTGAAATGACTTGTGGAAGGTTACAGTTCGGTGTACTGGGTGGTACAGATATTGGGATGAGGATCTTGTGAGATGGTGAGACTGGGAAGAGGTTTAGGAGACATTCGGGTTGCTTTTTATGGAAGAGGAAGTAGAGGAATGTGGCCAGTAGGTAGGTTCGACGAGAATTTGTAGAAAGCCATCCTAGCTGCCGGAGATACGAGGAGATATGCTCATCCCGCCGGAGATTGAATGTAAATCTTACACATGAATTTAATGATCTCTGCAATTTTACATTCTGTTTATTCAGTAAGGTCTATAAAAACTAAAGAGGAGTAATCAAGATTAGGAAACACTAAAATAGAGATATGGTGCTTCCTTATGTTTAAAGGAAGTAAAATTCCATTTAGTTTTAATTGGTACAGAGTTTTGCTAATTTTATTGGCAATATTTGAATTACGCTCGTTCCAAGAAAGTGTTTGCTCACTGTAATACCAAGATTGGTCACTGAATTTGAATGAGGAATAAAGATATTTCCAAGTTTTACTTTGGGGATAGAGTCTAGATTGTTTGAGTTTAAAAATGTTTTGCCTCCGACAAACATTGCTTTTGTCTTTGATTGGTTCAGAGGCGAAATATTATTAATTTAAATAAATAAATAATGTATTTCAGTAGAGTTCAAGTAAAATACGTAAGTGCATGTCGATTAATAATGAACACGGTAGAAATGCAAAATCAGTGCTTCAGCTCGTAAGCGGGAGAGGAAAATCGGGGTTAACAAAGATGGCGGACAGGTCACGCCCACGCTACAGTTTCTAGCATTGGCCACAATAGCAAGCGCTCTCTCCATCTACCTCAGTGTTCCTGACAATCACAACTGCGCAACTACCTCCATATTTATCTACCTCTAGAGCAGAGCGTTGATGTAATAGAAAATGGGAGCGTGACTTAGTTAGAAATAAGCAGTGCACTGTGCATGGAGTGGAAAAGCTGTGTGGAAATAGTCCATCAAGATCTGCCTTTCAGAACTTTAGAGGAACCTGGAATTATCCCGTCTTTTGCCTATCCCACCCCTTTTCATTTAAACATATCCTCCCCTGTACATGTACTCCGAGGAATCAAAGAAGGTGCTCTTTCAGAGTAAAAAATAAGCAGAAATAAATCACCGAGGAGAGCTTGCTCGCCGTCTCATTTGCTTCGCCCCTAATCCTGAGGCACTTTATTATTTTTTTTTCTTCCACCCCTTCCTGGCTCAGAACCCGACTCTCGCTTGGTCTTGGTTCTCACCCCTCTCCCCAATGGTTACGCCCCCTGTCACCCCCTTCACTGCATCGAGCTGCTGCTCGCCACCCCTGCCAACACTTCTACTTGAGGGGGGTGTGGGTTGTGTGTTCCGTCAAAATGATTCCATTGTCTCCACGCTAATTTTAGCCTCGCGCGACCCGAACCAATCTCCCACCCTTCCTCATAAACATCTCGACACCGGAGGGAATTAAAAGAACAAAAAAAAATGAAGACGCGAAGTCAACCCTCCGATCGAAATCGGATTCGAATACCTGTGCCTTGGATTGAAGGAAAGGGCGAGTAGAAAGACGCCAGGGTGGTGGTGGCTTCTTATCTCTCGCCCGCAGACGTCAATTATCTCCCTTGTGAAAAACGTTGTCTCCGGCGTGAGAATTCGTGGAATTCGCTCAGAATTTCGACTGAGAAGAGTAACTTTTTCTTTCCACATGAGTTAATTTCTCGAAAGAACTGAGTCTTGACGATACACGCCCTCATCAGGCGAAAAAAAAATCTCCCTTGTGGACTGATAGAAGTTACGTAGTTACGGTTTGAGCCGCTTGAGGCGGTGGGTTCGTCAATAGATCTCCGTATAAATTTTGTACCTCATCATAAATCTTTTACTAAAACAGCAGGAAATGTAGCTGAGAAGCTAATCCGTCAACATCGTGTTTTCATTTAACGCATTTCTATAAAATAGAGTCAAAAGAACAAGACGTTTCCCATTCCAAAAACCCTATGTTCCTATTAAAGCGTATTACCATTGACTGTCTGGCACATGACGTCAGTCCATATTATCTTTCTCCAAACAGGTCTGATTGTAGCACATAGAAGATTCAAAAACATTATTCTCTGCTTCATTACTGCAGGTTTATGAGCCACTGCGATGAATTGAAGAAAAGCTGGACATTGTTCTGGATCCTCATGCATTTTCCATTGCTGTGATGCCCGATTTTCACGGACCAAAGGCGATTCAAGAAAATTAACCCGCTAAATTGACAGCTGAATGTTTGCTTGATAACCCCGCGACAACGACGCCTTTCTACATCAACATAATGCCCTGCAATCCACTTCAAGGGGTGTGGTATCAGGTTGGGCAATCACCATCATAACGTTGTATTCGACGGTGTTAAAATCAATGTTGGGGCTATGTCAAAACGACGAAAAAGGCTGAAAATACCATTTGTATCTTCAATTTCGACCAAATTTTCCGGACGTATTCCGTTTTACTTCATTCTTGACCCCACCCATTTTTTTTTGCAAAATATGCATCCGTTGCCTCGTTACGAGAGTATGAAAAATTAAGCTCGTTGCAAACTTCGGTTCGGTTTGTCTTCGATATCTCCGGACGTTAAATAATTACATCAAACCTAAAAGCTCATTTTTAAATATAGTGCATTGGCGTATAATACATTGACATAATTGATTCGAGATTTTTTTCAATTTTATGCATAAATTTTTATTTTGGAAAAACTTCAAACTCAATTTTCTCATAGCTTGTACCCCCTGGATATTTCTCATTTTTTGGACAGTTTGTGGTTAAATACTTGGGCTATATTTTAATAAAAACTTCGATGGTAATTTTGGTTTTTAGAAAGAAATTCATTTTTTTACGCGTCCTCCCGTCGATTTTTCATGTCCAAGCTTCGCAGCACCCTAGGCTGTGGGGATGATTACGAGCGATAGGGAGAAAATCAACAAATTAACTAGGCTACCTATCGAAGAACAAAGTGAAAGGGGTGAAAAGTCTCTTTGACCGCTATTATGGTCTTCTGTCGTGCACTGCAAGTTGAGTGAGAGACCCAGGGAGAAAATTTGTCAATGAAAGCAAAAATTAGTGAACGCACATGTAGTTTTTCCATTTAATAATATCGACGGATTATTAACTTTTTTTTCTTATTTTGGTCATGCAAGAATATCGCAGCTGTGTCGATATCAGCTATATGCATTTATTTACCGAGATAATATGAATATGTGAGTCCCGTGACTACGCAGTAATTTCCATATGGAAATCAGACCTTAACAAGTTTAATACGTGAAGTGAACGGATGACACAACATCGAATACCATTGACGTTAAAACATAAAACAATGAGCACGCATGTCCTCCTTAATGAGAGTAAAATTATGATAGAATTTCTTCAATAGAACTGAGAGGAGAGAAATTAGAGCGAGTGGATTCCTTCACCTATCTCGGAAGTACCGTCACGTGGGGCGGAGGACGTGCAATGTACCGGGAAGGAAGAATCCGTACGAGGAAGGTATGATTAAAGAATTAGAGCGCGTGCAAAGGAGATCTGCTAGGTTTGTTGAAGGCGGTTATGATAATTGTATAAGTGTTACGAGCTTAATAGAAGAACTAGGATGGGAATTACTATCAGAACGCAGGTTAAAATTTAGGTTAAACCTTTTAAGTAAATTCGAAACAGAGTTGTTCACAGATGACGTTAGATATATATTGAGAACCCCTGCGTATTATGCTAGGTTTGATCATATTAACAAGATTAGAGAGATAGATTGTCGTACCGATGGATTTAAAATTTCATTTTTCCCTCGTACTATAAGAGAGAACAATAGGCAGCGTAGGGATAGGTAGGTGAAATATAGTTAGAGTAGTCTGTAGTGCATGATGCATGTAATAACAACCAATAATCCCTTCCTCATTATGTAGATACTAACCATCTAGTTCCATGTGACCCTATTATCTAGCATATCTCCGTTAAATATCCTACTTGTATGTCAATGGTTAATGCTTGGTGATCTTCACCCCCTGCCACACATCCTCGTGGTGGCTCGCAGGGTATCACGTAGATGTAGATGTAGATGTACATCAATCAATGCACATTGGAAGATCAAAGAAGATAGGGTTGCATACGAGGAAATAGTGTGTAAAAACATTCGTGTGGAGCGTGGCACTCTATGTATCAGAAGCATGTTTAATTGGGAAAGCTGACCAAAACAGACTACGAGCCTTCAAAACCTGGTGCTGGAGGAGGATGCTGAAGACAAAATGGACGGAAAAAATAAGAAATGGTGAAGTGTAAAGAAGGGTAGATGAGGGAAGGACCATGTGGAACCATATAAAGGAAAGAAGAACAAGATGGATTCGACACACCCTAAGACGCAATGGGTTTGTGAAGAACATAATTGAAGGCAAAAGTAGAGGGAAAAGTCCCCAGAGGAAGGCCCAGGAATAAGTTCATGGACCAAATATAGAGAAAAGTACATTGGAAGAGATACCAGGAGGTGAGGGAACGAGCAATCGATAGGGAAGGGAGAAGGGTTGAAGTCTACCAATCTTAGTTTGAAAGAGTTTCAGGCGTAACCTTGAGGAAATATTTAATTTCCATATTGGTAAGAATAAAAAGACGATAGTAAATATCTACGCTGTTTTAATAAGCACCGACCATGGTTTCGTCACTTCATGTCATTCTCAAGGTACAAAAATTAAATTTCCGATTCTATAATATATACCCCTTAGCAAAACAGTTTGGTGGGGGAGGAGGCAGGTTCTGACGGTGGAGAGGGTAATGGAGGGAACATACAGAGGTGGGGGAGTCCAAAGTCACGTAATAACCAGTAAACAGTAGTGGGGGAAACCAGAAAAAAAGGGGGAGAACAGGTTGAATTGAAGGTCAAAAAATTTGAATTCAAGTCACCCTACACGTCCTGGGACCCAGTAATCTGGCTGTTGTTTCTTGACCTCCAACTCCACCTGCTCTTTTTCCCCTTTTTTTCCCCTTTTTTTCTGGCTGCCCCCACTATTTTTTACCGGTTATTACGTCACTTTGAACTCCCCCACCTCTGTTCCCTTCCTTACCCTCTCCACCATCAGAACCTACCCCCGCCTCCCCCCACCTAACTGTGTTTTGCTAAGGGGTATTTATAGAGTCGGAAATTTGATTTTTGTACCTTGAGAATGATATAAAGTGTCTTGTAGCTTTATATCATTCTCAAGTAACTTGAGAATAACATGGAAGACGGTGCTTATTAAAACAGTGTGGAAATTTACTATCGTCTTTTTATTCTTACCGGTATGGTTACCGATATTAGGATTGAACGGCCAACGATGATGGGAATTTTTTTATCATTTTATGCATTATTGATAAGATTCATTTTTAGGTTTATTTTACATAAACAAGTTACTGCTACTCAATAGGCGAACTGCGGGCTACGATTGAAGAATAGAAATCGGAGGAATGATTCTTCCTCGAGTGCTGTTCTTCCGTCGGCGGGTGGCAAGTATTATTTGCTTAATCACCGTGGCCGTCGAAGCCAGTTAAACTCAAATAGAACTACTAATTACCGTTTTATAAGTAGTGCATATACCAGCTTAGGTCAACGATGAAACATATTTTTTTCAACATTTTTATGGTGAGCATTTCCTTGTCTAGCGTCTGGGATAAAAGTACCTATGGTAAGGATCTTCACAGACTAATGTATTCTCGTTGGTTGGATCTAAATAGAGAGTTAATTACACCAGTTAGTGATGGATTCTTCAAATCTTTTTGCCATACGTGTATTTATTTAACGGGGAAAATTCGTTGCAACGACCGATATGCTTAAGGAGGGGATTGTCGAAACATAATAGAATTAAAATATTGTGAACAAATGATCCTTCAGTCAATAGCAATCGAAAACTGGAGTACCTGACGCCATTATTGACTGCTTACGATCCATTTACAAATTATCTGGAGAGTTAAGATTATACAAATATAACAATTACTTTGGGAGTAGATTAGAAGTGAATTTAAATTTCAAAAAAAAGAAATTAACATTACGAGTCAAGGTAAGTCAAGTGTAATCGTCGCCATTTTTTTGGATTTGTACTCAGTAACTTCCTACCACTAATCGCGATACGCCTTAAATCTATTGATGCACAATTTGTAATGAAGCTGAGGACAAAATGAGGTAAATACTTAAAATCGGAACAAAATTAAAAATTCAAATTTCTTACCTTCCTGTTTCAGAATCGTTTATGGATTTATCAATGTGAAATTTGTTTGCGGGTTGATTTGTCATTTGCAATATGTTGATTTATCCCTGACTAGTCGTTACCATATATCATTTATTTGTAATTTTTAATTCTGGGAATAGGTTTACTCTTCATTTCAATGAATAATTTACACGAAAAAAGTTTTGAGCCAAAAACTCCTCGTCGAAAAGATTCATCCGGAGTAGACCACACCTCCCGATCACTCACAGCTACGCCACTGCATAAATCGTAATAGAAAAGTCTGTAAACTTTACTTTCGAAAACTATAATGCCGCCCTTTAGATCGTCCTAGATTTATACCATGTTATGTGCTGTAAGTGTTTACGTGTAAGCGTGAAAGAACGTTGTTATTTTTCAATCGTTAGGCCTCATCTGGAATATGCTGTTAGTGTATGGGATCCATACGAAACGGGGTTGATATCAGAGTTAGATCGCGCACAGCGAAGAGGAGCTAGGTTTGTGAGACGATGATACGATATTAGTTGGCTAGTGTGTCTGGACTGTTAGAAGAATTAGGATGGGAATCGCTATCACAGCGTAGATTAAATTGTAGGCTTAACCTCCTAACTAAATTTCAGGAAAATCATTTCTCTGACGACGTAAAAAACATACTATTAACCCCCTCGTACTACGGCAGATTAGATCGCGCCAATAAAATTAGAGAGCTAAATTGTAGAACCGATAGGTATAAAATGTCATTTTTTCCGCGTACCATTCGGGACCATAACAGCTGTGATCGTCGTCATGAATAGTTCGAATTGTGACAATAGGCAGACAGTAAATCTTTCTCAATATATTCTCTACTTTCTTATTTATGCATGATGTAAATATTGATGTTCTTATTTATGCATGATATTTTGAATCTAAAGTAGCAGTCCTTGTACCACTTGCATGTTGGAACGATTGACGATAGAATGTTTTTTGGTTAGTAGATTTTTAATTGGCGCTTTGCATGTGTGGTACGTGGGTTTCAATGTAATTTCGGTGTTCTACCGTATCATTCATGCATGCCTGGTGTGGAAGCACCCCCTGCCACACACCCTTTGGGTGGCTTGCCGGGTATGACGTAGATGTAGATGTATTTCAAATATTCTCACTGTGGAAATTTGCGCCTTAAGTGTTCAAAGACTAAAAAATTCATGAACATGGAGAGCACATCGGCATAGCTAAAGCAAACAGTCACTACGGTTAACGCGCTGTTTTAACCTCATTTTTATCGACGGCCGACTATTGCAGGATAAGAATGAGCTGTTGTACGTTAAAATTATCGCCCATAGCCACTTATTTTATGCTATGTACCTTCGAAAATGTCTAATTTCGAGAAAAATGAGGCTTTTTGACTCGCCAATTATGATAAAAGGCGCAGGTGAGACAATTAACGTCTGTCTACGGACGACAGATCTCAAGAGTCTTGTCTCCCCCGGAAAGTTTGCCGAGTGTGGGTACCACAGTGTGTTCTCTCGACGCGCCATCTCGCGCTCAATTTTCCCCTTTTCGTTTGGTCGCTTTTCTTGGCTAATGCCCCAAGAGTTAAATGCATTAATTCAAGCTACGGTGCACGCTGCGTTTTTCCATTGCCCGAGTTGGCACGACCCCTGTCTCTCTTTGTTTGAGTGCAGCAGTCCCTTCTCAATGTGCTGGCTTGCGCACAAGTTTTAAGTATGAGCTTTGCCCAGTTGAAAGCCAGGAGATTTACACATTTCGTCTCTCCTAATGTTGACTTTCTACCAAATTTTCCAACATTATTTCTGTATTAATCAATTGAATCCGATAGCGAGATGAGTTACTTTTCGCTAATAGGTTAATGGAGGCTGTCTTGGAATCATTATATTTGACTCAAACGATTCTGTGATGGTGTCAGGATGTGATCCTGTGGCAGAAATACCGTTCTGAATTGTCGCATTTTAGTTTTCAAAGTTGCATTGCTTCATATAGCAACTGCTTACACGTGGTAATTGTAAATAATAAATAATAATAGTAAATCGTTTTGTGTATGAGCTCACAGTTGAAAGCCAGTAGATATACACATTTCGTCTCTCCTAATGTTGACTTTCTACCAAAGTTTCCAACCTTATTTCTGTATTAATCAATTGAATTCGATAGCGAGATGAGTTACTTTTCGCTAATAGGTTAATGGAGGCTGTCTTGGAATCATTATATTTGACTCAGACGATTCTGTGATGCTTTCAGGGTGTGATCCTGTGGCAGAAATACCGTTCTGAATTGTCGCATTTTATTTTTCAAAGTTGCTTTGATTCATATAGCAAATGCTTACACGTGGTAATCGAAATTAGTGGGAATAACCTCTGCTTCAATCGTATGGTATGAATCCTTTTCGATTCGTCGTTTTATGTTTGATTGATGTCTGAATTCGGTTGGAAATGCTTAACCCATGGAGACACGCTCTTGCCGTTTGAAAAGTTGAGTTTTACCAGCGATGGGGAGCGTATTGTCGAGCTTCATTCACTGAAATCAACACTTAACTCAGAGTGCTTGCACTAGATCTAGAGATAATAGAGAGATCTAGAAATAGACCTAAGATCTAGTTGCCTTATATCTACCAAAATTGCCATGGGAATTAGGAAGCCTGGATAGCGTATTGGTCTGCGAATTGGTCCGGCTAATCAAAGGTCCGTGGTTCGATTCCCGGCCCAGGCCGAATTTCTCTCATGGCAATTTCTTCAAAAAATTCACCCGCCATGTTTGAATTTCAACTCAAGAGTGCATTCAAAACTGAGCTCGTGGAGACCCTCTGGAAAGCTTAATATTTTTAATTACTACGCGATCTGTGTATCATGCAGTAATGGAATAAAGGCTGAGATATAATTCTGAACTTAAGGAGTTCCTATTTGATTGATTTATGTCTCAATGAGGTCAGTTACTCACAATATTGAGGTTTAATTCTTACTTTGCATGAGGAGGTCATGCTACTTCTTCTCATGCAGCACCAATTCAATTTTCTGGTCTCAAATTACAACATGGATACAATACTGCATTTATATCGAAAACTTGTTCATTGTTGTTAGCATATCGGTCTTAAAAACTAATTTAATTTAGTTACTACCCGTTGAAATTCAGCGGGGGATGAAAGAAAGACAGGGCATAATAAAATTAATTTACGATGAAGAAATCAGTATTCGTATTTTCAAGAAATTAGCCATCAAGCGCGCATGGGTCGCACAATATACATTTATGTACGTAAACATTGCTTTATCGAATTGGCCTGCTGGTTAGAGTTGACTAATGCTGATATTGAGGTTGTAGGTTCGAGTCCCTCATGAGGTGTATTTTTTTTCTAGGCAAATCCGTTATAATTTTAGTTTTATTTTTTAATCAAGCAGATGAAAACCGCATTATATTATGCTTACCGAGTTTCGACATTCTTTTTCAGTAACAAATAAAAATTAAACCACAGGCCATTTGCATTTCAGATGCTAGTCGCATTAATATGACATCGTGGCATTCTCCTGTTTTAGTTGAACAAGGGGGACCTGTTCAAGACGACGATGTGAAGACTATTCAAATTTACTGGTTTATCTGTGGTTGATAGATCTGTATTTTTATTAGCAAAGTATAGATTCGATTGGATTCGTTAATTCAAATATTTGCTTAAATTGACTAAAATAAGATGAGATCGTGGAAAAAACCCTAGTATTCACTTATTCAAAACGGCCGCATGATCCCTGTAAAAGGAAATAAGTAGTGTTTACTTGAGTTTGTGCAACCATTTTCTAAGATTTTTTTAAAACCAATTTTTCCCTCGTGAACGTGATCTGAGAAATTGCAACCTCAAACAACGTATTTAGCTACCATAGTCGCGTTTGTATGTACAATCTGTGAATGTATAATCAATTCTTAAGATTTACGGAAGCCTGTTTCCACTATAACATGTTTAAAATTCAGAGAAATTAAACATTTCAAAGGTCATCGATTCTGGTAAATACATATATCATGAAAAACAATGATAGAGTTTTAGTAAACAATAGTAGTAAACAATAGTACATAGTAAACAAGAAACAGACTTAGATTCTAAAATGATTTTTCATTGATTATGTTGGAATTATGGCTTAATGTTTTCGTTATAAATTTTATTATATATTTATTTTGATCTATTTATTGATATCCGCAGACAAATGGTGATAATTTATGTTATATTGCCTGCTTTTACATTTGAACAACCTCATTACCTCACTAGTGACAGAGTGGTGGCGCCACAATCGACGAAGTTCTTCGTTTACGTGCGGAACTCTAGGCAACACTTGTTAGCAGGGAGTCAACAATCCGTATGTATATTCATAACCCAAGTATTCATCCGAGTATTCATTTACTCGACCGGGTACTCATTCGAGTAACTGATTACCAGTGAATGAATACATTTGGCCCATCCCTAGCATACTACGTTTAGTTTGATTTAGTCACCTCACTACTTTACTCAATTAATGAGTTTTGTCCTTGTTTTCACGAGAATATCCCAGGTTGTATCCCTACGCCCATATGCCTCAACTTTTTAAATCCTGCCATGCGAAAGCGTGAATGATTTCATCCGTCGGTTCCAGTTTCCCTGTTGCTATCACTGCTGCCTTTTACCACCGTCGACGGCTCCCTGAAAACCTCCTTCCCAATAGATAAAAATAAAATTCTCCAATAGCCGTCAAAATGGCACCACTCGTCAAACATGTACCACAAAAATACACTTACTGTGTTGGTTTGCGGGAAAGGGGATTCCACAGCAGGGACCAACCACAGCCTCTCCACCAGAATACCCTCCTGTGATGGTTTACGGGAATGTTACTTCCTCGCCAGTGACCAACACAGACACACACACACTCAACCCAGTTTGGGATCCTTTTCGAGGGCTAATGGGACCCTACTAAGGATGCCTGGTTATTACCACAATCACACACACACGCACTCAAATCACTCACTCACAACACACAGACGGGCCCAACTTCTGGGAGAACTGTAGACTTCAACCTCTGGGAACTTGTGAGTGAGTGATTTGAGTGCGTGTGTGTGTGATTGTGGTAATAACCAGGCATCCTTAGTAGGGTCCCATTAGCCCTATGAAGGATATCAGGTTATAACCCAGGCATCCTTATCAGGGTCCCGTTAGCCCTCGAAAAGGATCCCAAACTGGGTTGAGTGTGTGTGTGTCTGTGTTGGTCACTGGCGAGGAAGTAACATTCCCGTAAACCATCACAGGAGGGTATTCTGGTGGAGAGGCTGTGGTTGGTCCCTGCTGTGGAATCCCCTTTCCCGCAAACCAACACAGTAAGTGTATTTTTGTGGTACATGTTTGACGAGTGGTGCCATTTTTACGGCTATTGGAGAATTTTATTTTTATCTATCTAGAGAGGCCGTAGAGCTCAATTTCCTTTGATCTCCTTCCCAATGTCGTTCAATATCGATTGTGTTCTTCCTTCGATACAGGTCTTCGCAACGCAAACAAGTCCGCCATTGATGTGTTTATTTAATGTATTCCCTTTAAGCATATCATAGGATGTTCAGCGTTTTTGATGATTTGTCAGTACATTTGTATTCTAATGACGACTTGTGCCGTATTTACGTTGATTTCATTGGGTACTTAATGGCAGAAAATGTTCAGAGAGCAATTTAATGGCGGACATGTGGCGGAAATGGTTGCGAAGACCTGTATTGAAGGAAGAATACGGGTGATATCGAACGACCTTCCCTCTTTCCTATCTCTCAACTCCATCTACTTACGAAGCGCACTTCATATCGTCTCCCGAAATCAAGGCTCAAAAGCCTCCAATCTATGCTAATCTCCTTGCCACTCTACGTCCCAAATCCTGTGCGCTGATTCTCAGTCACTTCTGTAACTGCATTTGAATCTTTGATGCCTGAATCCAAGACGCCACAATGAGCACATCCTCTCACTTATTTACATCTCCATACTATTCAGTGTGTCGCCGGGGCGTGAGGCAGGGGGTGCGAGGAGACCAGTTTAGAACACCAGCCATGGGAAGGGGTGGGAATAGATAGGGAGATGAGATATAATGAGAATGCGTTTTCCGCATTTTTATCTTCCTTGGCAGACTGTTTCCAGCCGATACCATCATCAGGTGCAAAACAAATTATCTGATGATGTTGTTAAGTCGAACCCGGTCGTTTCAAGAAAAATAGAAATGAGGAACATTAAAAATTATGCCGGTATTCGAGCCTGCCGCGAATACCGCGGTGAAATACGTTAAAAATGAGGGTTTAAAGTAGGAGCCCCTAGAGACTCAGAGACTACGCGCTAGGCTTAGGCTGCTTGAGAAATTCAGAACTTGTGTTTCAAAGTGACAAGGAATAATTACATGACGCCTCACTACATCTCTAGGTCTGACAGATGCGATAAAACAAGAGAGATACATTGCCGAACAGATAGGTACAAAAACTCGTTCTTTCCGCGCACAACTAGCGACCAGAATCAAAACTGAGCTCCTCTAAATACACTCCCTCCAATACACTCGAAGGGTTAGTATATAGATGTTGAAAATTCCATGAGAAAAAACCGGCCTGGATCGGGAATCGAACCACGGAACCAGGGCCAATTCGCAGACCACAACGCTACCAATGCATCCTTATGTCGTGTTTACACGGTGCATGTCCCCGTGCGAGTAGATGCTTGAACACATTCACCATTAAAATTGCACCGTGTAACCACACAAAATTGCGCAGATGCTTGAACGCGTGGTCATAAAATATCCCTAAGTATTCTAATTTGGAGCATCTGCCCGTGCACCAGTCCAGCCACGTACTTGCGCAAGTGTACATGCATCATGTAGATACGACTTAATTTTCATGGCAATTTTCAAGAATAGGAAGTAAATACACCTTATGCCCTTACGGTCCATCGAAGATGGTGACGCAAGGGAGAGGAGGGCTTCAAGGAAGCCACATCCAACTGGCTGTATGCTATACCAACGCATAAGCCGCACTTGGTCATGCATTCCGGTATTCTAGCCTACCGCGACTACGACGAAAAGCCGAAGGTCCGTGGTTGGACTCCTGGTCCAGGCCGATTTATTTCTCATGGCATTTTCAACGTACTCAAAAGTTATTTTCATTTAATTTCAATCATTTCATTTACAAATCATATGGCACGACTTCACTCAGAAAGGTGCATATACACCAAGAGTTGAAATTCGCAATGAAATATCATTTTACTTGACCGGGATTCGAACCCGGATCTCCCAATTGCCGGTCAGGTGTGCTAGCCATTTTTAAATGCAATTTCATCGCTATACAAACGACGATGTTGGGCTAATACACCGCGACAGCGGCTTTGTAAGCACGACTTACGTCTCATGTGCTACAATTTAGGCATGAGGCGTGAACATCTGGTTCGCAAAAAACCCCCCTCGAAATTCGCATTGAAGGAAGATGGCTTGATATGTTCATTTAACTGTATGATCGTTCAGTCTTCATCTAATAAATCTACCTGTCTACCATATTTTTCGTGCATACACTATCGCTCCAGTAATGGACATATATGAAAGGAGTGTGCTTCGTCGGTTTGGCCATGTTGAGAGAATGGATGAGAGTCGAATAACGAAACAGATATATAAGAGTGAATGAATGGTGCGAGAGGTAGGCCGAGAAGGTTGTGGTTGAATGTGGTTGAAGAAATTCTTAGGAGGAGGAATATTAGGAGTTTTAAAAACAGGATGGCGTGTATGAAGCAGTGTATGGGGACTAATGAGGCAAAATAGGTTTACAAGGATAGGTCAGTACGAAGGAAATTATTGAAGCAGAGTTAGTTGTCCAAACATGTATTTATGAGTGAAACTTTGTTACTGTGCCTACCCCGGAAGGGAACGGCGTGATTGGTATGCATGTATGTATGTATACACTATCGCTGAATCCCTACAACAATGGAGGTCAAGACGAGGTAATTCAATGAAACGCATTCGACTCCCACGGCTGAATAAATATACGAAAGAATTATATTCTTCTATTAATTTGTATACTTTGCACCTTCCTTTTTGCCTTTTAATAGACATTTTAATAAATAATTTCATCAGGGAAAGAGGTGATATTTTATTCAGTACCTAAGTAAAGGTGGCTCTTCATTGACGAGGAAATAATTTCTTGCGCTCCCGTACATGTTTAATCCGTCGATCACGCAATTAAATTATTGCATTTTCCTTTCTGTGCAGATAAGGCACGTATTCTTCGTGCACCGCTTGAGAAGAGAGAGTACATTTGAAAAAAAAGGAAACGTAAGATTTTAGAGAAATGCAACTTCGCCATCTGCGTCGCATGAGAAGCAAGAGATAAACGACGAAGGAAGGTCAAAGAAAGATGGAAGTAAAAGATAGATGCTACTTCGCTCTGGTTAGGCCACAACTCGAATACGCCGAGAGCATTTGGGACACTGGACATAAATATTTATACAACAAAAAATGATAAAATACAAAGAAAAGCTGCACGCTTCGTTAAAAACTGCTACGAGCGAACATATAGTGTATCACAGCTTTTAGAGGGATCAATGTGGGAGGTCCTAGAGGCTCCGAGGCTGCACGCTAGGCTTAGATTGCTTGAGAAATTCAGAACTGATATTTTTCGGAGCGACACAGAGAGTGTTATCATGACGCCTCACTACATCTCTAGGTCTGACAGAAGCTAAAAAATAAGAAAGATACATTGCCGAAAAAATACCCGTTCCTGCCGCGCACAATAACCGATCTCAATAAAAACTGAGCTCCACTAAATACACTCCCATAATACACGTCACCATTTCACCTCCCAAAACCACATCTCTAGCATCTTTACACGGCTGGTGTCCTAACACCCCCTGCCACATGCCCATGTGGCGGCTCGAAGGGTAGTATGTAGATGTAGAAGGTCTTACATGGTTAATAATTATGCTTATTTGTTGGCTACTCTGGAATTATATGGATATTTGGCTTTTTCTGTAAGCAAAATGGCACAATAATGTTTCATTGTGGATTTATTACCAAACGCACGACATAGAATTTATTTCGGTGCCTATTATCATCGTAAACACTTCATTTCATTCGTTAACCAACCATATATATTTATGTTTGGGAGCGGGTGGTCAAACTGTTGAGATTTTTGTAAAATGGACAAGTCAAGTAATTACTCAAATACCAAATATTAGACCGGTCTCACAGTAAGGAGAAAGGATTATTTTAAACGGCAGCAAAATTACAAATTTTAGTGCATTTGTAAATTCCAGAACTTTTGGTTTGAGGTATTTAAACAGCAGAACATTTTTGACAACCTTGGGTGAAATGATTAACAGATAGACACTTCGGATAGTCATGAATAATATTCAACGCTGAACAGCTATTTTCATACAGCTGAACTTCCTACTTCGATACAGTTGAACTCGCTACTTCCGTAGAAGTCAACTTATATGGGTAAATTCACCTTAAAATAGATTATTTGCGATCTAGGTTTCGATGAATCTGATGGTGATATCGAAACCTCGGTTGCAAAAGTCTACTATACTGGTGAAAACAACTCAATGTCGGCCTTCTTCACGAGGATTCTAGCTCAATATTAAGGCAACCAGAATTAATTATTGACTAATCATTTCTCAGTTTTCCTCTAAATTTCACTAGCAATTCTGAAGTTCATTATATTTACGCTTTAAATGCCATTTACCAACTGATATTTATGATTGAGACATGGTAGCGGAGTCCACTATTCCTGATTCTGATAAGGTTTTCAAGGTATTGTATGCGACAACTCTTCTCTACGGTGGCTAATCTAGAATTTGGTTCGATGAGCGGAGGAGGTCCAGTATATTCTTGATAGGTCAAATACTGGAGGGGGTGGAGTGGGGCCAGCCTAATGAAGGTCTGAGAAATAAAGGTCCGCTCTCCCCTGGAAAGTTTTGAAAAATTATAGCAACAAAAACGGAATTGTCTAGCCATTTTAAACGGCTGTATTCAAAGGGATTTATAGTTTCGAAGCTGTATCTAAGAAGGAGTTCAGCTGTATCTCGAATCGTGTCGCCACTTGCAGGGGATCGTTCTGCGTACACATAACTTTCGGCTTTTCCCAATGGACAAATGGATGACGGAAGTGTACAATGAATATGGTAACTAGGAAAAGCACATAAATTTGACAATAATGGCGTTAGTATACAGCAGTTTGAGTCCCATAGACATTTGTGGGTTCAATGATTTAGTATAAATTTCATTAATTGTGCATTATCACATCGTATCAAGTATGAGAATTATGACAAGTATTATAATTATCAAATGAGAGATAAGTCACAAAGCTTACCTTAGGGATTCTTTCACATTTATAATATTTTCAAGTGCAAGTAAATATTTACATAACCAACAATGAGTCCTCCTCCTACAGAGTTTTTCATTGTTTACATTTTAAATCACCGTTTTCTACCATGTGGCCAAGAAGCTGGATGCGATGCGATTTTATCGCAGAATCGATATGCTACCTGCAGGCAAAAGAGAAGCCAGTGTATTTGCCTTGATAGTGGCTGCCGTGGTCGATTACCACCACTATCGACCACAACTTTCATGGAAGTGCGTGCTTACACATCGAAGTGTCGCTTACAAGCGACTTCCAAGTCTACTGTCATGAAAGTGACTTACATGTATAAACTCGCCTTTACCAGTCAAATATAGCAATTTTTATCTTCGACAGGCTGAAATTTCATCAAATCATGCCGACAACTTCTCTGTATGAAGAATCCTCGTTTTTCGTTTGTTGGAGAAATTTTATGATTCATTTAGTCTCATTTGCGTGATGTTCTCTCATAATGTAATAGCAAAATCATTTTCGTGCTTTTTATTTTTAACTTTATTACCCTTTCAATTTTTTTAAAGTTTCTAAGCGATACACTGACATCAGTCCTCTCCTATAGTCGCTCTCTTTTCTCATTTTGTCTTGATGTAGAAATTTCCTCCCTCAATCTGCAAATTCCGCCTCCTTCCAATTTCTATCTCATGGTTTTTTTTCGATAAATTTCATCGAAAGAGAAGGATATTTTGCTTCCACAGAAGGCATTATCTGATACCCGTTCGAAGTTGTGTATTGAGAATCAGACCTTAAATGCCGAGTGC
This sequence comes from Ceriagrion tenellum, assembly GCA_963169105.1. Lineage (NCBI taxonomy): Eukaryota > Metazoa > Arthropoda > Insecta > Odonata > Coenagrionidae > Ceriagrion > Ceriagrion tenellum. The sequence goes on from OY720635.1 coordinate 61,969,505, forward strand.
TGAAGAATCTTATCTTATCGATAGGCATGAAGAAGTGTTGAGTTGTTTTATCCTCCTTGTTGAAATAAATGGTAATAATTTTTCACGCGATGCCTTCGTTTAGAATATATCCAAGATTTCGGAGAGTATGTCTCTTCACATACTTTGACAGGACGTTTTTAATCGACTGGTTGATATAATTAGGGTGAAGTTTGTTGGAAGTAACGGCACGGATTTCTCCATCTCCCTCTCTTTGCCATTACGAGCTACAAATGGTATTTGCTGTAAATAAATCTCTTATTGTCTTTATGTTACTGCCTGTCAGCTTATGTGGAAGTATGATGACACAAACCTGCGTTACCTCTCCGATACAAACCTACCTTAACCTGTGGTATGCTATAATAATAAACCGTACTCCACTGCTGCGTTTTTCATTCCTCAACCTCTTACAAAAGTCGTGTTCTAGGAGGAACCTTCATTTTAGGCATGCCCGCTAACCTACTTAAATTTTAATATATATTATAAAGTAAGACTTCGACTATCGAATGATGTAAAAATATTCCTAGGTCATCGGCAATTTAACGAAGATTATTGGCTTAAATATGACGAAGTTAAGCGCTGAAATACATTACCTTAATGGATTTGCGATGGTTTCTCTTCACATAAGTTTTTTTTTAATCTCAATTTCTGCCCAAATACTATTGTTCAAAAACTTGTATAAGATACACTGCATATTGAGACAGCTGACGTATTTTTCAACTGTTATCATCGATAATAGAACACGAGTATTTAGGTTAATATATCTGACTTCTGGTTTTCGTCGGAGGGCATAGCGACATTGTGATGAATGTGGCAACGTTGCCAAGGAAAATTTCTGCTGTTTACCTTGTTTACCAAGTATATTTTTCAATTTATATCATCATGAGGCCTTTCATATATATTATTAAGTTTTTTTTGGCCTGAAGATAATTATATCCCATCCCTCAGTTCGTTAAATAATCACGATAACAAATCCTGTCGAAGTAGCAATGAAGGCTGGAGTCAGTATAATTACTGGTTTTCGCGACGTAGTTAAAGCTTGGTATTAACACATTGCCCTATAATATCCTACCCGAAGGTATTTTACGTAATTTACCGCAGCCCTTGAAAATTTCCGTAATTTTCAGTAATGTTCACTTCCGTCTCAGATATTTTTCATACCGATGCATTCCACACGTATTTACATGAAATTTTAAAAATATAGAATTTAGCTCTAAGCCGAAATTTACTCGTTACAGAAAATTTTGTGCGTCATAAGAAAACAGTACTTCGAAGTGCAGGTTCCCCCTTAAGACACGACCCTCACTGAGGGCGCTGAACTCATCCCCACTCGTTCCAATCGAACCATCCCCCAATCGGCATCCCTTCTTCGTATCTCGAAACGTTCGCGAGGAGAACCTCCACCCATACGTACACCCTTTATCTCTCTCTTCTCCTCTCACAGCCACTCACTAAACTGCAACCCGACAAGAATCTTCCCACGCACGAACTCTTGCGCCCTCGCCTCGAAGGCATCGTCAGATTCTCATTTTTGCGCTCCCACACCAACTTTCCTGCTTTCGGAGGAGCATCCTATCGCGTTGGACGAGGAGGAGAGGGAAGGGAAAGGTGCCATTTTCACTCGCGAGGGCATTAGGTCAGTGGAAGGAAGGAGATCGGGGAACATATTCCTCCCTTTCCCCCCCCCCCTTTGGAGGCATGCCGCGTGCCACGGCGCTCGTCACTCCGGCATGGAGATTTTTTTTTTGCTTCCCGGACGATTCTGTTGGCCCATATGTCCCCGGAATCCCGATAGGCTGCTGAGCCTGACATCAGGTTATCCAGGGACCGGACCAACAGAACTTGGCGTACATCCATACCCTAGTTGGTGAAAAACCCACCCAGGCGGGACTCGAACCCGCGACTCTCGGTTTAGCGGGCGAGGACTTGACCCCGTCGCCACCGGGGCCGGCAATATACATAAGCCGATAAGGCGGTAAGCGCTCTTGTGGGTGACCAGAGAGAAATCAGCCGGCCCCCTTGGTGACTTTTGAGTGGGAATCGGTTTAACGATATATGAAATATCGGTATAACGATATATTATATCGGCTGTACGGGTTACCCACCGGGTCAAACTCTCCATATCTGCCAACGTTTCGATGTACGAGTCGTCCCATCGTCATCAGGGCGATGAAGACTTAAATTACGGTAATTTTACAAAATTACCGTAATTTTCCGGTAATTTTTAATTTTCTGCCATTAAAGGCTACTAGAAGAATTAATGAAAAAATCCAAGAGCAATAGCAAGGGGTGAACGGCAAGTAAACAATTACTATTGCTACATTAATGCATAAGAAATGAAGGAAACTTAAAACTAATAAGCCATCCCACACGGAACTCGGCGTTCTTTTGTTTCGGCGTTTTTCTTGTGAGAAATTTTCGTTCAAACGGTTAAAAATGATAGCCCCGCCAATATTCCACAAACAAGTCTCACGAGCCTTTATTTATAATTATGATTGCATTATATATACCTACCTATTTAGAAGTAGCTTAAAGTAATATACTCAGAATATATCGGTATGAAATATTTTTTAGACGGAGGTGAATATTATCGAAAATTACGGTAATTTTCAGGGGCTGTGGTAAAATACGTAAAATACCTCGGTAATTTACGGAAATCACCGCGGTTATTTTCAGAATGTCCCATCTCTAATCATGGAATGCCGTGCGATGCAACTGGTCCGGAATATGTACGCGTGTCTTCAGGTCAGGTGTCGCGAGATTAGTTCGCTGATTTCCGCCTTTTTTCTCCGGTCTCTCGGATGCTTCTCAGCGCTGGTTTCCGGGAATTGCTGAGCGAGTACCCAGCGTCACGTTTCATGGTGTTGTTTCCCATTCGGGTTTCAATTGATTCCCGGGTCAGTCTTTCCCAGAATCTGTCCACGCGACAGAGAACCTTTGTCTTCACCCAGCTAATGGGACGTTGTCGGAAAATGCTGTGTTGTACGAGTCGCCCATCGTCATCAGGGAATTTCGTGCAATGCAACCGATCCGGAATATGTACGCTTGGCTTCAGGTCAGGTGTCGCGATATTAGTCCGTTGATTTCCGCCTTATTATCTCCGGTCTCTCGGATGTTTCTCAGCACTGGTTTCCAGGAATTGCTGAGCGAGTACTCAGCGTCACGATTCATGGTGTTTTTCCTCATTCGGGTTTCGATTGATTGTGAAATGAAAGCTGTAACTTGGCAGTTCCACATAAACTTTACTAACGACCTAAATATCCTCCTATGAAGTCAATATCCTATTACTAAATCCTACCTAACAATCCTATTACTTCCCTAGGGTCTTGCAAGGCGAAGTATACGTGTTTAACAGTAAAACAATGCTACCAATATTTTCATACAAGAAGCTGTGAATTACTTTTTGAACTGTTTATGTCATACATTTCACAAATTTTTAGTAGTATTACATTATATTGTCGCATAAGAAAACTGCACAAAAGGGAGGGAAAGGTTATTGGTGGGTTGGGAGCCCCCCTCGCCGGCTTTTACCCACTTTGTGACTATCAATGTGAGCAGCTTCCTTATGCATGTACCTGATAATGGCTTCATAAGTCGAAATCCAGGTCGTTAATAAAGTTTATGTGGAATTACTAAGTTACAGCTTTCATTTCACAATGTTAAGCAAGTTCCAAAAAGCCTCGCCTGCAACAATCAGTCTTGTTTCTATTGAGTCTTCGGTCAGTCTTTCAGTCAGTCACTCAGAACCTGTCCACGCGACAGAGAACCTTTGTCTTCACCCAGCAAATGGCACGGTGCCAGGGAAATGCTGTGCTCGGCTGCGGAGGATTTATTCAGGTCGGTCAAGTCTGAAGTGCCGGAGGTGTTCCTCTCTCCATAAGTTATGGAGATCGTCCTGCCCGTCTCTCCCACGTACTGCTGACAGGTTCAGGGGTAGTTTCACCGAGATTTTTTTCCCGTTCGTGAAAGAGACCACTTTCCATTTTTTTCCAATTGAAGTAACTCTTTTGAAGCATTAAAAAAATGTTCAAAATTTAATGACTCCAAAACTTTGATAGTAATTGCTGAAATTCTCAGTAATTAACTATATGTACATACACATCTAAGGTTTTTTTACTTGATACATTTTTTTTAGTACCGTACGCTGTAAGTGCTCCCGCAACTGAATGTTTTTTCGCAATTTTGAAAAAACGACAGCGGCGATCAATTTTTTAATAATTGTAGATGCATACAATCTGTAACATTTGTGATGGACAAATGGATGCTAAACACTGTTAACCCTTTCACTGCTATCACCCTCAATGTGACGTGCACGATACATCTGTTATTTATTTCTACCCTAAAGATGACAGCACAATATGGACCTAAAAATCCTATTACTTCCCTAGGGTCTTGCAAGGCGAAGTATACGTGTCTAACTGTAAAACAATGCTACCAATATTTTCATACCAAGAAGCTGTGAATTACTTTTTGAACTGTTTATGCCATATATTTTACAAATTTTTAGTAGTATTACATTATATTGTTGCAATAAATATTAGGTACTAACAAAAAATGAACATTGTATTAATTTAAACTAACATAGTTATAGTCATTATGATTCCTTTGTCTCCATTCAATCCGAAAAAGACGCATATGTGATTTGCCTATTCCTCGCTGGCCGGGGTTGAATATACCACCAAAACATTACTTCTTTTTTAAAAAGCATTGTTTTCCAAGTTTAATGCTTACTTATTATCAAATTTCCTATTAAAATCTCGCAGCTAATAATTTATGCATAACTATTCATTTCGGTCATTTTGCCTCCATCTAAGCCTAATGTGACGTCTACGTCACACATCAAAACCCATTATGCCTGTGGTCATGAAAAGTTATTAAAATAAATTTTGTTTTGTTTGAGATCTTAGGGAGTGATATCCGTCGAAAAATATTTTTTTCATTTAAATTTCATAATTTGGGCTGGAAAGGGTTACATTTATGAAGAGAACTCTTCGTTATAAATTCCAAATGTTATTTTAATGGAGAGACTCTAGAGTGCACACCCCTACCAGTTCCAATGGAGAATGGATGGTATTTCTTGTATAATATTTCGCAAAGTGCAATGGTTAGTGGCTCATGTTTTGTTATCATTGGAAATGAGAGATTTTTCTCGTTTACAGTGAGGCCAAATTCATCGAAATTTATGTGGAGTGATATCTCGGTTATGCCGTTCGCTGGTTACCGTTCACAAATTCAAAACCCGCGGTCCGTGTACCAGTGGTGTACCTTCTAAGCGCTATCTGGAATAGGTGCACCGTGAAATTTTTCATAAATTGCATGTTTCTCTTCGAAAGTTGTCATCACCGAAGAGGAGTATGGGATATTGTCCGTGATGGCTACTCGTATGTTGTTTGTTGCACGAACAATTAAAAAGGAATTCGTGTCCCTATCGTGCAGGAATTATTCATCTGACGCTGCTAACATTAAAGTATGTGAAATTTCTTACAAGCTGTAGCGTTGGGATTGAATCTTGTTCGACAATACTTAAATTGATGGATGCCGTCTGGGGAAATCGCACCGGAATTGTTTTAAAGTGTGGTATTCTATCGTTAATAGATTTATTTCTTGACTCTACTAATATAATCGCCTTTTTCAGAGAGGATTAGTTTTAGGTGTGTACTCTGACGGAGACAAGAAAGGTGAATTAAAGTTAACTCAATCGGCTGAAAACTTCAACCAAAGAACGTCTGGAAGATTTGGATGTCTGCTTCAAAAGTAGGTCATTTTCGACTCTATCTTGTATCTAATAATCTCTTTTGCATTTACAACGGGGATGACATTTTGCTAAGCGATGACATTTTCGTTGTGAAAGCGATGCATTAATATCTGTGTGTTTTAGCCGTTGGCGGAATCGATTGCCTTGTCTCGCTGTTTGATGCTCGATTTAAGTTTGAAAAGTGTTTATAATGGGCGGAATATGTAGAGATGAACTCATGTAATTGTGTCAATACCGCCACGTGGCTATTTGTTAACGATTTAGAGTAAAATTTTTGGGAACGAATCCCTATTTGTGTTCAGATTGTGATACCGAGTTTCAGGTGCCAATTATTCAATGAAGACGTGGTAATTAGCTCCTTAAGCGTATTCAGTATAATCAAGGATCAATGTTGTGCTTTGAGTAAAACTTTTAAACTACTCTGGTGTATAACCATTCATAATTATGTCAAGTAATCTTACTTGAGTGCAGTAAGCTGACCTGAAACAAGAATGGTAATGCTTATTGAGCATACAGCGGTATATATGAATTATTTGCTCAATACTGCGTTATTTCGTTGTTTCAGATCAGCTGCTGACATCTGAAGACTCATAGTGTCCAAACTTCTACTAGCTTTTGAACATCCGGTATCATCGTCACTGAGATATGGCAAGCCGGAGTGGGGCAATCCCTGGCGGGACTGGCGGAAGTTCTCGTGGCCGGGCTTCCAAGCGACATCACCCTGCTGTCTTCAATGGCATTGGAGGCTCTGCTGAGGATCGCAACAATGACTACCTGTGCCCCATATGCTTTGACCTAATAGATGAAGCTCACATTACTAGATGTGGTCACACATTTTGCTTCAAATGCATTTGCCGGAGTCTCGAGGCTAGTTCACGTTGCCCTAAATGTGGGTCGCCAATTCCAGACATTGATTCCTTGTTCCCCAACTTTTTGCTCAATGAACTAGTCTCCAAATATCGTCAGCGTACCACTGCATCGGGAAGGGCAATACAGGGTGTGGGGGAGAGCACAGAAAGTACTCATGAAGGTGGTTTACGAGATTTTGTGGCTTCAGAGTCTAGACGCTTATCGCTTCCTGATGTTAATGCCCTGCTGGAAGTTCTCACCCAGCGAAAACATTTGCTTGAAGCAGAGTCATGTGCTGCTCAAAATAGATTGCTTCATGAGTTCCTGAGGCATCTGTTGAGGCAGAAAGAAGAGCAGCTGGCCCAATTGGGCAAAGAAGTTGCACTTGTTCGTAAGGATCTGGCACAAGTTGAGGCGATCCTGCGGGATGTTCAAGAAAAATGCCCTAAGGTTAGTGACAATGCAATTGAGGAAGGTACTAGTTCACAAGCTGAGCAGCCAAAGGAACGCCTCATTACTGACACTGTTGCATTGACTGATAAACCAATAAAGACTGAACCAATTGAGATGGCCTCAGAGGTAGTGGGAACGTCACTCAATGCAGGAGCTGGCTCCAGTGATGGATTTAATGGCAATGCAAAGGGAGATCCTGCATCTCTAGCTGCGCGACGGAAACGAATGCATGCCCACTTTGATGATTTTGTACAGTGTTATTTTGCATCTCGAGCTAAAGAACTAATGTTTGGCCCTGCGGCTATTGGAGATGTTGAAAAGGTCCAAATTGATGGACATGGCTCAGGCTCCTCAGCTGGTTCTGAGGGTCTTGACCTCTTTCGTGAGAATTTGGTCAAATTTTCACGGTATAGTACTCTTCGGCCTCTTGCCACTCTGAATTACTCTTCTGACATTTTCAACAATTCTACGATTGTGTCCAGCATTGAATTTGATAAAGATAATGAGTTTTTTGCCATTGCTGGTGTTACTAAGCGAATTAAAGTGTTCGAATATGGCACTGTTGTAAGGGATGTGGTTGATATCCATTACCCATGTGTGGAAATGGTTTCTGGGTCTAAGATATCTTGTGTAAGTTGGAATGCATACCACAAAGGTACCCTGGCAAGCTCAGATTATGAGGGAGCTGTGACTATTTGGGATGCTGGGACTGGATCAAGACTCCACTGCTTTCAGGAACATGAGCGCCGTTGTTGGTCTGTTGATTTCAATCGAGTTGATGCTCGACTTGTGGCATCTGGTTCTGATGATGCACGGGTGAAACTGTGGTCACTAAATGCTGAAAGATCCATTGCTTCCCTTGAAGCTAAGGCCAACGTGTGCTGTGTGAAGTTCAATCCAAAGTCATCTTGCCACTTAGCCTTTGGTTCAGCTGATCATTGTGTTCATTATTATGACCTTAGGCATCCCCATGAGCCCCTAGCTGTTTTCCGTGGTCACCGTAAAGCAGTATCATATGTGAAATTCCTGAACAAGGAAGAAATCGTATCTGCGTCTACAGACTCTCAACTGAAAATGTGGAGTGTGGGGATGATTGGTGGGGGTTCTAGTTCTAAGGTGTCAGGCACTGCTCCATCATGCTTGAGGTCCTTTATTGGTCATGTTAACGAAAAGAATTTTGTCGGTTTAGCCACTGATGGGGATTATGTAGCCTGTGGCTCTGAAAATAATGCTCTTTACGTGTATTATAAAGGCCTCTCAAAGCAGTTATTTAGCTTTAAGTTTGATGCAGTTAGGAGTGTGTTGGAAAAGGATCGAAAGGAAGATGATGTTAATGAATTTGTTTCAGCTGTCTGTTGGCGTCAGAATTCCAATGTGGTTGTGGCTGCTAATAGCCAAGGTATCATCAAAGTACTGGAGTTAGTTTGAGTGTCTTAACTACTCCTATAAGTGTGCTTTAACAATATTTTAACATTTTTGTTGAGCAGTGTATCATATCAGTCATCTTGATTTTCTGTTGAAAAGTATAGATCTGTATTTTCCTCTTAGCTTTTATCTTGCACATTTACTTCACCATGTGTGTCTTGGTTAAAGTATGGAGGAAATATAAATTGTGAGTTTTATGTGATAGATGTTCAGCATCTTCATGCAACATCATGGTTTTACTTTCGCCATTCATGTGGCAGTTTCTGAGGAGAAAAAGTAGTTGCATATTATATTATTATTGTAAAATACTATTGCATTAGTTTGATTAGGCTTTGTGTGATTTACCTAGGTTAAATTAAGGGTGTCATAATACAAGTAAATTCTATTTAGATGAGTTGCTTTCACTGGATGAGCACCCTCTGGTGTCCCTGCACAAAATTTTGAACAATGCAAGTCATGATGCTCACATTTATACAAATAATATTCAGATTTGTAAATATGTACAGACTCTTTTTTAGATTTTTTTCATCCATCGTTCTTCACTTTCCATCATGTCACACTTCTCTCCATGTAATTACAGTGAATGCACTGCCGAGTAAAAGTTTTTTTACTACCTCATTGTATAGATTTGGTCTTATGGCTTGGTAAAAATTGTGTAAAAAAAATTGTATAGGTTGTCTTCATTTCCTCGATCTGGAAAGTAATTAACCCTCTTCTTCCTTACTTATGGAAATTGACATATGTCATGTTTTTTCCTCAACGTATTATTGTAATTTGCACATTTTGCTTTCTGAAATATTCAAGAAGTGGTGTTTAATTCAAGAAAGTGACTTTTTTTTGTTATTGATTCTCTTTCACTTGTTTTTGTGTAATGTATACATTTTTCCATACGTTACTCTTATGTGTCAACTAAAACAAAGGCTAATTATTGCAGTGTTGTCTATATATCAGTTTTGTAATTACATGGTTACTGGTCATTCCTTTTTAGAAGTTGGAATCAAGGTGATAATATTTATTATATCAGTTTTGAAATGGGGAAGATCTGATGTTTTTATTTGAATATTTCAGAATTTGAGTAGAATTTTCATATTCAGAGCGCAGAGATATTGCTTGAGGCAGAGTGTAATTGTTCAAAGTTGCCTTGGTGGCTGTAGCTTAAGCTGCTGTAAGCGGATCATAATGAGCAATATTTTTATACAAATAGCTCAATTTTAATGCCATATTTTACTTATAGTTAACCATTTATAGAAATGTCCTTAATTTGAAGAATTTTCAGTGTTTGATACTTCAATAGGGATATAGGTTTTGGTTGTTCAGCAAGTCATTTGTATTTAACTAAAATGTTGCATTTCGGATTTGGTATTTTTCCTGAAAAAATTATGCATTTTAAATTGTATTGATTTCAATGTGCTTTTTAGGTATACTTTTTTGCTGCTTTTGCTTAATTGGTATAGGATGTGTACTTATGAAAAGGATTCCATTGCTAAATGTACACATTTGCTAATAAATTGCAGAGTGTCAACGAAGTAATATATTTTGTGCTCAATTTATGTACAAATGAGAATGTACATTTTAATAGATCATTGGTGAAAGAAAGTAATATAAAATGAAATAGTTTTGATGTATATGAATGTTATACATGTTATTTCTCAATTGTCTAAGATTTAAATTATTGTGTTATTTTGTTTCTTATGTGCCAATTGTGGAATCTAGCCCAGCACCCTACTAAAATTAATCAGTCACTGGTGGTTGTTGAGCCGCATATGGTATTTTTTTCTAAATTTCTCCTTCTGAGTCTTAATTTTGCCAGCCTCATATTCATACGTAGATCATTTGATCATCTCAAGGATAATCATTGCCAGATTTTATTAGCTACTTGTACTAATATTAAGTAAGTACATGTTCTGTTAATATATTATTTGTGCAGCTATTTAATAATGTATACATGAATTGTTTTAGAATAAAGGACTGGAATTTATATAAAGACATGGTCATTATTTTTGTTGATCATAAATCCTGAGTTTATACATGATTTATTTTGGTTTGCACTAAAAATACATGTAGACAGTCTTTCATGCCAAAAGCGAAAAATGGGAATTCTCCAGGTCATTAACTACCACTTGTGATTTTAGTGAAAATGTCTCCAAGTTTTCAATGATGTACCCTTCAGTAATCTCATTTCCTGGGGAATATCTTGATTTTGTCTTTGCTCCTCTTGTTGGCCACCTTTAGAACCATCAAATGAGTCATAATGTTGGGTCTGATGCTTCTGGAAGATACTATTCTAGCTCAACATGCTTCAGTTTCTTATCACAAGGATATGAAACTACTTCATTATTTTCCAATTTTTTATTTGATGACAGTACTGGTTTTGATGATTTCACATCATCCTCAAAATTCAGTTCCAATCTGGCCTACTTGCGGATTATATATTCATTAACACTAATGAAATGAGGGAAGGAATAGGTCGTAGGGAAGTGTAATCTTCCCTCTTTCATATGTCCAAGGGTAAGGGATCTACTTTCAGGGTTTGTTTTGGGAGTTGGGAAAATACAGGCATAAAAAGAGAGGTGGTGGGTTCAGTGGAACAAAGTAATTTAGCCATTTGTTCTTTGAACTTCTTACTTATATAAAAATAACCTATCAAAAGTGTGAAAAACTATGAAATAATTATTTATCCACATAATGAATTATGAGTGGATGGCTCATGATTATGTTGCTGGCAATTGCTTCTATGTCTGCTTTGGTGTATAGGTTCTGCCCCAAGCAGAACCTGTGAATAGGTTATGGTAATGAGTTTCACTATTGAACTTAGTCTCAGGTAATAACTAAGGGGTTCTAGTACTGGCCTGATTTATGTCTTCAATGGATTTAGTTTAAATGGGTGTTTTCAAGAATGATGTTATTTTCTATTGAAAGGCAAGGGAATGCCAAAATTATGGATGGGACATTAAAGAATTTATAATTATATCACCACCATACCCAAGAAAGTGACTACACCATAATGTTTTACTTGGATTAATTTCACTTACTGATGTGTGGTAGGAAAAGGTCAAAACTAGTGTAGGGAGCCAGTTGGGTGATTTTGACATCTCTACTTTGAGTTGTTGTCATGTCAGAGTACCATTTTTGCTCTGTACTTATTCCTTGAGGCTGATATTTTTGCTATGGTGTTGTTCCTGACCACTCTCCAGAATGATAAAAATAACCCTAATAAGTTTTTGCCTAGTGCTGCATTTTTTGTTTTGAAATACTGAAAACACTGACTAGTGTGAAGAATTGGCTGTGGCTATACTTCCATGCTTTTCCATATTATCAATGCATAAAGCCTGTTATATTGCCAATGTGTACTATTTTTGTTTCTTTATTTTGCATTTTTATATTCTCAACTTATCTGGCTTGGATATACATTGTTGTGACACGTTTTGATGCCGTTTGGCCATGGTTCTGAAGGTATTGTCACCTTTGAAGCTGTGCTCAATGTCGACTGACTTAAAATTTAACTATACAATGTGGGGGACAGGAGTTTTCCAGGCTAAATGCACATTTGAAGTGTTAGTTCTGCTCTGTGGCGATAATGGTAGCTAATTGTCATAGGTGAGCACTTTATAGAGTTCCGACTTCCATGTCCAGACTTTTTTTGCCCATAATTATGTCTCCAAATGTGGTCTTGAAGTTTTTGACTTCATGAATGATGGCATAAATGGGGCGCGATACCAGTGTATTGGTAAAATCATCTTGTAGGTTTGAGTGTCATCAGCATCATTGTTTTTCTGCAAATTGGGACTTGTGGCTCATAAAAATGAGAAATTTTGAGAACACACTCCGTTTTACCATGTGCCTCTAACCTCTCCAGTGTAGAGTTATTTTCCCAAGGGTATTTCTGTGGGCTGATGGAGCAAAAAATTTGAACATGGAAACATCATAATTATCCCCTGCAAGCAATGTGCACCACCTGTTTGCTGAGTGATCATGGAGAGGCCAAAATAGAAGCTCTTGGGTGCAACAGTAGCCATTTAAGAGATGTCGTTTGCCTTTACGAGCTTGACGCTTGACTGTGAGTCATCCACCCCTCATAAGCATCCATGACTCCTATGTGTGAGTCACTGTAACTTCTGCGCTATACAGTAGACCCTCGCTTTACGATATTAATCTGTTCCACAGGACCGATCGTAAAGCGAATTCCATCGTATGTTGAATCGGCATTATTTCCGGACGAGGAATCGGTCTAAAGTGCATCAGTGCCAATCCATTCAGTGTGCACATCAGAGCCAATGCATACGAAATATCCTGGATTAAAATTATTTAAAATATAAATTTGCAATAGGTGAGGTGAAAAGAAAAGTGAAACACTGGTTGTGGAATGGATGTTGTTTGTGATTGGGGTGGGTATTCTGTATTGTTGGGTTTCATCTGTGTTCGTGTGTGGAGGGTGAAAGGGGAACCTTTTTAATGCTCTATGGTTGGTGGTTGATTTTGTGATGCAGGGTGGTGATTGGGGAACCTTCTGATGAGCCGTTTGGCGAGCTCAGGAGGACTCCCAACTGTTTTCCTAACATATTATAAAGATGTTTATTTATTTTTAAAAAAATTGTCAAACCAATATTTACAACACTGTCAATATTTAAAACAAAATCGGAGGAATTTTAAAAAGCGCACGCAAAATCAGCTCAGATCGTAAGTCGAATCCATCGTAAGTCGAACCCATCGTAAAGCAGGGGTCTACCGTATATATTTTATAGTTTATGGCTATTTTTTCTACTCTGGAAAAACCAACTGGAAAACTCTCAGGAACACAAGGTCCAAATCAATTGACTACACTTTGAGGTATAAATCTGTATGGAACACAACACATAAGAGGATATCTTGAGGAATACTCAGAAGCAAAATTGGCCAATTGGAACATGATATGAAACAGAAGATCTTCAAGGGCTCAAAGGAGTTGGCAAGGGACTGGCTAGAATGAAGCTCTGCAGTCAACTGGTTTGAGGATTGTGTTACAATTGATACTGTTGGGTCTAAAATTACAGTTAATCTCCTCAGTCATTGTAAAACAGCAGTACATATTTGCATAATAGTATCCAAAGCCAAATTCATACCCACCCCTGAAATTTTCCAACTAATTTTTTATTGAAAATGATAGGTTGATGTTCATAAACTAAGCTAAGGCATTGCTAAGTTGAGAGTTTCAACTTAGTTGTGCATATTTGAAAATAAAATGGTGCATCTAAAAATTACATCGTAAGAAGGTGTTGAGGTATTTGTTCGCTACATTGCCCATGTCTCTGTCTTCTCTGGTTCACTAAAGCTTAATCCCTGGGTATCTATGGAACAGTGGCATTTTTTCCCCAAAAAAGGAAAGTTCACAGCCCCCACTAACTGTAAAGGTAGATATGGAAGCTAAAATCTTGCTATTCTATAAATTTTTCATGTGAAAAATATATAATTTCATATTATTCTCATTGCTTCTAGTGGTTACTGAATTCCAGTTCCTCTAGCCTGCTGAGAAAGGTTGACCCAAATTGAAATGGTCCTCGACCTACGACTCCCTAACCTGCACCAAAAGGGAAGAATACTTCTTTTAACTCTCTCCAACTCAGTGGTAGCCTTTAATCAAGCTACTTTAGAAGAAGGGTTAAACACTCATTTGCTCCTCTTCATATTCTCCAATAAATATTGATTGTTTGTTGGTTGAAATTTTTATGTTTAAACATGACTCATTCCCTTCTTATACTACATTGAAAGATTTAGTGTCAACTTTCACTGCTGTGGTTTTGCATTTCATTCTCATTCCCAAAATTGGTATTGCTTTTTAGTTTTATCTTATTTTTTTTTTGTTTTTATACCCTTCATGGTGTATTTTTTGTTTCACATGGTGTTGGCTCTTTGTTTCTTCTTGTTGATTTCCTCTGGCCGACTTATATACCTAGATTGTTTTCTTGTCTCTTTTGTATATCTGCATATCTACTTGCTTCTAGGGCTGACCTCTTGGTTGTCTTACTTCATACTTATATTTTGCCGATAGCCCCTTATGTGCATTGCTTCAAAGTTCCATTTCTCCAATGCTGGATGTTAGTCTTGTGTCTATCGTGAATTCCTGTCCAATTGCCACTGTGTCACAATGGGGTTTTTTACATCAAGACTTAAATTTTGTGGTTAGTGCTTTGTTTAATTTAAAGTCTTTGTTTAAAGTAGGCTCTGTTGATTCAGAAGTGTCATTTTTTCAATTGCTCATGGCCCCTGTTTTCATTACCTTAGATTACAGCATATTTGTGGCATAGTTTTGTTGAGTGACTTTTTCTAGTGCCTCGGACAAATAAGGTTTTCTAATATCTTGTGTTAACAATGAAGCATTTTCATCTCCTTTAGCCAATACCTTTTTTTAATGAAATGAAATGTTAAAGGTCTTACATGGTGGAAGGTTGACATTGTAATAAGACAAATTTTTTTACTTCCTCAGTTGATTATTGAATGTACAACCTGTTTCAGTAGTCACGCCATCATCAGGTACTCTCTTTTAAGGTGTAAGGTACTCTGTAATATCCCTTATTGTCTGCAGCGTATATTCCATTGGTAGTCTTCTTCAGTTATTCTTTTCTTTCAGTGCTGTTTTCAATTAGTGGTTTGGTCCAATAAATTGCTTTCTTATCTTCGTAATAAAAATCAGAGTTGTACCTTGCCAGGGGTGGTGATTAGTTGATAAAGACGATCTGGAACACTCCCCCTCCCCTCCTTTGATGTCACTGATTTATCAAAGGCGTTCTCAAAAATGTTTGATTCCCTCCCAATTAGTATACATTCTACTCAGTCCTTGAGAGAATTTAAATGGTACTCTAAGGAAACGTCTATTTGAAAAATGTTATTATAATGTAAAAGAAATGTTCAGTGAATGGTCAGATCAATGTAATGATCTTTTGTTTGACGTGTCTTATATCTATGTTGTGATAAACACATAAGATCTTTGGACAAATAAAATTATTATAATAAGGTTAACTGGTATTAGTTCTGTACCTGATGATGGAACAACTGCAGAATCTTGTTGTTTATTTTCTACTGAACTGTGAAAGTAGCAAAGTTTGTCTTATTACAATTTTCTTTTCATGTTGTCTTCCCTTCTTTTGGCTGCAATTGCCTTCATTTTCTTTAACATCCGTAATTAATCCAGGAGTGGATCAAGAGGATGCCACGGGGGTGGCAACTCCCCTTCCCCCTGGATAATTCTTGGGTTAATAGAAAATAAATTGTAATCATGAGGTATTTCATATTTCCCCCTCACCCCTTAAACAAGGACCTTATTCTGACTCTGAATTACGTGAAATAACCACCATGGTAAACATAAGTAAGAGACTGATGAAAGTGGAGACTTGTACATTATAACATTTACCCCTCTGAATAATTCATCTACAGTAAGTCCTCGATTTATGTCGGAGATGCATGTTGAAGATGACTGACATAAATCGAAACAACGTAAAACAGATTCTGATATTCCTGACCACTTTAATCCCAAGATAAATCAAGGCGTTAATTACAAAATTCGTTTTTTGCCATCATACAGGAATAACAGCTGTTTCAGATGGAATGATCATGTCTCAGTTATAAATTAATGGAAGCATATGCCCATATGGTCTATTTTATTAGCATTAAACAGGGAAAAATTTTCCGATGACCATTGTCAGCATGGACATTTATTTATTTTTATTTATTTTATTTATTTTCACTATCCCGAATACAGCGCAATGTGCCATTTTACGTCGGGTGAACAACAGTAACAACGGACGCGACACAAACACCCATGTCCTGGTCAGATAATATTCTACCCAGGCGGGACTCGAACCCGCGACCCTCGGGTTAGCAGGCGAGGACTTTACCCCGCCGCCACCGGGGCCGACATAACATAGAATCAGACGTAAATCGAAACAATGCATACCAAGGACGTACTGTATAATTACTTTCTGTTTTAGTTATTTAATTGGACTCTCTCGTATACTTTAGATGGTTTTCAATTGTAGTTTTGCCTTTTGGCTGGGTAAAACATTGTGGCTCCTGGGACATTTAACATATTTCTAGCTCTGTCAACATTGGTCTTCACAGACATTTCCTGTACGCTGCTTCCGTCAATGTGATCACTGAGCATTTACTACCATTGAGCATCCAAGGAAATCTGAGAATAAATACCGCAAGTCATCTTTCAAATACAAATTAATTGCCAAAACAACAAATATGTTGAACAGACAATGCTATGCTGATGGAGAGGAGGCTTTGTTTATTTTGTGAAGACCTGTATCAAAGAAAGAGTGTAATGGATATTGTACAACCTTGTAGTGGCTCTGTTATTCCAGATTTTCACCATCTGTGTGATTCTCTCGCTGGTGTGGTACTTTCCTCCTGTGAGTGAGTTGTGTCCACCAGCAGGCATTTACCTCTCTCCCACATACCCGTCTTAATCCTTTTCCATTTTTGTATCATTTCAAGCAGTTGCCTTCATTCACCACAACTCAGAAAGTCTGAAAGGTACTCTGTGTGTACTTCAGAATCTGACTTCTCTAACTTCATGATGAGAAATAGATAATTAATCTCTTTGAATTGGCTTACTGAATTTAAAAGCAAGATGAAAGTTATCAGTCATCGATTAAGAAAGTTATAAGATTTGATGTGAGTATTAATTATGTGTATAAGAATTAATTACTTTCTTTTAGAGGAGAGTACTGAAAAATAATATGCCATTGTTAAATGATGAGACTTTCATGAATACCTTTGTAATGAAAGCCATTATAGATTCGACAGAATCTTGGGTGGATTATGTCTAGTGTAGACCCTCCCACTTAATTGAAGCTCCACCTCCCAGTGATTCCTTGTAAAATACGAAAATTGGTGAGAAGTATTCCATACCCCCAATACCTTTCCAAAAATAGCAATCCTCCCTCCTCCCTAATCAAAACTATGACCTTAATCAGTTCCTGGACAGAATGTCATTACTGTGAAATAGCATTATATGTGAAAGTTTACTTTTTTTGCAAGATATCTCGTAACTCAGAAAGTTAGGTAAGCCAATGTAAAATTGTGTGGTTGGTAACTTGATTCTGGTACTGATGGTTTTGACATCTTTATAGATTTACCCAAAATTAGGAATATATCAACTGGTGGATGTAAGGAATATTAGTGCATTTGTGATTCTTGAATAGAATTAGCTTTGAATACCTGGATTGAAATTTAGGATTTTTACTCTTGAGAGTGAAGAATCAATGATCATTTACCTACTTACAGCTTCCATGCTAATGATTAAGTTTTCCTGGTGTTGCCGCCCTGATAAACTCTTTCATCACATTACTGCCAAGTCTCAGTCACTATAATACTAGTTAATGTACTCTGCTTTGAGTTATGACTTAAAAATGCCCTGGTTTCAGTGAGGATGTTTAAGTCTTAAAATGTGACTGTGTCATAAGAAATCATTGGCATCCTCTTTGCATGCAAATCAATAAACATTGCTTTAGGTTTTAGCAATTTGTTTGATATGTTGTTTTATTATCCTTTTTTTCCTTTATCGATGAGAGTTTTTCAGAAATTCATGCTTTTTGTCTCGCATGGTGACTATCATTTCTGTGATAATATTCCTATTGTAGGTCTGGACCTCCTCTCAAGAAAGGAAAATCAAGGATTTTATTTGATTTGGATGATTGCTACAGTTCAGTGGCTGTGGTTGGTCTTGGAAAGCATGTTGGGTGTGGAGAAATTGATGAGCTAGAGAACGTTGACCTTGGGAAAGAAACAATTAGAGCTGCAGCATCAGGTATGTTTGTTTTTTTAGCATTTCAATTTAGAAGAAAGATCTAAGGTTTTTCCCAGTGTATTAGGACGTTAATAGTTACTCTGGCTTTCCACTGGGTCAAACAAACTGACCCGGTGTTCGTTTGTCAAACAAACAAATTCTGGGTCAGGGCATGATGATGATTCATCATCAAAAATCATCATCAAGGTTCATCATAATGTCAAGCAAGATGGAGAGTTTGACCCTGCGGAAAGCCTGAGTAAGTTTTACCAATTTAATTTTGACTTTGGTAGTCTGTGTCAGTAATTTAATTTTGAATCAAAATGTATTTCATAGTGTCATACCTGCTGGGTTGACAATATGCTTTGGTTTGATAGGGTGAGTGTAAAGCAAGTTTTTCTGCATGAAATAATATTTTTGCTGTATTGATTGCTGGAAGCTTTATATGCCCTCAGAGAGAGCCTTGAAAACATTTCTCTGCTTCCCACCTTGACATTTAATTGGATTGTATTCTAATGTAGAGCACGCTGTATTTGTTATGCCAACATCAAAAATACTATATTTTTTCACCTGTAAGTTCACCTATCTAAGTAGCCCTTGGGTAAATAATTCATTTATTGATTACCATATGTGTTTTTTTATTGATGTACCATTGTGTGTCTTGAGGAGAGTTTAATTCCAGCCCTCTGATTTTGGGTCAGTTTTATTGAGCATGCTCATGAGATCAATATAATAGCACAATAGATCCATTGGGCATGCTCAATAGATAAAATCTGCAATCATTAGCAGTTAATCCAAAAAAATTGTTTGCTGCAGCTCTCTACTCCATTCTCCCCTCAGGTAATGCCTTTTTTTTTTAAGTATTCTACCGGTTAAGGTAGGTTTTGCTGAATGTCATACTGCCTCCCCTTGGTTTTCTTCACTTTCCTGGGACTATCTATCTCTAGTGTATCCTTTTTCACCTCAGCATATGATCTGCCCTTCTTCATCCAGCCCATGCACCGTAATGTCTTTATATAAAGTAGGTAATGATTTATACTTAGGTTCATATGATTTTCCTCATGTATTTCATCTCGGGCTTTTCATTAGATTTTGTGGAGTTTATTTCACCTTCCAAGTCTGCTTTCAATGGATAGTTGAGCTAGAGAATGTACCTAGTTAATTTGTTTCATCCACGTTGAAGAGTTTGTATTCTACTTATTTTCTGTCTTTTTGTTATACAGCATTTCATGGCCTTTGGGATGCCTTTTTTTTCCTTAAAAATGCATTCTGAAATTGGGATATGTTTTATGAGCTGAGAGTAAATCTACTCTTTCATGTCTGTGATTTTATAGTACTGTCATAGATGCCCTTATCTCTACTTTAACGGTAGACTACACTGTGGAAAGAAGCTATTGGTGGGCTCTCCATAATTCATTTATTTCTGGAATTCTGTGCCAATAGCTTACAGTGGATGTTTTTAGAAATTAACTATCCCCTATCCTCCTTTACATTTTTAACATTTACATTTGTATTTGCTTTTTTCTTCTAAATTATAACACAAAAAATCGCAGTGCTTCTAATGGACCAGTATGTACTTTCAGCTGGATAATACAGTACTTTGGTGATTGGGCACATCCTTGCCATTAGTGATTGGACACATCCTTGCCATTCTCTTCTCTTCAGTTAATACTTCCCCTTTGAAACCACATGTTATCACTGCCTACCATTGTTGTGACCTGGATAATGGTGGTCGAATTCCCATCTCTTCAAGATAGAAACGGTAGTTTTTCCTCTGTTTTTAAGCATGTATTCACTGCATTTCTCTTTGTATATATCTGTACTGTTATTTGGCCAAGCTTGGAATAGCCTAGTGAAACTGTCTTGGAAGTGTGCCCTTTCACTTTCCTTGACATCAGTACCTTCTTATTTCCCCTCCCCATCCATTGTCACCTAGCTGAAGACATCCTTCTCTCGACTGTCCTATATAAGGGCACTGAGATCTGCACATCCCAAATTACGTAACCATTTCTTCTCGTAGAGGGCACTCAGGGCTTGCCATACAAATTGAACCAATTGCATAACTGGCATAACTACCTCATGATACTCTATTGCACTCTACTAGCTGCACAACAAATTGTTTCCCAATGGCATCATATCCCTTACCAACTGATCACCCATAGCATCTCATAGGAGAGCAACTAGGCATTCATAATGACCTGCCAAAGAGAAGGTAGACTTATTGAAAATTCCATGCAAGTTCCTTAATGTGCAAAGGCTTCCCATGACCAACCAAATTCACAGTTTTTTAACCCTTATTTCTGGAGTTTGCTAATGGTGGAAACAACTTAAGAGCAACACTGCCCTAATAATTTTGAGGGGGACAGCACCATTCTTCATACATCCTGCCTATTATTCTTCTGCCTTTAAATTGCACACCTTTGCCCTTCAGTGTGGTCTTCATTCTATTTCAATTTACATTGTTAAATTCTTTTTTGGAGTTGTTAAAGGAGAATATTTTGATGAGGGGCTGGTCTTTTTGCATCCTCTTCTTGATGGGAAGTTTCTGGGCTAATTTGGCTTCTCTCATTACCCTTTTTTTCCCAAAGCCAAATCGGTCTTCATTTTTAAATTCTTCCATCTTTTGTTTCATCCTCCTGTAGATCATTCTGGTCAAAATTTTCAACTCGTGTGGAGCTAGGCTATTTGCTCTCCATTTCTTAGATCATTTTTTCTCAGAGATAGGAATAATAATGCTGTTTTTTAAACCCATTGGCTTTAATCTTTAGGAAAACTTTTATGGAGCTATTGGTTATTATTTTAGGATCCAAATTTATAGACATTTGAATGATTTGGTAAATAGCAATAATTGTTATTAGCCTGTTTAATTAATAGTTGAAAAATATTAACTATGTATCTAAGACTTCCAAATATAATACAGGTAATGTTTTCTAAAGATAAGTGTATATACTGGCAGACAAATGAAATAGTCTGAGTACATTCTTTACTGGCCTAATTTTATTCTTCTCATGCAGAATTTGAAACAATTTGGGAGTAAATGATGTTGAACTTACAATGAATGCCTGAAGAAAAGATGTCTAACATTAATGAAGAGAAATTAGTGAATTGTATTTTAGGAAAATTATCCATATTGACATACTACCTGGGGTAGGTACTGAGTTCATATGTAATGCTTGTTTGTAATAATGGTAGATATGAATTAGATTGGAATGTAGTTCTCATGGAATAAGGTCCCTTTCTAACATTTAAATATGTATAAGTAATTCAATCTTCCTAATCAATTTTAATTTACTGCTTATACTATGATATTGATTGGAAAAACTTTTCACCCCATCAGGATACATATTATGAAATGGCTACAAGGAGATCATATGCTATTTACCCTAGTAAGTTACAGGTAAATCATGTGATCCAGAAGCTTTAAGGAAGAACAGAAGCATCAGCATTGAAAACCATAGAAAATAAATGACCCTTATGGTAGGGCATACTCATTTCAGGGTAAAATATCACAAAAACCAACTATTATGCTTTCTATTTACAAAGGTATGATCAACCAAGCAGAGAGAGGAATCCTTAAAAGAATTATGGAAGATGCGTTGCAATAAGTGTTTTCAATTTTCCGTTGTAATAGCAATAATTTGTTACTTCAGATGGATGAGGAGAAGTGTGAAAATGCGCCACATTTGACTTGAATATTGTTTCTGTCAGTTCCAACAAAAAGCGCAGGTACAACTTCACAATGGAGTGAATTAACGTGTAAAAGCTAGGCTAAATAACTTTTGAGGAATTCATTTGTATGATTCTTACTGCCTTTACTCAATAGAGTCCGAATTTTTTCTTCGTTAGATTTTTATACTTTTTACTCATTTTGGTGGCATTGCTTCCAGGATGCAGGTATGGTATTTTGTTTTGATTTACCCCATCCCCTCTTTAAGACATGGGGTGGTACCATATGGTACCATTAGGCTTTCCCCATACCATTTTGATTACCAACTCTTTTTCATTGATATCATATTTTCTTGCATCACTTCAGTCTACAAAATGAGTGCCGGGCATCTATTGGTTGATATTAAGTACATTATATAACATTTGATGGTAATCTTCAGCAGCCACCGGCAAAAAATAAACTGCAATTGCTTATGATCAAATTGAGGACTAATGTATTTTGAACTCAGATGAGTAAACAATGGCACTCCATCACTTATCTGAGGTGCAAACAATATTTTCCAAAATGAATGCAACTGATACCATGTGGTACCACCAGGTTAAAATGGATTAATGAGTCAAATTTTGTCTTTAAAGTCACATATCACAATATCATACTTTTCAACTACTTGCATTCTTTAAACACCTGCAAAAATGCATGAAAATCAAAATTATTTTTACCTTTTTTCTAAGGTCTAACTAGCGTGGAAAATGTGGTCAACATTCTTATGTCCTCCATTACAGGAGCTGGTTTCTTAGAGAAAGATTGTATACCTGCTTTGACCATTTACTTTCCACAGCACAAAATACTTGCACTGTAGTAAAGTTTTTATGTACATTTTTTTAAGTACATGAAAGGATGATATTTTTGGACGTTCGAATAAATTCCTCATATGAATCATTGTGATTGAACATTAAATGCATAAAAACTCAAAAATGCTAGTATCCCATAAGTTTCAGTAAAATGTAAGGACTTTAATTAATGTTGGGTAAATGGCATAAAACCAGGCATTGTCATGTACTCGAGTCCTAAATTAACTCCTGTAACTTTTTCACTAACTTATCTCTATCTATTTTTTGAGCATTTCTCTGCACAGATTTTACTACTGTTTGTTACACATTCACGGGTGGCATACATGCATATATTTAATAATCTTATAAATATATTTTACGTGAACATTTTACTCTACATACCTCGAATTTGTGCAAGCGGGAAATTAAAATTCAATTCACTATCGATGAAATTGAATTCTCAATTGGAGCGCTCCTCACTGCATTATAGACTGATTGACACACCTACTATAGTTGATTATATATTTGATTCTTTTCTAATTATATCTAATATTTTTCCTAATAGTTGGATGCAAAAGTTTGAAAGACTTAGAGGTTGACGTTATTGAGCTTGAAGATTTTGGTCAACCAGAGGCAGCTGCTGAGGGTGGTGTCCTTGGCCTATGGAGTTACAGTGGTTTTAGGAGTAAGTCCCAGCAGAAAAAGAAGCCTCAACTGTGCCCTCATGGAGAATTGGATAGGTACTTGAACGATATTGTTTTACTGGTTACTCTAGGTCGCCTCAGTTTTGAATCAGTTTTAACCGAAGTGGTTTTTGCTCTGCACTAGATTTGTTAAGGTAAAGGCCTTTTATTTAGGTGAACTGCAAGATGAACCTGGCTGCTCATGTTATACATAATAGTTTTCTATTGCCTTATGATGGCATAATGTGCTTAATGGCATCACTTATATCCTATGTCGGATGGCGTTTGAAATATGCACCACTGATGAAATTACACTTGTGGGCCAGAGGTCCTACCTTTTAGCCATGGGGTTGTGCGTAAATAATACCACTAGCCAATTTGTCAGCCATGTGTTCTATAAATTAAATTTATGTAAATATCTTTTCTGAATAAAAAATCAAAAGAAACAGCATAACTAAGTGGTATAATATACCCAATGAGTTGGAGATTATTACATGAATAAATTTAGGCCTTAGAATATTATTAATGAATATTTTTCTAAGTTTTTAACTAAAGAGATACTTTTTCATCATTCACATGAACTTTCTCATATAGGTTAAATTCTGTATATCTTATGATTTTTGTAACCAACTTACCAATTGTTTATGTTAAATATTAGATTTTTTTCAATAAGAATTTTATAATATTAACTAGTGTAAATCTCAATATCCCAAGAAATCTCTTATTTCTTGCTTCAAGTTGTGAAATCTGTGACTTTTCTGCTGTATCTAGTACACGGTAGTACTTAATGGAATACATAGTGATGTTTATTTGCATTGGGTGTTATTATATTAAACATTATTTTTGTTTAAATTGCCAGAACATCATGGGATAAAGGATTGGTAAAAGCTGAAGCCCAAAATTTTGCTCGCTTATTGATGGAAACACCTGGAAATCACATGACACCTACCATATTTTCTAAGGTATGCTCTGATTTATCTCTTTATCTCGTGTTATTGTCTTAGAGGAGTGTCATATTGTCCTAGAGTAAAACAAATTACATATCTTTTTCCTTTAACAGTTTGTGAAAGAATTTCATTACATTTGATTTGTCGTATTTCAAAAACTATCTGCTCCTTTCATTTAGCTTCTTTGTCACCTATTGCAATTTCTAGTCTTGGCAAGGGTCCCATGAATCCATCATCATCCATCCAAGGTCCAAGCCTATATGCTTATCCTTTTTATCCTAAGTCTGCCCCACTCCAAGCATGTAAAATAAGTGAAATTGAAACTTACCCCAGCTCAAATCTTTATGGAATTTTGCATGTATTATGAATACCATACATTTTACATCATGCTTAATGAGGGATACTTAGCAGACTTTTTTCAAAATATTTATGTTGTAAATTGAATCTTTATATGTTGGTCCATAAATTTTGGTCGATTCAAAAGTCCAATTCTAATTTGCAAATGTTACTCTTAAAAATGAGCTGGAAGACAAAAATATAATTTACAGTTGAGGCTTACTTTCTCGACGACTTTTTACTTTATCCTGTGTGAAATTTGAAGATTGCGGGCTTGACCCTGTGGAATTAAAATATTCAAGAAGTAAAATACTTGGTATTACTACTTGGTTACATATGTTTTATTACATTGTCATTGGTTTCAATGCTTAACACTTTGACTTTGGAACTAAATTATTTCATTTTTTCTTACAGTGGAAGAATTTTTAAAGGTAAATGTTAAGCACCTATTGACTTGCTCCACCTTGATATAGACCACATTTTTAGGGATGGTTTACTCTGCTTCTTCTATTTTGATTTGGCCGGCTTTGAAACGTATTAATTTATTTGTAACACACTAATCATAATTTTCCAGCCTTGGTCTTTACCTGATAGTCATTCATTGCCTCTCTCTTCTATCCTCCTTTCCTCTGCCCATGATGTTGGAGTTCTAGCTTTCATTCTTTTTAGGGAGCCCTTGGTTGCCTCAATTCTGGAGATTAAGGCTATGCTTTTGCATTACTCTGTTTCCTGCACTCCCATTTCCAGCATGTCTCTTTGAACTCACTTAAATCAGCTCACCTTGGCTTTTCTGTTCTCATGTAATTTCAATATGTTATTGGTTCATCTTCCCTGTTCCATTCAGTATATGTGTCCAAAAAATAGCTCTTCTTTTCCTAATGATGTCTGATAATTTTTTCTTCTGGTTATTAAGTTCCTGGCTTCCTCGTCTTCTACAGTAGCTGTCTTCTGATCTTTCAGGTCGTAGTATTGTTCTCAGAATCCTTATCTCTGCTAGTTCCGACCACTTGATCAATAGTGTCTTTGTTTTAGTTAGACATTCGACTAACTTCAGCGTGGATCAGTATCAGGTAGTCTTAATTTTTTATCAATCAATAAATTGTTCTTATTGATATTTAGTAATGCATGGTTTCTATGTCGGATACATGTTATTCGTCTACTATGCTATAGAAGTGTTAAGCATATTTTTCAGGACTACATGTCTTAAACTGATGCTTTGAGATGAAATGAAAATGGAATTTTGAAACTCTGTTTGACATAATGAAAAACCATTAGGTGGAAATGCATGGTGTATATTATCAGTACTCAGCATTGACAGCTCAGCTGAGGTTCATCTAAATATCAGATTTTTTAAATATGAGCTTTGTGTTATTTGTACATTGCTATCATGGTGTTTTCTCCTTTGTACTTCTTTCATGTGGCTTGGTTTTCGTTTTTAAATGTGTAGCTAACCCCTTAATATCTTGAAATAAATGGCCTGCCAGAGGAACCATCAGCCTATATTATTCCCTATTCCATATCAA
Source organism: Ceriagrion tenellum (assembly GCA_963169105.1). Classification (NCBI taxonomy): domain Eukaryota; kingdom Metazoa; phylum Arthropoda; class Insecta; order Odonata; family Coenagrionidae; genus Ceriagrion; species Ceriagrion tenellum. The sequence continues at coordinate 61,995,757 of OY720635.1, forward strand.
GCCACATGAATAATTGAATGCCAACCAATCATGTATTGAGAATTTTCCTTACCTTGAGCCAATTCTTTGTTGCAACAGATGTGACCATGGTTCAGACTAGCTGCTTAGTCTATTTTATGCTTTTGAGTAATTGGCTGGTATGGACTTATTTCAAAGGTTGTCAAAGAAGAGCTGACCAAAAATTCTGTGTCAGTAGAAGTCCGAGACAAAGCATGGGCGGAAAGTATGAAGATGGGGTCATTCCTCAGTGTTGCCAAGGGGTCTGAAGAACCTCCAGTTTTCTTGGAAATAAAGTATTGCGGAAGATCAGATGGCAGTGACCCTATTGCTCTTGTTGGTAAGGACTACTTTACACGTACATCAATTTGATGTTGGTCTTGTCAGAATTGTTTTCTAATCCAAATCGCTAATCTGTGTGGATTGTATGTAATTATATTTTTAAGCTTTTTAATTATATTTAACTTTACAGTTTTCTTTAGGCACAAGTAACCTTCAAAATAGTATTTTTTTGGATCAAGAAAGATAGGTTGTTAGGAAAATAATATCAGGGTTCTAGATGCTAATATAGATTGTTTCCTTTCCAATTGTGATGTCAATTATGCAAGGCACTAAGTTCAGTAGTTAGATGGCATGTACTGTTTTAGGCTTTACATTGTGGACGATATAAGCATTCATTGCTAAAATCAAAATATGTACTTGTACATTGCTACAATTTTTTCTTGCTTGTAAGATGTATTTTGCCTCTATATGACATCAATAGGTACAAAATATTCAGGGAATATGTGTTTGATTTCTATTGTACAGTGAAACCTCTCACTTACGGACAGTAACGGTCCTAGAAAATGTGTCCGTAAGTGAGAGGTGTCCGTAAGTTGGAGGTGACCCTAAGAAAACATAATTTTTACACTTTATTTTACCACGAAAATATTATACTGTAGGAATTTAAGGCAGCTGAAAGAAATCCTTTTATTTCAAATATCACTTCTGAATAATTAAAAATAATTTGGAAATAATAAAATAACGTAATGCATTTCCTCATATATATTTAAAAGAAGCATTTACACATTTTAATATGTATACATACAAACATGAAGCTCACTTAGGCGTAAAGAAATCATTGATTTTGGTTTGTTTATTTCTTTTTGTAACAAATTCTTTTTCAAAATTTAACTGTACATCAATAAGGCTACTTAATGCCTCGCTGTTGCCTTTTGAAATGCAACATTTTTTAACAGTTCAATTTGATGCAACGCACCGGCATACCATACCACAAGCATCTCTTCCACTAAAGGCTCAGGCTCACTGTCATCACTTTGACTGATTTCTCCTTCATCAAGAGTACTTTTAATAATTTCATCCATGTCAACCTCGTGGTCCACGGTTAACAAATTAGAATCAATGCTCACATATTCAGTACTTTCGCCAGCATCATTTAACAAAATGTCCAACTGCAAGCCATCTGTAACATTTCTTCCACCTCTGGTGATAATTCAATTTTTAAAAACCCCGATTTAACAAAACAATTACCGGTTGAACATTTTATGTTTTTGATCGCTCGATCAATCCAAAGTATTGCATCAAGAACAGTTATCGACTTCCCCACACGAGTGTGGGAATGCCCGTGGTCAACTTTAGAAATCGTGCTTTTTAAAATGAACTGTCTGTAGAGGACTTTGAAATTTTTAATGATGCCTTGGTCCATTGGTTGTAATACACTTGTAGTGTTTGGAGGGAAAAAAATTAATTTGATATTTTTTAACTTTAAATCGGGATGGCAAGGAGCATTGTCAAGAAACAGCAAAATCTTTCTTTTTTCCTGTCCAATTTTTTTATCGAGTTTTTGCAACCACTCTGTCATTATCTCTGTAGTCATCCAAGCCTTCTTATTTGATTTCCACGTAATGGGTAGTTTACCTTTACTCACTCCTTTGAAGCACCTTGGATTTTCAGCTTTTCCTATCACCAGCGGTCTCAGAAAATCACCTTCCATGTTTGCGCCAAGTAAGACCGTCAGCCTCTCCTTAGACGCCTTCCCTCCAGAGCATTTTTCTGATTTAGGGCCAGGGTTTTGTTAGGTAAGGCTCTAAAAAACAATCCTGTTTCATCTGCATTGTAGATGTCCCTGGGTTCGAAGTTTTCAAGCAGCACAGGTAACCTTTCAATCCACTCCGTAGCACCTTCTTTGCACACCTCTGCAGCCTCCCCGCACACAGCTTTAAACACGATATTATGTCTTAAACGGAATTTTTCCAGCCACCCATTCGAGGCCTTAAAGTTCTCTATACCCAGTGCCTCTGCAACTTCAAGCGCTTTTTCCTGTAAAAGTGGTCCGGAGACTGGCAAATTATTTGCCCTCACTTTCGTGAACCTTTCGAAAAGAACAGCGTCCAATTTGTTTCTCGAAGGAATCACTTTTTTAACGGTTTCATTATGATTTTCCGTCCACAACTTCATGATGGTCTCCTTCTGCTTCAGAATATCAGCGATTTGAGTCTTACTCACACCAAAATGAACCGCTAATTTACGGACACCACTCTTTTCTTTATCCGCAAGTTCCAACACCTGCACTTTCTCTCGTAAGGAAAGACTTTTACCCTTCGGCATCGCGTAATAAAATCGAGATGCCCCCTAGTACCGTAAACAGTACAGTAACAGAACTGTCAAAACGCACAAGTGACGGCAAGGTGGCACAGTTGGAGAGGTTCGAAAGGTACTGAAAGTGCATGATCTGTAAGTTCTACATCCAACAGTAGAAGACGGCTGGTGGTAATTGGCTGCGTATGAATCATAGGCAGCCGATTGCTCGAGGGCAGCGGTCACCGTACGTGCGTCTTACCGAGGCCTCCTTCGTGGCCGTGTCCCGCAACCCTCGGGGCCAAGGCCTCCATGAAGTGCTCCTTCGTTTGGGATTAGCATTTCCAAGAATTCATTCCAAGACACCCTTTTGTTTATTACCCCTCTGCGAGTTGTGTTATCTGTAGACTGCTGCGTACGAATCATAGGCAACCGCTTGCTCGAGGGTCCTACGCGCGTCTGGGCGGGGTACTCTTCCGTTTGGGATTAGCATATCCAAGAATGCATTCCAGGACACCCTTTCATTCATTCCCCCATATGCGCATTCTTGTATCTTCACAAGTTTGACCATTTTCCCTGTTCTCTTTCCCCCAGCTATTCATAAACGCTATTTTTCGAGGAAAAACTTTCCATTGTTGAGATATGGGTCAGAAAACCCATGGCGATGGTGTCCGCATAAGAGATAAATTTTGCCCAACAAGGTGTCCGTGTCCGTAAGTGGGAGTGTCCGTATACTAGAGGTTCGATCCTCATACAAATGCATATCCTTCTGCCGGGGAATTGAATACTGTCCCTAAGTCAGAGGTGTCCGTAAGTCAGAGGTGTCCGTGAACAGAGGTTTCACTGTATATAAGAGGGGAAAATCACAAAGGTTTGGTGGAAATTATTAAAATTTATTGAAATAAATCTAGCTTTTGGGAAGGCAGGGGCCAGTAGAACTGTGGGTCAAGGGGTGAGGGAAAGGTCATAGTTTTTCAAGATTTATTTCATGGTAAAGAAGTGGGGAAGGGTGCCGAAATAATTGCTTGTTGCATAGGTCTATGGAGTATCTGATGATCTTCCTTTGCTCTAAAACATCCATTTTATATCTTTGAGTAGAATGAATACATTTTCAATTGGGGAAACTGGTGTTTTCCTAGCTTCCAATATTTCAGTTACCAAGAAAAGGTATTCATAACAGAATTTGAATTGGCCACCATGAAGAATGAAAATTAGTTGGAAGTTGCTTAATCAAAAGCCATGATGAGTGATTTTATAGTGCATAGTATTTATGCTTTTCTATCATGTGAATATAGAAATCTTTTTATAATGAAGTTTAAAAGCCGGAGAATGGGAAGTTTTTTTGTACTGTGGTTTGCTGCACAGATTTTACTGCAGGTTTTAAGTGACTCTGGCAGCCCAAGCATGCATGAGTGATTGAGATCTTGCCTCAAACACAGGAAATTACTAAAACAAGCACGCCTGTACTAAATGCATGGAACTACTTTCAGTATTGTTCAGACTACTGTTAAATTTGAAAGTGATTATAGCTGCCTTATTTTAGCATGTCTTCTTTTTAGATACCAAGACTATAATTTGCTTGTAAGTTTTAAACTATGTAGGTGTTTTAACATCAGGTATCCCAGATTTTTCTATGAAAAGTCTGCATTTGTTCACTTGGCACATACTGAAGTAATAATTAAGAATAATTTTGAGTACTTTTTATATTTAAATCGATATGCATAATGTTTTTACTCGTGATTTTATTTCTTCTACCTTCACTGAACTTTCTTTTTGGTTCAGAAAGGTATACTTTATTGGAAGTGGTATTTTCTAGGCAAAATGTACCTTTATTGAAATGTAAGACTTGGTCACATTCTAAGGACTTACTATTTTGCAGCTATTCAATTCAAACTGCTTCCAAATTTCAGGCAAAGGAGTGACCTTTGACAGTGGTGGAATAAGCCTTAAGTCCCCATCAAAAATGGATGAAATGAGAGGTGATATGGGTGGGGCAGCATGTGTAGTTGCAACTATCAATGCTCTTGCTCTCCTCAAAGTTCCTGTGAATATAATGGGTGAGTCGTGGCATAGTATATGGCATGTCCAAATGGGTCGGTCACACTTGTGAAGTGATTAAGGTAGTATAAGCACTTTTAGGGCAAGTTGAAGTTCAAAACTTTGGGTGATGGAAAAATTGTTTAGAATTAAGTTAATATCAGGTCTCTATGTGGTTGAGCTGCTCCATTTATACAGACTTCTTGAGGCCCGACATGGCCCTCGTCAACAGGGATGCTGATGACCCTCCTTCTGTGGAGGATGAAGGCTCAGCTTCCCTGATGATAAGCGCCGTGTTGGACCTAATAACGTGATTTCCTGTTTGGACACCCGGTTGGACATACGGGCCAACAGAACCGTCCGGCAAAGGAAAAAAGAGTAAAAATGGAGCATTTCACCCTAATGGGAACCAGAAAAAACTTCATTCTACTGATTCTTGATCTTTCAAAATTGTAGTGACTTGATAAAAGTATATTATATCTTCTTATAATCCATTTAAATTGTATCAAAAATATTTTTAGTTGATAAGCTACGCTTTTGATTGCTGAATTTAATCATTTAAACTATATTTCCATCATTCCTTTGACTTGTTTTCCAGTGTCTGGGAACTCAAAACTTTACAGGGCTGAATTGATCAGGAGGAGGATGATGTGTATAACTTCCAGCATTACCATGTTATCAAGCAACTTATTTATAATTAAGCTCTTGCCATAAGGAAATGTTTTCTGGTGGTATTACATTAGTTGCCTTCCAATTTTTATTTTCAAAGTGCTTTAAGAGTGGTCTTACTCTTGAATATATTTTTCTATATTATCTGTTGCCCATGGATGTAATTTGAGCATTTTGATTGGGGGGTCAGGGACTACTGAGGGGATCTGGTAGTTTTGGAACACCATTTAGGCTAGCCCAGGACCTGAGGTCTTCTCCAGAAAATGTATTAAGCATTTGGATTACAATGGTAGATTTTAAAGCCTTTTGAGAGCAATTTGCTACCAAGTAAATATTGCTTATATTCCATTTTGATAACTTCAATTGAATAACTTCATTGAGCTGATTGTAAATCAAGCCACATAACAAATAGTGTGCTTGTGAAGTTTGTATTTCTAAGTTTGTAATATAACAAAAGTTTGCTTTCCTTGAAAATGTTGTGAGGGCAGCTGCCACCCCTAATTTTTGCCAATGGTCTTGGCACTATAATGGTTGATGTTCTCTGCTCTCATAAACATGCTATTTCTGCAACGTATCACTGCTTTTAGCGTTATTTATTGGTCTAATATCTCCCCAAGGAACTTAGTTCATTGCTGAAGTTTTCAGTATATTGTCTGTTATTTTTTCCCCAAATTGCAATGATAAATATGTTGTTAAAAATATATCTTGCTTGGCTGAAGTGCTGAATTTCATATCATTTTCACGATTATTGCTGTGGGTGTTTCTTTGAATTATAGTATCCTTATCTTTTTTGGTCTAGGCTTTATTCCACTGTGTGAAAATCTTCCCAGTGGAACTGCTAACAAGCCTGGAGATGTTGTCATCGCCATGAATGGAAAGTCCATCAAAGTTGACAACACAGATGCTGAGGGAAGACTGATTTTAGCTGATGCCTTGTGCTATGCCCAAAATTTTAATCCACAGTTCATATTGGACATTGCAACTTTAACAGGTAGCAATGGCTGATTAACTTTGAGTTCATGCCTGTGATTTAATTATGCTGGACTGGAGTTGATTTTGGACCTCCCAGGTTCCTATGGACATTTAAGGATATATTTAACCAATCAGATACGGACAATGATTTTGGAGTTCTTGAAAAAATTGTCAAAAAAAGCTTGGTCATGGCCATTTTTCAAAATATGTATATGTTTTAACCAAGTGTGTTGGCATGTTCATTGCCATACCTAATATCAAGTGTTCCATCCTTCCTTGAAATCATTGAATATTCCTTATTTTTTCTCTTTCTTTGATAACTGTGGGAAATGTCCTTTATTCAATGTAATTTGGGAATTCCTCCTCTTTTTTCTTGGATTTATTGGTCCAATTTTATGCAATTATGTGCTCGAATCTTCTTGGAATGTTAAAAACTTAGTCCTGTTGAAAGGTTTGAAAGTACCATACTGCTTCCTGTCTACTTTTTCAGTAATTGGTGATAAGCATTCAGTTGCTGGTTTCATTGACTAAGGATTATTCAGTAATCAGAGGATTAATACTTACGATAATTTATTTTAGAATATTTTTTTTATACATATTACCAATTCAAAGTAAGAAAAAGGAAATTCATTGATGTATACATGTTGATAGTAATGGACGATTGCTGCGTATATTTTTCAAAATGAGTTCTGAGAAAATAATGAAATACATGAGGATAAAGATGAAAACCAACCCCCTCTATACATTTAAACACTGTATAATCTCGATCATGTGAGTCTTGATTAACCATGGTTCTGTATTATCCAAGGTACAGATCCAGTTAAGCTGATGCAAATGAACATGAAGAGTAGGCAATCAGTTTGACCTCCAGAAAGAAGGTTACAGGCTTTCCCCATATTTTGCTGTTGAGCTTTTTGTGGTCTTAGTCATAGGTATGGTGAGATGTAACTTCACTAATTCATTCTGTCACCTTGATCAACTTATTTGCTGCATTCATGTTTTCCATTTTTGTGTTTAGTGCTCCCCATCATGTTTAAACTGTATAACTTATATGCTGATTGTTCATTTTCAACAAAAAAGTCAACAATACCATGAAAAAGAGAACATGGGTAGATGGGCATACTCTGGCGGAAATATCCAGTGACCCAGGCAGTGACAGCCTGTGACTTAGTCAGTGACTTAGCCAGTGATTCTGAATTTTCTAACCAAATCACTGATTATGTCACTTGAAAGTCACTGTCTTCTACATTAAAAAAAAAAATATATTAAATGTTTGATTTGGAGTACTCAACTATTCTACTTTTGATTAAAAGTATTAGTTTGAGATTTGTAACTAAATATATTAATTATATATTGATCACTGGGAACTTAGTGATTTACCCAGTGAGGGGAGTAAACCGAAGTCACTGGGTAGGAATCCAAAAATCACTGGGTATAGTGCTATAGCTATAGCCAGGATTTATGTTGGGGAAGGGGAGGGAAGACACCTGTAGCTGTGGAGGGGGGGGTTTTGGATTCGACTCATCCTTAGAAATAATATTCCTCTTGTCATCGTTCAGCTTTTTGTCCCAATTTTTGAGAACGTAACCTGGCAAAAGAGTGGGATTGTTTCTATTCACTGAATTGTTTTATACCAAGATGATGAAATAATTAAAAATGAAGTACAGCAAAGCCTAGAAATGTCTAATACACAATTGAATTCCTATAGCTGACACTGGTTGCAATCGATTACATTCATTCTTGAAAATGATGGTAAACTTTCGAAATTTGACTTGGTGTTCAATCTCAAGTATGGACAATAGGAAGTGATTTTCATTTCATAAGTTAAAGTTATATTAGTGAGAAGGGTTGAGTATTTTATTAATAATTAAAGCTATTTTTCTTCAAAGGGTAAAATAAAATGTTTATATTCTGAAAAAAATTTTATGTTCATTTTAGGAGCCATGCGAGTAGCTGTGGGATCTGCAGCCACAGGTGTTTTCACCAATTCCTCTAAGCTTTGGCAAAAACTGGAATATGCTGGAGCCACTACAGGTGATCGTGTCTGGAGGTTTCCCCTATGGAAACATTATACCAAAGAAATGAGTGGTAAGGGAACACAAGTCTTCATATTTCCCCATACTTACTTTAGGTGGCATTCATTCTTTTTTATTTAATCTGCTATCATCATTGATCGTTCAATCCTAAGATTGGTGGACTGCAGCCCTCCACCTTCCCTATCTAATGCTAGTTCCATTACCTCCTGATATCTCTTCCTATGCACTTTCCTCTTTATTTGGTCCATGAACTTATTCCTGGGTCTTCCTCTGGGGACTTTTTTCTCTATTTTACCTTCAATTATGACCATTATGTTCCTCACAAACCCATTGTGTCTCAAAGTGTGTCCAATCCATCTCGTTCTCCTTTTCTGTATGGTGTTCCATATGGCCCTTTCCTCTTCTACTCTTCTGTACACTTCATCATTTCTTATTTTTCCATCTATTTTATCTTCAACATCCTCCTCTAGCAGCAGGTTTCAAAGGCTTATAGTCTATCCTGGTCAGCTTTTCAAACGGTCCATGTTTCCGATCCATAGAGTGCCACACTCCACACCAAGCATTTCACATACTGTTTCCTGGTTTGTAGTCCTATCCTCTTTGTGCACAGCAGTTGTCTTTTTCCCATGAATGCCTTCTTAGCTTGGGCTATTCTCCGTTTGATTTAGTCTGTTGTACTTCTTCCATCCCATGTGATGGTACTTCCAGGATAGGTGAAGGAATCCACTTGCTCTAATTTCTCTCCTCTCAGGTTGACTTCTGCATTCATCTTCTCTCTTTCGCATGCTAGGGTTTTAGACTTCGTCTGACTTATTATCATGTTGTATCCTTGGAGAACTTGGTCCATGATGTAAAGCGATCTTTGAAGATCCTCGCAATTTCCAGCTAAGACTACTACATATATCATCTGCGAAGTGGAGCATGTTTATTTCTTCTCCATTTATCTTTATTCCGCTCAGTCCAGTTTTTTGTGCTTCTCGTATGGCCTCCTCCAAGTACATATTGAACAGCACTGGTGAGAGGTTGCATCCTTGTCTTACTACTTTGGTAATTTTAGCTTCTATCTAGCTTCCATCTCTCATACGCATAGTGATGACTTGCTTCCTGTATAGTTGATAGATAATTCTTCTGTAGTCATAATCCATACTGAGTTTTTCCAGCAGTCTGAACATCCTGTTCCACTCTACATTCATGTTAAGAATGAAGCCACTTAGTTTTTTTTCCACCAATATATTTAAACCACAAATCTGTTGGTTTTTTGATTTGTGGTTTAAATATATTGGTGGAAAAAAACTAAGTGGTTTCATTCTTAACATGAATCGTAATTTCCACAAAGTGAATTTGCCAACCATTGATTTTATCCACTCTACATTGTCGAAGGCTTTCTCCAGGTCCACGAATGCGACATATAATGGTTTTTTCACATGTATTGTTTTCTCTGCGATTACTCTCAGACAGAGTATGGCCTCCCTGGTACCCCTGTTCTTCTTAAAACCAAACTGATTTTCCGAGAGGTTGTCTTCAATTTTCCATTCATTCTTCGGTCTATTATTTGTGTATTTTTTATGCATGTGACACTAGACTCAAGGTTTGGTGCTCTTCACTTCTCTCAGTCCTTGTCTGCTTTGGTATCGCATTCATTACACTTCTTTGAAAGTCCTTTAATCTGCTATATTGACCTAAAAATCAGGAAATTCTATTTAGCTATTTCCCACAGACTTCAACCGTGAGTTGGTGGAAGGGCTTTTGCGTTCCAATGACCCCTAGAGCTAGACAGGAACAGTTTATATGTATTGTTTTCAGTAGGGCCACCCATTAGTGGGGGAAGGGAGAGATGGGTATGATGTGGAAGGGAATGGATTAGGAATGAGAAATGATGGTGGTGAGAAGACAGCTGAAATTTGTTGGAGAAATAAATTAGTTGTAACAAATACTTATCCAAAGGAGAGAATGCGAAAGTATTTTTGGGTAGATTTATAATTAAAAAATGCCACAATGATGATGATAAGTTCCTCCTTTTCCATCTTTCTCTATCCTCCTACTCTCCTGCATCTCAAATGCCTCCCATCTTTTCTTATCTCTTTTCTCAGTGTCTATATCTCTTTGTGTCATTCAATGTCACATAAATATAAATGCCTTGATTAGCCCACCTTTTTATGTCTGTTTTAGGTGCAGAAATCCTCCGAATACTTCAAACCTCCTATTAAAATAATCATCTTGAGCTGCTGTGGCCTGTAAATAATGTTGAGTTAATCCTATTATAGGCCTGGATTTTAGCCAGACTTATCTTTTTATTCCTTTCTTGTGAGGAATGGACCTTCTGAATCTCATGTTCATTCCAAAGAAATTTCAATTGTTTACTAATTAATTCATTTATTTATTTCATCAGTTTTTAATTATACATGTACTCATGGTTCTGAGAAATACTTGTTCTCGAAGATGCCTCTGTGACTCATTGCAAAAATATTTTTTAAATATCCATGCAGGCTCTGCTACAACTATAGCTACTAATCATCCGAATAAAGTATGTAAAGTTAATATTCTGTTGAATCTGCATGTATTTTCTCAGTGATGATAGTAATTCCATGGCATATCAGCGTGAAATTAAGTTTTTGTTAAGATCTAAAAGTTAGGTTTATATCATGTCAAACAAATTTTCGTTTATAAGTCGGAAGGCCGAGGAGCCTTCCCACTTATATAGGCTTGAATCGACGTATACGTAGTTTAATATTACCATTAAAAGCACTAGGAGAAATAGACTGGATGAATTACCCTAGAATTTTCGTGAAATATTGAACCCCTGACGTGTATTAAATCACAGCTCGTATATATGCGAGCATTACCCCATGGAGACTTCAACGAGCTAACTACATGTGGCATTTTCGAACTAGTAATAATCGCGTATATCCGGGGTCACCGCGCGCAGTGCCTTGACTACATTTTGAAATATTTCATTCTTACTCAGTGAAACAGATTTTCCCTTGGTTACGTAATAATTTTTCTGTCACTTTTTTTCAGATATCACCGGAGCGGATTTAAACAATCTTGGTAAAGGAACTGGAGGTGGTTCTTGCACTGCGGCTGCATTTTTAAAGGTACCCGTGAAATTCGTTGAATTCACGTCGTTTTTTTCTTCTGTGGTAGTTGCCGTGTTACTCATAGACAAAATTTTCTGCAGGAATTCGTCGCATCCGGGGACTGGATGCACCTCGACATAGCTGGGGTTATGAGTTCAACGGGTGAAAGCCCTCCTTATATTTCCAAAGGGATGTCTGGCCGTCCAACACGTACATTAATCGAATTCTTGTATCAGTTCTCATGTCAATAATACTTGTTCATGTCTTGAACAATTTTTAATAAACAATTTAAACACAGTTGTTCCATTGTCCTTGGCATTTATTTCCTACCCACCTACGAAGTACAAACATTTTACCTTGGCTATGATTGCAGTCGTCTCACCTGCGAGCCAACGTTAGTTGGGATGCCTTTCTGCAGATGGCGCGGATGTGAAATTGGAGCCGTTTACCGTGAGAGCGCCTGAGGCGAAGTGTTTCTGACTGGAAATGGCTGAGTTGGAGTCGTTTTGAGAGTTGAATTTTAAAGTATGGTGCATTATGTATCCAATATATGTCAGTTTTAGTGGAAAATAGTGAGTATTAGTTTTTCTAACTGTATAAATCTGATTGCATAGTTCATATTTCATTCGTTAGTGAAATGAAGCCATGTAACGGGCAAATTTAAAGTTTACGTGGGCTAGTTTATCCTATACGCTATGAATTCTAGCCTAAATAGTGAGCCAACTAACTTTTCCCTGTTAAATCGGTGACCTATCTCAGCATTTTAACTAACCTACGGGGTTGTTTGATGGTAGTTTTATCCATACTGTCATATGTAAGCATCAATGGTTTCTTTATTTACCTTTTATTGACCAATGTTGGAATGTAAACCGTGTCCTGTGATGCCTCCGACAATTTCATTTTAAGGTTCTGTTTACCGTATTTGTCGTATTTTTCTTTCATTGACATTCTCACAAAAGTTTTCCATGTAATGTTCTGGTGACAATTATAGAATGCAAAATTTATTTTGGAAATATGATTTTCACAACACAATGCAATTATTTGTTTATGTGGCCTCATATTTTGCCACGAGCTGTTGTAAGCATAGTTATAACTTGAATTCTACCCACCATGGAATATTTCAGTATATTGTAAGGTCTGTTATACTGGCTTGTTCTCGGGTTGTTTAAATACCTTCCTTATTTATCCTTTGAAAGCGGAATTTCTCCGTGTGTGCAACTTTACGTATAACTTGTGTTAGCAAATTATTTCCATAATAGTTACTTCAAATAAGCATATAAGTGACATATTTAACATTGGTGAAATGATTATTTTGATGAATACTATGATGTCAAAATTTTTAATCGACTAATTTAGGCGAAATTCATTTGCAAACTGTATTTTAATTATTTTGGGATTTATTCCTATCCAAGCAAAATTTTTACTTTGCGTACTTAACAGCTTGTTTGATATTTAGTTATGACTTAACTTAGATATTCTTTATATTTTCCATTTTGTCCTAATTTTGCTTTTGGTTAAATGATAATAATGTGTCTTGAAGTTGATTTTTGTGTGCTCCCAATGCTATGGGTGTTTCTCATTTAATAAACCTATTTAGACCAAAGAAATGAACTTGTTTAAATGTTTATAATTTATTTTTTATGCTTGACCCTGGGCTTCTGTAGCTCTGCTTTCAGGTGGAGTGCCATCGCAAAGGGTGCTAGAAACCCAGCTAGCCATGCACCCAGTCTCCACAGGTGTTCAACGTCGTCGTCGACGAAAACTAACTCATCATCATTCCAGTCACCATGGACATCACAGCCATCATCACGGTGGTGTGCGGACTGTGGAGCTCCGGCGAGGCAGGGGAGGTTTTGGTTTCACGATCTCAGGGCAACGACCTTGCATCCTCAGTTGCATTGTCGCAGGTAGTCCAGCCGAAAGGGCTGGCCTTCGTCCAGGTGATCACTTAGTGTCAGTAAATGGACGTGGGGTTGCCAGGGCTCCTCACGATGATGTGGTACGCCTTGTCGGTGCTTCTGCCCCCCTCCTCACTCTCAAAGTTGCTGAGACCTACTACTTTTCCCCTTCATCAGACACTACTGCCTCAGACACAGAGGCTGCATCTCCTGTGGCTTCTTCGTCTTCATCTGATGGTGATGATGGGGAGCTTAGGGAAAAGACTCATAGGAGTGAGGGGTTGGTTAAAATGTGTGGTGCCATGGGGGGTAGGATACCTCCCCCTGAGAGGTCGTATGTTAGGCCTCGTCCGCCAAGGTTGCGTCACCTCCACAAATCAAGAACACGATCCTCTGGGGGAGTGCGGGTTCCTGGTGGGGGTCGGTCACCTAGTGCAGCTCGGGGTGTTTCATCTGCGCAGACAACACCAGCAAGGGCTGCTCGAGTTGTGCAAGATCTGCGCACTGGGGCAATGTTTCAAGAAATGGCCACCATCTGGGGTCAGCAAGCAGAATCTCAGGACCATTGCCTTGGTCTTCCCATACCACCCTCCATATTGATGCCCCCACCAGTGATTATACCCAATAGACCTCCCCTTCGAAAGGAGAGGAAAGAAAGGAAGGAGAGGAGGTCTGCTGGTGCTGCTCTGGTTGTGCCGCGACACAGGGAGAGGTTGCCAGCTATGCCATATGCCTCTTTGGCAAATAGAACAGACATTCAAGATGAGGTTTTGGATGGGGATGATGTCAGGGGAGAAGGGTTGGGTGGAGATGTTGTTAGAAAGGCAGAGGGTGTCCTCAGCCCTTCGCCTATTTACAAAGCCGTGGTGGGTTATCTGGGCAGCATAGAAATGCCTGAAGAGGGTAGGAGGATGCAGGTTGTTAGGGGTTGCATTAGAAGAATGAGAGCAGAAAGGCGTGCTCATGCTGTGGTTTTGCTATCAGTGCGCTCTGGACGTCGGAGGCGTAGGTGTGTGGAGGTTATGTCTGCATCTGGTAATACGTTAGCATCCTACCCTGCAAATAGAATAGCTGCATTGTGCGCATGTGGTGATGCCAGGTTTTTTGGTTTAGTGGTGACCACGTCTGCTGCCTCCCTAGATGGTGATCATAACGTAAGTCACCCTCCATCCCTTCCCCTCACTGGTCGTAGTTCTTGCCATGTTTTTGCTGTGGAGCCAGGGCTAAGGCCCCACGAGGCTCATGCAGCCCATGCCCTTGCATTTGGGATCAATTGCAATGCCGGCTGTCTTGCCTTTCCTGACTCAGCCATTCCAGTTCTACAGTCCATTGCCACAATATGTGGTGGGTCCATATCCAAAGGGAATCATTCTGGTACAGCTTCTGGCACAGATGACTTGGATTCTCCAGGTGTGCCAAACCGTCGGAGGAAGGCTAGGGCAGAAAATGTAAGGGCCTCGTTGGGAGATCTACTTCTCTTTGTTGACCCAAGTGCCCCTCCTGCTCTTGCATCTGTGACCCCATCGCTCAGCAGTGGTGGGGGACGACACCCAAGCAGCACGTCAAGTAACTCCGATTCAGGCATAGGGTTTCGAGATGATCGTGGTGCCATGGCGCTTGATGTCTCTGACCGTGAGGCGGCTATCCCTCACCTCTCACATCAAGGGAACACGCCTCCCAGCTGTCCTTGTGCATCTGGTGGGAGGCTGACAGTCAGAGCAATGCCAGATCCTGTGATTGTCAATAAGTGCCAATATCCTGATAGGACTAGTAAAGAGGGTGAATCTCCTGAAACCAAAGAATGCACCGAGTCGTGGGTGACCTACCCTGGCTCCTCTCTTGCCGCACCACTGCCAAAGCCATCGTCTTCATCATCCCTTTCATCATTTGGTCATCGCCCTCCCCAGCAACCTGATGGTGTGATTGAGGATCCAGTTTTGTCGTACAAGTTGAGTCCCAAGGTGTATGGCCTGCCTGTTCCCCTTACTATCAATGATTGTGTGAGGTCTCCAGTGTCAGGTGTTACTGGCCGGGACGAGAGGAGGAGACGACGGCGGAGGATGAAGTCCTCTAGGGATCAGGGGATAAGTCACAGTTTGGAGGACATCAAGCCTCATGGGTCTACACACTTTGAGGAATCCAATCGAGAGTCTCTCATAAGCAGGGTCGGTCAAGGTTCAATGGAATGTGTCTCAGATTGGTCCATAGCTAGTAAAGTCACCACACCAGCCCATCATATGAATATGTCAGGGAGTGGGGGTGGCCTGTGGGGCAGTTTACAAGATCTTCGTTGCCTGGAGAACTCACCTTCAGCATCTCGCCATCAATTCCTTAGCCAAGCTGAGGTTGGGGTGGACAGAACTGCCGAAGAAGAAGGTGATGGATGCATGTCTGATTTGGAGCAACTGGTAAGCAACATTTATTTATTTTCTCTTGTAAATGTTTATCATCCCATTCACCCAGTTTTGTAGTTTATGTTTACTGGAACCTTCCTTGAAATCAATGGTTTTAGGAACCTTTAATTAGCAGACAGTCAGGTTTCTCTGCACAAATTAATTTTTGTATTACTCATTTCAATTATTCGATTTTTTCAGGCTTTACTATTTGGTAATCCATTTTCACTCTAGTAAAGACAATTTATTTTTTTAAACACACCAGGATATATTAATGGTGCAACTACTTCAGATGCAATGGCATCATCACCAGGTTCAATCCATCCATATGCCAGTTTGGTTTGCATATATTCTAGGTGAGATGGGGTAGGGAAGAAGAGAATGGGTGGTTTGGTCATTGGGGATGGAAGTGGAAAAGGGGGCAGCAGAAGGTAGAAGAGGATATTTTTTGTAAGGTGTCGAGGGTAGAGGTAATGTAGGTGACAGGGAAGGTTCACGATTGGGAAGAACCAAAGTGTAGTAAGCCTCAAGGAGTGGGGAGTGTTTTTCAAACACAATGTTGCTAATGATGTGTCCTTTTCTTAAATTCCTCCTTATTGCCAGCTCTTCTAGCTTGACCATTTTGCACCCTTTCCCTATCAGGTACAGGATTTCCAGGTCGAAGTTACTTGCTTGTCCCTCCTCCAGCAGGTGCCTCACAAAGTGGCTACCTACTCAAAGTAGACCCCATGGGTCACTTAGGTATATTTACGATCCAAACTAATATAAGGAGTTTACGTGATTATGATGCCATTGCATCCAAACTTGTTGTACAATTAATAAATCCTGGTGGAAAAATACATTTGTCTATACTGCAGTGATTACTCATGTCACTGCTTCTATATTTCACATCATCAGAAGGCAGTCTGAATAAAAGACAGTCTATGACTAATGATGGTGTGTTGACATAGAAATATGTCAATTTAAAAGACTATGTGGAAAATATTGGCTGACTATGTTTATGGAGACCTTTCTCGTGTGTCTAAACTGATTTAAAAATATGTTTTAGATTACACACTGCTCTCATGGTTAACATTTGTTGCCTGATTTTCAAGAACCAATATCATTTTGCTTGGTCTTTCGCTTCATAAACACACACACACACCATATACCTGGTTGCATTTTGTCCCAAGTTATTCTTCTTTTACTTAATAATGATAAGTTCTTGTAACCTTGTGATTCCACATATCTTTATTTGAAATGACCTGGGTGTCAACATTCTACATCATCTTCAGGTGAAGATTCTGCACAACATCCATCAATTTATATACTCAGCCAGTTAGTGGTGGGGAGAAGGGTAGGTGGATGGTTAGAAGAGGGTCAGAAAGGTAATGCATGAAGGAGAAAAAGGTAGAAAGAGGGGAGAGGACGGCCCCATAGTGTGCTCTCACTCAGACAGTGAAGGAACATGGGAGGGGGGTGTGTAGACTGAACAATAACAAACTAAACACTCAAAGGCCATGTGAGAGGTTGTGGGGAAGTGGAGAGGTTAATCACATCAGCGACTTACAGAGAGGTGTGAGGCTTGCGGTCCTTGAATGTCAAAACCCTGGTCGTTTTAAATAAAGATGTGTGGTATCATAAAGTTGCCAGTTATCGTTCTTATGCAAACATATTCCATAAAGTTACACCTAAAACCACCAATCTATATAATTAGGTACTTCCAAGTTCACATATACCTGTTATTTTTTGCTAATAATATAAACATCTGCTTGACTCCAGATCAATTTTCATTCAGTTTTCATTGCGTGATATACTTTTTGCAATGTTATTACTAAACTCAATGACAAGCATACTTAGTTTTTTGATAGCGACTTCAATTTCCATTAATTTCATCCAGTTTTTCGTTCAATGTAGTAGAATTTCGTTGGTGGATAAAGTGGCTTTTAGCTCTTCTTGTGGGCTGAATGCGTAAAGCAAGAAGATATAATTTTGTAGATTTGCAGCATAGAACTTGAGCCTCAAATTTTACTGAAATATGAGAGAAATAGTGGAGCTGAAAGTCTTCCAGTAGGAAGAAGTTCCAGAGAAGGAAAAGCAGTACGTATTTCACTGTTAGTGTTACTTCCAGTGCATTTAAGAAACTATGCTATCTAATCAGAAAATAGAAGTTTTTGACAAATAGAAAAAAAATTTCAACTAAGTAGACTTATCATAATGCCTTTGCTTTTTCTCAAGATTTTAATCTTAGGTGATAAAAATATTTCTTTAGTGTGTGTCAACATGGCATACTTCTAGTCTTGGTCCTGCCTACTTATACAGAGCGTATTTGTAAATACAGTTGAATACTTAATTTTCAATTTGATTTGTCTTGAGCGTAATGTGACTGTCAAAACCCATTTTCATCCCAAGATTTTTCTTTAAATTTTAGATTTGGAGATACTCACAGTTCTTTCCAAAGGAAAAGTATCTGATGTGATGTGGTGAAATTTCAACATGTTGAAAGTAGAAATAGCAATTTTCCATTGTTAAAATAAATTTATTATGACATAGGTTTTGATGTAGTAAATCATCACTGGTAATGTAGTTTTTACATTGAAACCTGGGTTGCAGTCTATTTTACCTGTGGAAAATCGTTATTTCTGTCTTCGTTACCTCAATTTTTTCCTTTGAATTTTCATGAGTGAGTCAATTTTTCTGTCCAGTGTTTTTTAATTCAAACATCTCTGTTCTTTGATCTAAGCATTAAATCTCTATTTTCGTACTATAGAATCCTTTAGTCTTTTTGTAAATGGGCTAATGTGAAATAATACTCGTGCTAATGCATTCTTGACATTTTTCTTCCTCGTGTTTGATGAAACAAAGCTTCTTCAGTACCATCGCATATGTGATGTTTAGATGTTTTTCCCAATGCCACATGCCTTCATGTCACCAATTGCTGGGTCTGCATCCAAGTATTTTACTAAACCCCCATTGTTCAGAGGAAACAAATTCTGCATGTGTCAAGGAAATTGTAATCTTATTTAAAAAAATGATCATCTATGCAAGTTCTCCACTATTTGGCTTTGACCATGGTCATTGTACCATGGAGTAATGCAGATGGCATCTTCTGAATGAGTCATGTTGTTAGTTTTTAATATTTGTCTGTTTCTTCTATGTCATCTGTGAATGTCTGTATTATCTTGGTGATTTAAAGAATTAGATGGTGGATGCAAAGGATGAATACGAAGGGTTTTGCACTAAGTTTTGGATAATCAAGGCTTTTTCTCGTTGTAATTGATAATTTTTCTATTTTCATATTTATCCATGTTACTTAACATTAGAAATGGGTTGCCAATATCCTGTTTCCTGTATGTAGAGCCATAAGTATGGCTGTTTAAACACGTAAAAATCAAAAAAGGGATACTGTCACTTATTTAACTCCAACTATCAGGTTTTCTCATCATAATCTTTCCCTAGAGGATCAGAGGACTGTATTGTGAAGTGAGTTAAAAGTGGAAGTGAATGAGCTGTGTTTTAGACCCTGGGAATTTTAGGCATTGGAAAAGCCCAATGCATGCCTATGCAAGTTTACCAGTTGAGTTCAAAGTACCTAAGATAGAAGCAAAGCAAGGGTACCTTGCAAAGTAGAGGTCAAATATGAGGTCATGAGGGGCCTTGGTTGAGATGAAAGGTTGTAAGAAAATTGGTGTCCATTTAGTCCAGACGCCATAGTAGTTGCTTGAAGGGTCCAAAAATTAAAGAAGGTATTCCAAATAAACAAGATGAATTGCACTATAAGTGTTGCAAAAGGAAGAAAGGATGAAAGAAAGAGGAAAGAAGGGAGTTTTGGTGTCCCGCCTGATATATCCATGAACATGTTCCCATTTTATGATCAGTTTCCTGTAGTTGTTGCTCTTGCCTTATCAAACATTTCATGATACTTAGATATGTTTCTTTTGCGTTGAAGATACAGAAAAAGCCATGTCATTTGGTTTTACTCCATTTGGATGTTCAAAGCCCATGGATAAACATGCCTCAATGTGCCACTTGATCCATTCATGAAATAATTCTGCTAGTTGTCTGTAGAAAATCTATTTCAGCTTTTATATTTCTTGATAAATTGATTTTTGGATAGCCTTTATTGGTATTTTGTGGAATATTAATGTTAGGAGTGTTGTTAGAAGTGGAATATTAATGTTAAAGAGAAAATAACTATTTGAGCATTTCTCCCAATTTGAGTTTCTTTGCTTAACACGCTGAGTGCAGGTGTCACTCTTAAGCAGGTTTACCAGATGGGGTAGTTTATTGCAGATCGGGCAAGTCGAGTGCTAAAGATGTAATCACATTTCAACAACCTGCATCAGTCGTAGTTTGGGCAATTTCATGAACAGATCAACCATTTTTTTGGGTAAATGATTGTTGTGAAACTGGTAATTTAAGTGACAAAATATGGAAATCATCTCGAAGGCTATCACATCTCATTTTTGGGGTGATAGTCATTTGGAGATTGGAAGCATAGAACTGACATCATGTGGTGCTCTTTAAAAGAGAAATTCAAATGATCAGCCTACCCATTGCATTTGTGTGACTTGTATCAGTAGTGCTGATAGGTTGTATATGGCTATGAATGTATTTATTTGATCTATTACATCCAATCTTGTTCGTGTTAGTCTAACAAGATGAAAGCAATTTGAGGTTTTGCATTGGCTTCAAATCGAGTAAGGTCAACTCTTTTAATAGAAATGCTGTAGAGTTTCATTAAAAAGTTGCCATTCCATTTTTGAAAGTAATTGCTAGTAGTTGTGCATTTTTCTTCTTGGAGCCTGATAAAATGCTCAAACAAAGCTATGTCATAAAATTTGAGTGATGCCAAGTTAAGGGTAGGAATACTAGAGTGTGTGGTTTTTTGGTGACTAGAGTTGGCATTCTGTGTGTTTTGGGGCTCATCTGGCCACCCTGCTCATGAGTGGTGCACTGAGCACAAACAACTTACAGGTGTTTCACATGAATGACTGCAATTAGCTATTTAAATAGCTGCTCAGAAAATTGTAGGAACTGGGAAATGACTCCTATATTTTACGCACCCTGGATGTCTTAAAGACAGTTGGAAGGTCATCATAGAGGAAAGGATGTTGAGTTACAGGGGAAGGAGAAGAAAAAGAATCAAGTTTTATGAATGAGATGAAGAGAGGTTGGACATATGCTGAGATGAAGAAAGACTTTGTGTGAGAAAATAAGGGCTTTGCCAGATAGCTAGACATTGCATGTGCACCTGTGAAAACCTTGATTTTTTTCTGTTGTTGTTAAGGATGTATTCTGACCTATTTCAACCTTCCTTAATGAGGAGATAACATGGATTATATTGCAAAAATTATTTAGAGAATCCAAAACAGCATTATGAAACAAATGCTAAATTCTTGTCTCAGTTCTATTGCATACCACTTGCAGAAAAGGTTTGTTTTTATTGTTTTACTCCTATTTCTGGTGAATTTAGATAGGCTCTTTTCAATGATTAAACTATTTTTTTTTATTAAATTGAGCCTTAAGGCTTGTAGCTCAATAGTCTGTTGCCACAGAAATGTTTTTATAATTTCATAATCATTCTCTTTAGAACCTGTGGAAACCTCTGTTTCAGGGATTTTTCTGCTACAGAATTAGTCTTAAGCCAATTAAAGATTCAAGTTGTTATGAAGATTTTGCTACTTCTCATCTAGTTGATTTTTACCTGCTTGACCAGGCTCTGTCATTGTACTAGAGAAGGCTTTGTGGTTTACGTATCCCTTTGCTGCCTATTTTAATTGATTTTTACCTCAAAGATATGTTCTTGTTGGTTATGCAAGTATTTTTTCTACACTTCTACCACCGTTAAATGTTCTCTTTAGCCTATGATGCTACATAGTGATATCTCAAAGGGTTTATACATCTGACATTAGTGACCACTTGGTTTGTGTCTAAGATATAACTGAGTCTGGGTTGAGAATCTTTTTGTACCTCTGGTCCTGTAATTGAAGTTTGTAATAATAATCATTCTCCACTATCCATGTTCTAGCTACTGACTCTTAATATGATTATATTTTAGGACTCACTGGTGGAATCAAATAGTTAAGCTTTTCATGAGACATTTAAAATAGCTCCTTACCATGGTGATCTTTTTCAACTAAAGCCCCGCAAAAAGTATTTAACCATGATTTTAAAAGTTTCCTCACCTATCTTGTGGTGTTAATGTGAACTATATTTAATGTACAGTTCATTTCATTGCATGGGTGTCATTAGTTATCTGTAAAATCATATCAAACTCTGGTATCTCAACCTTGTGCATGAAGATCATTGCACTGGGTGCTTGAGGGCACAGCCATAAGGGAGAATGAGCATTTCTTTGCTAAAAGGTAACTTTTTTCCACGTAAAAAAATGTGGACGAAATGGGACAAAAAATGATGTCTCACTTACAATACGAGAACGTTAAACACTAGGTTGAGTTAGTTTCAGTTAAATTCCTGGGAGAATTCCATGCAGTAGGACTTTCGGTGAGAATTAAAATGCCAGCTTTTAAAGGTTTATTCTAAGTCAGAGGTAGTGTTGGCATAAGAGATCACTGTTATACTGGGGTTGTATCAAAATTCAGTAAGAATTTTTCTTCATTGGGAGAAAATGACAAATATGTGAAGGGTTGAAACACTTTGGGACTAACGTTAAACTGTGAATTGCTAGAAGAAATTTGATGTTATCTCCCAGATCAATTTTATGTTTTTGTGGTCATTTGAATGTCATGTTCCCTTTCATTTCATCTGCTCCTCATGAAAATCTTGGGCAGTTTGAGTATATAGAATAGGAATCCAAGGACATTTAAGTTTGAAAATTGCATTTAGACTAGTTCTCTTCTGTTTACCCTCATCTTAATGTATTTTGTTGAGCATTTGCATTTACATCCAAATCTAACCACTTCCATTTTTCATTATCTCACCCTGTTCAAGCCTGAGGATAGAGCAATGATTACATGAGTGTTTTCATCTTGAAGATTTATTTAAAGTTTTACTCATTATTCACTATTTTGTAATGCCAATTTGACGTTTGAAATTATATTATGAACCATTTACCCAATTTTAAAATTTTAGTTGATGATCCTTTTGACTACTTGTATCACATATGATAAAGCTTACGATGAATAGATTTAGCATTGGATATGTGAAACCGTGCAGAGATATGGCTGCCTGAAACATTCTTTCCCTAAAAAGTTGATGAAAGTAGTTGGTCCAACCCGAGTTCTTAGCCTTAATTTTAGCTCAGATATTTGTATCTTATATGCTGAAATTATATGCATATATTTTAAGCTCTTGTCCATTCATTACTTCCCATGTGTGTCGTTTCTTTGATGAAGAGAATAACAAGAAAAAATATAGATTTACTAAATAAATATTCTAAATGATTATTTATTTGTGATTAGCCATGTTTAAAATTGTCCTTAATGAAGTTATTAGACTACTTCCTTTATTTATGGTCGATCAATCTTAGTATGTATTCAGATAAATTTTTGTTCCACAATACACCCTTAGATTGGTCCTCATTTCACAGTCTATCCAATATAATGGGGAGGAGACCTTTATTGATGTTCATAAATGTTTGGTAATGTTGTGTAAAGCTTTTTGTACCATTATACTGCCATTTTAAATCCTACAGATTGTAAGAAAATACAATCCTTAGGTTTGTACCTCTTTGCTCATGGCCTCATTTAGTTCTAGAAGTTTATTAGGATTAAATCTCTATCATTCCTTATTGCATGACAAACTGGGATAACCAGCCGGCCACACCATACTTGATTGAAATAAATGTTTACCCCAAACATTATTTTACGGACTGTTGTATCAAAATCCTCTCATTTTTTTCCTTCACTTAATTTTGCATTGGTGACTATGCACACTATAGCCAGTTATGATAAAGTGAATGTGCAACCACACATAATGGTATATTTGTGATTTATGTGAAAATTAATATTTCTGGCCAATTGGTGGCACTTCTTCATCATCAGTAAAATCTTTTCACTCAAGATGCGACTGGCTCTGATTGCTAACTCCAATTTCTCAGGCATCGCCCTCCCAATGATTTCTCTCATTCCGGGCTCGCCTCCGTCGACATTTTTCAGCCCCCACGGAAAAAAGTGACCGCGACGACTTCGCATTTCGTAAGCTTTCCACGAAAATTCCTCGGTAGCCACGGAGACAAACTCCTGCGTCTTTCTCTTTTTTTTCTCTCCCTCTCCCTCCACGTCGAAACATCGCGGTGGATGTCGCGGCGGGAGGCTCCCAAGGTCCGGTCGTCTTGTCACGAGGAGGAGAAAATATGAAAAATAAAAAATCATATTCCTCTCCGGCCGGTGTCTCGGATGACAACGCGTTCACCGCCTCGTGCGGTAGATGGCGCGACCACCCCGCTCGCTCGCACTGTCGCTACGCTGCTCGCATGGCTTGCCTCTGTGGGAAAGTCGCCTCTGGTTGGGCATGCGGGGGTGGGGGAACTGAGGGGAGCGCGATTCAGGGTGGGGCGCGCGAGGTCCTTAAAAACACCCACCCCGCCGCCCCCCCCCTCACTCATTCCACCCCTCTCGCCGAGCCGAATGGTGTGTGCCCTGTTGAACGGGGAGGGTGGGATAAGACCTCCTCCTACCATTCGTAATCTCCCACTCCACCTTCCAACTTGATCTCCTCTCTACCGTATGATTCTCGTTCATCGGGAGGGGACAACGGGTTGTTGTGGAAGGAGGAGGGGCGGCGTTCTGTGTCTCTGGTATAGCACAGTGGTGGGGAAAGTCGGAGCCCACGGCTGTATTGGTGGTGGAAGAAGGGAAAGCGGGGTCGAACGGGGATGAGGGGAACAAGGGAGAGAGAGAGAGATCTGTCACTCGGCATCATAGTTTACCAGCGGCCGGGGCCCAATTCGCCGCCGACACCAACTCCCACGTTCGGCTCCGCTGGTGCGTAGGAGTGCGGGAGCCGAGTAATTTTTTCGGTGACCCCTCCCCCCTCACTCCCCGTTACCACCTCTCGTGGTTGTCTCTGGATGTTCTCCTGTGTGTGTCCCCCTACACCGCGGCCTAGTCGAGCGTCATGAGGTTCGTCTCGCCTGCGTCCTGCTCGCCTCCTGCAGCAGGATGGTGTCGTCGGTGCATGTGGTGATGTTGATGACCCAAGCGAGGAGGAGGAAGAGGTGGAGGCACGTCACCGGAGACCCCGAGTAATTTTGCGGAAGACGAGGGGAGGGTTTGGGGAATCTTTGGTGTCGAGGAGGGACTTAACGTCCGTGAGGTGCCCCCAGAGTGAGTGGATTGCAGTGGATCGCATATGGTGGGCGACGTGGTTGACGAGGGCCGGCAGTCGGTGGGATGGCAGCAGCGGCAGGGGCGGCCCCCTGTGGCGGAGAAGCCGGGTGACGTGCGTGGAGGCAAGGGATGGAACACCCCTGCCCGCCCGCCCGCCCCTGCGAGGCCCAATCTTCCCATTCCGGTTTGTAAATATTTTGGTCTGGTCTGGAGCGTTTGAAGGGGGGAAGTCGTATACTTTCCCGGAATGTGCGAAGCAATCCGATGGTGTGGGTGCTTCTTTTTTCGAGCCTAGGGTCATAGGTTTCGCTTGGCAAGAGCGGAGTCATCAGTGCATGCCCAAGCCGTATGAAGTCCACGATAGTCTGTGATGAAATAGCTCTGTTCTGGTGAAGTTAATCTGTACTCTTCTACAGGTAGCCTCGAAAGCAGGCTCATAATAATGAAGTTCATCGTAAACAGTCGCCAATCCAAAGATTGGTTTCACTGCAACTCTCCATTCTCCTGTCTGTCGATCGTTTCATTACCGCATAAGTCCTCACTTTAACGAGGTATTTCCTCTCATGAGCTTGGGGACATCGGTTGCAATTAGCTGGCGCGGTAAACATCTTAACTAAAAGTGCACGTCATACCTATGTGAAGACCTCTACAGGTGAAATAGCACTCTACTGGTACCTTTGGTGTCAACGCAGCAATAGGTTTCCTAGAGAATAGATTCCTCCTCGTTAACCATTCGTTCACGTAATAATGAAGATAATCATAATCAGTCACCAAGATTGGCTTCCTGCAACACCCTACATATCTCTTTCCTCTCTCAACCGTTTAATTCTTGCATAACTCATCAATTTTACGTCCTTATTGATTTGCCTGGTGTATTCCATCCTTGGTCTACCTTGGCAATTTTACTCGTTCCGTTCTCCTTTCGTTTTTGTTTTCACGAAGCTGCTGGGTCACTAAATGTGTCTAGTACTTTTTGCCTGTTATCTTCCTCAAAGTTAATTATCCATCTGTTATCCCCAGATCTTCGTAAGATTTCTTCTTAGGTGACTCTTGGTCTATGTGGTCTTCTCCATTCCTCGTTCAGACCACATTTATTCTTTGTTCTGCAGCTGTGATCGTCCTAGCTTCGCTTCCATGCAATCGTAAACCCCATGCATAAATGCATAGTGAAGGTGGATGCTATACAGGAAAGTTCTCCGGCCAGTAGAAAAGTCAGTTAAAGGAATTCTTCACCGAACCCGGTTCATTGTGTACGCAAGCATATGTTACAATTCGGTCGACTGTGACCACCGTTGTTTGAGAATCAGATGACGTAAGTACTGCTTGGATCTCAGGGGTTGTGCGGGAAAAAGCAAAGCTGGTTAGTTATCAGTTATTCTATCTTCATTTTCCTCCTTTATATCAGCTTGTTCAAATGCCTTCTTTTTTCTTTCAAAAATGTTCTTATCATGTCGGAGAAATTCTACCGATTCATAGGAAGAATATCAAGGTTAAATAAAGTTCGAGATGCACTCCCACTTTTCTTCATTGCGTGTATATTTCGTCTTATCGTTCTGTTGTTGCTCTTGTTGGCTTAACCGTGTTTTTTTTCCTGAACGGCGGTCAATGTTTACTGTCCGTGACGATTGTCACCGAAGTCTGATAAAGCCTCCGGTAAAAGCGCGTTTATTGTGGGTGATTCACAACTTGGTAAACCGCTAAGGAATCCCATAGACGACTGTCGTGGATGTTTTTATGGAAATGATTTTTTAAGCGATAAATTATGTTCGTATTATTTGTTTTGTTTCCCATTCGGCAGGCGAATATGCACTAATAACCTACGTTGTTTGATTTTTTGACTATCCTTAAACTCTTGGTTAGTTTAAGGGTGCTTTTGAACATGATCAGTAAGTATGTGCAGTTTATCGATATGCATTACCTGTCGGAGGTATCACTGCCACATTTTTTTTTTGTCGATCGAAACTTCGTCATGCCGTTAAAAGTTGCAGTGGCAATCCTTATTACTTCCAAATGATTAGGGTGTGCACTCTTTCGGTAGCGTTAGTTGCATAACAATAACCTTTGGTCTTACTTGGGCTTTTTTCCTTGTCATTCGCTTAACAAATGCTTCTCTTTCCTCTTTTGCCCTCTATTAATTCTCTTTAGTGTCGGGGGAATTTATAGTAGAACTTTTTCATCATGGTGAATAAAGAGACTCTTCTTAATAATATTAAAATTTACTCTTATTGTCGATGCTCGTCATAGTTTTCAATTTTATGTTGGCTGTGGAAGTGTAAGTAGGAGCTACTATCTGGATATTCATCTCTCCATAATTGTTACTTGTGAAGTGTCGCTAAAACAGAATGGGGTAGGTTTAATATAAGTAACAGAGCCGGGCTTAACTTTGTGGAAATGCGACACAAGAAATAATTTCTCGCTTTGTACATTCCTCACTTTTTTATTTTTTACCGACCATGGTTTCTACATGCAAACAATGTCAAAGTGTCAAAACCAAGGTCGGAATAAAATAACAAAGTGCGGGATGTACAGAGCGAGAATTGATTTCAGGGGTAGGGTTTGGTCGCATGGGTAATTCACCAATGCCTTTCTGAATGCCAACCATCAACCCAATGAAAACAGATTCGAACACCAACCCACCAAATCCGGAGTTAATTGTGCTATTTTTTCAGTTTTAATGTAATGGGGTGGCTGTAACACCAGCAGGAGATTGACTATAATTTTTGTAAGCATGAGAAGCATGTGGAAGGAGCATTTGTGACGAAATTGTATGCGTGTTATGACTATTAAGGCCACTTTACACGGGACATTTTACTGTACAAACGAATGTATCATAGAATGTACAAGAAACTGAATGGAAGTAGTGCCAGTTCTATTTCCCGGGCATTCAGACAATCATACTATTTGCCGCTTTGCACGGTACAATTTTCCTCATATAGTAGTTCATACATTCGTTTGTATATGCATACAATAAAATGTGCCGTGTAAAGCGGCCTTTATAAAGCACAGGATAGTGCTCGCCCTCGTTACAATCGTAGCCCCAGAAAGAATCGCGGCCGATTGTGCGACTAAAATAAGTTCTAGGACGGTCGATTTAGGGTCAGCGAATTTGAAGTGGTGCGACTTCGGGAAAGCGCATAGCGGAAGTTCCACGCTTTTGTTCTTATTTTCGCCGAAAACTTTCTCCCCGTTTGATCGGATCGCGGAGTGTCGTTCAAGGTCTTTTCAACGATCAAGGCAGCATCCCATTTGTTTTTGGTGTTCTTGCCCCATGAAATTCCTCGTCCTCTTTCTCCCTCGTCCTACCTGGCCGTTTTGTGAAGCCTCATTAATTAGGTCCTTCCTCGTTAATGATATGTTCGCACATCGATGAAGACGGATGCGACTTAATGAAATTTTCTGATCTCTAAGAGTACTTCGTTAAGGAAATCCCCGCCCTAAGTTTGTGAACCGATTTTCCTGAGTTTCTCGCCCGCAGTATGAATAATGCCCCTAAAGGTGGTCGGAGCGGGAAACGTGATTCGTTGGGTACACATTTTGATAAATTTTCGAGAAAGTCGACAAAAACTCTTGGACCACAATTCACTAGTGTGTATCAATTTATACAGTAAATAATGACAATACCAACTGTGTTTAAATCCACAGAGTTCCTCATTGGTACAGCTAGTGTCAACGCTACTGCGTCATCTTCAGGTACTGTAAGTAGACATCTGCGTCATCTTCAGGTAAAGAACTCTGTGGATTTAATCATTGTTGGTATTGTCATTATTTATTCAATAATGGACTTCCACAAGGTTACTCCTGAAAGGATTGATATCAATTTATACGTTGGAAATTACCATACATGTTGTAATATAAACGATGCAAGCTCTATATTTTAAAATTTGCGTCTCAATTAAGGCATTGTTTTGAATTATATATTAGACGCTGACGTCGAAATTTAAGCGAAAACCGTTTATAAATAAGTGTTTTTCATTCGGGATGTTACCTTGTTATTTTATGGGAACCATCATATTAATATGAAAGGTATATTTCCGCGTTTAGGAGGAAATCTGTCATCGAATTATTTCGAAATTCATGTCAAGTGCCACAAGGCTATTTGTTAAAATAGCATTAATTTCTAAATAAACCAAATCGGTAGTATGGTATTCTTTTTTCTCTTTTATGTGTACATTTTACTAATGAGTACGCGTGTGGTAAGTTACACGCAAGTCTGTATATAAACGAAAATCGCTCCAACCACCTTAATGAATTTGCTGTCTGTATTCTTTTTTTGATATAGCGTTTCTTAGGAAAAAAGTCGTTAATTCCGCGTATTCATTGTATGATAGCTGTGCAACAGTTTCCGAAATTCAAACTGCAAAGCAATAGTTTTCGCCATGCCTTGGTTCGATCACTGTGGATACATGTGAACGACTTTTTTATTTGTCGGTGCTTCTCGTTGTTGTGGTCTTGTGTTTATTTTGTCGAAAGATGTCCAATTTACAAGTGTTGATTCCTTGTCTGAAGAATCGAAATGCGTTAATATTTGACATTATATTACTTTTTCCATGTCTTTCTTCCCCAGAATAGTTATCACTTGTCTCCATTTTTTATTCCCTCACAGTCTCGAGCTCGGTGAAACTTCATTATGTACAATACCTGTGTTACGTGCATGTTAACCGATGCTTGTTTCGCGACCCATCTGTTGCCATGATATGAACCTGCTTTGATAAAAATGTTAGCAATTCTGTCATCATCTGATGTAATGTTTTTTTTTGTATTCTGGTGAGTAAATTTAGCTCGGTTGGAAAGCTTCTCTCTGTCGCACGGCCGTGATAATTGCTTTGATTTCATCTGTTAACTGGTAAAACCGATGGAATTGCGTCATAATCTATAAACACGAATCATAAATTACACTCATTCTCTCTGTTTTCCTCGTAAAATTAGAAAGCCAAGTAAATTTAGTACTTTCCTATCTGGATTGAAGGGGATATGCGGCCTATGTTGGCCTTTAGGGGATGAATCAAATGATAGAGAAAGTCTCCGAAGCCAGTACGGCTGGTCAGTTAGCGTCCGCGCTTTAAATCGTCAATTAAGAGTTCTCCTGGAGTGGAGGCTAGTGAAGCTTTTATGATGATGATGATGATGATGGCGATCATATCTTATTCATATCGCGTCCGGTGCGGACTCCCCGGGAGAAGGATGGCTCCCGGCTCCCCCGTCGCAGACTATATTGATGAAGGGCAATGACTTGCCCGTCTCTCCTCTACCCCCTCCCTGCGTCATCCAATTAATTCCCTCTTCGCCCTTGGGCTACGTCAGTGTTTTGTGGGCCCCCGTATTTCCGCCGGCCGTTTCGTCCGCGTCGGAATATCCCTCCTCGCTAGATGCAGCTTCTTTACGGTGTGTTACTGGAGTAGCTCGGTGTTTCAATTGGATATCGTCGAAAGGGAGACTACTTGTTGAACTTCCCTAAAAAGTATGAGAAAGTTTTCCTCCCGCGAGCTGGTGTTTATGGGGTGCTTTTAACCCAGCGCACGCGTCTCGTTCTTCGCTTTCAGTGGTCTGTAATTTTCAAGTTGGAATACTTACTTGTGATTAAGGTTGCTGCAGGTCTGGAATACCTTGAAAAGTCATGGGAAATTAGGCTGGATATTTGCTTTTCCGTGTCAAAATATGGTTGTGATCATTAAGTCAGATATATCATTTTATTCATTTTTCGTGCCTTTCCCAAGTGAGGTAGTTGAGCTCTCAATAGATGTTTAAGGTAGGTTGAGCGAGATGGTTCCCTGGTCTTAACGGAGGCCATATTAGAATTATAAGCTTTAATTTTAGTTGCTGTAGGTAATATGAATTAAGTACTACAATTTTAATACTTTTTGCAATAATATACTTCTATATGACAGAAACTCTTGTTAATCAAATAAAAATAAACACAAGTCTTTAATTTGACTCATAGTTCTACGCGGTACGTTTAAAACTGCTTCACAACGGAAGGTTTTTTGCGATTCTGAAAAAATTACTGCGGTTACAATATGACTTATTTTCCAAAATAGTCGATAAAAATATACAAACTACACCCTGTTAACTTTTTGACGAGATCTAGGTGTTAGAAATGCCTCATTGTTAAAAAATATGGTCTCTCTGGCGTGCGTACACCTGCCATTTCCCATGTAAAAGGGCTGGTATTATTGGTCAACAATGTCGGAAAGCAGATCGGTAGGGGGTTATATTTCGGCATCTTTTGGAGAGTAAGATTTTTTTCGTCAAAATGAGACCAAATTCATTGATTTCTAGGTGAAATAATATTTTGCTTGAACTACCTCAATGATAATAAATATAATATATAAATAAATAATGATAATTAATTAAATAAACTCTCCGGTCTTATTCCTGACGCTGGTGCTGAGGAAGATGGAATATTTAATTCTCCTCAGGTTTTTCTAATTCTGGGCCGAGACGTTAGTACGATTTGCCCTCTAAAAGGAAGCCGATTTCCCCCCATGGCGTTATTGGTGTCACTCTGTCCGTCGGGAAACGTTATTCCATGCGTGCGTCAAGGCCACTTTATACGGTAAATTTTATTGTACAAACAAATGCATGAACTCTTGCACGAGGAAAATTGCACCGTGTAAAGCGGCAAATTGTATGGTTGTCTGAATGACTGAACGGGTAATAGAACCTTCCCCGATTCCATCCATTTTCTTGTACATTCTATGTTACATTCGTTTCTACAATAAAACATACCGTGTAAAGCGGCCTTTAGTGTATGATTTCCCATTCTTTCGCCTTTTTCAAAATCAGCTAAGAATGGATTTTTTTCTCCTGGAAAATGAAGCGTTTTGGCCTGGAAAAGTCATAAGAGTTCCATAATCTCCGATCTGTAGCAGCCCTGGTAAATGAATCGCGTTGTGCAGTTGAAAAATGTAATATATTAATATGCTATCGGTGATGATTTTGTGAAATTGGTCCTTATTCAAGCCCCGTTTTAACTGTGGAGTCGTTTCGAGAGTCGTCGTAGTTTTTTATGCAAATGTTGAATATTTGTTGTGGTACGCGTTGTTTAGTCGGAGTTATCCCCCAAGAAGACTTGTGAAAGCAATTATCTGTGTATGAATCGATTATTGGTTAAATATTTTAGTGTCCTTTCATATTAAAATGTTTTAGAAGACATTTTTGTCCGGTTACCAACACCTGAAAAAATATGGTATTGTGCCTGGGAAATTTTTATTACATTTTCTCGTGTATCTTACCAGCAGCAAGGTTTTCTTGGATTAATTCAGGATATCTTTGAGATACAGTGGGCTCGCTTTGCGAATGCTTGATGCTTTCTGAGATGTGTTAATTACTGCGAGGTCATTTGTCATGGTGGTGTCATGGAAACTCTATAAATGTGTCCGTTGAAAATTGTGATGTTCTTTTTCGCCAACTCTGTGCCCACATTCATATTCTCTTGAGGCCAGCAGTCAGCGAAATCGGCCATGTAATTACTTCCTCTGCTGCAAACTGGGTTACCCTGAAGAAACTCCATTTGATTTCTTTAATAACTCTTTTAACTTAGTGTTGCATTAATTTTATCTCATCCTTACATAAAGCCCGTAGTACACGGGGCACGTAATGACACATTCTAATGTATGCACGGACCAGCAACTCAAATTGCGCCGTGTAAAGCGCTGAAGTGCGAGAACGCATGCGGGGATGGATGTACTAGAGATGGCAAAATATCCCCTGCTCGTATTCAATAATTATTGCTCGCCAAGTTGAGAAAAACATGCAGTTTTAAATTGTGCAATTTCGTGCCCCCTGTAAAACGGACTTAAAGATCTGAATGCATCTATTCAACTAATGCTCCTTTTAAGTCCTACTCACGGTTCCGTAGTTAAAATACCTATTTCGGATTCACGAGCCTATTGAATGTCATCGACTGAGAAGCATTTTCGCGGCGTATGGGTGATCTTGGATTGGACTATACTTTCTGTTGTTGATTCTCATCTTCCTTGAAGTTGGGGAAAATGGTTGATATCCCTGTGATCTCCTATGTATTCTAATCATTAATATTAGATAATGTGGTACTTTGGTATAAGGCACTGATGACAGAAATGAAATAAAACTCGGTGAGCACCCGGTGATGATGCCAAGCATCGAAATCGGGATTGTGCAGTAAATTGATCTGTGAACTGACCTGTGGAGTGTAAAAGTTAATTTACTTGTTATTTACTAACGGCAGAAGCTTGAAGGTGGATTTTTATGGGCGAGGAGATAGCTTATCGCATATTAGCGTCGTACAGATTAAGGAAGGGTTATTGTCACCATATATGTTGTATTGTCACTTGTCTCCTTGTGTATCTTAATGCCCTGAAAGTTACGGAGATTTGCATTATAGTCTACATGCTAAGCGTAGGATTTTCAACCCGGGGCATCCCCGCCTGCGGTCATATGTTCAGCCCACTGGGCCGCGACGCTGAGTGACTTTTTATTTTTTTGTCAATAAAATTAGACGCGTAAACAGTCGGTTTTTAGTTGGACATGAAACGCGCTTCCAAGGAAGCTCATTTACTCGATGAGTTAGAGAACGTAATTGCTCCTCGTGAAACGCGAAACGTGACAAATTTTACTCGTCAGTCGAGATCTCTTGCGCTGCAGGACTTCATTTTTTTCTTTTACGAGGTCATTCAGAGTTGAGTTCGGGGAAAGTCAACTCGACAGTTTGAGAGTTCAGGCGGCCCACGACGGAGCATCTCGAGTTATATTTTTTCTTTACAATTTTACCATGATTGATATGGTGCCTGGGCGATGGATGAACCGTCCCGCCGTTTGCTACTAAATGGAACGTAATGCGAGCCGTTTTCTTCCGAATAAGTTACTTAAATGCATTTAGAGTTGCTGCGTCTTGAAATGTTGTCATTCTGACGCTCTGCGTGGTGTCTTGCGACAAATGATGACGAAGCGAGGCTCAAGGTTTTGTAATTGCATTGGGTTGAACATTTCAAGTTATTTCCTTCAAGCTGAGGAGTAAAATGGCGTTGCCTCTTTTTGTGCATTTTGTGATAGTTTTTTTGTCACTGGTTTATGATGACCCCTCCCTAAAAGTAAATTTAATGCGTGCTGCATGACACATTGTTTGTGATATCATATTTTTCGTTTCATTTTATATCATTTTTAATGTTTTCTCTTGTATGACAGATTCCGCCGCTCATATTTTATCTGATTCAGCCGTTTTGATGTTATCTCGCCTCATTCCTTTCCTTCTGTTCCATTACGTTTGGAACACTGCTAAACATTTAAATGGTCCCCGTTATTTCTGTCTAAATATTTCAAATTGTAGCCACGAACAACCTATTTGTGACCAGATCTGAAAGGTAATATGCCTACCAAGCACGTCCGGCCATGAGAAAGGCTCGCGTACGTGGATTATTGTCGGAAGTTTAATGATTATCATACTGAATTGCGCGGAATTCCAACGAAATTTATCCTTTTTATTTACCTTTAATTTAAGTATTACTTTGCGGAGATTCGTCGTGTACATATCTAAATCAGCTGCATGTGGCGTGTGTACAGCCTCTTTCATCCCTTTGCACGCTTGTCAAGGCCTGCATCCTGTGACTCCAGCGAGAGGAGTCATCGTGGCCAGTCCTATACCACTGCAAAAACATAATTTAAGGCTGAGATACCTATATGGGTTTTGTGGTTCGAGGTATACTTAATTTTGCATCCCGTCAGAAAAAATTCAAAAAAATCATTTATTTTTTTAAGAATGCATCGTAACAAATTTTTATTGTTCCTTAAAAAGTGAGAATGATTGCTTCATCGGTTTATGGGGCCTTTGCTTCATATTTTCGTCCGCATTTTACGATCATAGCCTTTAGTTTTCCGAGCCTCTCGGTTGACGGCGTATCCTAACGCTCATGACTATTTCACCCATTCTTTCAGCCGCTATGCCCGTGTCATCAGACGTGGCATTAACGACGGAATTAAATAAAAAATCTTTGTTGTCGTCCTCGGGTTTATTGAGGCGGCAAGACACTACGAACCTCGCGCCACCGAACGCCAGTGAAAGATAATAATAATAATGGAAATTTATTGTTCTAGGACTGGTGTCCTGTGGAACAGTATACAATGTGGCTGGTTAGATTTTGGTTCTGTTACAAATAAAAAAGGCGAGATCAGGCAATACACCGAAAATTATAACATTTTCAGAAATAGTGATGTCCTCAGATTGCAGGGTCAAAAATAAAAATATTGATTTACATAACTAATTTACATTGATTTGATTATGAATATCCTTATATACCGATATAAGCACATACATATTCGTACTAATGTATACACATATGCACATACAAAATATAAAATGTACACATGCACGAAAAAATACGTATATACACAAATACAAATATACACATAATTATGCATCAGACAATGGATAAGACAAAGGATTTTCCATTAGGGTTCGCACAGTTGTTAAATAAAAATTTTTCATACAAGTTGGCTGACATGAGACACTTAAACTGGTAAGTATGTTTTGCATTGAAAATTTGGCAAGGGATATCGTTCCAAATTCTCATTGCTGTATTTAATAGTGGTTGGTGGAATGAGTTTGTTCTACATTTAGGTATTTTAAAGCGTCTTCGTGCCCTTACAACCTTGTCAGAATTACTAAAGTTGACAAATATTCTTTCATATAAATACTCAGGAGTCTTGCTTGACAGTAGATGAAGCATAAAAATGGAGAATTGTAATTTTTTTCGGTATCCGAGTTTTCAACACTCAATCTTTATGTAAGAAGGCGTAATGTGTTCATATAATGCCTCATTAAATATAAATCGTTCACCAGCATTGAACAAGATTTTCATTTTATCGGCACGTAAAAGGGAGCACATTGTTTTATTTCTTCATGAGCATCGGCGGAAGTTTGAACGAGCGGTGAAAAATCACGCGTGATGAACGCAAAAACCCTCTCTGGTTTGATGACGTAGTCAGGGTGTCCACTGACCGGGAAAATGTGGAATTATTCGTGAATTTTCAGCTCCGGGAAACGTTCGTGGATTATTCGTGAATTACTGGTTTGAGGCGGGAATTTTAAAAATAATTATTTAAAGACAAAAAAATTCTTATTTTATAAATAAAATCAACAACGACTTTAATACTGTTATTAATCTGTTATTTGACTATTATTAATCGGTTATCTGTGACTTTAATCTGTTATTTGATAACTGTAGTATCTTTCTAGTATTTTACCTTAAAATATCTTACCTGTGTGGTATGAAAATGTAATTTCTTTTATTTTACCGCCACACCTATTCGATTCAATACAGAAGATCACATTGTATAAATTTACATACATACCAATCACGCCGTTCTCTTTCGGGGTAGGCACAGTCAAAATGTTTCACTCATTAATACATAATTGAACACCTAACTATGCTTCAGTGATTTCCTCCATACTGACCTATCCTTGCAAACCTATTTTTCTTCATTTACCCCCATACACTGATTCATACACGCCCTCCTGTTTTTAAGACTCCTAATATTCCTCCTCCCAAGAATTTCCTCAACCACATCCTACCACAACTTTCTCGGCCTACCTCTACCTCTCACAGCAATCATTCTACTCTCATGTATCTGTTTCGTTATTCGACTCTCATCCATTCTCTCAACATGGCCAAACCACCGAAGCACACTCCTTTCATATATGTCCATTACTGGAGCATCTAACCAACATTCATTTATTACCCAGTCACTCTTCACCCTATCCATCCTACTTTTGCCGCAAGCACTCCTCAGATAACTCATACTCAAGGCGTTTAGTCTACTCTTGTGTCTATGCCTAAATTTAATCAAAATAAATTTACTTTCGGTCTTGGATAATAAATCGTCATTATTATTTTGCTTATTAATTCTTCTCTAGGACTGAAGTTCTGTATTCTCAACAAAACATGATGTGAGCAAGTCTACTTCTGGTTTGGTCTTCTTAAAACCAATATAAAACTTTCTACCGATAAAACTGCATATTTGATTACTTTATTTTAACACGTATTTCTTATTTTATTATTTCTAATTTTTTATTACTTTATTATTGGGATTCTTTATTATTACTTTTAGGTTTAGCTGTAACAGCTAGAAAAATCCATATTCTAAATAAAACTTATAAAACATCACTTTGGCTCGTATAAAAAACGTGATATTACAACCTGGAATTTCGTATAAATGTAGCCTTGAAACCCTGGAATTATGCTTGAATTTAATATTTTGACTTTAGTGGACACCCTGATAATGCCCTCTCCATCTACTTCAATGGTTAAAACCATGAATATACGTATGGATTGTTGACTCTTAGCCAAAAACTGTTGCTTAGAATTCTTTGTTGATTGTGGCTGAATTTTGTCGATTGTGGCTCCGTCTAGTGATGAAAAACGGCAGTTCAAATGTAAATACAGTCTACAGATCGTAAATATTCACGTCTTACCGGTTTTAATTACCAGTAATCATAATGCAGTGGATAAAAAATGTAGTACTACACGCGGGACGTAATTACACACCTTTTAAATATTGTCCGGTCTACAGATATATTTAATTCCTCTACAAATATAATTACACCAATGCACAATTAACTTATTAGCACTTCGTGAATATCGTTGTACGGAAATGTAATAATAATACGAGGTGAAAAAAGTGGAATGAATAAGAAGACATTTACAAAGTAACTGTCAGGTCTCAAAAATAGCCAGCTATGATTCACAGCATCAAGTAGTTTGTATCTCTTCAATCGTTAGGTATTGAATATATTTACCACAATCTGACGTTAACAACAATCAACTACGGCCATTTACGAGTCGACTGAAAAGACTTTTTTCTAACAATAAGTAGCGCCAAGGACTGGGTGAACTAAAAGTGGAAATTTTGGCAACACGTAGTCTAGACAACGAATCCAAACATTAGAATCCGTTATGTATATTCATGGTTAAAATAATGGGATGCGAACCCGAGTAATTAATCCTTCCTCGGCCGATGCTTTGGGTAAAACATTCCTCCCGGAAATACGTGTCCAGATGCTGGTACATGTGTACGTGTGGTCGTGGAGGCGTCACGAGATGCAGAGGGGAGTGTGGGGAGGGTAGCCTCCCACATCGGTAACCTTCATATCTACTCGAATTCCCTCCCTTCCTCGTTACTCCCTCCGCTCTACACACGAACGACCCCGGGCGGTGGGAAAGGGGCTGGGGGGTGGAGGAGTTACCCTCCTCCCCCTTTTTTTTTACCCTCCCTTGCACGGCTTGTCCACGACCCCACGCAACCGCGTGCGTTATCAGGTTTCCGGGCAACCCAAGTTTGCACGTCCGTGACCAGGGGGCCGAGAGCTCTACCCAGTCTTTGTATCGCATTCCTCGGAGGGCGATACCCGTGGAGGAGGAGGCGGCGGTAAAGAGAGGGTGTGGGTAGGAGGAAGGTTAGCCTGGGCTCGGGTGAGTGGCAGTGGGGGCGGGCGGGGAGGCTTGGCGACCGTGAGTCTACGAGTAGGGAAGAAGTCACCGTGAATGTTTGTGAACGAAGAGACCCCGGCGGACTGACACATCACACCGGCGGTCGCGAATAGCCGCTAATTGAATGTCGCCGTGCAAAATGGCGATAAAAAAATCCGCGGGTAATCAGCTTGAGCTTCGTACCCCTTTTCCGAAAATTTATATTTTCAAAGCAGTCCATCTGAAGAGGAAATGGAGGCCCGGGGCTCTTCTTGCATTGGATTTTTCGAGGTTGGGACTTCCACGTTCATCAGTGGCGTGGATACTAATTTCTTCATGGGGTTGAGGGTCATAAAGAATGAGAGTAAAGGCAATTTTCCACTCAGATAAATTTTTGAGAGGATGACAAAAGAAATAACAAAACAATTTGTGTTTTGTTATTTGTGCCTGATGATGATGTAGTACATCGAAACCTAGGTCGAATAAAAATATATCCTAGGGGAAAATTGTCTTTACTCTTATTCTTTATGATGAATTCTTTCCACCACTTCAAGCCTGATGCTTCTCTTTTTGTGGGTTGAGGATCGGTCTATGTTTTATGAATTGATGTATAATATTTTTTATCTTTCAAAGAAGAAAGTAAATAGTAAGAGCTAACGAGAATAATAATAATAATAATAACAACGTTTATTATCGTGGGCTACTCTTAGCCCCTGAGATAATGAAGTACAATTTTTCAAATTAATACAATTTTGAAATTCAAAAATTAGATGAATAATACAGTATTGAAACAATATACAAAAACGAATTAATTATACAATGGTGACAGGCAAAACAAAAAATAAAAAAAATAAAAATCATTGTAAGCTTGGAGTTCGTAATACAGCCGTACATATTACTGCAGAGAGCACTACTAGGATTACATTTAAATACATGATTTAGTATATAAACCGTGAGGAAAAAGGTAATTAATGATAACAGTAATAATTACAATAGGGGATGGATGGAGGGCTGCAGTCAACCAATCGCAGTATCGGACGATCGATGATGATAGCTTATTTCACGGAGACGTTAAAAGTATGTAACAGACTTTCGTGAGTCATGAGTGGAGCCTCGTCCTTTCTAAAGACACGGTGAACTCGATTGATGTTATTAGGATTCAAGTATTTCAATCGTTCATATATTCACAGTCAATGCTTTTCAGTTCCCCAGAAAAAGGACAGGAAAAGCCGTATTTCTCGGTCACCCGTGAAATATTGGTAAAAAGAGTAACAGAGAAGGCACCCGTTGAAATTCAACGGGGTGGGGGAGAATAGAATATTGATCATAATCAACCCATTGGCTTAAAGAGACGGCGATTCGCTGTCCTGCCGGACTTGGGCCTAAATTAAAGAGCCGGCGATTCGCCGGTTGTATATGGCGTTGTCTTTTAACTAGCATAATTAATTAAAGGGATGACATTTCGAGGTAAAATCTATACTGTCGTTTTGCATGAAAATAGTCATATAGGTAAAATGCATTTGAACCCCTCTTATTATTTTGCTCATTATCGTGACGTTATAAATCAGCCGCCACCCTCATGATCACGGATGCCCGTCTGCTATCGCTACTCGGTGTGGAGAGCTTGCCACTTGCTTTATAGGCACTCTTTATCCATCATATGATTAATCGTCTTCGAAGTGCTTTCTGCTAACATTGCTTATCGTAGATTTGTCCGCCAGTGTATTCATTTCGTCTGAGGAGGAGGAAGCATGCTCATTTAAGGCGGCTTCTTTTTTGAGGAGTCAGACCTGCCCAATGATATGAGAACATCTTGCTGTGAACGACTATTCATGAGAAGATATTACTTTGATATCAATTTTGTTTTCCATTACACCTCATTCAGAATCATCACAAGATAATTTGTCGGCCCCGGTAGCGACGGGGTAAAGTCCTCGTCTGCCAACCCAAGGGTCGCGGGTTCGAATCCCGCCTGAGGGGAATTATCAACCAGGGCATGGGTGTTAGTGTTTCGTCCGTTGTTATTATTATTCACCCGATGTAAATTGGCTAATTAAGCTGTATTCGGGGTAGTTAAGATAAAATAAAAAATAAATAAAAAAAATAAGTCAGCAGTTTATTCTGGAATATCAACCGTCCCTGTGCTACGTGCGCAATTAGTTTGTCTCCTTAGCAATCACTTATATCCGCATGTCATCACTGCCGACGGTGGTATTGTTCTCTGCTTGTGCAGCTGCACTCATTAGCAAATCTTCTTCGAGGTAACTTATGTCTTTTCACACTGCTTTCAGTAGTTTTTTGCAATCCGATTCATTTCCTCCGATTTTTGGAAACTCGCTTTTTAGAGACGAGGCCCTTGTTTTCGGAGGTAGTGATGTACCGAATGATATGACATCATCTTGCTGTGGACAGCGAATCCCGAGAAGCAATTGCTTGGCTATCACTTTTCTTTTCATTACGACTGATTATAAATCATCACAGTTTAAGACAACAGAGCCTTTTAGAATTTCAATGGCCTATTAGCCCTAAGTTTCGTATGCAGATGATTAGTTCGGCATCGCGTGCGGGATTATTTCATTTGTGCTTGTGCTCCTGAAAATGGCTAGTGGAAATGGAGAATGCTACTAGAGTAATGAAACAGAGAGGGCTCTGTTTGAGAGTGGTAGCTTGAGCGGTAGTGCAGAGGAAGATTCATCTGATGAACTGGATGGCATGGTTCAGTGTTTTTTTTGGTATTCTACCGGTTAAGGTAGGATTTGCTGTAGGATTTGCTGAATGTCAGAGAATCTCCTCCCGGTTTTCTACACTTTCCGAGGCCTATCGATCTCTAGTACGTCCTTTTTCGCCTCACCATACTATCTGCCCTTCTTCATCCTATCCATGAAACCCATTCCCTTTCTTTCTCTTGCCCGCTTGCCCAACATCCTTCCCTCTATCTCATTCTTCAGCAATCCCTCGCCTCTTATTTCATCCTCCAGCCATCTACTTAGCCGATCACGAATTTCATTATGAAGTTTCCTTTCCTCGCCCATCATCTCAAGCACTTCCTCATTAGTCCTCCTCTCTGTCCACCTCACCTTCTCCATCCTTCTCCACACCGACATCTCAGATGCCTGCAGCCTATTTTCGTCCTTTCTGAGGGTCCACGTTTCTGCCCCATACAATACTGCTCCATATCAAGCTCTTCGCCAGCCTCTTCTTCACATCCTTGCCCGAGGTCCCCGTCATCGGCTCTCTTCTGTTACTAAACGCTTCCTTAGCTAGAGCTATTCTCTTCCGTATGTCTTTGCTACTATGTCCGTTTTCTTCTAGCGTGCTACCTAAGTAATTAAAATGCTCTATTTGCTCCAGTTTCTGTTCTCCAACTTGAATCACTAGCCTCGATTTCTTCGTCCTAAAGAATCTCATTACTTTTGTTTTGTTGTAATTTATCTTCACTCCGAATGTCCCGCACTGCATTTCTAAATCGTCTACCAAAACTTACAGTCCCATCGAAGATCCACTTACCAACGCCTGATCGTCCGCCATACTAACCGACTTAATCAGATGTCCTCCTACTTTGATTCCCGAAAGTATATTATGGCATCAATTCAATATTTAGTTCATGCTTCCTAAAGCTTCTGAAATTAAATCGTGTTATTCGAATGTGGTCCCCATTAGTACTGGGGAACTAACTGGCTCAAACCAGTGATGGAAATCTAAACGAAATTAAATACAATTAGTTTTTACCCGAAGCGAAAGTAAACTAACTTCATTTGTACCTGATGATGATGTAAAAACATCGAAACCTGGGTCGCAGTATAATCTATATTGTGGAAAATTGCAAAGTTTTTCAATTATGCATTATTGACTTATTACTATTTTTGACATTAGTTTCGTTTCGATTACCATCCCTGGCTCAAACTGCCTTACTATCGTAGTGCGAAGGGGGCGTGGCGACCGTGAGTCTACTCGTCGGACTGGAAGAAGTCGCCTTGTGTTCGTGTGTGAACGATGCGACCCCTCTGCTGCTGCCGCCGCCACTACTCACCCCTCCGCGCCTCCTTTCCCTTCCTCCCCCCTCATCTCTCCTCCCCTAATGTCCCCGCCCTCCATAGCTCCCACGGCGGAGGAGAGGGCGTCGCCTCGTTCCACCGCAAAGATCTCCCTCCCACCCGACCTTCCCACCTCCCTCTCCTGCATTCCGGTGGCTGCATATATCTGCCCTCTCTCCGCCGCTCCCCTTTGGCCCGCCCCACGCACGTGACTCGGGGAGTGATCGGCCCAAAAGTTAATGAATTCCTACGGTTATTTAATAAGTTTTCGAAAGTCTTGATTTTTTCCGGGCTATTCGAGATCCGTTTGTGGATCGATTTGGGAATTTTGTCGGACGAGTGGTGTGAAATTGTTTCTGAGCGTTCCGTGCACAAGTAGACATGCAACCATGGTTATAAGGAGGAGAATTTTGTTAGCAAGATAACGTTCGTTAGTGGGGGAGAACTATTGATTATAAAAAAGAGTCAAAGGGTAGTAGTCGGTGCGATTGCACAGGGGTGAATTGGATTTTTTAAAAAATATATCTACATTCTGCCTTTTTGCATGGGCCATTCTTGAAGTTATAAACCCGAGTGCAATGGTGTCATGTGCGAAATTGTCGCGGTAATGAAGTGATTTATCTATAGATGTGAAACGGAAATAATTTACCAGAAAGTTCTGCATTATTATTGTGTTTTATGGGCACATTTCGCGGGTCCTGTTTGGTGGATCATTTTTCGCAAAAAACAGGCCTCATTGTCGTGACTAAAGACGCCATCTGCTATCTTTTAATCTCCGCAGTGAACTAATGGGAGGAGCCGAGGGTAAAGGCATTAAGAAAAGGTTTGTGAGGAGCCTTATAATTAGAGTAGTGCTACTATGTTGCGAAACTTGATATCCCTAAGAGAGAGGAAGAAGGTGGATTTCAGGCGGTGGGTTTTGGAGAAGTACGACGGACGGAAAGGAAAACAAACTCAGCAACGCTTGGTATGACAATGGTGGAGAGGCAGTTAGGTCTTCGTATAAATCTGCTGGAGACAACGTTGATGGATGAAGGGTGTAAAAATATTGGATTTGTAATCTGTAAACTCTTTCTGGAGGTCTGAATAGCGTTGTATGGTACAGAAATGTGGTCACTGAG
Source organism: Ceriagrion tenellum (assembly GCA_963169105.1). Classification (NCBI taxonomy): domain Eukaryota; kingdom Metazoa; phylum Arthropoda; class Insecta; order Odonata; family Coenagrionidae; genus Ceriagrion; species Ceriagrion tenellum. The sequence goes on from OY720635.1 coordinate 62,039,279, forward strand.
AAAGGAGAACGAGAATAGGCTGCAGGCATTTGAGATGTGGGTGTGGAGAAGGATGGAGAAGGTGATGCGGATGGAGAGGAAGACTCACGATGAAGTGCTTGAGATGGTGGGCGAGAAAAGGAAACTTCTTTATGAAATTCGAGATCGGAAGAGTAGGTGACTGGAGGATGTAAAAGGGGCGATGGGTTGCTCAAGAATGTGATAGAGGGAAGGATTTTTGGCAAGCGGGGAAGGGGAAGAAAGAGAATAGGTTTCATGGACGGGATGAAGAAGGGTAGATCGTATGCTGAGGCGAAAAAGGATATACTCGAGCGAGGTGGGTCCCTGAAAGTGTAGAAAACCGGTAGGAATTTCTCGGACATTCAACAAAACCTACCTTAACTGGTAGAATACTTTTAAAAAAATGCTGGGAATTTGGAAGGAGTGGGATGGTCATTTTGGATATCATTTAGAGTGGTAGGAACTATACCAAATCGCAGAGGTTTTTTATGAGGAATGGATGCAAGTGTGGAAAGGGTTCGAGGAGAATGACGATGGTCCATAAAAACAATATTCTGACCGGTAAAACAAAAAATAGTCAAGTGGCCCAAATGTAACACCCAGCAGATATCGCGTTAAAATTTTCGTTTACACACTACTGTATTAATCTTATTGCCGTTTCTCATCACAGGGAGAATGGTGTTGACACCTTGATCGAAGTCTCATTTCGTTGAAGTGCCCTCTACTACCCAGATCCCTATTCCTCCCAGAATTCTATTTTTCCTACCCTTTGACTTAGATGTGTTTGATGTTTTTGATTCCGGGTGGATTTCACAATATTCGGTTACAGTAGTATGTTTAAAATAGCAGGTCTAATAACACTCAATTTTAATGTCGTCCAATGTAATATTAACCTCCTTTATTGTATATTAACTTCCTTTGATGGTATTTCTAACTACAACAGGAACTACCCGCCTTTGGTGTGTTCCTACAAATTTATTATTTTTTGTGTGGAGAAACTATTTACTGAACAAACGAAAATTGTTCTTTTTAAGTTCGTTTTTGTAGAATTCATGAGCCTAAATATTCTGTTCTTGCATTTTTCAAGTCTTATCTAATCCAAAAGTCATTTGCTCCAACGAAAAATATCTTCCATCTTGCGGTGTATGCGGACACAGCGTGTGAGAATATGATTGTGTGTAGGAGAAAACTTTGTTTGTGTGCGTACTGCAACCGCATGTTTCCGTATTTCGTAATATTATTGCTCAATTATTGAACGGCAACTGTGTAGCCCGTCCTCGTACAGCTGAAGGAAAACGGCTCCTAATATTCGTCTTTATAAATGATGTCTTTTACATTATAGTAAACTTGTCTGACGAGAGCCTTGGGCAACTCCTGCCCTCGATGGTATTTGGGAGACTTGGAAGTCGTTGAGGGACAGGTCTTAATGGAGTCAGCTATTTCGATATTCCGTGGTCTCGAACATCCAGTGGCTGTCGGAAAATCTGGATGGGATTTCTTGTTGTTCGAGTTTTTTAAAGTTCGAGTTGCTAGAGTTTTTAAAACCTCCTCTAATATTTCTATTTTTCGAAGTGTTAATGTTATGTCAAATTGATTTTACTTCTTCATCGACGGTAATTGGTCTACGATCAACAAACGTAATGCTTCTAATTGTACCTTCGTCCGAGAAATTTTGGAAGACATCTTGATCTTATCTAGGTTAAGGTATTAATTTAGTTGATTCGCTAAACCCTTACCCGATCAATGAGAAATCATGCTTGCACTTTACTGGGCTACTCAACAACCCGAGGTTTCAGGGTTCGAACACTGGAGAGGCCTCTTCAATTCCATCCAGTTACACTCGACCCCTTTGATTTCTATATGGGCAAGAATTTTTTAAAGCAGGCCTATGATGGAATGGTAATTACCTTCACCTGATGTGTATATTTCACATGCATAAAGGCTCAGAACCTGTGTACTCCATCTTCCACGAAGAGAGTCGACTCTGTTTAAAGAATATTTGTTTTTTTTATTTCGAAAGTAAGAGACGTTTACGCAGGGTGTGTATACATTATGTTCTTTTGTCAAAACTTCTTTTAAACATAACGAATTCGTAAGGAACCTAACAGAAGTAAAAGCCCAACGAGGAGGACAGAGAGAAAAATATGTAGGCCAATCAAAACGGAGTGCAAAACAGAAGAGCTTCTTGAACATAAATGAACTAACAGAAGACAAGATGGAGGGCTACAGAAAACCAATTTTAGGATTTAGTGACTAATGATGGAGATGATAAGTAAGACTGCATGGTAATACAGGTTGTGATAAGTTTTAATCATGAGTACTGCGAACTTAATAACTCGTTAGTTCCGCCTTGAAAACCAACGCGAAATATCAAAGCAGATTTGCGAGTCGCACACAGGCTCTTTCATGTGCCACTTCGGGATTATTGGGGAATAATTAGATCGCTGATTGCTCAGTTAGCCGGCGCCACGTTTCGGGCAATCTTCGAAACTACTAATAATGGCGAGAAATGGTAGCTGCAGATGCGCTTTCCTGCGTCTACTGGAGCTTCTTGTATACAGCCTCCATGGTTTTCATTTTTTTCCTTGTTAAATTGAAGGAGCGAATTTTATAGTAGGCACAAGATTTTTACCAATTAAAGATATAAATTTCCATGTGACATTCTATAAGACTGATATCTGTGACATCATATTTATATAAGGGATTGCGCACGTGTACCAGTACCACTTGAGCAGCTGCGATATCAGCGTAAGATTTTCCGCCTCATGATCACTAAATCTGTACGAATCCATCTTACTTGTGGCTTGACCAAGTATCTCGGTGGGGAATAAAATGGATTTCTCCCTTCTCATGCCGCTTGTGGCTTCGTGATTGACCTCGTATTTTTCTGAGCGTTGATCGCTTTTTTCCCACATCATCCCCGTTGAAGGAAAAATGATGAAGGCTTTTCTTGGGCGCGGATGTTTTTTTTCGGCTTTCGTCGTGAGAAAAGCCGGTCGGGATCTCATAGCCTCCGCGTCTCTTTTTCTCTCGAGCCTTTTTAACGTGCGTCATCGGCGCCTGTGCGACGGAAGTGGGGAAAGACCCCGAGCGGATTTGCAGCCTTATATCCCGAAGGACTGCGACCGGAGGTATCGTGTGAGCGGCAGTATGTAGTGTATAAACCTGCTTGGTTTCTGGGAATCAAGTCAAGGCTCTTATATGCCTTGGCTGGAGACAATGTTGGAGAGGGTCCGGGTGAGCGTGGGAGTCCGTTTCCTTTGCTGCGTCCGTCCATCGAACGCGGTATGTGTGTTCCTGTGCGCGGCGAGGATGGAAGTGCTGAATTAATGTTTTCGATAGAGGTTGTCGCGGGACTCCGTCGTGCCTGAAATCTTAGCGCTGCGGTTTCCCTTTGGCTCGTGGCGCTTCGGACGTGTGATCAGGTGGTACCTGTGGTGGTGGCAGTGATACTGGGAAGTTACCGACCACTGGGGTCATTTTCACCATTAAAGACATGTGAGTAGGTTAATGAACTACTAAGGATATAGTGGTGGCGAAACATAGTGGCAGTCGCTAAGGAGAAAAAGGTCTGAATGGAAGGGGTCAGCTAAGAAGCGGAGAGGAGACACATTATTGGCAACTACGCCATCACACTATATTCAGCTCAATTCGAAAATTCGACTAAGAGCCATTGAAAGCTAAAATGTTTATGCGAATAACATTTCGAGCATTTCTATGTTGGCAATGAAGGTTTTTGTGTTCTTTGAATTCCTGGTAGTCTAACGCGAAGACTACCGTACTCGCTGTCGCAGAGCTAATTTGTGGGGGATGTACTCTGAACTGAAAAGGGCCTTCTATTCAGATGTCACCTTGTTTCGCTGCCACTACATCGTTTAAACTTACTCGAGAGATGGTACTACCCACTAATGGTGTCGTACCTCAACTACTAATGAATATTATCACTTCACGTTTTGGATGCTGTTCCATCACATTTGGGCTGGCGAAGTTGATCCTGACTTGTGGAGTGGTACTTGAGATACGTAGAAAGGTAGGAGGGAATACGTAAGCACTAGCGTACTGTTTATGGTGGTGGGAGAATTTTTGTTTTTTGTGCAAGTATGCGTGAAATTTTGCATTCGTGTTTCTATTAGTGATGCCTAAGGATATTAGGGATGCGAACGGAAATTGACAGTGGATGAAGACACTGGGAATAGATGGAAGCAATACATCGAAGAACTCCGCCCAGGATTGTGGCACTCTATGGATCGGAAGCATGGACCATTGGAAAAACAGACCAAAAATGACTTCATTACTAAATGTACGGACTAAATAAGAAACGACGAAGTTGACAGAAAAGTAGAGGAGGAAAGGACCGTATGGAACACCATAGAGAAAAGAATCTGATGGATTGGGCACACACTGAGGCACAATGCGTTTGTGGACAACATAATTGAAGGTTGAATAGAGGGACAAGTCCCCAGAGAAAGACCCAGGAATGAGTTCATGGACCAAATAAATAGGAAAGTACGTAGGAAGTGATACCAGGAGGTAAGGTAACTAGCATTAGATAGGGAAGGATGGAGGGCTGCAGTCAACCATTCTTAGGATTGCAAGACCTATGATAATAACCCATGGAGAAAACTCGAAAAAAATTGCATAACATCGCTCTCTGTCTAAGGCTATTCAATGCCTAGGCATTGATCTAGCCTAGCAATCAAAGGCAATTCACGTTGCCTAATGGCACATGACATATTTTCCGTCATGAATCGGTGACAAGTGTAAACATTTCGTTCTAAATGCCAAATGTTCGCGTTACCTTATGGCACTTGTCGTAATTACTCGATTGCATAGGTACAGATTTCTTTCTAAATTATGCATTTCTAGGTATTATACTTGTTGCTTACAAATATAAATATCTAGGTGTCGCTCCTAGTCCTATGCACGAAAAGCACTCACATATTACAATATTATTTCGTCTAAATTTCTAATACATTTCTCGTCCAAGGCACACGTCATGAGTATTTAGTACTTCTCTCCGAGATTTCTGTGCGAATAAGAACGTTGAGATTTTATCGAATGTTCTGCTGAGAACCCTCAAGCGCAAGTGCTTTCAAAACACCGGCGACAGTTCTTTTTGTCAAAGGTGCGCGCCAGAAATGTCGGCCGCTTTTTTCATCGAGTTCTTCGACCAAAGGCTCGAGTCTTTCCACTCTTTCTCAAGTATCACACCGGATCCGTGCCGAGCATGCAAATCGCCGGGCATAGTTTTTTTTTATTTAATAATGGCACGCGCCATATCTGTCGGTCGAATGTTTTTCTTTTATAAATGGAGTTCAATCGAGGTTAACTGGAACAAAAAGAGCTTCAGTTTACTCATGTATCCGAGGCAGTGCACGCAACGGTCGCACTAGTTTAAAACCGCATTATCTCGGGACACTGAAACCATGTGGACTGAATCTGCAGGACACGAAACTTATCACGGAAGCCGTCGCGTGATTTCACTTCCGATCGATGGCTTATGAGGGTAAATGGACATCTTTCTATATTTCTCCATTCGCGTTGAGCCGGTTCTGTAGGGAAAAGTTCAGACGCAGCGTACGATCGAGGTAGTCGATTACCGATAAAATTTTCACCTTCAGGAGTCACTTCGTGGAATTATTTTATATTGGAATCCATATTGAAAATGAGTATTGTACTTACTTTTATTCAGGTGAGGTATTTACAAAATTAAATACAATAGTTGCAATTGAGCTTACATAAGTCCAACTGGACAAAATTTCAAGATACGCATCAAAGAACAACCACGTAGTTACTTTAATATGGATACGAACTCTCAATTTGCCAAGCATCTGGTTTTTAATAATCACATAAGTGTATTAATCCTCTAAATTTCACGTTCTACCAAAAGGCTTAATAGTGGGTGCTTTGGAGCTGATGGAAATTATCAGAAATAAATAAAATGTTGTCTTTGGGACTTTTTGGTAATCCATTTTTATTAAATAATACAATGGATAAATTAGTTAAAACTTTTACTAAAATCACAGTTGAAAAACACAAGTTAAAAAACACGACCCGGGTTTCGGCGATAAGCACCATCTTCAGGTCTTGGGTGCTTAGCGCCGAAACCCGGGTCGTGTTTTTTAACTTGTGTTTTTAAACTCTGGTTTTAGTAAAAGTTTTAACTAATTTATCCATTGTCTTATTTATTAATTATTAGAAAGTCAAGTAACCTTAGCAACGAGCTCCCTTTTTCCTGCCTTCCGTCCCAAAATTAGTTTGTCCCCCCTTCATAGCGTAAGGTTACTATCGTAGCAATTAATAAATAAAAGATAAACAATTGTACCTGAAAATGCAGCAAGCTGTGAAACACTTTGAACGTGTATAGTAAATATCTGTGGAAAAGTACAATATGCATTTTCAATATGGATTCGAGTAGTCTATTTCCGTTTATCTCGATGACCAAATATCGGTGACATCCGAATTGAATGTAACAAATTTTTCTGGGTGGCAGACACAGGGTGGAAAGGACTAGATTCCTGGTAGGATTACGTCTCAGGAAAAAGTCTCTTTTTTTTCTTTGAAGAAGTGAGTTTTCTACCGATGATTGAATTTTCTTAACCACGACCCCGGTTCACGTTCGTGGGCGTCGTAATAATGTTGTAAAGATGGAGGGGGTTGGGAATTCTCCAAGTTTACACTTCTCAACTAATTTCGAATTCTTGGGTTCATTTACGCTACTTATATCGATTCATTCCTTTATTACTGTCATAAAATGCGATAACTCTGATTATGATTTCCGTTTGAAAATGAACGGATTATGGCCCCCTACGCGTGAATGGATTTAAATGGCGCGCCGGAATCTCTCCCTCGATGATGTGGCCTTAACCTTGTTGTCTCCTACCCCACCCCCCCCCCTCCCGGTGTCTATCGTGCCACGGGGAGTGGGACTTCGTTCAAGTTTTCGTGTCCGAGAAGGGAAAAAAGAAGAAAAGAAAATAAAGAAATAAACGCCCGCGGCGGATCGTCGGGGTGAAGAATTCCGAGCGGATGTGGAAGGAAGTCTCCGATCAAACCGTATACTTACGTATTTCAATTTTTTTAAGTCCACGCGATGCGCGTCCGGCCTCGTGTCGTCGGAGCGCATGCGCGTTGGTTCAGCGAATATTTTCGCGCCGTGACCGCTCTTATGAGGCTAGCACACGTTTCGGGCGAGACGACGTGACAGGTGTCACCTCGCGATGCGGTGTGCGTCCCCGTGTTGCGCGGTGTTGATGGTTCACCGCGGCTCGTTTCCTCTTCGTTATGGAAAAATAAAAAAACGAAGGCAATAAAGCGCTAGCTCTCTCTGTCGTCGGACAGAGGTTATTTTTTTCTGTCAAAATATTTCATGGGAAGCAGTAGCGGAATAATTCTCTCTTGTGATTAGATCGTGGCATTCAAGAAGTTTTACTTCCTCAAGGAAGCACGGGTGGGGTTGCTTGGAGATTGGCCTATCTTTCATACAGGACGACGTGTAATTATTGCTTCTAGGATAATCTCTCTCTATCTCGTTGGACTGACTTTTTCCGGTCAAACCATTTTATGAGGAGCAGTAGCGGAGCAGTTCATCCATGTTGTTAGGTCTCATCTAATCTACGAAATACCGTGCAAGCCACCACCAGGGTGTGTGCCACGGGATGATTTCACACCAGCCACGCAACACTCATCCCAGCTGGAGTCGCGCACGCTAGCCCGGATGCCTGGCGCAGGCCAAAAGCAGTCAGGATGACAATACGCGGTCAGGCCATAAACTAGCATAGTGCCACGTAAAATAACATGCTAGCATGCAGTATACTATTTACAACAACTGGTTAATTTTATTAATGCGACCAGTGAATAGTAATGCAAGGTACTAAGTCATGCAGTTGCTACACCTTGCCGGATATTTCATGCAGGGTTAGTTGCTAATAGTGATGTTCAGACATTTAGAACAGGTGCAAAACCTGTCGTCGTCGCGGCCCTCAGATTCTCTATCTCTTCTGTTTGTATGAAGTTTGCTTGGAGGTTTTCCTACTTTCCTGGCAAGACAGCGAGTAAATATTGTTCTCAGGGTAATCTCCCGGTTAAGGCGGTTGAAGGTAGAAGAAGGGGTGAAATAAAAGAAATTATAATTTCTCTAAGATTGTTACGGGCGCGGTCACCATTTTCCTTGCGGATGGATTCATTCTTCACCCTGCATACCTCCTACCTTGCTCCCTCCCCATACCCTATTCTCTGTCGTATAGCTAGTAATAATACGGGATCTCAAGTGGACAAATATCATTGATTCCCTCCTTGTGGCTTCGTAATTATCATCCTACGACGATTGCACGCTGGGGCCATAACTACGTGCATTCGTTCCAAATTACCTTAATGTGTTTTGTTTCAATTTACTCGAAGTGTATTTTGTTTGCATTAATTTGAAGTGTACAATATTCCTGTTCCAAAGAAGTGCCTCTCCTATGTCAATAAATATCATTATTGTTACCTAATCCTTAAGAAGAATCGTTGGAAATTTTGAAATAGGGACGAAAGTTCCTCCGTAACTTTTTACGCTTTTGGTCCCGTCCATCGTGACTGGTAATTCAAATGACTCTAGAATCTAGCAATTTTTTCAGTAACTCCAATACTTGTTAACAATATATCAGTCAATTTCAACGTGAATGATAGAAGAAGAGGTTACTACTTATAATTAACACAAGACTAAATTTATTACTGAGATTGGCCATTTACTATACGAAATTAAAGTTTGAATTTTTGTGACTGGCGGAATGTAAAGTTATACTTCTCTTCTGTCTCCATCGATTCAAACGAGGACTTTAGTCCTACTTAAGAGTTTAGTTATTTTTTATACAAATTCTGTCATGGCTTAATACATAGAATTGAAGATACATTCCCAATAAATTCATAAACTGTAAAAAAGTAATAATTAATAATTGTATGGGGGCTACATACCAATAATCACGCTACGGTAAGCCTGTGCCTGCTTCATATTTTGTGATTTATACTTAAATGTCGCGAGAGTATGCATCGGAACTTTCAACGGTAAACAAATTTTTCTTTACGACTTGTTTTCTGAGAGGCTGTCTGACTTTTTCCCTTCTCAGATAGTGGGAAAATCTTTTATCAGATAATGGAGTGAATTTCTTCTCGTAATGTCCTTGCTGCTAGTAATTCACATTCGGAGAACGGCCCAAGTTAATTGGACCCATCCAACATTTCATTTGCATAATCTCCAACCTTTAAACGTATTCCGTTTACCGGTCCTTCCGGGAAAAGCTCCTAAATAATTTAATGTAATCATGAATGTTCTAAAATTACGAATGTTATTGCAAATATAAATCTTATGGTTATCGGCGTTCATTTGTTGAACTCGGGAAAGTATTTAACGTGTTATAAAATCTTCTTTGAGGCCAATAAAAAAATCAAATGCCTACCATATAAATCGACTTGTTCATTCATTATCATAAGTTCCCCGTGATATCTTTTTGAGGATCGATATTTTTAATTTTATTGAATTCATGATGAAATAAGCAGGTTGGTATGCAGTGACAGTTTTTTTCAGATTAGTTAGCTAATCATGAAAATTGCCCGTGATGTTCGGATAAAAAAAGTTAATAAACCTCAGTGGATGTAGTCGATTTTTCATATGACCTACCTATGGCATTGATTGCTGCGCTGGTATAATTAAAAGTCGATTCATTGCCCGATTAAAAGTCGATCCGTGATTATGACGGTTGTGTGACACCATTTCGATTCGCGTGCGTGAGTCCGCCGGCAGGGACACGTCCCGTGCCTCCGATGTGCGATTAATTTTTTAATTCGCGTTTCCGGCACGATGTGGTGGTGACCGCGCGAGTTCGCGTTGTCGCGGTAGGCACGTGACTTATCTTCTCCCCCACCCTCTCTCTCTCTCTCTCTCTTCCACTCCCTCTCGCGGAATTCGATTGAAGCTCCGCAGCCCCTAGCGCGCCGTCGGCCGACCGACCGCCGCTGTGGAATGGGATTCGACAGGACCCGCGTCACGTAATTAGAGTAAATAGGTGGTACCGCACGACATGTCATGCGGGTAGTTGACGGCCTTTCTTTTTTTCTTTTCCTTACTATATGTTTTTTTCCTACCCCCTCACTCTCCCACCCCTTCGGGAATACTCGGGCGCGCTGTTGCGCCGCCGTTTGCCGGGAAAGGGAAGTGAGGGAGGCCGCACGTATCCGGTTGCGCAACGTATGAAGACTGGGAGAAAAAAATGAAACGAAAAAAATGAATAAATGGCTGAAGTGGGGATGAATCAGCAGCCCTCTTTCCCTCCCCATAAACCCCGTCCCTCCCTCCAAAGCCACCCCAAGGCATAAAACTATTTCGGAGTCATAATAACGAGCGGTCTTTTTGGTCGTGGTGAAGTTTCAACTACGAGGGAAGCTCCAGTAGGGTATTTACCCCTAACGGCTCCTCTTGAACTCTTTTGGGACGTGACGTGTATGCACGGCCTAGATTTTGCAAGGGAAGTCCTCGGCCCGTGAGTATTTCCAGGTTGCCAGAGAATCGATGTTTATTACTTCCAAAAAAATGCAAAATACACTTTAAAATTTGTGAAAAGCTCTGTATTAAAACCGCTTTACACGGTACTTGTTATTGCACGAACGAATGTATCATATATTGTACAATGAAATGAATAGAATTAGATCAGGTTCTATTTCCCGTTCAGTCATTCAGACAATCATACATTTTGCCATTTTACACGGTACAAATTTCCTCATGAAAGAGTTCATGCATTCGTTTGTACAATAAAATGTACCGTGTGAAGCGGCTTTAATAGTTTTTGTAGCTTTCGGTGAATTCCAAGTTACCTGCTGAGTTGTACCCTCATCATAAGATATAAATGAAAGCTCTAAAATGATTTACTTCTAATGCCCTTTTAATATATTTATGTTTATATGGTTACAACTATATTTTTTATTTAGATTTTAAATTTTTAACTCCTTCAAACTATAAAATACGCATTAATATTGATAACATCTTCAAGAACAGGGAAGTGTTTGATTTCAAAAGATATCTTGGTCTTAAGAATTTGAAATTCCTCAATCTGGCCTAATAATAAAAGAGGGTTGCCCGCTCACTGCAAGTACTATCAGATGCTTAGCCGATACCATAGGTCAGCGGCTCCCAAACTTTTCTGTCCTGGGACCCACCTCCAACCTGGAATATTTTTCGCGACCCAATATTACCCGGCGCCGGCGGGACAAAAGACAACAGACCCGTACAACATAGCGAAGTCTCTTCGCTTTCACAGAAATAGTCTCGACTGACTATATAGTCTATGTTCACATTATTATTTTTAACGCTTCTTATTGTTAGTTTAGCGTTAGAACATATTTGAAGAGAATCTTTGGGTAATTATTTAAGATTTAATTTTTAGTTTAAAAGGCACCTTCCCTGCGCGACCCACCAAAATTGCTCCCGCGACCCATAGTTTGGGAACCGCTGCCATAGGTCAACGGAGTAACAGATAAAATTATGGCGGACGGAATTGAAACATGTTCCATTGGTGAATTATCATCAACCAAATATGGTCAACTGGCCATAATTGATTGGTTGAAATTTTTCTTGGTAAATTTCCGTATTTATTTTTTGGAGAGTATTATTATGACGCCTCACTTCATCTCTAGGTCTGACAAAAGCGATAAAATAAGAGAGATACATTGCCGAACAGACAAGTGCGAAAACTCGTTCTTTCCGCGCACAAGAAGTGACCACAATAAAAACTGAGCTCCACTAAATACACTCCCATAATACTTGTCACAATTTCACCTCCTAAAACCTTACCCCTTCGGTCTTTACTCGGCTGGTGTCCTAACACCCCCTTCCAGACGTCCATGCGGCGGCTCGCAGGGTAGTATGAGGATGTAGATGTTTTCTTGTTGATTCCTTTTGGTTTGCATTTACTTTAAAAATCGTTTTTTAAATAGAATACATGAGGAGGGTTAGCATGAGGAGGAAGAGTTATTTTGTCTTTTTAATGGTGTGTTTTTTTGTTCTTTTGTGTGATTTGTATGATATGCAGAGAGGAGTAGGAAGTAGATACAGCTGAAGGGAAGTGTTGGATCTTTTGAGGAAATGTTTCCTCAAAAGAGTAGTGATTATCCGAAGAAACCCACCCGTCTGAAGTTGAGAGTCTCAGGCTTAACTTGCCGGAAATCCTTCATGGTAAGGGTTAAGAAATCACTGTAATTCTGCAAAATTTTCATTCATACATGATCTTGATTTTGGTACTGCGCGTCATCATCAGATTATGGTCAGACGCTCTATAAATGTGGTCGTCCGTGGATCTATAGCTGTGTGCTGCACTCACGAGGTTGATTATAAAAGGGTGTTGTTTTCAAAGGCCCAAAAAATATCTACGCTGTTTCCAGGTGACGGATCTTTTCATCTTCTCAGTAAGTTTTAATTCACGAAGTAATTAAAATACTAAGGGAAGCTGCACGCTTCGTTAAAAACTGCCACGGGCGCCCAGAAAGTGTCACGCTGCTGATGGAAGGATTAGGTCGGGAGACTACACGCCAGACTTGAAGAACTCCGATTTGACGAGTTTCAGATCGACACGGATTATATTTATTCATCCCCGCAAGATATCTCTCGCAACGAGGGGGTGACCAAATCGGAGATATACACTGCCGCACTGACAAGTGTAGAAGTTTCCTTCTTTCCTTGCACTGCTACTGATACAGGGAAGCCCCCCCTTTTTACAACCACTCCTCTCAAGCGACCACCCCTTTCAAGACCATTTTTAAGCGGAACTGGCGGTGGTCGCTTAATTTAGGTTTCGCTGTGTATGTGCATCACAGTAATATCATTGAAATTTCCCTGGAGTAACTAAATTATGAGAAAATTAACGCCATATGTATAAGTTTCTACAAACCCGTAGCTTCAAGAGTTCTTCCATTATTTTTAAATATCAGCCGCTCGTTCATTTGCATAATATGTACTCATAGAAACTGAACCCCTGTCGAATAGCATGACATTATCTTAAGACACGTTGTTAACACAGAGTTCACCTCTCCTCTCCGCCCTCTTTCTTTCTATTCCTTGGTTGGTGTCCTAGAGTTGTGGAGAGGCAGTGCATGGGAGGAGTTGCAGTGACGCCTCGGCGAATGCAGCGTCCTCCCCGGTGAACTAATAGGGTCACCTTGTGCTCTATCCTGCAGTCATTATCTAGTTGAGGCGAGCCACACCAAGATCACAGTTCGTATCAATTTGTTCGATCGGTTATTTTCGCAAATACCAGTGGGAGGTAGTTGGAGAGTCCAAAGGAATAGTTCGCCCGGCTTCTCTTAAAACAAACAACCCTTTTTTTAAATTTGAAATCTGAAAGAACGTCAGTCTCTTTTGATGTGTTTGCCGCTGAGGATGTGCTGATTGGTTATCTAGGTCTTTCAGCCGATTATTTCCGTACCGAAGCAGTATTTTCTTCGTCGTTGACCTCAGTGGATGTAGTGTTTATTTTCTCAGACGCGGACGGTTTGATGGTTGTATCTGGTGACTTTAATGCCTAATCATGAGGTATTTCTCTTTTATTGTAGCAGTCGTGATAGTGCTTCCAGGAAATATATGGGCTAAAGTTCCTGCCTAATAAATGTATTATTGGTCGAAGACTCAATGTGACGTCGTGATTTCATGTATTGACAGTGGTTTTGGGCAAGCATGGATTAAGCACTACCCCGTGATGCAACACTGTGTATATGGCGTCTGTTTAAATGCGATTGGCTCACGGTCGCGTGGAATGCTGGCTTGTCTTACTTGTGTTTTTACTGAACACATTGTCATCACTCGCATCGACTAATGGTTCGCATTTCTCAATTTATTTTCCATAAATTTTGTGATGTATTACACGAAATTAATGCACCGGAGAATTTTCAGCATTATTATTTTTGGAGAAAATAAGCAGTGATTCAGTTCCACTAGCTTAATTTTCGTGTTCGAGGTGCGGTTCAATGGGTAAATAACTTGGATTGTATCAGCCGAATATTGTCTACATCAAGTTTGGTTCAACTAAATGCTACGTTTATAGCGTTGTATTTCGTGGTGGCTTATTGTTTATTAGTTTCATTCTTATGTACGATTTTATCTTTTAACACACGAACTGCTTTTTTTCCAACGCTTTTTCGCCAGTATATTAAAGTAATTTGAGTGAGATAGTTTCCTAGTTATAATGGAGATCATATTCGAATTGTACGTTTTTATTTCAACAGCTATGGGGAGCATACATTTATTATTCCATCATTAATTGGGCATTACTATATTTTTATATGACAAAAATTCTGAATAATTAATTTTAAAAATTTATATAAATCCTCAACTTGACTCTATCTTCACGCGGTTTGTTTAACACTCCATTTTTGAAGGATTTTTTACGGCCCTGAAAATGTGACTGCCGTAGTTATGTAATTTATTTTCAATGAATAGTCGGGAAAACCTACAAACTAATCACTTAGTTTTTTGGCGAGATCTAGGTGTTAGAAATACCACATTTTAAAAAAATGTCTCTTTTGAGTGGATGCACGTAACATCTTCCACGTAAAAGGGTGGGTATTTTTCGTCAAAAATCTCGGAAAGTGATGCGGTAAGGGGCTGGTATTATGGTATGTTAGGATGGGTGATATATTTTACTTAAAAAAGAGACGAAATTTATTGATTTCTAGGTAAAATGATATTTCGCTCAAACTACCTTAAAAACAGCTGCGCTGATATGTGAGCATTATTGTGCCGAACGCGGTTAAACTGATTGGTTGTGTTTTTTTTTATTTCCCTCCCTTTGCCTGGTAGCAGCGTTGTCTTTCTCAGTCGACATTTCAGACATTTGGTCGTTAGAGAAAGTTGTCCCGACTCGACGATTTGAATGTTTACGATCTCGACGATCCGCTTCACTATGTTTTCGTCGCAACTTCGTCCAGCCTTGCCAACAGCAACTCTTTGAGGACTGACTGTGTAAAAAAGAAAACAATATATGCGCGTCGAATCCTCAATAACCGATCACCGTGCGTCATCTCATGCGTGACTCTCTTTCGAGTATTGCGTGCCCCGAAGAAGTGATTCACTCGTGGTTACCATTCAAAGCTGTCTCCCGTTCGTTCATTCGCGTATTTTCTGCGGTCGGTTTTGTGTGAATTGCATCGGTAATCCTACCAGAGCTCCTATATCGTACGTACTGAGAGGGAAAAGGCTGATTGTAGCATTTTCTTTCGGTGACTACCAACACAACAAGTTAGTGTGCTTATAAAAAAAGAAACCTTTGGATTCGAGGGAGAAAAATGAGATACAAGTGTGCAACCTACGAAGTGTTTTTGGTAACCCCGTATAAGTTTCGCTGATCTACTCCTCTACTCGTCGACGAACTCTCATCGTTCACCCACGCACACCTCAGAAGGAATTTGCCGATTGAGTCCTGGCGTGTTTTAAGTTCAGTTGCTTCATTAATTTTCTGCCCCAGAAGTGCTTTAAGGTAGGTGTTTGTCCATTCTTACGCTAAATGGTCAGTCTTAAGTTATGGACGGCGACATTGAACGTATCGGATTAATGGTATTTTGAATGGTGCAGAAATGAAAAATTTGCAGTTATCCGCGGAAATAAATTTGGCTGTGACCTAGGTTTCGATGTTTTTACATCTTCATCAGGTGATGATAGGTGATGCAGGAATGAAAAATTTGGTTATCCACAGAATTAAATGTTTCTCTTTAAATTGATCTTCTTGAAAACAAATGTATTCTTGAAAAAATCCTTCTCTAAATAGCTCTCCCACGCATGGTTTTCGAGGTATTTGCGTTCAAAAGTGGCCAGTTTCATGATTTTTTTCGTAAAATTTCGAGGCTATTACATGAAATTTTCTTTGCAAATGTTATTTATCGAAACCTTGGTCGCAGTGAAATTTATTTCTGTGGATAATTGCAATTTTTCTTTTCTGCATCATGCATAATCTTAGTCCACTCAATATCGTAGGAATCTTCGGATTTTATAGGTATTTTTAATGGCAATTGAAAGTTCTGCGGAAAGAACTACTCCTAGCAATGCGCGCTATAACAGGAACTTTCCTGAATTCTTTTTATTTCTGAATGATTAATGGCTACTAAGTATTGGACAAATTTCTGGTAATTAGCAGAAATGTGTACAAAGAGCGCAGTTGGATTAACCAGCAACGCGGTATTCATAGGTATTGTGACTTGGGAACAATCGGCATTCCTCAACGATTACCGGAATAATACTGTCTATGCTCTTACGGCGTCGAGCATAGCGGAAATGTTAAATTTTCCTCGTGAAATTATTGAAGGAAATTTGGTAAAGTGCGGCTTTGTGCACACCAGCGAAAAAAATTTTGTGAGAAGCTCCAGCATTTCACTAAAATGACAGCGACTCTACTAAGTAGAGTACATAATGAAGGCGCATTTAGAAAATGTAAAAAAAAACTCACCTCTCACTCGTATGGTTTTTGAGATATCTGCGTTCAAAAATGAAACCAATTTCATGATTTTTTTCGCAATATTTTGAGGCCATTACCGGAAATTCGGTTCGTAAATTTCCAGTATACCAGGACTAGCCTCGGTGTTTCCTTTAGAGGTTGTTTCAAACGCATTCAATTTCGTAGTTTGATGAACATGACTTAAATGATCAGTCGAATTTGAGGACGGAGACATTGAACGCATCTGACATCGCAAGTCACCGTGAATGAGTAACTTAATTGCTACCGTGGAGAAAATGCTTGATTATCCTGAGCTCTGCCCTAATGTCTCGCGTGGATGGTGAGCGACGCATTTTTTCTGAAGACACTCTGGAATAAAAAGACAATCAATATGAAAACTCTTTTTGCGATCCGTGAAGTTAGTTGAGATTTAACTTTTTTCTAAATCCCCGCAAAATTCCTCAAAACATGTTCATCTGTGATGCTAATGTGAACAACTCAAGGTCGAAATTTTGACTACGCGTTTCGACTCACGGAGTCATAATAGGATCCATGGCATTTTAACATAAAGAAACGTCGAATTTATACACCTGATTAGACGGTTGAGTATAGGAAATGGGAGTTATGTAAGGGGAAGAGAGAATCTGGAAGGTAATGGCAGAAAATATATAAAAATTGGTTTTCTGATGCTTCATGGTTTTTGTTAAAGTGTCATGTACCTCATGATGACTCCGTGAGTCGAAGCCATTGCGGCAGAGGGAGAGGGCGCTTGCTATGATGGCCAATGCTCGAAGCTGTAACGTGGGCTTGGCCTGTCCGCCATCTTTGTTAACCCTGATTTTCCTTTAGTGCATTAAGGCCGACGCACTTACGTTGCCATTTTACGATATTTTCCATCGATAGCGTATGAGAAATCATCATACACCAACTTCTACATTATGTATTATCCTTACAAATATTGTTTATATATTTAAATCACTAATAATGCCCAACCCCAGTGAAAACTATGGGAAAATCTAGTAGAATCCATGGCTCTAAGTTGCCAATACATGTTTCAAGAGTTACTTTAATTGCTAACTGACGGTGGATAATCATGTTTTACTTCTGCTAATTCGTAAATTCCGTCGTGCTATACCTTGGAGAGTAAGAAAAGAGCATGGATATCCAATATGGCTGTTATTGCGGTTGTCAGACTACAGTTTGATGACGTAATGCCCTCTACATGTACATTGTTGGCCAAAACGTATCGTGCATTATTATTAAGACCCATGCAAACGTGCGATTGTTGTTTCTCATGTCGCGTCCACACTGACCACTTAAGTGAGCGCTTCAGTGCACCATGTAGACGCCCTATCATCACTTCAGTGGACTTGAGTGATATCGATAGTGTTCCTTCAAGGTGATCGAGGCCTCGTCATCGATTGGTCGAGGAGTTTCGATTGTCATACGCACGAGACTTGTGTTTATATAATTTATGTGAGGAGTTGAGTATTTGTGTACGTTTTATTCTTCTTATTTATTAGTCTGTTCTGTTATACGTGTTTAGAAATCACCAAAATAAACTACAACACTCGCATGATGCAACGTTTTTTCCCGTGAACACTAGCTGGGGCTACAGTAGATTTAATATCTGCCATATTTCATGCTATCAGGGAGATTTCGAAGCATTAAGGCAGTGGTTTCTTTTTCAACTGGCGACAGAGACGTAAACGACGAGGCGGGTCGTGTTGTTTCTTCGGCCCAGCCGTAAGAGTATCCAGTGCGCTCTTACCCACACGAAAGGAATGCGCTCCGGGAGTGATTCACCCTTATAATCGAAGCGATCCCCGCGGCATCTTCAGGTATTGTCCCCGTGGATCTAATCCCTTATATGTTCTTAAATCGAACGTCTGTGGCGGACGCCCCCTTTTGCCGCGGCGGTGGCATTCGCCGTCCCGAATGAGGAATGAGGCCAGCCGTAGTGAGGAGAGGAGGTGGAGGAGGAGGAGAGAGCTAGTAGTCTTGAGAAGCCGTTCCCCGAGGCACCCACGTTCCCATTACGCCTTCTTTTCCTCGCCACGTTCGTTTCTTGTTTTCTTCGCTTCTTTCGCCCCTTTTCGATTAACTCGCGTGCAATAGTCGATTCCGGGGTGTGCTGAACGTTATGGCGTATCGATGCAACATGGGGTGCTTTCCGTTGGAAATGGTCCGCTGCTTTCTTCGTAACATTAAGACGCCGTTGATATGCATTTGTTTCTGACTCTGCGCTCATGATTTATTGCGTTTGAGCATGGTGTCAGCTGATTAGTAGGTTTTTGGACAGTGTATACCCTAACGTGTATCACGCTTTAAAACAGGTCGGAAGCATTGTTGATGTGCAAGCAAAAACTTGATCGGAAGAAACTTCTTGGCATTGAATATTAGCAAAAATGTATTTATTCTGGAGTGCAAGCTTTCGCAGCCGTTGATAGGTAGTGGCGAAATTTTCGAGTTTGACTGCGTCTGGAGCATTGCAGGCCCAAAGTTTCACCCGCGTTGCTGCGAGAATCTTCAGGGGTGAAGTGCATTGAACTTTTTTTGTCGTTCACTTCACTCCTGAAGACGCTCGCTGTAACGAGGGTGAAACGTTGGGCCTAAAATGCTTGAGACGCAGTCAAACTCGAAAACTTTGCCACTACTAATTTAATTATTTATTTATTTTTAAAAATTTTACACAATCCCATAAAAATGAGGCTAAAATAGTTTGTGGTTTGGTTGATAAATATTTTGAAACATGAATTTTTCTCATTTTTTATATGTCCGTTCCATTGGAAAGGAATGAAGTTTACTGCATATGCGAGTGTTTATTTTCATTTAAGGCGTCAGTCTTGGATAATTAATTGTTTTTTCTTTACTGAATGGTAAAAATCTTGCCTTTTTGAGTGTGTTCCTGGTACTAATTTGTTTAGTATTCGAAAGACATTGAGCAGTGATTTTAGTATGCATGGTGTTACCCTCCATCCGTCCCACTTTATCCCCATCCTGAATTCTTCAAACTTCCTCAGCAGTGTTCATAATATCCTCTCTTCTTCACCTTTTCCCATTTGGCTGACAATCTTCTCACTTCATCACTCACATCAGCAGCCTGATATCCTTCATTGTACCTCCATTAGCGCTATTCTCTAACAAACTCTTGTGGACAAATGTCACTAGTAATCACTTGTATGTTTTCACGAGCTACAGAATAGCGCTGCTGGTTTCCCTCCTACAATTCCATTTCCTCCACCCCATGTACGGACCTACATATATCGATGGGGTTGATTTTTTCGAGCATAGTACGATTATGTCAGATATTATCGGAAAAATTGTGAGTTTTCATATGTGCTTGAGAGGGTAGGCGAGGAAAGAAAACTTCTTAATGAAGTTCGAGAGTAGGTGGCGGGAGGATGTAATAAAGGGCCATGGGTTGCTCAATAATGTGATAGAAGGAAGGATGCGGGGCAAGCGGGGAAGAGGAAGAAAGAGAATATGTTTCATGGACAGGATGAAGAAGGGTAGATCGTATGCTGAGGCGAAAAATGATATACTAGAGCGAGATAGGCCCCTTAAAGTGTAGAAAACCGGGAGGAGATTCTCTGACATTCAAGAAAACCTACCTTAACCGGTAAAATACTTTATAAAAATATAAAATAACCAGGTATAACATTTTATTTCATTGTGCTGAGTCAATTCCGTCCTTATTTTAACAAATTCGGATTCGCTTTTTACGCATTATGGATTCCGTGTGATTTTAAAAATTACCTTGCCGGCCGCGGTGATCAGGTCGGTCACGAGGTTTTTCCTTATCTGTCTTTGCTTGGTGGCAGCGGTTTTAAACTGTCGCTTTCAGTCGATTTTTCGGTCTCTCTTGCGGGGAAGGAAGTTGCCCCGGTTCGCCTATTTTGAATCCGCGACCTCATGTTGCGTTTCGCTCTTGTATTGACGTCGCCTGTCTCAAACCGCCTCCTATCGCTTCAGTTGGGTTACGCGGGAGTATAATCTTTTCCATTGCGCCTGGATTGCTGTGCGTTTTATTTATTTTTTTCCCTCTCCATCTTTCGCCGACCAGTCTGGCGGAGAAGAACCAAGGCATGGAAGGCCGATTGGAGAGATACATAAAAGCCGCCCATTCTTGACCGCAATGACCCTAATCGCTTGGTCCGAGAAGCGAGCGAAAGTGTGTTTGCTCCGTATTGTTGTCTAAAGGTCGTTAACGTGCGAGACAGTGGCTTTAGCAGTCTGATCTGTGGATCATTCAATACAGTCAGCACGGCGCCGTGTGAAAAACTATGATGTAGACTATTTTTTGCCGGACGTTCAACATATTTTGCTAGAGCCAAACTATTTCTGCATCTACATCTGCATAATACCCCGCGAGCCGCCGCATGGGCGTGTGGTAGGGGGTGTTAGGTCACCAGTCGTGTAAAGGTGTATGTTTTTTGGAGATGAAATGGTGACATGAATTATAGGAGTGTATTTAGTGAGCTAAATTTTTATTGTCATCGCTTATTGTTCGCGGAAAGAACGAGTTCTTGTACCATCTGTTCGGCAGTGTATCTCTCTTATTTAATCGCGTCTGTCAAACCTAGATATGTTGTGAGGAGTCATGATAATATTCTCTGTGTCGCTCTGAAAAATATCAGTTCCGAATTTCTCAAGCAACCTAAGCCTGGCGTGTAGCCTCCGAGTATCTCGGGGCTCCCACCTCAATCCCTCTAAAAGTTGTGAGATACTATATGTACGCTCGTAGCAGTTTTTAACGAAGCGCGCTGCTTTCCTTTGTATTTTATTATTTCTTTTGGCTAAATCTATTTTACCAAGGTCCCAAATGCTCGTGGCGTATTCGAGGTGTGGCCTAACCAGAGCGAAGTAGCATCTCTCTTTGAATTTTTCATCCGAGGACCTTCCTATTATTACTATTATGGTAGAAACAATCACAGGAATAAGATTTAGGAAGTAGACTGCAGGACCAATAGATTAAAAATATAATTTTTTCCACTTACGATAAAGGACCATAATAGTGGCAATATATCAGTTATAGGATACTGACTTGGTTAAATAGGTTTTTTCAGTAGTGTTAAATATCTTAACATGATTATTAGGTACTAACCTCCCATGTAATCTCCGGCATGATATACTCTTGCATATTTTAGTACCTTGTAGTGCTATTTATCCGTCGCATTAATAGTGCCTACCAGGAGTTGTATTTTGAGGAGTGGACTGCATGGTAGCATGTTCCTCTACGAATCGCTTTCCTAGTTTCTGGCCTGACCGCGCACTGTTGTCCTGACTGCTTTTGGCCTGCGACTGGCATCCGGGGGAACGTTCGTGGTTCTGCTTCAAACTAGAATGAGTGCTGCATTCCTGGTGTGCAATAACCCCGTACCACTCACCCTAGTGGTGGCTTGCACGGTATTTCATAGATGTAGATGTAGAAAATAGGTGATCGCTTAAAGGTGGTTGGAGCGCTCATCGTGAGTCATTGATTGCACGTTTTAATAACTTAAGTAACTAAAAAAATTCTTGGATCACACTTCACTTCAATAGCTCCAT
This sequence comes from Ceriagrion tenellum, assembly GCA_963169105.1. NCBI lineage: Eukaryota > Metazoa > Arthropoda > Insecta > Odonata > Coenagrionidae > Ceriagrion > Ceriagrion tenellum. Next base: position 62,061,277 of record OY720635.1, read on the forward strand.
TTATGCGTAGGAAATTACGTTACATGTTGTAATATAAGTGGTGATAGAAATATATATTTATAAAGTTTTTCTTCAATAGAAATATATATGTATAAAGTTTTTCTTCAATTAAGGTAGTTTGAGCGAAATATCATTTCACCAAGAAGTCAATGAAGTTGGTTTCATTTTAATGAAAAATATCTCACCTTTCCAAAGATACCAAAATATCAGCCCCTTACTAAACTATTTTGCGAGATCCTTAACGAATTATACCAGCTCTTTTAAATGAGAAATTGTTCGTGTATGCATTCCAGAGACACCTTATGTTTTAAAAATTAGGTATTTAAAGTACCAAGATCTCGTCAAAAAATTAACAGTATGTAGTCATGTTTTCTCGATTGTTTTTTGCAAATAAATCATACTGTCACCGCAGTTATTTAATCAGAACCACCTTAAAACTTTCGTCATAAAGGAGTTTTAAACGTACCGCGTGAAACAAATGAGTCTTTAATTAAAGACTTATGAATATATTTTCAATTTATAACTTACAATTTCGGCCATATAAAAGTTATAATTGCATCATTAATAATGAAATCTTTAGTTCATGCTTCCTAAGGCTGCCGAAATTAAAGCGAATAATTCGAATATGGTGTCCATTATGAATAGGGAACTATCTCACTCAATTAAAGCATTGTCATGACCTTTTGAAGCACTGATATGGTTTACGTCGCGGAATTCGTATTTTAAGCAAAAATCGTTAATGAATACTTGTTTTTTTTATTCGGCTTGATACCTTGATATTTCTTGGGCATTATTATAATAATGTGAAACGTATTGTTTTGCGTTTAGAAGAAAATCTGTACGTATTACATCGAATTATTTCGACATATATGTTAAGTGACTCAAGAATTGTTGTTAAAATAGCGTTATTTTGCCAAGATACCAAATCGGTAACGTGCGGTTTTTTTCGCTTCATATTACTATTGAGTGCACGCATGAAAAGTTTCACGCAAATCAGCACGCGAAAGAAAGTCGCTTTAAACCACCTTAAACTGCTGAGAGAATGCGTGGATGACTTCAATGCCTGTTCAGTGAGAGACGTTTACTTGCGCCAGTAGATACCTCTTGACCACAGTGCTAATAAACCGTCATCAATGTTGACAACGACCCGCCCCGCGCCCTTGTTTTCTCGAACACAAAACATCCTTCCAACTCATGTTCAGGACACAAGCAAGTGTTTAAATTCCGAACTTTCGCTTGCGCTCTGTTCCTAGCTTGAACACGCGCAAGCAAATACTTCGCGTGAGCGGGGCTTTTGTAGCGAGCGCGGAGAGCTCCTTTCAGTCGTTGGCCAACTCTTTTTAACGTTCTTTAGGTCGCGAGACATCCAAGGCCGGTCGAAATTCTCCAATTAGGTGCCCAAGTCCTCCATTCAACGGAAGCAAGTCATCCTGAAGGGTGTCCAAATTCAATTGACAACTCTGTCAACGACGTCGAGTATTATTGTTGTCGGGAAGGAAGGGATCAGTCATTAAGGTAGATGACGAAGGAGTTACGCCATCAAACTGTGGTCCGACATCCGAAATAACTACCAAATTGGTTATCCCTACTCTTTCCTTACTTTTCTTTGGATAGCACGACGGAGTGGACTAATTAGCGGATGTAAAGCAAGAATATCCGCCACCTGTTTGGAATTTCAGGCTGGGAACTCGTGAAACCTGTATTTGTCACGCAGTATTATGGATTCTACTCAATTTTATCATAGTTTTTACCGGGAATGCGGTTTATAATCACTTAAAATAAATAATATATATTAGGTGTATTCAATTTAACGAAGTTAGGGCATACTGATTTCTAGTTAGTTATCGATGGAAAATATCGTAAAATTGCATTTTTAGTGCGTCAGCTCGTAAGCGCTGAAAGAAAATCGGGGTTAACAAATATGTCGGACAGGCCACGCCCACATTACAGCTTTAAGCACTGGTCGCATTAGCAAGCGCCCTCTCCATCGACCGAAATGGTGTAGTCTGTTCGTCGCGACAGTGATTTTATTCCTAGTTTTGTTATTGAAATCTCAGAAGCCTTATTTTCATGGTCGTTGAGACTTTCGTCGAGGAGACCCAAAAATTATTAGACCAAATCTATTTAAAATATATATTATAATTAGGCATTTAATATACAGTGTTATTAAATGCCAAATTATAATGTAGATACTTAATTGTCTCAGGGCTGAAGATAATTATAAACTTCCCTAATTTCGTTAAAAAAATCATGACACCTAATCCTGCCGAAGTTGCAATGGAGGCCAGAGTCAGTATAATTACTGGGTTTCATTAAGAGGTAAAAGCTTCAGTTCAGCGGTTTGTCCTGTAAACATTTACCCAAAAGAGCATTTGTATGAAATTCAGAAAAACAACAGGCAGTACTAAGCCCAAATTTACTCATTACTGCAAATTTTGTACATCCTAAGAAAACAGTACTACTAAGCACAGGTACCCCCAAGGAAGTTTGAGCGAAACATCATTTCACCTCGAAGTATGTGAATTTGATCTCATTTTAAAGAAATCTATCTCACACTTCCAAAGATACTAATATATCAGCCACTTACTCATTCCTGCTTTCCGAGATTTGTAGCCCATAAATACCAGCTCTTTAACATAGGAGAAGAGACGTGTATGCACTCCAGAGAGACCTTATTTAAAAAAAAGAACGAGGAATTATTAACCATAACCTCTCGTCAAAAATTTAACAGTGTGTAGTTTGTACATTTTCTCAACTATTTTTGAAAATAAATCAAATAGTTACCGCATTAAATGTTTCAGGATCGTACAAAACCTTTCGTTGTGAAGAAGTTCTGAACGTGCCGCGTGAAAAAAACGAGTCAAGTTAAAGACTTATATAGATATTTTTATTAAAATACGCAGAATTTCAGTCATATCAAAGTATTTCATTGCTCGATTAATAATGCCGTATTTAATTCATACTCCCTACAGCTGCTAAAATTAAAACGTATAATTCCAATATGATCTCCATTATGACTAGGGAGACCTCGTTCAAACTACCTTAAACCATTCCACGTTTGGACCACCCCTGAAATAATTTGGGCCCAGCTTCATGTGCTGAGAAAGAGAAAGAGGTGTAATGGTTTCCTTTCGCATCGTTGAGGAGGGAAAGCGGACGGAGAGCGAGGGTTGCTGGGGTCAATAGGGGAGGGGAGAGGAAGGGATGGGGTCGGAATGCTGTGGGGACCCGTCCAAATTGAGGTCGCGCCCTTCGTCGTCTGCCCTCCTCCCTCCCTCCCGTCAGCTCTCTCGCGGGTTGGTTCCTCCATGGGCCGTTGACAATGGCGAGGGATTCTTCATCCCTCTAGTCCGCCATCCTGTCGCCGACTCACCCGAGTGGTACGACAAGAGGGCTGACATCATTCTCTCCGCGACACACGTATACACATCTACATCTACAATTTATCCTGCCAGCCATCTCAAGAGTGTTTGACACGGGGTGGCTAATCACCAATGTGCACTACAGTGTAGAAATTAGTATTCATCAACAAGCACCAAACTATAGAACAAATATATACAAATGCCACAAAAACTTTTATGATAATCTCTAATGCAGCTACGTAAACGTGGTACAAAATTCATGCAGAGATAATGCGAAACATAGTTTTAGCACTACGCGGCAGATTTAGAAACATGCATCAATAAATCAGCTATACTACTTGTCAACTAACCTATTTAAAAGTCTTAATGCATCCATTATGGCTTATTTCTGGGATAATCCGTTAAAAGTTTTATGCTCGTTAACGTTTATTTTATTTTGAATCGCTGAGAACGAACGAGGAGGTACTGGATATGGTTGGAGAGGAGAGGAAGCTGGTGGTGGAGGTTCGGAGGAGGCGGAAGAGATGAATGGAGGACGTCTTGAAAGGAGAGTGAAAGAGGGCTATAGAGGGAAGAACACAGGGGAAGCGTGGAAGAGGAAGGAAGAGCCCTGGGCGAAATGAGAAGAAGAAGACGCCAAGAGGGATTTAATGGGGGATCATGTATAGGTGGTAAAACGGAAGGATATGCCAGAAATTAGGACGTTAGAATGCGTACTGTCCCAAAACCTATCAATCAGCTAATAGATTCCATTGAATGAAACAATAAATGAATGAAAGGGAACAAAACTGATTTTTGTGCTATCCAAATAATGTTTCGGTGGAAGAATTTACAGTTTTTGTGAAGTAACTATTTAATGGTAAATTGTCGATTGTTCTGTTAATTTTCTGAAGTACGAATTCTTTTGGGTGTCATCCTGTAAAGACCTTTCGCGTAAGTCGTTACCTTTATAAAGTCTTCTCGGGTTTTCCACTTTCCACCCGAGAAGACTTTATCAGTATCAAACGCTGGGAAAAGACCAAATCATGTGTCGTAACCTTGTCAAGTATTAAACATGTGTTACTGCATAATAAACTCTGATTTGAAACCTTTTAATTTTCAAATTTTGTATCAATATTCGGTCTAGAAAAAGATTCCTCCCCTGTTTTATTTTGGTAGATAATACCACGAAGAAACTTTGCAGCGAGGTTGTAATTGAAAGTATATCTGTTGCGGTGTTTTGCAAGTTTCGCGGAAGTTGTGTATTTTCTTACACTTAAGACATTCAGTAATGTTTGAAATCGTACGCTTTAAAATTTCGGTGACGTCTTATATATTCTACGATCTTATTTTAGTCTTGCAGAAGAAATAATGTTTTAGATAGTGACGTGATAAGCGGCGAAAATTCAAAGTATCAAAACTTAATTCGAAGGTTTTAATTCATGAAGTAGTACAATTATTTACGCATAACATTGACCATTTTCCGCCATCAATATAAGGAAAAAACTGCATATGGCCTGCAAAGAAACGATTGCTGCGTTGAACGCCTTTCTGATTTTGACGTCAAGTAGGCTTTTTAATTTCGTTGTCATCCCTTCTTTCATTTTTTTCTTCTATGATATATTGTGGTGACTTAAATTGTACCGATACCTTTAATTAGATCCTCACCATGTTTCCTTTTTGGGGTGAAAGCAAGGCTGCAGATAGGGGGGTAAAAAAAAATCATTCCTGAAATAAACAAGCTATTGCGTCGTTGCTCTAGCTTTGATTTATTGCCCTCAATCAAGCGTCTCGTTTTATCGCAGTCGAAACATAAACGCCCTAGGTCGCCCCAGATTGCTGAGTCGGTTCCCGGCATCTGGGAAATTGTATGAAAAAATATTTTTTTCATTTTTTCATATTTTTGTAAGCTGTGGAAAATTGCGTCGTTTCTCAATGTGGCAAACGTGATTCTACATTCGTGTCTTGCTCTTTACGAAACTACTTTTGAAATTTTATTATAATTTATTAAATTTTTTATTTTCATCAAAGCTATTTAATTTCATATAAATTTTCAAATAAAAAATAAGGTGTCTGGAGGTATTTTTATTTACGTAAAGGTTTGCGTTAAATTTTGCATGCGTGTTCTCATGAGTGATATCTTTTGGTGAGAGTTAAAAAAATGCACCCTAACGATTTGCTTTTTTGGAAATCCAATGGTATATTAACTGGTTGTCTTATGATAGATGGGTTATATTTCGTGTTAAGGTAGTCTGTGCGAGGTAGAACATTAATCATAATGGAGACTATATTCCAATGATATGTTTTAATTTAGAAGCTGCAGAAAGGATGCATAAAATATTTAATTATTAATGGCGCTGTAATATACTTCAATATGACTGGGATTCCTAGTAATTAATTAAAAATAACAAGATAAGTATTTAACTTGATTCATTTTTTTCGCGCGGTACGTTACAACTCCTTCACAACGGAAGGTTTCTTTTGATCCTGAAAAAATTACGACGGTGACAATATGATTTATTTTCAAAGTTATAGTTGAGAAAACATATGAACTACACGTTAGTTTTTTGACGAGATCTAGGTTTTAGAAATTCCTTATTTTTTTAATAATGTCTCTCTGAAGTGCATACACGTACCATTTCCCATATGAAAGGGCTGGTATTTTTCGTCAAATATCTAGGAAAGTAAAGGGCTGCTATTTTGATATCTTTGGAAGGGTGAGGTAGTTTTCTGTAAAACGAGGCCAAATTCATTGATTTCTAGGTGAAATGATATTTCGCTCAAACTACCTTAAATCGGTTACATGTGTTCAGATATTCTTCGTAACGCGAAATTATACATTTCTTATTATTGTAAATGCGGTTAATAAATATCACGGCGTCAGGCCTATTCAAATATTCGAAAATAACATATTCCAGCATAATCTCCTCTAAATTCTTATAACCGAGACTAAAGCTCTAGCCATAAAAAGTCCCACTAAATGGAAAAAACTAATAATGTAATTATTTTCTTATTCCCATTATTAAGAATCAGGGGTGGCGATCCCCCTCCAAAGCTATAGCGCTAAACCCCCGCCAAAAATCGTATTTCCCCTCCTCCCCCCCTAAAATTCTATTATTCCTTCCGGCTGCCTTGTTTTAAATTTGAATGATAAATAAATTTAAATAGTAAAATCAGCAAATGGTAATATTTTAAAAATTCGTAGGATTATAATTTAGTATAAAAATCTTGATTATTATCATAAAAATCCTATCCTACATATTTTTATGTATAATATTTTATTTATTTCCTTTTTTCATGAAAATTTGTTTCCCTAATCTTACCTCCCCCCTGCCCCAAAAATAATATTTAGAATGACTCAGATTACGTTTGTCACTCTAGTCGTCCAGATTTTGAATTTTATTTTATTTATTTTTCCGCGTTTGTTATTAAAATGATTTTTCAAAATGTCCCCCTCCACAAATTTCAATGGCGCAACTTGCTCTATGTGACCCCTGCATAGGCACCCATGAGAGAATATAAAAGTTGGCGGTATCTCATCACTAATCTTCATTACTGTGAGGAAATGTTTATGAAACTAAAAATAATTCTAGGATTTTGTAAAAGTTCCCTCGCAGTTATAAATATCCCCAACTTTGCCTGTATGATAAGTTGTAACGCATAAACAGATGTACTTAAGTGAAATGATGGCTGTTAGATCCTCATTTTTAAATGAACCGGGCACTAAAATGAAGACTGGGGCTCGTACCCGTTTTGTTATTATCGTTTTATTGCCTGTATAATAGCCAATTTTAAAATTCTCGCGAAGGTTTCCGCGGCGTTGTTAACTACTATTCGGTGTTTTAGGGTTTTCCTACTGCGTTCGTTGACTTTGGCCGACAACGGTTTCGATAGCCATCCTGCTACTAACTTTGTAGGTTTGGCTGATCGTCCCTTGAGTGAGTAAATACCAGGTTTCTCAGGCTTGCTCGGCTCCTGTATTTTGCGGTCGGGTGCCGGCGGTTCTCTACCGCAGCCTATTCCTTTCCTTTCCCCCCAACAGGATTAATCGGGTGAAGTATTTTACTAGGAACCAACCTGTTGGCCTCACACGCGCTGGTAGTCGCGTTTTCTTTTTACCGTCTTCAAGTCGAAGGACCTAGACGGTAGCAGCTATCGAAACCATTGTCGGCCAAAGATATTTTGTTATTTTCTATCAGATATTTTGCTAAGTTCTTTGTTATGTTTTGTGTATTCGTTTCTTATGTTATGTTATTTGGGCCTCTGTAAATTGGCAATAGTGCTGTGTGTGGACATTTTTCAAATAAATACGTAAATAAAGTCAACGTAAGCGGTTGGAAAACCCGAAAACACCGAACAGTAATTTCAAAATTGTTCCATCTTCGTATTCTCAAACCTAAGAAATTACCAATGATAATATCGATGAAGGGCAAAAGAAATGGTAGGTGCTCCACGAAGCTAACACTAATAAATTCATGAACTGGGTGTTAATGATGAGCATAATCTTCTGACAATTGTGTGACTCCTGAAGGTGACAGTTTTCATCGAAACCAAATCGGAATCAATAAATAACTGCTCTGGGGAACTGATCTATTTCCTTTGCCTTTCATCATCAGGGTATTCCTATAAGTTAAGCTTGAAACTTTTACCACCCTAAATTCGTGTTCTCGCGTCTATCTTTAGACTTTTTGGTGCTTTTTCGCGGCCTAAACATGTTTCCGGTGACTTGAATGGTGTTCTGTGGCATCAGTAAAGTTGTGGAACGTCCCATTTGTTTCAGCTTAACGCCGACGTGATCATAACTTCATAAAAAGTTATGGTATTCGTTTGAGATATATCATGTGCCGTCGTCACTTAATACCGTCCTCAGCCACGTGCACTGTTTCATAGTTTTTTTATGGGCAGTGGAAAAAAATATAACCCCCTTTCTGGCTCTGTTCCTGCTCTCCGTCTTGCGTTTTGCACGAGCGTTTACGTACACAAATAAGTTTTTTCCGCCACTCTTGCTGGGCCATGTGGCTTGTCACGCACAACTTCTGCTGGTTCCGCGTCATAACCGTCATTCATTCGGTGTGCTCTCTCCTTACGTCTCTAAGTCAGTGTACTCGAGACTGAAATTCGAAGAGGAACGGCCATCAACGGCCATAGTTTCAGCGGTAACAGTGTTTATATTAGAAACATTTCATGAGTAATGCTTAGGTAACTAGCTTGTATTCATTCAAGGTCGTTTGATATCGATTGTATTCTTCCTTCAATACTAGTCTTCGCAACCATTTCCACCACATGTCCTCCATTAATTTGCTTACTGAGTATTTACTGCCATAGCACTCCTAAGGAAATAAACGAAAATACGGCGGAAGTCGTCATTTCGAATACGAATGCACTGCCAAATAAACAAATTATTGAAAAAACTATGGTATGCCTGTAGATAATACTGCCGTGAGCGAAATATTATTACTGAGAATATGCATTAGTATTAATGGGTGAGAGATGTTATTGAAGAACGCAGGTGTCGAAACTCTTAAGCTCTGTTTCTCTATTTTTCACTCGGCCTCCTTAAAAAAAGAGGAAATCCAATTGTTTCCATCTTGTAGAGATGGGAAATCGACCGCCAACGTCTAGGTCACAGGTGAACTAAAATAAACACATTAATGGCGGACTTGTTTACGTTGCGAAGACCTATATCGAAGGAATAATACAATCGATAATGAAGTATTATTATTTTTATTAATTGGTTATCATAATCATAGTAATATATTTATTGCTCTTTGATTTTGGGACTGTGTGTAGTAGTATAATATTGATGAAGCCCGAAATTTCAATCGCGTGCGAAACAGCGTGAGCAAACATTCTTACGAATATGTGGGGCTAAATTTATAAGAATACAGCAATAACTACGAGAACATAGACTCGGGGTAAAAAAGATACAATGATAGCTGTGTTATTTTCTTTTGTGATTATGACAAAAGTTCACTCAAAAAACTAAATCGGTATGATGCAATCATTTCACTTGTATCAATAGGCATGACTTACGAGAAGACGTATGCTAAGTTTCGCGCAAATATATATGTCCGTAAGTGAAAATGGCTCCAATCTCCGTAAACTTATTACCTACCCGTCGGGATCAATGAGAAGGAGGAGGTTGGTTTCGTGAATGGCCAACCCAATGGCCTCGCCACTGGACCATGGATGCAAGGGATCGGAGGAGAGGAGGAAAAAGAAGGACGCCGTCCTCGGATGAAAACATCGGGGCACATGGCGACGGGTGAACGGTTGGATATGAATGGGAAATGAATTGATCCCCTTGTCGTCCACGCCCCCGCACTTCTTGCGTCAATGAAGAGGGAGAGAAAACTGTGCCGCCAGACGCTCAGCACGGCTCAAAGGAGTAAAAAAAAAATAGTAACAAAAACGAAAAAAAAAAAAATAAGCCGGTCCATCCCAGAGTCGGCAGGCCTTCCTGCTAAACCGCTCCGCTCACCTCCTCCCCCCCTCCCTCCCCCCCTTCTTGACGTCACGTCTTAAACGGCCAATCAGCCTATCCGTCTGCGAGTGACCGACCGTCCATCAACGAGAGTTGAAATTAAGAGAGCGGGTTCGCTCTTGCGTTCGTCGTTGGCTATTCTGGAACATCCTCGAGGAGGCAGGGCGGAGTAATGATGGTCCATGACGCGGAACCTGCGGTCTTAAGAGGACATGGAGAGCCCCACATGGCCCCTCATCACGGTGACGAAAAAAAAATGTTTGTTTGTGTTGACGCCCGTGGGAGATGTTGGCTTAGGCACGGAGTGTGTCTGACGTTTTATTTTTTTGCACTTCTCATCTAAAAACTTGAGTCAATACGCTCCACAAACAATGGTAGTGGAGCCTGGTTTGCTCGGGTCAGGTAGGCGGTCACGGCGAGCGGTATGAAGTGAGTAAGTAAGCTCCACTTGCATCCTGTAAACAGTTCCGGTCGAGTCAAGCAACGACCTACGTCATGCAGTGGGGCAAGTCCAGTGGTTGTTCACGGTGGATAAATAGCTCAATTAACTGCTATCCCCTCCACCAATTTAATCTCTTGATAGCCTACTTGACCGGCCATTTTACCAATGTGAACAGATAAGACCATTGAGGTATTTGAAGAGGGCGCTTGCTATGTTTGCCAATGCTAGAAGCTGAATCCAGTCCACCATCTTCGTTGGCCCTCATTTACCAATTGCGCTCACGGGCTAACGCTCTGTTTTTGAAATTTCACTGTGTTTTCCATTCATAAATCACTAGTAATCAGCAAGCACTTCTTTAATATGGATTCCACCTGCATATTTGTTTATTTATTTAAATTAACAATAATCCGCATTCCCGATAAAAACTTGTAAAATGGACTAGAATCCTTGGCGCTAAGTAACCAATGCATTTTTGATGAGTTACTTGCCTTAAAAGTCAAATAGATCTTTGATATTCTCGCTATAATCCGCCAATTCGCCCATTCCGTCGTGCTATCCATGGGAAGGTAAGGATAGAGCAGGGTTAAACAATATGGTTGTTACTTCGGTAGTCAGGCTGCAATTTGATGACGTAATGCCCTCTCCATCTACCTCAATGGATAAGACTTTCCTATTCGTGTCCATTTGGGTGGACTGTTTTGTAGTCTCACTTGGCATGCGTGTATTTTCTGTATTTACTCCCCCATACTGTGGAGTTTGTGAGTGAAGTAGTCAGAAGAAGAGATTATCCGGCTTGTCGAGCTCTTATTGTTTGAAGGATTACTTATGAAAGAAGAGCCTTGCCAATCATAGCAATAAGAACTTGAATAAAGGTGCGGAAGAGGGCATGGGTTGACGAAAGGGAAAGGACAGATTTTGGGGGTAGAGAGTTCAAGTGGAAAATAAAGATAATCAGAACGTCGTACAACCTGTAAGCGTGGGATATAAAAAAAGTCAAAGAAATTAGGAGCTAAGCCGACCTACCTAAGAGGGACTTGCAGCCATGTTTCTTGCACCACACCTGGATCACGTGCAAACGTTTTTGATGAAGCTGTATTTAGTAAAGGCAAGCAAAACTAAGCCATTAAAGTGCGGAGGCAAGTAAACTTGACCGCGACTTGACCCGTGTCAACCAGGCTTCAGGTGGTCCCACCGAGAAAGGACACTTATGTCATTATACATATTCCTAATATGGATACTTGAATAAAAATGTCCTCAATTAGCTATGGGCCACAAAATATTACCTTTTCGTGATATTTTTCTCGCCAATTGACCTTGAAAGTACATGATGCACAATGAAGAGGATGAGAAAACCACGTGGAAAAAATAATTATTTTATCAAAACGGAAAGCTATGGTTGGGACTATCCAAAAATCAATCAGTTAGCAATCACGTATACCTACAATTAAAACCTTCTGTCCGGAGAGGATTTTTATGCACTGCATATACATATGGATAGAACCATTGTGGTATATGGAGAGGGCACTTGCTGTGCTGGCCAATGCTAGAAGCTGAAGCCAATCCGTTGACCCTCATTTTCCAATAGCGCATTTGGGCTAACGCACTAATTTTGCAGTTTCACGATATGTTCCACCGATAACTTACTAGAATCCAGCTTGCATTTACTTCTTTCATATGCATTCACCGTAAATAAATTGTTAATTCATTAAATTTAGTAATAATACGCATTGCCGGTGATAACTAGGGCAAAATCGAGTAGAATCCATAGCACTTAGTCGCGAATATATGTTTCAAGAGTTACTTACCTTAAATTACTAACACATGGTTGATATTCTTGCTTTACTTGCTCTGAGTCCTCAATTCCGTCGTGCTACCCATCGTAAAGTAAGGTTAGAGTAGGGTAAACAATATGATTGTTATTTCTTTGAAGGCTTCCGCGACTCTTATAATTGTTAATATTGCTCTTTTCAGGTATTTCTGTCGCGTGTTTGGTTTTTTTGACAACAGTTTCTCCCCTCTTCCTGGGGGCGTCTTCAGGTCCGTTGGACATTTCGTAATTGTTTACGTAACAATTACGAAATGTCCAACGGACCTGAAGACGCCCCCAGGAAGAGGGGAGAAACTGTTGTCAAAAAAACCAAACACGCGACGGGAATACCTGAAAAGAGCAATATTAACAATATGATTGTTATTTCGTTTGTCAAGCAACAGGTTGATGACGTAGTGCCCCCTCCATACACCTCAATGGATAGCACAGATGTTTCTGTTTTCTAAATAGTTGTAACGGCCCACATTTATTTAGGCTAATAGCATTGAAATAACCTATGCAAAATGTATATTGATTCAATGTATACTAACAAGGTTTGCATGACTAGGTTTTTTCAACGTCATTTTTGACGATTCACCGGCTTGTTCGGTGTAATACCAAATTTTTAGGGTGTATTATTTTTTCCTTGAAAATCTCAGACCTTTCTCTGCGACGAAGTGTTGAATAAACCGAATGTTGAATAATGTGTGGCATAATTTTTAATTAAATCAACTGTAGCGTCAGACGTTTGTTTTGTTCCAAATCTCCTATATTATTTCTACTGTATAGATACCTTTTTTCTCAACTTATACGCAACCAAACTATACAAATGAGGTACCAAAATGCACAGAATTTATCAGAGAACATGCGACGGCATATCTTACTTCCTAAATATTGCTATTGTTTCCTAAAATTGGTTTTAAAAAATGGCCCTTGATATTTCTCTTAGGGGATGAGGCGATCCGCCATCTTGACGTCACGCACTTGCTCCATGGTGCAGAGCAAACCTCTATTTCAGGATATTTAATTGATACCAATTTAGTTTCAGATACATATTATTATATTTTTTGCAATATAACGCGCTTTCAACATTATATTTTTTGTAATATAACGCGCTTTCAACATATTATTTCAAGTTAACACAGAAAGGTCTTGGACTCAACACATACTCAGTCTATGGCGAACCATTTTCTGTCTCTCTTTCTCTGGCACCCTCTTTTCTTTGTTTTCGTGTCTTGGTTATGGTGGAATGTTCGAGAGGTAAACCGGTAAATATTCCTGACGTTAACGGCGCACAAACTAATACATTTGTTCATTTGCAACAATATCTCGCATTCTTTAAATAACTTTTATCAAAATGCGGCTGATTCCACATTCAAGTCTCCTGTTGATACGTAAGTATGAGTCATCATGTGCGTCTAACCTTGGTGTTTACAAGTATTAACAGAGGATAGTGTAATTACTTCCAATGTTGTGTTTAAAGAGATCCTCTGACCTTAATTTGTACATGAACATTCCAATTAAATTTGTACATAAGACCCTGCCTTTTTTTTCTACATTTTAAAATTAGAAACGCGCCTATCCCTCTCTGGACCTGCATTGAAAAGAGCGGGGGAAGCCCGCTGGGAGCGGGCGCATCACGCTCGTCCTCTTTATTTTCTTAAAGATACAGTTTCTTTTTGCCTCACTACTTCGAGCCACCTTCCCTTTTCTTCTCTCTCTCAACAGCCCTCTCTCTCCTCTCATCAACAACCCCCTAACAACAACATAAACATCAATCATTAAATATCAAACGTTACACGACCGATATTTGCTTATCCTGATTGCACCAGTGTGCCGCAAAACTCTTCGGGTATTTGTTTTACCTATCATTCGGTGACCGTGACGGGAAGACGGCACACGGGTTAATTGATTGGTCTTGTCGCTCCGAATAGAGAGTCCGCCGTATGCAATTTTTTCAATGGACTTAACAGCCTCTTTGTGGCGGAGAGGAATTCTGGGAAGCAGAGGGGAGGCGGAGGACGCGTCCGCGTGTGATGCAACCTGAGGACAAAGCGAGCGGACAGAAGGCTCCCGTCCGTCCGGCCCCAGGTTTCGTGGCGCGCGACCCACGTCCGCAATCGAAACGGCCGTCAGTCCACCATCGACCTCATGGGTGCGCGTCCAGGAGCGGAGAGCGGCGGCTCGCCATTGTTGCCCTTCCGTATCTATTCATCTTAGCCTCCCACGTTCCACCAGCCCTCTCGCCTCTGAAATCCGTCTCGCCTATGCAGACCGTCGCGTACGCCGGGATGCTACAATGGTGTAGATACAACTGCTCGTATATTACACACATCTCAAGCTTTGGTAGATTCTTTAGAAACGCAGTACGGGATATTCAGAATGAAGATAAACCATAAAAAAAACAAAAGTAATGAAATTATCTATGACAAAGAAAGCGAGGCTGGTGATTTAAGTTGGAGGACACAATCTCGAGCAAGTGGAGCATTTTAAGTACTTAGGTAGTACGCTAGAATAAAACGGACATAGTAGCAAAGACATACGGAAGGGAATAGCGCTAGCTTAGGAGGCATTTAGTAATAGAAGAGAGCTGATGACGGGGACATAGGGTAAGGATGTGAAGAAGAGGCTGGTGAAAACCTTGATATGGAGCGCAGCGTTGTATGGGGCAGAAGCGTGGACCATGAGAAAAGAGGACGAGAATAGGCTGCAGGCATTTGAGATGTGGGTGTGGAGATGGATGAAGAAGGCGAGGTGGTCAGAGTGGAAGACTAACGAGGAAGTGCTTGAGATGGTGGGCGAAGAATGGCAACGTCTTAAGGAAACTCGAGATCTGTAGAGAAGGCGGTGGCTGGAGGATGTAATAAAGAGCGATGGGTTGCTCAAGAATGTGATAGAGGGAAGTATGCCGGGCAAGTGGGGAAGAGTAAGACAGAGAATAGGTTTCATGGACTGGAGGAAGAAGGGTAGATCGTATGTTGAGGTTAAAAAAGGATATACGAGAGCGAGATAGGCCCCTGAAAGTGTAGAAAACTAGGAGGAGATTCTCTGACATTCAACAAAACCTAGCTTAACCGGTAGAATACTTAAAAGAAATTTGTTAAAAAGTTCTTCAAACTGAAGAATGAATGAATTCAATGTTTTTATTAAATGAAATCAATAATTAATAAAATATTTTAAATGTTTAAAATAAAATGAAAATTTAACGCTAGGTGTTAATCTAAACAATAAACGTGTTAAACTTTTAAAAGCGTTTTAAACCTGTCTCCTATTCACCCAAACGACCCTGCTCCTAAACGGCTCGCGCACAAACAGCTGAGCCGAATAGTCCCATTCCCACTTCCATTGAATTAACCTATTGTTTGTGCAAATAGCTACGTGGATTCAAGTGTTAATGTAATGGTAAATGGGTCACGTGTGATACAGGGAACATTCAAAGCAGGATGTTAGTACTACGCGGCAGATTTTAAAACTTGGGGGTTAGTACTATGTGGTGGTTGGTGACCGCCTGCCAAACACCCTAGAGGTGACATTTAGAGGTGGGTCGTTCGTGAACGAAAGAGTCCAAAGGACTGGGTCCATGGATTGTACGGAAGGACCGAGGACCAGCTTCTATGGAACGACCGTTCCTTTCGGTCCTTCGTTCTTTTCGGTCCATCGTTCCTTACGGTCCGTCATTACTTTCGCTCCCATCTTTGAGAGAAAGGATGTTCTTTAAAATACCCCCAAAATGTCATCTAGGATGTTCTTTAAAATACCCCAAAAGTTCATCTGCTGAGGCAAGCGGTGTAATTAGCAGTACTTTTTTTCTTTTTGTAAGTTGAACATATTCACGAAATCATGTAAAAAGTTGGAAAAAATCACCTTCCAGCTTCAATTTCATTCACTATTCTTAAACGCCGTCATTACCGTATATTCTTCCGTATTTCGAAGTTTTTCTATATCCTTCGAACGCCAAGAAAATGTTAAAAATAATAGTACATGACGACTAATAAAAATTGAATGCGGAGTGAGTGAAGAGGACCGGTCCAGAATGAACGAGTTCCCAAAAATGGACGAGTTTGCCCATCTCCAGTGGCTTTCAGGGTAATATGTAGATGCAGACTCCACACACTCCCGTTTCCCTCCCTCTCGCACTATTTTTTTTTTCGAGTGGCATGAGGCGAACGAAGCGGCCTTCTTTCAGTCCTGTCTCTCTCCCTCCCTCTCGTCGAGGAAGTGCACCCTTCACGCGAGACGTGAGCTGGCGGTCCGTTTTAATAATAATAATAACAGAGGGCGGGCGGGCGGAGGTCTGCCCTCGGGGGGCGATTCCTCCGTCGCCTGTCGCCCCGCGTCGAGGCACTTGGATCCTCGCCATCCGACGCAACCCTGATCCTCCATTTTTCTACGTTCCTCTAGTTCCGTCATTGCTGGATTACGATCAACGTTTCCTGACGAGACGGAGACAGATGGTGACGCTCTCAAAGCTTTGTCCTTATATTGATATTTTGATATATATTGGAGCCAGTTATCTGGTTGGTGTGGCGGCTAGAGTACTGGCTTACCACTCGGACGGCCAGGGTTCAAATCCCTGCAGAGGAGAATGTTTTGCGGAGGAAACCCGATCCCTAATTGAGTGTCTTGTGGAGGGCACTTCAAGGGCAATACGCCATCTGTCGGATGAGACGTTAAACCGTGATCCCCTTGGCGCCTATCGAGCAGGCTAATGCCGACGCCGGGTTTCTATCCACCCTTCATTTCTTACCTCTTCATTTCTTACCATTTCTTATCCCCTATGGCGCAAATGACCTTAGCTGTCGGTCGCCTCCCCAAATATCCAATCCAATCCTGGAGCCAATTACGATGGACGAACGTTGACGTCGTCGTCGTCCACGGACATTGAGCTAAACATGTGAAAATCTTTACTTTTCCTTCACTCCAAGTCCAAGTCGACCAAACATGGGAGAGATTTTTTTCAGTGTTCACAAAATTGTCATTTTCACATTGACTATCTCACTTGGTAGCTTGAAATAGGAACATAATTGACCTTCACGAAGAAGTATCAGTCGTTATTTTTTTTAGAGTTAATTATGTTTTGATTTAAAAATAAATAAGCGACCATCTTCTTCGCTACTGTTAAATGCTCCTCATACAAAAACTATTGGCCCTGATATTCCTGTATAAAACCGTGAATGCCTGAAGTCACATATTCGTGAAAGCAGTTTTGATCCTATGTCCGAAATATGAAGAGGCGTCATAATGCGAAGATAAAAGAGCAAAGGATTTTATTTCGCACTCCAAAAAAGTACTTATGCTTAAAATCGGCAAAAGAAAGTTGGAGACGAGAGATAACAATTACCCAGTTTGTTAACGCCGATGTCGCGTTCAGCAATGGGATGGCGACCTTGGATGCGATTGGGGTGATCTGATAGAAACAATTTTAAGCATAATCAAGTGGTTATTCTGTTTCCTTTGATTTTCTTGAGGCGTCGGAAAGAAACTTGCGGGAAATTTTTCAACTGACTGGATCATGATTATAATTGGGTCCATACTTCACAAGAGTTTGAGAAAATAGCTTTCATAATAATTATTTACATTTGCTTATCTGTTTTGCATTTGTCTTGTAATTTAATGACACTTTTTTATCTTTTTCTTTGCAGGTAAGTTTCCGTGATGGATATACCTACCGGTGATTATATATAGATCTTTCTCTCTTATATATCGGACTCCAATCTATGAGGTAAAACTTTTATTTTTATAATACCTTTACAAAAATCTTGTACAAATACTACCTAGATGTTAAAGCCGAGTGAATACCTAATTTAAGGCGTTGTTTGTTGTTTCGGTGCAGTGATTACTACAGAGGATTCTAGGTCGCGGTTTAAAATAGAACGCCGTACCTAGCGATGAGAATGAATTAATTCGAAGCAAAGATGTAGGATTTCCTTTGGAAATGCCGACGGAATACTTACTAATGTATAGGGCATCTCTAAATACTCGTTTTTTGCTGTTCAGTATTAAACCAGGAGTTTGAAAATAAATCGCCAATTATCGCCTTGTAAGTTGGTGTCGTAATACGAATCTCAGCGTGAAATCGATTTCATAAATATAGAGATGTCATCAAATTCAGCATCCTGAATCCAAGAGTATTCCTATATGTTTTTAACCCTGCCCCCTGCTCTTAAACCTACTGTTTCTATATAGGTATAGGGTCCTTATTCTCTTCTTCAGCCGTTTTATTTCCTTTACTCAATACTTCATTTTTGTTTCATGAATCGAAAAAAGAGACTGCCCAATGCTGAACTAAATAGGAGGATAATAAATAGAAATTAAAAGTGCCCCTTTTTTACTCTTTAGATTTATCAGAGTTACTCTTTTACCTTGAGAGGAGCTTTACATTTCAGACGTCTCTTTCATATTTCTCTACACTCTGATTTCCTTTCCTCCAAATAATCATTCCATTACTGAGGTTCCCTTCCTCCTACAATAGTTATAATTAATTCGTTTGTCAATCGCTGTTATAAATCACTGATTAAACTCATTAGTTTCCCTTTAGGGCCATGAGGAAACTTAATTTATACTTATGTGTGGCCCCTTTTGCTTGTGCTAGGCTTATGATTAGATTGTCGGTGTCGAATATAAGGTGTCTCCCAATAATTAGAAGTTTTATGCCGATGGAGGTAGGTGCGGGTGGATGCAGAAGTTATGCATTCCCATTATCTGCAGCCGCCAGGTCTTAGTACTTATCTCTTCATCTTACCTTGCCCTCCGGCACGGCATTCGTCCTACAACTCTTCATTCCGTCCTGAAAGCCATTCCCTTTCGGTTCCTCTCCCCTTTCTCAATATCATCTCCGATAATACTACCTTTATGGTGGTTGGAGCGTGAATCGTGAGTCGTTGACTGCACATTTTAATTACTTTTCAAGTAAGTCGAAAAGAATTGGACCCCTCCTCACTTAAGTCCATGCATTTATACGTGGAGAATAACCGTACATGTTGTTATTCATACATGACGCAAGAATTATATTTTTTTAAATGTCGTCTCAATGAAAGCAGTTTCATGACTTGGTTTATGGAGCGAAATCCAAAATTTAAGCGGAAACCGTATATAATTACGCGTTTTTCCGGCAAAAAGAACCATTATATGACAGGTAATTTTTCGCGTTTAGGAGAAAATCTGTTCGTATATCGTAGAATTATTTCGAAATATACGTCAAGTGCCGTAAGGCTGTGTTAAAATAGGCTGCATCTGATTTTTTTCACTTTGATTTCACATATTAGTAATGAATACATGCATACAAAGTTTACCGCAAATCTGTACATCAGTGAAAATCGCTCCAACCACCTTAACTTTTCATTTCCTTCACGGTTTCCAATCTCTTACTCTGTGTCATTTTAATCTCTTCCAGTAGCTTCACTTTCTCGTCTACTTTTACCAACATATCCTCGTTTGTTCCATTTTCCTTCCATCGCATCATCATCATTCTCCTCTACACTCAGGTCTCTAAAGCCTCCTATCTACTCCTCCCATACCATAACAGCTTCGATGACATACGACGGCTTGTGTTAACGCAGCATACCCGTAAAAAACTCAATGTTATATTTGTACGATGTCACTATGTATATGCTTGTCGAAGTCCTACGGTTATACGAAGCACCATGTGGTCAAGCACCTATGTTCGTAGATAATAATTATAATTTTTTCCATTAGCTTATCGGTAAAATTTTTAAATCTTTATCCATTATCAATTGAACTAATCAATGAGCCTTAAACCTCTGTATACCGAATGTTTCTTTCACTATATATAGTCATTTCACATGTTGCTCCACTCGTGGGAGAATCAGGAATTAAAAATTACGAATGAGAGATATTTTCGTTGCCAAGCTGTACAATTGATGTCGCAAAGGCATATAGACGTAAAGAAACGTAATCAGAGATAAAAAACTCTTCAATATGTTACCGCTAAGTCACTCAGCATGGCAGAGGGTTAAAAACATGCTGTTATTGTTCATAATATTGCTGTCACCAATTGGACATCAACATATCGATCTGTTTCTTAGGGATTCGCATCGCACACTTAGGGATTCTTGGTGTGTGAGGCATGTTTTATATTGATACTTCCGAAACCTTAGTTAGGTACTTTTCCACGCTGAATATTTATTGTCCGAATATCGGTTCTAGCGGTGACTCATTTTTTTTAAGATTCGGTCCTTAACCGAAGACGCATATTGTCCCTTGGAAATCAGAATGACCTCCTGAAGCCATGGTTGCTCGATAAATATTCAGTGTGGAAAAGAACAAAGCCCTTCTATTGTGCCATGCAGCTTGTTTCCACACAGATCTCCCGGAAACGGTTCTTTAGGTCTCTTAGATTCTGCGCTCTTCGAGTCAATTCTGTAATTAACGTTCAGAGAAATTAACGATGAAGGGCGGGAGTGGTGACGCTGCTCAACTGGAAGAAAGTCCCATGTATTCGTTTCCGCGAGTCCTCGGCGTTTAATTGGGCGCCTCTAATTGCTGCCGAGAGGAGGAATTCTTAGTCATCCTTACTCCGCGAGCTTTCACCGCGAAATAACCATTTGATGCGACCTGTTGTTCTTTCTTTTTTTAATTTGTGGGAATTGAAAAAAAATGAAAGAAAACCGAACTATTTTATTGTCGTTCACTTGTTCAGGAGAGATGGAATGATGTTGATGTCGTATTTTTTTCGTACGCTCTGTGGGAAAGTTTCGTAGTAGGTTTTCATTTCTACCACTGTTTTTTTTCTTTTATTGCGGAGAAGAGGGGAACATCATCTCCTCCTGAACACTCTTGACGAGTTCTTTCCTGCCTCAGGTCGGTATTCCGCGAGTTATTTTTCGTTTGTTCTTCGCCCTGCGATGAGCCTAGCGTACAAGATCGGGATCTACTAAGCGTTTCATACCTGGAAAACCCCTTTTTTTTCTTGTAAGGAATCGGTGCGGTTTTGCCTAGCTTCTCGAAGCATCGCGGTCCAATCAAGCATCCCTATTCCCTCCCGTTTCGGAATTGCAGACTTAATGTTGGATCGTGATAAGTACCTCATCCTACTATTGAAAAATTTTACGGGAGATGGTTGCGTTTATAATTTTCCACAATGGCTGCTCCATTTGGTTTATCAATCTGTTGGTACCGGGGGACCGATCTCAGCTCTTTATCGAAAATAGGAAGTCGTAGAATGTTCCCTGGATTGTGATCGTTACCTAAAATATTAGTCGCGTCATATAGGTGAAGGTCTTCCACGGGCCACCCGGAGAATTAATATAAATGAATAAATAAATAGTTATTGCTTTGGAGTCAAATTTGAGTTACTGAAGGAGCTGTCTATGCAATTTTATTGGACTTTTGACCCTTTTTTGCTGCATATAAAAGATATTCTGTGGATAGAGAGCCTGTGTATAAACGAATGTACTAGAAAATGAATGGTATTGAGCAAGTTCTTTTTCAATTCAGTAAATCATACAATCGCCCAAGCGTTAATTCAATTTGCCGCTTTATACGGGAAAATCTTCGTCATGATGGAGTTTTCGCATTCATTTACATACAATGAAATATATACATACCTGGTAAAGCGACCTTTAGGAATTTCATTCAAATTTACAAGTGCACACGAGGGAAAATCCGTAGAAACTTTTAAAAAAATTGTAAATCGAGAAAAGGAACCATAGATTATATTTGCGCCCCGACAGTGTGTCCGCCGTCTATTTATTTATGGGAGAGTAGGAGAGCCAATTTGAGTGCTGTTGCTTTTTTTTTTTTTGAAGAAAAAAAAATCTTTCCTCCCCTCTTCGGGATCCGTTAGTTACCACTTCCCACGGAAATCTTTTCCGATTCTCTCGTCGCTCCCATTGTTCCAGCGGGGCTCGGCTCTCGCGACCGTTCCCCTCCCGGGCTCTCACTTCACTTATAAAATAAATCGTGTGTGTGTGCGTCTGCGCCACCTCCTTCCTCTTCCCCCGATTCCCTGGCTCCTCCCGCTGTACTCCACCTCTTAACATCCGTTTCCTCTCGCCCATCATCACGACGTATTCAGCGGATAATGTTCGCGGCGAGGGAATATATATTCGTGGCGGTAGCAGTGGTTGTATAAGTGGGAATAGGGGGAGGGGGGCGTACACCACTCCGCTTCGTTCCGAAACTCAATGGGAGGGGGGGGGGGATATGGGGAGAGGAGAGGGGGGCGAGCGGGCTCCCGGTCGGCCTGGGCGCGTCATTATCATATGTGCGCTCCACCATTTCCCCCTCCCCTCTTTCTCCTATTCCCCCTCACCCCCTTCCTTCGCTCTCGTTTCGTCTCTTCCCTTTCCCATCCCAACCCCCCCCCCCAATCCTCTCTTCAGTCGAAACTCATCACACGAGCGATGGGAAGAGGATAAAACGGAACTCGGCCCGAGAGAGAGAGAGGTCGTTCACCGATGAATCGCTCATGTTGGAAAAAAGATTCGGTCCCCGAATGTCTTGCGCTTCTTCTCGTGTTTTTGGTCCCGTGTGTTTTCCAGAGTGTGCGTTCAAGATTGAGACTGGAACCTATCGAAACATGATGTTGGATGAGGATGCTGAAGATCAAATGGACGGAGAAAATGAGAACTAAGAAGTATACGGAAGATGAAAGGGCTATATGGGACGTAATACAGAAAAGAAAAACGAGATGGGTTGGGCACACCCTGAGACTCAGTGGATTTTGGGAAGGACATAATTGAAGGTGAAATAGATGGAAAAGTCCCCAGAGGAAGGCCAGTAAAAACATGGGAATATTTAAGAAGAAAGTATAAACATTGGAATAGCTGCCTGGAATTAAGCCAACTAGTGTTTGATAGGGAAAAATGAAGGGCTGTAGTCCATCTATCCTAAGATTGAACGGTCAATGGTGATGGTATTCTCGACTGTAATGCTGAGTTTTTGAACAATCTCGCCAATGAGCTTTAATTTCCATATAAATTCATCAGTGTCTGTGAGATATGGATGAACAGCTTCTTGAAATGACAAAATTATTATTATTTCGCACTGCCCACATTATGACAGCTTCGTAATACACGTGTTCCAACTGTCAAGTAGTCATCAGGTGCGATACGGTAAAAAAACACTACATATCTTTCAAATCATTCCAATATATCTTCTACTTATTCGAAGATTCTTGCGAAATTGTGTGACTACGACGCAAGTTTCGATGTTTTTACATCATCATCAGTGATGTAAAAACATCGAAACCTGGGTCGTAGTAAAATTTATACTGTGGAAAATTGCAAAGTGTTTCATTTATGCATCATTCCACTTATTCCATTAGTTGTGATATTTTCCCAAACATTAAAGACGATTTAATGCTCGATTGGAATACGGTTCGGCCATAAAATATATTTAGGCGACGTTAAGAAAAATAGTTATTTATGACTCTCAAGTCGCGTGATAAAAATATAGCGTTGTGTATTTTTTATGTTTTCTCAATTTAAAATAAATATTGCCGTTATACTAATTATTAATTCACTACTGCGCTTCCGTTTCGCTGCCTTACGAACGTCATTCATGATCACCATTGGTCGTTAAATCCTAAGATTGATAGAATGCAGCCCTCTTTTCTTCCATATGTAATGATAGCTTATCAACTTCCTGGAAGTCCTCCGCAACTACATATTTCCCGATTTACTTGGTTTATGCATTTATCGTAAGGCCTTCTTTTTTTAAGACCCTCAATTCCCTCCTTCAGTTATATTCCTCACATACCGAGTGCGCCTCAATTCGGTGTCTAATCCATTAAGTTCTTCTTTAATTCATAAATATCCATGTGGACCTTTCCTCTTATATTCCTCTGTATTCTTCTTTATTCCTTATTTTATCCGTCTTTTTGGTATTCGTCATCATCCTCCTCCAACACCACGGTTCGAACGCTTTTAATCTTTTCTCGTTTTAAACGTACGGGTCCAAGCAAAAGTGAGTCACGCTAAGTTATTTGATTTGTGTATTTCGTTGAAAATGTAGTATTTCAGCGATAGAAAGTGATTTGCTTCATCGTTCATATTAATATTTTTGCTGAACTCTTCTTGAATTTTTAAAAAGTATTCTACCGGTTAAGGTAGGTTTTGTTGAATGTCTGAGAATCTCCTCCTGGTTTTCTACAATTTCAGGGGCCTATCTCGCTCTAGTATATACGCTTCTTATAACCACTTAAATTTCAAAATGAAGTTCGCATGTGGTATCTTTATGGATTCGAGAAATTTCTCTCTAAAACTACGCCACGTCAGGAATAAAACGCATAAACGGTAAGTGCGCCGCGATTGAAAGGGCTGCTTGCGCTGGTGCATTGAGTTAATGGTGATATCATTACTGGCATGAGTCAGTATGTATACTTTGGCGGGAACGTTCTTTCCCTTTTCCTTCCGTCTCGTTTGACACATGGCAAGGCCGTCGTTTCCCAAGACTCATTTTTTTATGTCCTCTTTCGGCTCCAAACGCACCGCCACTCCGTCTCATATTTACCCCCATACCACATTGACCTTGGTTTTTCTTTTTTTTTGTTCAACTTCTGCCCCCGTCTTAATCTCTCTTCCCGCGTCTAGGTTTTAATTTCATTCCCCTATTCGCATGTTTTTATCGTCATTCTCCCTTCCCATATCTTTTCTCCCTCATGCAAGCATGAATGTTAAAACGGATGGGTAAACGCGTCTAGGTTTTAATTTCATTCGCCCCATTCACTTGTTTTTATCGTCATTCTTCCTTCCCATATATTTTCTTCCTCATGCAAGCATGAATGTAAAAACGGAGGGGTGAACTTTTTCTTGTATTTCTCTTTCATGCGAATGTAACCCGATTTGATTGTCCGTGATATGCTGTATGAGTATGTATGATGTGCTGTATGAACTTGTTGTGTTGTCCTAGTACCTGTTTATCCTGTGTATTATTATGTTGACGTGCCTTGTATCTATTATGGTTACTCCCTTCTGTAACTGATCCCTCGGAAAATACACATATTATTATTATTTTATGTAGTCGACTGATGTAACATGAAAGGAAACTAGCTCATATTTTTCTTTATCTGAGACGCGTTATACGAGTTTTATTTCGTATTTATGTTCATCTTGGTTTAAGGTAGTTTGAGGAATATATCGTTTCACCTACATATTAGTGAATTCGGTATCGTTTTTAAGGAAAACAGTTTCCTCATTCTAAAGGTGAAAGGATGAAATGGTCAAAGAGAGATGCTACATCGCGCTGGTTAGGCCACACCTCGAATACGCTGAGAGCATTTGGGACCCTGGTCAAATAGATTTTTCCAAAAAAATTAATTAAATACAAAGGAAAGCAGCGCGCTTCGTTAAAAACTGCTAAGAGCGTACATATAATATATACATAGCGTACATAGCAGCTACCAAAGCGTACATAGAAGATACCAAAATATCAGCCCCTTTCCGCACTACTTTTCGAGATATTTGCCAAAAAAAATATAGTCTCACAACTTTTAGAGGGATTAAGGTGGAAGCCCCTAGAGCAGGGGTGGCCAACCCGCAGCCTGCCTTGAACATTTCTCCTGCCCGCGAGATTAATCACATTTTAATACAATAACTTTAACACAATAATAATAACTCGTTATGTTTCAATTCTTCACTCCAAAAATGTCTATAGTGGGTCTAAATCTAATATGGGGGTGTATAATTTTATATGCGGCCCGCGGAGTTATGATGCATTTCCAAAATGGCCCGCAAGATCATTTTGGTTGGCCACCCCTGCCCTAGAGACTCGGAGGCTAGACGCTAGGCTTAGGTTGCTTGAGAAACTCAAAACTAAAGATAGCGACATAGAGAATATTATCATGACTCCTCACTACATCTCTAGGTCTGGCAGATGCGATAAAATAAGAGAGATACACTGCCGAACAGATAGGTGCAAAAACTCGTTCTTTCCGCGAACAATAAGCGACCACAAGAAAAATTAATCTCCGCAAAATACACTCCTATAATTCATGTAACCATTTCATCTCCAACAAACTTACACCCTTACATGGCTGGTGATCTAACACCCCCTGCCACGCGCCCATGCGACGGCTTGCGGTGTATTATGTAGACGTAGAAGATACTAAAATATCAGCCCCTGGCCGCACTACTTTTCGAGATATTTGCCAAAAAAAAATACCGGCCATTTTTACATGGGCTTTGGTACGTACTTGTTTGCACTCCAAATTTGTATACAAAGAGATATAATTGGAAAACTGAAGAACATCTAGATCCCAGATCTAAGAAAAAAATTTAGTGTGTAGTTTGTATGTTTTT
The DNA here is from genome assembly GCA_963169105.1 of Ceriagrion tenellum. Classification (NCBI taxonomy): domain Eukaryota; kingdom Metazoa; phylum Arthropoda; class Insecta; order Odonata; family Coenagrionidae; genus Ceriagrion; species Ceriagrion tenellum. The sequence continues at coordinate 62,087,612 of OY720635.1, forward strand.
TCAACTATTTTGTATCATTATAAATCACGTGGTCACAGTTATTGTTTTCAGAATCGCAAAAAAACAACCTCCCGAGTTGAAGGAGTTTCATGCGTACCCTCTGAAAAAAATCATTCTAATTAATGATTTACATGGATATTTTTATTTAATTACTTAGAATTTTAGTTTAAATTATTTCGTATCGGTGACTATTTATACTTTCATTTTCCTCTCTCTAATTGTCCCTTGAATTGTTCTGCAAATTCGCAGCCATTTAAACTGTTTCTTGATGAAATGCTCTTCGAAATTTATCGAAATGCTCATTAGAAATTTCAGTGGCAAATTTGAGCTATTAGCGGATGAAAACGTGAAATAATAAATAAGCCAGCCCGGAAACGTCATGTATCCTAGGAGTAAAATTGCTGCTAGTAAACTTAAACGAATATGTCATTGTCCTTCGGCCCTACAGCTGCTGTCTATGAGTGAATCTTCTTCGCGGCCTTTCACAATGGAGGAGCAGGTATGAATTATTCCGTGTGAGCCATTGACTTCATGCTCTTACGTTGCTTCCGTGAAGGCATCTGGCGACGAATAACGGACCTTTTTTTAGCTCACTCCTGTGAGCTATTCCTTGCGTGTACGGCGGTTCATATGGGCCATTTGAGGATTCAGTTAATTTCTAAATGTTCACCCACCCTATTACTCATCTGTGAACTTCATAATTGTGACATACCCACTTTTGAGGCTGCCATCCCTCGTGCTGATACGACAATAATCTTCAACTGGGAAGATGGCTATCCGCTCTCCTCTACTTTTAAACGGATTCTCAACAATCCAAGACCGTCGGACTCAACTGCCAATCAGAGCGCTCCGGACTAGATCCCATCAGAATTTAATGGGCCAGCGGCGCGATTCTGTTTCTACATGCGTTATTATATCGTAGTGATATTATAACGATTGCCTGCGCTGGGATAGCGTAGAGCGCTATTATGTTTCTTCCTATGCTACGTGTGATGCGCTACAATAGGAAGTCGTAATGGGTATGTTATAAAAAATACTAACAGAGCGCGCGCGGTTAGTTTTCGACCAATGGTAAGCTTTTAAACAACACGGCGGAAAGAAGAAGATTTTGAAGTTTGCGATGCTGTTTCTATGGTTTGTTTACAATGCAAGAGAATGGCGTACTATTCCGTAAAAAGAAAAATACCTTTTTTTCCTATTTCCATCATTGTTTCTAAATTGATACCTAGGATCTATATTGTTGAAAAAAAATATTCTAGATTTATTTTCTCACAAATACAAGTTATTTTTCAGAGTTTTATTTCCCCAGCGTAGGAGTAGATTACGTAGCGCAAAAGATTTTTTGATGTTCAAAATTTCTTGTAATACATATTTTTAATATATGTCATATTCTTAAAAAAAAAATTATTTTACCCTAGCGTATGACGTTATGAAGAAACAGAATCGCGCCCCAGACCTCTATATATAATGGCTGACAATTCTCCTGTTCATTTGGACCTGATGATGCTGACCGGAATGCCAGCGAAACGGTCGTCCACAAAAATATTGCTGCTCGGGGAGATCCCTAAAAACTGCAATGCACAGGAAAACCCCGGAAGCCTTCGTACCACTTTTGAGGCTTGTCATAAAATGTTTTCCAGCGCCTTTGTTAAACGAGTATGATTTAAACGTTTTAAAGGGAATGGGCATTCTTTTCGCCAACTAAGTCCAAGCAAAGGATTCGAAACTGGGAAAACATCGACCATCGCCACGGGTATGCACTTGTCTGTATTGCATAGGTTCAACTTCCTCTGGACTAAAGATGAGATAAATAATGTCAGTCAGCGCTAAAACGACTTTATGTATGCTTGTTGAGACATTTTGATTGTTATCTTTCTCTGGCAACATTAAAGAACATATATTACTTTATAAATTCAAACATGGCGAGTGAATTTTTTGAAGAAATTGCCATGAGAAAAATTCGCCCTGGACCGGGAATCGAACCACGGACCTTTGGTTTGCCGGACCAATGCGCAGAAGCCTGGATAACACTACGCTATCCAGGCTTCCTAATTCCCATGGCAATTTTGGTGGATACAAGGCAACTAGATCATTTTTTCTCATGGAAATTTCTTCAAAAAATTCACCCGCCATGTTTGAATATTTTCAAATGGTTAAGCACGGCACAAGTGCTGGTGAAGGATACTGACTCCTGGTTGTGGCTTCTTTGAAGTCCTCTTCTCCCTTGCGTTGCCATCTGTGATGGACCGCAAGGGCCTAAGATCTAGTTGCCTTGTATCCACCAAAATTGCCATGGGAATTAGGAAGCCTGGATAGCGTTGTGGTCTCCGCATTGGTCCAGCAAACCAAAAGTCCGTAGTTCGATTCCCGGTCCAGGGCGAATTTTTCTCATGGCAATTTGTTCAAAAAATTACTTTATAAGTCCATCAGTTGCAAGAAGCATGAAGTCTAGTGACGGATAAACTTAGTTTTTATGGCTCCTCTTCTCAGTAATCTGGTGAATATGCATATTTGATGCTTAAAATGTGAACACTCGTCCTTGTTCCATGCCTTACTCTCAACGCCTCAACCGAATGTTTTATTTCACGATTTTTTTCAACAGTATTGCATCGAGTTAAACATTCATTTTAAAAAAATAGTGATGAAAATATACGATCTACCCGCCGTTACATTTCTGACGCCATTTGTGCTTCAGAACTTCCTCTTTTTTTATTCAAATGTCTCTCTGAAGTCTCAGCGGTTCCATGTTCCTGTGTCAATGGAGCAGTTTTCCTTGGGAGTGACCCATAAAGATTAGGCCCAGATGTTTATATACATTTAGGTCATGAATTTTTTTGTATAGTATTTTTACTTCTGTGGGTAAGTATTGTCGAACGCATTCAATTTCCGTATTTGGAAAGAAACACTGGTACAATTTCAACACTCTTACTTTCCGTCACCGACTGTGGTTTGAGCACATTGTGCCATCATCAGGGTACATTACTCCAAGTGTCTAAGCCTTTTATACATTTTACTATGTGGAGTGGGAAGTGAAGGGACTTCCATAGGTCACTCTTACTTTCCGTCACCGACTGTGGTTTGAGCACATTGTGCCATCATCAGGGTACATTACTCCAAGTGTCTAAGCCTTTTATACATTTTACTATGTGGAGTGGGAAGTGAAGGGGCTTCCATAGGTCACTCTTACTTTCCGTCACCGACTGTGGTTTGAGCACATTGTGCCATCATCAGGGTACATTACTCCAAGTGTCTAAGCCTTTTATACATTTTACTATGTGGAGTGGGAAGTGAAGGGACTTCCATAGGTCACTCTTACTTTCCGTCACCGACTGTGGTTTGAGCACATTGTGCCATCATCAGGGTACATTACTCCAAGTGTCTAAGCCTTTTATACATTTTACTATGTGGAGTGGGAAGTGAAGGGGCTTCCATAGGTCACTCTTACTTTCCGTCACCGACTGTGGTTTGAGCACATTGTGCCATCATCAGGGTACATTACTCCAAGTGTCTAAGCCTTTTATACATTTTACTATGTGGAGTGGGAAGTGAAGGGACTTCCATAGGTCACTCTTACTTTCCGTCACCGACTGTGGTTTGAGCACATTGTGCCATCATCAGGGTACATTACTCCAAGTGTCTAAGCCTTTTATACATTTTACTATGTGGAGTGGGAAGTGAAGGGGCTTCCATAGGTCACTCTTACTTTCCGTCACCGACTGTGGTTTGAGCACATTGTGCCATCATCAGGGTACATTACTCCAAGTGTCTAAGCCTTTTATACATTTTACTATGTGGAGTGGGAAGTGAAGGGACTTCCATAGGTTCCGCAAAGTTTGTGCCTCTCTTGCGTTCAATTTCGTTTAAATAGATCGGAGATTCCCGAAGTGGGCGATGCTTTAATGCAGGGGGCGAAACGAAGCGAGGGGGCGACATGGGGGCCTCTGGAGGCAGGGTCCTGATCGATGAGTACCGTAAATTAATGTTCTAGGATGAATAAAATATCTATTGCGGTCGAAATAAACGTTGGTTTATCATGACAATAATGCTTTATTTTCGTAATCATGCTGATTTGTTCGTGAAGTCGATTTGGCCATGATTGTAAAACTTACGATCGGGGAGGGGGTTTCGAACAAATTTGTGGAACCAAGCGAGTAATTTGGCGTCGGATCACAAAAGTTTAGGAAACTTTGTGTTAGGCTATCGTTGAGGGTTTTGAACCAATAATTGCATATTGCAAGCAAGTTGGCAAAGGCAATCTGATTGACCCAAAATCCTCAAAATTCATCTATTGCAAAGATGGTGACAGTTAAAAGATTTTATCTCGCTTATTGTTGAAACAATTAGGATATTATAATCCCAAAAGGAGGTGATTCGAAAATCACTTTTCTTAAGACTACCTTCCGGCTAACTTTCATCGAAGTTCGAGGCACCGTCTTGATAGTGACCAATTTTTTAGGAAACTTTTGTGGAAATAAGTTGACCAAGTTTTTCATTTCCGTATCGCCAGGAAGTGGTGGAAATTAAAAATAAATTATTATTACCTCGGAAACTACATGCAGGATGGGTGAACCTAAATGGAATATGCATTAGTGGGGTCCTACAAGTCAGTCCCGTCGCTTCGAGGCCCCATTCTCCCTCCATCCCCGCGAGTGACCTTGGGTGTATGTCAGGGGGCCCCCACGAAGTGTTGACGCCCTTTCCTACTTACATATCCTGGTTAATATTTATCAGGGTCGGTTTCTTTCGCTCTCCTCTGCTCCCTTAGTGTCTCCGTCAATATTATGTTCCCGCTCCATTGTTGTTACTTGGCCAACTCATCCTTCCTTGCATCGACATTCGCCCAGTCGGCCACCAATATAGGAAACGTCGCATGCAATAGCGATCTCTGGCCGAAAGCGCCATTCTGAAGCGCCACTTGAAAGGGGAGGCAATAGTTACAGTGATGATTGCCGTTAGCTACCACTTTCAGTAGGGTAGTTGTCGATAGCAGAGTAATAAAATAACCATTCGAGAAATGTCGCTCTTATGCCTTACATAGGTACGCAATAGCTGCTCTACAGGTCATCCAGAAAGAGAAGTATCAGGCTTGATGTAGTGAATAGAATTTACCATAATGAATAAGAGTAAAGGCCATTTTCCACTTAGATAAATGTTTATTCGACCTAGGTTTCGATGTACTGCATCATTATCAGGCTTGACGATGTACTACATCATTATCCGGCCTGATGATGATGATGTACAGTCGGATTCAAATGTATTGCAAAGAATCGAGCGGCGCCACTTACGCTTCTCAAGGAAATCGAGTTTCACTCATGGCGCTGTCATTCTTTGCTATGCAACGCTATCTATTCAGCTGTTTATTTGCACGAATTTAAATTGTAACAGTTGAGCAATTGCTTGTTTTGTGCTAACTTGTTATCACATAATATGATCAGCTCGAATAACAATGACATGCTGCGACGTATTGATTAATTGAAATACCAAACTTTATTATTAAACACAGATCGTTCCTGGCATACAATATACCTACGGCAAATACTACGTAATGTATCATTTGGAGTAACAGTTGTGATTAATAAATAATAATTATCCATGCTCAAATCGTAAATCCAAACCAAAACGAAAGTGTAATAACAAATTAGCACAATATAGGAAATTGGTCAACTATTACCATTTGAATACGTGCAAATAAACAGATGAATAGATGGCGTTGCATTGCAAAGAATAACAGTGCCGTAAGTGAAACTCGATTTCCTTGAGAAGCGTAAGTGCTCGATTCTTTGCAATACATTTGAATCCGACCGTACATCAAAGCCTTGGTCGAATAAAAATTTATTTAAGTGGAAAATTGCCTTTACTCTCTTTCATTATGATATCTACGGGTCATTTTACACGAGGTGCTTACTGGCAAAATGTGATTTGCTTGAACGCGTGCACGGAATCAGTGGCGGGGCTATTCTTGTGCGCATGCATTCTTGCAGTTCTCCGCTTTACCCGACGTTATTTTCATTGCATGTCCGAACATATATCAGATTGTGCAATAAAGTGCCTCGTACGATACGGCCTCACCAGAGAAGTGCGACACGTTAAGTATTTAATTTATTTAAAGAAAATAGTCCACATTCAGCGAAATTGCCAATTTAAAGTGTGTTTGTATCAAACACAAAAGACGCACATGTAAACAACAATAACAACAAGCTAACTTAGACGATCTTGGGGCTGTTTCTCAGAGCTACAAGTGTACAAGTTACTAGTCACGTGACTATTTTCACAAGGCGGATGGGTTACTCAGATATACCTTACCGAAGACTTGTACTACAACTACTTTGTAGGCCAAATAAATGGCGGGCCTAATTAAGACCATATGTAACTCGTGTTTCGATGATTACGATACATTTTTGGCGTGCAACTTGCAATAATTCCAATTCAAAAGTTAGTGTAATGTTTTTGTGTAAATGCAAATGATTGAATATGTGCTGGAAATTAATTTAACGTCCTAACTTACCTTAAAGGATCCCAGGTGAATGCGAGATTTCGGGTTCACCTTACATCATTTGATATAATCGTTTATTTCGACTAATTTCTTATAGAAGTAGCTCTAAATGGTAGTTATATACAAACCTTACATTTCAAGATATCATGTTTAGTTGGTTTTATCTTTATTGAACCACTATTAATGGCATTACAACGTAATATGTAACGTAGATTCAATTAAATACTTAGGCGTCACCATCACTGAAGACATGTCATGGGGGAAACACATCAGGGAAATAACTAGTGTAGCAAACCGTAGATTAGGATTCGTAAAAAGGGTTCTAGGCAAATGCTATGAGAGAGTACGAGAAAGAAGCTATTTTACACTTGTCAGGCCTCATTTAGAATATGCCGCTAGTATATGGGATCCGTACGAGGAAGGTATGATTGAAGAATTAGAGCGCGTGCAAAGGAGATCCGCTAGATTTGTTAAAGGCCGTTATGATAATTGTATAAGTGTTACGAGCTTAATAGAAGAACTAGGATGGGAATTACTATCAGAACGCAGGTTAGAATTTAGGTTAAACCTTTTAAGTAAGTTCGAAACGGAGTTGTTCACAGATGATGTTAGATATATATTGAGAACCCCTGCGTATTATGCTAGGTTTGATCATGTTAACAAAATTAGAGAGATAGATTGTCGTACCGATAGATTTAAAATGTCATTTTTTCCCTCGTGCTATAAGAGAGAACAATAGGCAGCATAGCAAAGGGATAGGTAGGTGAAATATAGTTAGAGTAGTCTTTAGTGCATGATGCATGTAAGAACAACCAAAAATCCCTTTCTTATTATGTAGATACTAACCATCTAGCTCCATGTGACCCTATTTTCTAGCATATCTCCCTTAAATATCGTACTTGCATGGCAATAGTGCATGTTTGGTGATCTTCACCCCCTGCCACACACCCTCGTGGTGGCTCGCAGGGTATCACGTAGATGTAGATGTAATATCATAACGAAACTGCATGGTAACATACCGTATGTTGGCGTTAATAACATTTATTGTAACTTACAGTTCGTATTTCCTGTTATTAATGATTATATTACTTAACAGAAACGAATTGGTAAGTAGTTGTTTATTACTAATTAGTTAAGGAGTGTGAAACATCAGGATATCTAATTATTTTCTCTCGACTGCTGTGTCGTCGTGTATTTCGACCGAAAAACAAATCAACATACAAATGGAAGTCAACTAGCGCGTATTTTGAGCTTGGTAAATTTTTTATCGGTCGAAATTTATGCGATAAAATAAGAGAGACACACTGCCATTAACAGAAAGGTACAAGAACTCGTTATTTCCGCGAACAATAAGCGACCGCAATGAAAATTGAGCTCCACTAAATACACTCCTATAATGCAGGTCACCATTTCTTCTCCAAAATAACTTACACCTTTACACGGCTGGTGACCTAACACCCCACTGCCACACACCCATGCGGCAGCTCGCGGGGTATTATGTAGAAGTAGAATTTAAGACCTCATCAGACCGCAGAGGCCGTTAGAGTCGAATTTCGGTACCACAAGCGTGGCGATGAATCCTTAACGACTCGAAGAATAGCACTCGCCACCGCCCTTCGTCGTATAGCCTATAGTCTTCGGACTGGGTCTGTCGCTTAAAAAAAATACAATGCGTACTTCTCTTTATACTCATTGGTTCCGAGGAGAAGCTCATGCGTCATCGTGCTCCTCTTCATATTGCCCACTCCTCACTCCGTCAGCCAATCAGTCAAGTCGGTCTCGGCGCCCGAGCGTCTACTAATTTCCATACCGGGACGTGTTCTCCCATCTCATTTCACTCTCCTCTCTCTCTCTCTCTTCCCATTCTTCGTTGGGCACTGGAAAGAAGCGTGCCTTACGCAGGACCGAGGTTAAATTATTCCCCTGCGTCGCCCCCCTCGATGCATACCAATGGTAATTGTGTCGTGTGTTGGACGGAAAGGGTGTTAAAAGTGTTTTCTCGGATCGTTCTGAGGGATGTTACACCGTGAAAATATTTGATTCTTGATTTTTCTCGTTCGTTGTACCTCAAGAAAGACGCGTGCTCTCTGTACTATTCGAGATATCGCTGCACTCGCTACTTCCATAGAAGTCAACTGCCATGTGTAAACCCGTCTTAACATTTGCCCGGTAATCCAGTCTCGTGGAGTACGACGTCGATATATCATCGATTTCGAACGCTCTCTGTAAGAAATTCTCGACAGGAATCTCGACAAAATTTCCACTGGAAATAAATTATAAATTTTATTTTTTTTTCCACTGCCCATAAAAAAACTATGAAACAGTGCACGTGGCTGAGGACGGTATTAAGTGACGACGGCACATGATCTATCTCAAACGAATACCATAACTTTTTATGAAGTAATGATCACGTCGGCGTTAAGCTGAAACAAATGGGACGTTCCACAACATTACTGATGCCACAGAACGCCATTCAAGTCACCGGAAACATGTTTAGGCCGCGAAAAAGCACCAAAAAGTCTAAAGATAGACGCGAGAACACGAATTTAGGGTGGTAAAAGTTTCAAGCGTAACTATACTGAGTCTACACTAAACTTCGTGCCGACGATTTGTGAAATGAGAAACCGCACTGTTCGATGTGTTACTCGGCTGATAACACCATTGCATTTTTCACTACACGCCTCGATTTCTAATTGAGGATTACTCAAGGAAAGGTATAAATGCAGAACCGCAGAAAAAGAAAATGTTTCATTTTTGTGGGCTCTAAATGATGGCCTTTGTGGATAATAACAGTCCGGTATCGGGCCTGTAATTGACGAAATCCCCCATCCCTTCACTGTCAAGGTCTCTGAGGATCCTTCGGATTTTAGACATGCGAAATAAGGCGGTGAGGACAAACTCCGCAATCGTTCCTGTTTAGCTTATGGGCGTGTTTGCGTGTTTCTTCGTTCGTTTGCAATTCCCTCGAGTTTTTTTTTACGAAGCCTCAAGTTTTCCGGTCGTGCCCATTGTTTTTCCCGTCAAATTCATTTTTTTCATCCCCACAAGTTTCGACGGAATAACCCTTTCGCCACCACTCTTCTGTTATGATTTCTGCGACATTCTTCTTGTCCGAATTGTTGCCTGGAAAACTGTTGATAAAAAATCTAGGATATCAACTCAAAAATTCACTTTATGGGGTGATTCGGGTTAATTCTATTTTGAAGGTGATTCGTGTTGAATTTACGAATTAAATTTGATTGACGCTGGTGGGAGTGATCTAAAACTATTCCAGGTATGGACATTCTTAAAGTATATTGCAGACAATTGCTTATCTCGCGAGTAGATAATGAATTAATTAACTCATTCATGATTTCCTATCTCCCCACAGCTTATCTTCAGGATAAAAATTACTTACGAAAAACAGGAAATGAAATACAGAGTCCCGATTCTTCTCGATAGTGCCGTCGACTTGGAGGAGTGAAGTAGCGAGGTTAGAATCTGGGAAAATACGACCAGTTTCGCTAATAGAAAAAAAAACTCGCCGTTTCTTCTCAGGTGAAGCTAACTTATGTGGAGATAAACCTCGCTACCTTCGAAGTTTCTCAATCAGATTGACTTTTTTTGTAATCTGTTGAATTTTGCTTCTGTTCCTCCAATTTTCTGTTCGCTTTCCTGGAGAATAATGTGGGTATCGGTCTGAACATAGATATCGGTCTCTGGATGATAGGAATTTTAGGTTTCAAAATTACGTATTGAGATCTTTATCGAAGCGAAACAATACTAGTTACACGTATTACTTCGTGCAAACGATAAGTGAAGTGATAAACCGCACTGTTTTATATGTAACTCCATTGATGACATTATCGAGTTTATCAATTGTAGACTAGATATCAAATTGAGGGTGAATACACAAGGAAATGTGTGAATGCAGTATAAAAGTATTCGATTGAATAAAGTTCAGAGACGATGCGTTGATAATAATACCGCATTTTCGTCCGATTTTATTGTTATTATAACTTAATTTCTCTGTTACATCATTTCCTCTCCGATGGCCTGTTATATTTTCACTTTAAAAAAAAACAGGAAAAGGTCTTCGGCGGCCCGTTTCGCTAACTTGAAAATTCCATTTCCTGATGCCGAAACGCTAATCTCGATTCGGATTAATCACTTACCCGTCCCGGAGAAACTTTTTAATCGGCTCGTCTTGTGTTTCGTAAATCGTCCGTGGTTGGGGAAAAAAAAGAAGGCATTAAAAAAAGTGCTTGGAGCTTGCAGCATCGCACTGCATGCTGAGGGGTAAGAGGTAGAGGGGGCAGGACCCATCCGTTCATAAATGTATCGATTCCGAACCGCGGGGGAGTGACGGAACGGAAGTGGGAGGGTGGAATTGGGACGTGTGTGAGGGGCTTTTGATTCACGCGACCAATGAACTCGTGTGCTGTTTCCTCTTGGACCCCCTGCACTGGAAAAAAAGTGTGTGAGCTTTGCAGCTAAAGCTTATTGCTGTCTTAGATCAGCTGAATCAGCAGATTTTGTTGCTGTAGAGCTATACTGTAAGCCGGTAAATGTTCGTGAGACAGGTCCGTCGATTTTCCTTCATAACTCGCTTCCCAGACGTTCAACATATGTCATTTATACTTCGTTTAATACATTAAGCTTTGCATTTCCTTGGCATAACTCTTTCATTGCCGTACTTTTACCATTATAGTGTTCCAAACTATTTGTAAAGCACTTTTCTATCACATATGTCTATTGCACTTCGCGCCATATTGCCGATTTTCAACGCTATCCGCCAGGGGGATATCTTATTATTTCACTTCTTTTATATGCACCCGTAAATATATTATAAAATACCAACTGGTGGGGCGAGTTGGGTTACGGGATGCAAAAGGGTTTTTTTTACTAAGTTAAATTTATCATCGCCCGCATAATAACTACCTCGGGAAAATTAAAAAATATCGCGTATTCGTGGTGTAATACTGAAACGCTATTTTGTGAAACTCACACTACCACTGCGCCATATGGTGTCCATTTCCATTAACTGCAAGATGACCGCAGCCAAAATCCACGTTTCCGGAATGTAACTTCTTCTGATATCCGCTATTTTTAAGGTGGGTCTGAATTTTATTTGCCAAAAAAATAACATTTTGTGCGCGTTACTTCCTCCTATTTTAACTGAAAAACAGTGATATTTAAGGGTGAAAAAATGTTTACCGATGGACCTGTCTCACGAAAGTTTATCCTGTAAGCCGCGTTATCGGTTGCGTTTAGCTAGCTATCCATAAATTTATAGCAAACTGGGTTTAGCTGCACTGCTGTATTTTCTTGCTGTCCAAACAGGAACAAATCTATATCTTAAGAAGTGGAATTCATGCATTGGAAGATCTTTGCTATTTCCAGAAATTTCGGACCAGAGGTAATAACCCCTCTTACCACACTTCACACCCATCTTTGTGCTCATGTGTTATGTGGGCATGTGTGTGCCAGCCCCTCTTATTCCGCTATCATACTCACGTCTACTTCTTTGAAATGTCCATTCCGATTCATATTTAAGGGTCTGACTGGAGTTGATGTTGACTATCCATCGTATTTTGCATGACGACCCCCCAAAAAATGTGTGTTTTTGTGTCCAGATGTGCGAGCTTTCTCCTTATTTACAGGGGAAAGTAAGGTGCAAGTTCTGAACATAAGGGGAGTTGTATGGTCTTTTCTTTTTCGTGATACCGTGAGAACACCCAGTAACCACACTAATTTTGAATGCCAATCGATATCTTGAAGGAAAAAAACGAAACGAAAGCGAAGAAACGGTGAGACAGTGAAGTAATTCTTCTGCCCCTATCTCTCTGTATGGTGCTTACCGTTATTTGCCAACTCTTGTTGATTTGTTTGATATTTGAGTATTTATTTCTGTCTAATTGTAATCTTATTTCACTGTCATCATCTGATATATCTTTAGTCTGTCAAATGCGTCAAAATGCTTCATGCGAATACTATTTTATCTTATGGCAATTACACCTCAAAGATTGTAACTGCGTCGATGTCGATTGGCCTTCATTGAATTTTTCAAAAGGCACTTTTAGCCGATTATCAGTTAGTAACGCCTTTGTCAATAATTTATTTGGGAGGAAATGGAGTCTAAAAATGAAGTTTGTGGCCGCCAATATCTCAATTGACTCACTGGTGATTATACACAGGAGGCAATCACCAAGTTGCTTTGTCATGGAAGGTGAAAAGCATAAAAATTATATTTCTTCATTTTAATTTTGTCGAAAAATATTTGCGCAACGATAATTTGATTTCTCGCTCCACGCTCCAGCCGGAGTCTTGTGCCAGGTCTTAATGGCTTCGAAGCGCAACGCCCCGTGCCCGCCAGGCGATAAAAATGAACCGAAAGGCGATTGCATCAAGAAGTGATTAAGTCAGTCAAACGTGTCTCAACAGGTGAGGACCTCCTCAGTGGGGATAAACTAGTCTTCAGCTTCTCGCGGTCTTCGCAGCATCGGAATCCAACCATGTACCATTCCTCACGATTTCGAAAGACTTCATTCTCTATATAGAGTTGCACGAATTGACTGGAATGCTGGTAACACGAATCCCAGCGCCAGCCAGCCAGTGGGAAAAATAATATTCGACTCCCAAATGCTATTGAGGTCAGTCGGTATTTTAAACGATCCGCCACCTCGCGTGTGAGAGAGCCTCATTTCAATTCAGCGGGTCTTGCATCACATAAGCTTTTCGCAGCGCCGGTCGGAAATGGCTCTTGAATATGATTTGAGGAGCATTTTTACATCTCTCTCTCTCTCTGTTGTGACATTTTCCGCCGTATGCGCTTCGGGGATTTACATTGCATAAATATAGACGCGAAGAGTCTTTATATAGAAGAAGATCCCCTGTCACTCTCTCTCATGAATGTTTATCTCGTGCGACGGCGAATTCGAAGTGTAAAACAGCGATCTTTCCGAAGTCTCCAGCTTTACGGTGCTTTCGGTAGAACTCGACGTTCGGTTGGTTACTCTGAGAGGCGACCGACATTTTGAGGTCATTTGCGCCATTAAGGTAGTTTGAGCGAGATAGTTCCCTGGTCATGATAAAGACCATGTTCCAATGATACATTTTAATTTTAGTAGGTGTATGATGCATTAATTAAATACTACATAATTAATAGTGCAATAATATACTTGAACATGACTGAAATTCTTGGTAATCACATAAAAATTTCCACATAAGTCTTTGATTTGACTTGCATTTTTCACGTTGTACGTTCAAAACTCCTTCACAACAGAAGGTTTTTTTTGCAATTCTGAAAGAATTACTGCGGGTCATTATGATTATTTTTTTAAAGTAGAAGAGAAAACATAGAAACTACTCACTGTTAATTTTTTGACGTGATGTAGTTGCTTTAAATGCCCATTTTTTAAATAAGTTAGCTCTTCAGTGCATACTCGTACCATTTCCCACGAAAAAGAGATCGTATTTGTCGTCGAAAATCACGATGAGTAGTTGGGTAAGGGGATGATATTTTGGTGTCGTTAGAAGGGCGAGGTATTTTACTTTCGAATGATATTCCGCTCAAGCTACCTTAAAATATTGTGAGCTAGGAATCATTTCACTTATAATTCAATGAATTTGGCCTCAATATTGAGAAAAATATCTCACCTTTCCAATTATATCATGATATCACATTACCGCACTACTTTACGAGATCTCCCAAAACAATTACAGCCACTCTCCATGTCAAATGGTGCGGGTATGCTCTCCAGAGTGACTTTATTTTTAAAATGAGCTAATTATAACGTCTTTATATCTTCAGAAATTCACCACTGTGTAGTTTTTTTATGTTTTCTCCCTTATTCTAAAAAATAAGTCATTAACTCATCGCATTGATTTACAGAACCGTAAAACCTTTAAATGTAGGCGTTTCCACCGTTAGGCGTGGAAAAAAATGAGTCAAGTTAAAGACTTAATATATTTCGTATCTGAGAATTTGAATCACGCAGCACAATTTTTCTCCCATCATTATCACAATATTTGCGTGATGCTTTTTACGTCTGCTGAAATTAAAAATTAAAATTAGAACGTGGTCTCCAGTCCAACCCCCTTAGAACTCGAGAAGAGTAATATTTCCTTCGTTTTGGAGAGCTTGTTATAAGTCTATGTTAGAGGTGGGTCTTTCACGAATCAACGAGTCCGAAGGAACGGGTCCATGGATTGAACGGGAGGACCGACTTCTATGGGTCGACCGTTTCTTTCGGTCCGTCGTTCCTTTTGGTCCTTCATTCCTTTCGGTCAGTTGGTCCTTTCGGTCCGTCGGTCAGTCGTTTGATTCGGTCTGTCGGTCCTTTCGGTCCTGGCTCCTATCTTTAAGAGATAGGATGTTCTTTATAATACCCCAAAAATTCAGCTACTCATGCTAGCTGTGTAATTATCAGTACATTTCTTCTTTTTATAAATTAAACGTATTCACGTGACCATGGGAAAACTGGGTAATTTTATCTTCCATCTTTTATTTCATCCAACATTTTTAAATATGGTCATTACGGTATACTAAGTATATTTAGTTTTTTTACATTCTTTAAGCACTAAGAAAATGTTAAAAATATACATGGCCATCAATAAAAAAGAACGTTGAACGAGAGAAATGGAACGGCTCCCAATAAGGACCAGTCCAGAGTGAACGAGTTCCCAAAAATGAACGGGTTTGAACATTTCTAGTCTATAATCTATTCCTCGAGCCGCCGCATTGGCGTGTGGCGCATGTGTGAAGTCATCAAGCAATGTAAAGGGTTATGATAAAGAATAAGTCATGGGAAGAGAATAAAATCGAGGCGCTTTAGTGGATTTATGGCCGGCTGCAAGAACATTTAGTGATGGATTCAATGGTTACGAGATCCATGAAGTTATAGATACAAAAATATTCTAGTTGCAGGAACACGTCTACTAGTCAACTCATTTACCAATAGTTAACAGCTTCGGATATTTTATCTAATCTTCCACCGCCGGATAAAATTTATGAAAGTTCATCCTATGAATAAATGCTAATGCTATTAATTAGTCAGTATGAGTAAACAAACTAGTAATTTATTCAAAAACAATTCTTTTATCGAGTAATTAAATCTGCAAACGGTTCATTACGCATTCACTATCTTGGCTACTTACGGAACTCATTACTCCACGCCGTAAGTTATGAAACCAATACATTTATCGATTGTTTCTGCAATACTTATTGAATGGTTGCCATTGCCTATGGGTCCCATAACTTTATAGAATGCATATGTTTTGTTCCTGCAACTGGCCATTAGTGACTCCATTTGCTCTTGCTGGGATTGAGAGTGATGCTATGACTTGTCGTTAAGTGGGGAGGAGAAGGGGTACGCAGTGAGATGCGTTATGGTGGAATCAGTGCCTCACTCAGTCAGTCAGTGGCTCTCGCTGATATCTTGAAGGTTGAGCCGAGAGGTAGAGTGCTTGAACGAATCTGTTCTACTGATAATTTCTATCTTGTCGCTTCTGTGTGTCCTATAGATGTGGGACGGGGATAAACGTGCGCAGGAACATTCTGAGAATCCCTATCGCTCAACAGCGGAAATGGTTTTCGACTTTCTGTGGTGGGACATTGATATCATTTTCCAGTCGCTCTTCCGGGATTCTTTAAGGTGGGCTGCTTATGAGTAATGTCGTCTTGCTTTTATTTTCTTCGTTCAAATAGAGAAATGAAATGTTCTGTGTGTAGTGGACACTTAACCGACAGTTCGAGGAATTTTTACTCTGCCCCTATGTGTGTTTTCAATGAGCTGTATCTCGCGAGTTAAAATTGTCCCCATGAGTGTGAGCAAATTTATGAAACCTTTTAAGCCACCACCGACTGGCACAGAAGTGTCAGCGTTCAATATTCTCGGGTTTATTGGTAACGGAGATATTATTCAATAACGCGTGCTCTGGTTCGAAAATATTGCTGTTGTTATTTTTAGTCTTCTGAAATCTCAACATTCGCTCTCAACATTATCTAAAACCCTAACCCTGAGTATTACGAACTAAGTCGAAATGAAATAAGATCGCTATGTAAAACTACGAAAATTATCTAACCTAACATGCAAAAGAAACGACTACGAACGAATTGAAAGCTCATGTATAGTATTGATAAAACATTTGTGAAAAAGCTAACTAAAAGAATAAATGAAAAACTATAATACTATTTTGAATAAATTCCCATGAGGAAAATTCAATCATTAAAATGAAATTAAATACTATTATGAAAAGATACCAGAACAAAACTACCGAAAAAAAATTACTGTGTCCAAAGACCTAACCTTATATTCTTAACCCTAAATGAAAATAAAACTTACGAATTAAAAAAACTACGCTTGAGATTAATAAATGACTGAATTAAGACTATTAATGTAAAGTACAAAATAAGAAAGCTATCAAAAACTAGGTAAAATCCGAATATCGCCTGCAAATTTCAACGTGGTCACTTAATCGCCTTCAACCGAGTATCCTCGATGGAGAGCTTCGGAACTTCTCCGCTTGTCAGCGGAGAAGTTCCCCTCCTTCCTGGAGTTCCTATAGTTTTTCATGTTGGAAATTTTAAAATATGGTTTTAAAAAGTCTGGTTTTTTGTAGCTTTTTTGTGTTTTGACATTTTAGATATATATTGTAACTTATGTTTCCGTCTTACTTTATAAATGTGATTCATGAAAAGTGAGTATATATTTTAAACACGTTGGTTACTTTTAAACTTGCCTAGAATGTTTATTCTAGCTGAAGCCTGGGAAGGAAAGCCCTATCTCCTCTAAATCTCTATTTGGCGTGTGTCTGGGTGGCGCGTAATCCGATTAAGAATTTTTTTGTGCGCAAATTTAACCCTTAACTACTATCGTGATTTTTGGCCTCGTACATACTATCCTCGGGTCTATTCCACCCGATTTTTCGGATTGCTTGTAAACATCAACCGTCACCCGCACTGTCTCAAGTTCAACTGGCTCGCTCACCCCCCCTTCTCTAGGATTACATTTTAGCTAAGTTTTCGGCGAGCGACCGTTTTACCATTACAAAAAAATTACGTCGGGTCAAAAAAGACCCGACGATAGCATTAGAGGGTTTATAGGGCGCAAATTACGTAATTGGTTTTCCTTAATTGTGGAATTTTGTTGGATAAAGGTAGTAGACCATGCCGATATCATAATAGCATAATCCTAGTGTCCTGTGTCTATTATCGTGGCTCTGGCCTCAGGGTAATTTATTCCAAGTTTCCTGAAAACTAGATTATAGCATCTTTGAAGAACGTTTCAGATACTGGGGTAAAAATGAAATAGGATTTCCGGGCTAGTTTTATCGTAGATCCGCCTTGAAAATGTTGATTTTAACGTAGGCTCTTATGAAGATTGTTCTGATTACAGCAGAAAAAATGCAATTTGAACGAAAAAGCATAGTCAAGCTCTTAATTTAAACTGTTAACCAGAAGCGAATAGTCCTGGAAAATAGAATAAAAATAAAATATAGGCATTGTACCTCCTATTGTCATTTTTTTATTTATCAGCAAATTACTGCCTTGATTGAAGTCAAAATGCGGTAGTTTCAAGCAAATGGCGCTGCAGTCAGCTCCTGTGGCTGGATAAATGCGGCCATTAAGATTACATTCGTTGAATAATATGCATTTTTTGTCCCCTCATTTTGGTTTTCTGTAGATAACCCATTTTCTCCGCGAAAGCAGGATTTTTTGAATTGAATAAATAAAAATGTGTACCTTAGTATTTGTCTTGACTCACATAGTCAAGCCAGAGCTACCTTAACCACCAGCTCCCACAACGTCCTCCCCACGGAACCCAACTGCACAGTGCACTGCCTGATCACAATTGTTTGGTTTATCAGTTCACCGCAAGAAAATTACGCACTTTGCTTCCTGAAGTACGTGTAGAAGTTGATTGCGTTGTCCTTTGGCAGATTTAGGCGTTTGCGGTGGACTTTTTTCCATTGAATCTTGTGTTTTTCGGAGCTTTTTTGATGGTCCCTTTGTCATTAATTGGGTATTTTCCACGTATTTCAATTTTTAGATATTCTTATTCTGTAACTTAAACTTATCCAATCGGTTAAAAGTATTCTCATCAAATCGATTTGCTTTAGTTTTTTAGAGCTAAAGAGAGTTGAAGGTTACGAAGGTTCCCGAGTACGCACCGAAAGCAACCGAATGACCCGTGACATCATTTTCGCTGTTTCCATGCAGACCCAAATGTTTTCTCAAGGTTACGGTGGAATGAAGCGCACGGTGGAATGAAGCGCAATAAAATTCCTCTTGGATATTTTCCTGTTTTTTAATGTGCCTTTACAATGAGATGTAAGGGATATAGATGGTTTTTTGTGCCACAATGTTCAAATACATCGGTAAAAAACATTGGACAAGAAATTTATTCAGCTTCTAAACGACGGAAGAAGAAAGAAACTGTAGTTTCGAGCGGCACGCCGGGATTTCGTCCTCAGCAAAAGAAATCTCTACTGTGGTGAAGACCATTTTAACGTATGTACAAAGTTATGACGAAATTTGTGGTTACATGTAAATAAATACATTTTTGAAGTACATTTATACAAATTAATTCAATACAGTTACCGGAAGACGCGACAAATTTCATGAATGTGTCCATGAAATTCAATGAAATTGTTGTCCGACAAAATAAAAACCTGAAGCCTCGATATTTACTTGCCCTAAGTGTGCTTTACTGCTCACTTTGTGTTCTAGGCTTATTTTTGCAATGACTGTGCACGAGGGTCCTTCTATCTTCACTACGACGTATCCTATAGATTATCGCCATAACTCTCATGAGAAGTTCTATTAAATAAAAAACGTCAAATTAATCTTGAAAATCTCTGAATGGAGGTAATGGTCCACTCGGCAGTTCCATGGCAGAGAATGCACTTATAAACCCCCTATGGAGGTAATCTCTGATTAAATCCTTGAGTGAACATAGTAAAATAAAAAATTTAGATTAATCTAGTCGAAAGTTATTGTGAATGTTTATTTAAATTTTATGCCATTGTTGACAAGTGCGATGAAGTTCAGATTTGCCATTTATTAAGGAGGGCTGAATATACCATGAATATAACTAAAAATACGGAGGTAAAGTAATACAAATCAATACGAGACATCATTACATTAGTCGTAACAGTCACTACGTTTACCAGTCAGGTTCAGGTACCGGTTCAGCTCGGTATGGTAAACGCAACGGGCTAGTGGAATCGATATGAGAAGCGGGCTAACTCTGCCCGCTTTCTCTCCCAGTCTGAGATTTCAAATCGATATGAACCGATTCAAATTTATATTTCAATCGCTTCCGCATTGATAAAACAGGCGATCCGAGTAGGCTCGTTTAGAATGTTCAGAACGGTCCGAGTTCGTATCAATCTGAGTTCGATTGGTAAACGTAGTGAGTTTAAAATGAAAAACCTTCAAACGTGGACAAGAATTCGGACAAAATGTCTTTTATTTACATAACACGGTGTTCTCTGCCAAAGTTACAGGAAAGTTTCACGTGCTCATAATTATGGAACAAACCTGCCCAGATTAAGGATGACAGTACCTGTAGTCATGGGCATCAAAAATAATAAATAACTAAAAATGAGGTCTTGATAGGCAAATTGTGTACTTATATTTTATGGAATTTCGCTCCACGAATTACGGCAGCATTAAATCGGTCGTCCTCCTCCATAAAAGCGCTACCATACACACATCCACTTAGGGTAAATTGTCTGATATGGTTTTAGTAAAAGTGCTGTGCACCATATTCGTTGTTTGCCATAAAGTATCTTTTTAAAATACGGTCTCTTCTAATGTTCTACCCGTGATCTCTTCGCTTTCATCTCTCGCTCAGCGAAAATGGCGTCACAACAATCATATTTCGTTTCGCAGTCACGTGAAAAAATATGAAATTCCGGCTTATAATCTTTAATATCTCAGTAAAAATTGGATAAATAAAAAAAAATTTACTCCTTAAGTTTGCAGGAGTGAAAGTAACGTATTACGATCCGTATTCTTACAATTAAAATTTTGGAAAATACCCAGTTTTTGCGGGCGAGAACAGTGAATGAACATCCGTGGGAGCACTTTAGTTGGCTCATCGCTTCTCAGTAAAACCTGGCAGGAAATGGCTTGTGGCCCAAAATTCCTAGCGGTTGATCTTCATTACCAATCGCCCTTTGTGCATCCGATTCTTTTCCATCGAGTCAAATATTTTCTGAAACTGATTGCCTCTATCAGTCGTCGGATTTCCAATGCTAATCGTGACTTTGGAAGCAAGTGGTGTGTGCTCATCAATTCGCGGTACAACCGCGAAGGAAACTGAAAGTTCTTTAAAATTGTTGGTAGTTGATTTGGCGGGCCATCGTTTGATAAACACGCATCCGTCTGGATTTCTTCGCCATTTTTAGCCTTCCTTCTTCTAGGGAAGGAAATGAGGCCGGAAGTCCCCTATGTCTTATCTATAGAGCTGTTCTGTAGACGAAGACCCTGCCGGGAGGCAGAGAGTGAATATACTCCTAGTGTCCTATCTTCTTCACCATCCTCATCATCCGCTCTTAAATTTCCTTCACCCTTACTCGTGACAGAGTAGTTCAATCCCGGTCCTTGCTTCGAATGGCATGAGGAGATAAATTCAAGCAAGTTACTCCATGGTCGAACGGGAGGCTAAATTGGAAATACTGTTGGCTGTTTCAGCAGGATGAAAGGTGGCTTTGGATTGACTTTATGAGTCAGGACAAATACTCGTACTAAGTAACTCATTTATAACAATGCAGTTTCTTTAATCATTGAAATCTCTGATGAATTGGGTTGCCTATTGAAAACCAAAATTAAGACGCAATATGCATACTATTCTAAAAATAAATTTTTATTGGCCACATTTTTCCAGCCATAGGAGCCGAAAGCAACGCCACTTTCGTGGAACTACCGCTTTTGACCTCAATTACGGTAATAATTCGCTAATAACTTTGAAAAATAGTCGGAATGATGCCTCTTATTTTTTGTTCTATTTACCTGGACCGTTTGCTTCTAATAAACAGTTTTAATTATGAGCTTTAATAGACTTTCTTGTTCACATTGACAATTTTCTATTAGAGCCCATGTTAAAATCGCCATTTCCAAGGTTTAATTACCGTAAAGCTAGTCTATAAATATATTTTAAGTACTTGGATCTATTGGTAATACTAGATTCCGGTGAGGTTTTTTTCGTTGGTAATACGGATTATCGTCCAGTTGTTCCCTGATGGTGTATTGTGCTGCGTCTGGTGTCAGTACTCAATCCTGTCTCAAGAAATCCAACCATTCACTCGTTCAGTATTCCCCTACTTGCTGTAAAAAATAATTATGATCATTTAGTGCATGAAGAAAGCATTTTCAAGAAAAGGAAGTAAATGAATGCTGATTTCTTGCAATTTATCCCTGGAAAAAGCATTTGAGATGTGGGTGTGGAGAAGGATGGATAGGGTGCGGTGGACGCGAAGGAAGACTGACGAGGAAGTGCTTGAGATGGTGGGCGAGGAAAGGAAACTTTTGAATGCTGTTCGAGATCGGCAGAGTAGATGGCTGGAGGATGTAATAAGGGGTGAGGGATTGCTGAAGAATGCGATGAAGGGAAAGATTTTGGGCAAGCGAGGAATAGGAAGAAAGAGAATAGGTTTCACGGACAGAATGAAGAAGGGTAGTTGTATGCTGAGACGAAACAGGAAATACTGGGGGTAGATAGGCCCCGGAAAGTGTAGAAAACTGGGAGCAGATTCTCTGACATTTAAAAAAACTACCCTTACCTGTAGAATAGGTAAAAAAAGAAAAAAATCTCTGGAAAACGTCGAAAAACTGCAAAATTAACCCGTCAGTCCATAAATACTGCAGGAAAATCAGGGTAAACGAAGATGGCGGACAGGCCACGCCCACGTCATAGCTTCCAGCACTGGCCACCTTAGCGAGCGCCTTCTGTATGCACCTACCTCAGCGGTCGATGCATGAAGTCCGTGACTTCATGTAACGAGTGGCCACACACGGTTTGTCGGTCGTCGCCTCATCCTCCTCCCCCCCACCCCAAATAAATAGACCAACCTCCTGGTAACCTACTCCCACTCGACCAATCTCCGCCCCGGCTGCCGCATCCACTGCACCACCACGTTCATTCCACGCTCGGGGAGTTTCGCAACGCTAAATTGTGCGGCGGTCGCGTGATTGGTCACTCCCCGACACGGCGAGAGCGGTTCACAAAGGGCGCATCTCTGCGAATTTCCCGTCGCTTCGCAACAGCCCACTCTCGAAGCGAATCTCGCGGTGATGAACCGCATCCAATCCCCCCCTTTCTCTCCCCCTCCCCACTTCCACCCTCATCCTAAACATATTGCCGAGCGCTCATTGCCTCGACGAGATTTTTTTTTCTCCCCGGCCGAAGGTCACTCGTGTGCCTTCCCAGGCTACGTGGTGCTGTTTGTTGCTTTTCTCCGGGGAGCGTGTAGGGAAAAGGCCAAGAGGTCGACGGGTGAACGAGGAATAATAACTATCCGTATATTTTTGGTGTTTGTGAGCATTCGTCGTTTTGCTAATAACGTGGTTCCAACGTCAAATGACCAAAATATCAATATTCATTGATATTCTTGCTTCTTGTTTAAGAATGATTCCTGATATGACAAACAAAACCCTACCTTTCCACGCTCGCTGATTGGAGTTTGAAATTACGTGGGGTCAATCAGAGTATTCTATCGAGGAAGTCAATGCGGGTTTTCCACCGGGTCAGGTTGTCCATGGTGGAAAACCCGCATTGACTTCCTCGATACCATACGCCGGGAAAGCCTTCGATCTTTCTTCAGAGTATTCTAATTTGAGTTCACTGATGCTGGTATGGATGAAGCGATACCGCCTCCTCTTTCCCCCGACCCTGTTTACACTAGCACTCATGTCCTGAGTGGAGAAATATTCGACTCGAACTCGGGATTCGAACCCGCGACCCTCGGATTAGCCGGCGAGGACTTGGCTTCGTCGCCACCGGAGCCGACGCTGGGGAGTATGAGCAACGCTCGGGGGGAAAGATTATTTTTTCATGTAATGAAAATGGTATTTGCACGGAAAAAAATGTTTACACGAAGGAAACAATTCTCAACATGTCCAAATATAAAATATATGCATCTTTCCTCATTTTGTTTCAGCTGTTGAGTAGTTTATGTGATGATTTAGGGCAGAATACGGTAATACTCGGACGATCGGCTCCTGTAGCTGGTAAAAAATGGCTATTAAAAATATATCTCCGTGGACTGATGGGCATATTTTGTAACTTATTGTTGGCTCTCATTATCAGCGAAGGCAGAATTTTTTTAAGCTATCCGAAGAAAAATTGGGAATTAGTATTTCTTTTGATACAAATAGTCGTGTAACTTCCTTATGGGGAAAAAACTATCATATCATTTTCGTTGTTAGGAGTTCAACTTTATGTGTACTAAATTCCTCATTTTATATCAGCACTCCTAAAAAATATTCTTTGTATTTAAAATCATTCTTTAGCTATTAAAAAAACCAAAATACAGGTACATAACTAAAGGAAAATTGTAGGACGAGTATATTTTTTATTGAACAGTTGCTTTTCCAGTTATAGGAGCTGACTGGTGCGCTATTTCCATTTAATAATGCGTTTTGATTTTATTATTGGACAAATTTGCTCGTAACCAAAAATTTATACCTTGGACAGGTGCTTCCAATTTGACTAACATTGAATTTCCGGGGAGGATTCGCTTCTTTGAATTTTTTTCCGAAAGTTATATTTATATTCGATGAAAAAAATGCTCTTCTGTAGCCATGTTTCGCCCATTCTTCGTAAAAAATTGCAAGGAAAAGTATGGATTAGTCGTTTATATTAAACAGAGGACGCGGTCTTTGTTTTAGCCGTGCATTATTCACTCGGCTGCTTTTTTGGGTCATGCCTGGTGTGGAGTTACCCCGTGCCTCACAACCTATGCGTGCCCGGTACTTCGCATATGTAGCATGAGCTGACTGATGCGCAGTTTCCATTTAATCATGCATTTTGATTTAATTATCGGAGTTATTAGTTCTTAAGTAAAAAATTTATACCCTGGGCAGGTGCCTCAACTTTACCTAACGTTGAATTGCCCGGGAGAATTCGCTTCTTAGGAATTTTTTTTCCGAAGGCTACGTTACGTTACACGCTAGGCTTAGAATGCGTGAGAAATACTACATAACTGGTTTGTTTCAGAGCGACACAGAGAATATTACCATTACTCCTCACTACATCTCTAGGTCTGACAGATGCGATAAAATAAGAGAGATACACTGCCGAACAGATAGGTGCAAAAACTCGTTCTTTCCGCGAACAATAAGCGACCACAATAAAAATTAATCTCCACAAAATACACTCCTATAATACATGTCACCATTTCATCTCCCAAAAACTAAACATCCTTACACGGCTGGTGACCTAAAACCCCCTGCCACATACCCATGCGGCGGCTCGCAGGGTATCATGTAGATGTAGATGTTTGTATTACATAAAAATAATGCGCCTCTGTTGCCGTGTTTACCCATTCTTGCATTTTACGCAATGTAATTTTAATTTCGATATTCGTAAAAAGAATTGCGAGGAAAAGTATGAATTCGTTGTTTATATAAAACAGAGGACAGAGGTTTTTTGTTTTGGTCGTGCATTATTCACTCGACTGCTTTTATGGTTCATGTGTGGTGTGGAATCACCCCGTTCCTCACAACCTATGCGTGACCGGTACTTCGTATGTATAGAGGGGTGCGCAACTTCAAAAACAAGTACACTGCATTTCCATTTCAGCCATTTCCATCCATTTCCAACCTTTTCCATCCATTTCTGTCCATTTCCGTCCATTTCTGTCCATTTTTATCCATTTCTGTCCATTTCCGTCCATGTCTGTCCATTTTTATCCATTTCTGACCATTTCTACCCATTTCTGACCATTTCTACCCATTTCTGTCCATTTCTGTTTATTTCTGTCCATTTCTATCCAGTTCTGTCCACCTCTATCAATTTCCGTCCACCTCTATCAATTTCCGTCCATTTCTGTCCATTTCTAACCATTTCTAACCATTTATGTCCATTTCTATCCATCTATCCATTTCTGTCAATTTCTAACCATTTCTGTCCGCTTCTATCCATTTCTGACCATTTCTGTCCATTTCTAACCATTTCTGTCCATTTTTATCCATTTCTGTCCATTTCTGTCTACATATGTCCATTTCTAACCATTTCTATCCATTTATGTCCATTTCTATCCATTTCTAACAATTTCTATCCAATTCCAGCCATTTCTGTCGAATTCTGTCCATTTCTATCCATTTCTGTTCATTTCTATCCATTTCTAACAATTTCTATCCAATTCCATCCATTTCTGTCGAATTCTGTCCATTTCTATCCATTTCTGTCTATTTCGCGACCATTTCTCAACGAGCGTACACCATTTCTCAGAGTTGCATACCCCTCGGTATATATGTAGATATATGTGTGGATGTATTATAGCACGCGAGGCGTCCGGAAGCTATAAAGCCTTTGTTACTTGCATTATGCTCCGCAGTATGTTCGGTCACGTTTTTAAATGAAGAATAAGGAGCCGTCTCTTCATGGTTTCATCGAAAGCGGCGTATCCGCAGAATTGAGCCAAGGAGGAAAGGATGTGCAGTGGAGTAATTGCAGTGATAGATGTTCGAGTTGTTTGCGGCTAACCATCGAGTCTAGGATTCACATCCTGTCCTTCAACCAAGCCAAGGATGATTGGATGTCTTTGTGCCCTTCATCCCTAGAGACGTGGAGCAGCATAAGGAAGGGAGTTGATGCCAAATCCTTAATGCATGACTTTAACTCGCCAAAGGTCGTTATTTCTCCCTCCTGTCCATGTTGGTGTCGCTCCAAAAACCTGACCGAGAGGATGGCAATACAGTCGCGCGTATCATTCCGATCGGAAGCCTGTTGTTTATTCCACGAGGGGAAGCTCCTTTAAGCAACTCAAGCGTTTAACGAAAGGTGATTTGAGTTAGCGTGGGGTTAGAGGGCTGCTGGCTTCCCATCCTTGAGGCTTGGGTTCGGATCCTGGTGGTGGCTGAGTTTTCTTTGTTTTCAGATCGATCCCGAGACCCAAATTGGATCCAAGTGGATAAAATTTTAACTGCCGCCGTTCCGTCAGCCGGTTGAGAAATTATATTATGGTCCCATAGGCATTTTTCTATGAAATGATGAAGTGTACAGAAGAGTTGAAGATGAAAGGACCATATGGAACACCATACAGAAAAGAAGAAGCTGATGGATTGGACACACCCTGAGACACAATGGGTTTGTGAATAACATAAGTGAAGGGAAAATAGAGGGATAAGTCCCCAGAGGAAGACCCAGGAATAAGTCTATGGACCAAATAAAGAGGAAAGTATATAGGAAGAAAGACCGGGAGGTAAGGCTCGAAAATCTTAAATGTTTGCACTACTTCAAAAATAGAATATTTTATTAACTTGGAAACCGCAGCATAGGCATGGAATGGAACTTATGCCATCATTTGTGCGTTACAAAGCCCTGTGTAGGTACGAGGAATTCATTGGACCACAAAAAAAACATTGTCTTTCTTCAATTATTTTGTACGTGTGAATTTGTCTGCTTAGAAGATGTGGGCCTACTTAGAAAGAAAAAGAGGCATTGCAACGCATGCCGGGCACAGCTAGTTATCAATAAAATGAGTTCTTGGTATGTATAAAAGAGTGTCAGGAACAGGTAAATTCGATTTACGTCGTTTCATGTGGAACTAATAGCCTCGGTTTTTGTCGGTTTCGGATTTCGCCGATTTTTTCGGACGGATAATCAATTAAAAGCGAGGTGTCACTGTACTTGATTGTTATGAGTTTATCGCTCTCCTTTGAAAAGAAGTCATCAACTTTTTCAAACTTATCCCTTCCAAATTGCCTCTTCATTCTTACGGACATTTCGATTCTTGAAACTGTTAGTATACATAGAGTTACTAAAAGGCTATGAAACCTTCCATATTTTCAGATTTCGGCTGTCCCAACTCCCCCTGCCTTCCAAACAGATGTAGATCGAATGTTTTTTTTGATCGAATAATTTTTAAGGCCTCCCCATTCAAGGGTCAGGCATTCGTGCCGTCCTTCGGGCAAAAATAACTCTGCCCGCCGAGACATAACATTCTCTTCAGGCATGAAAAGGACTGGACTCTCTTCTGTGTGTTCGAATGGCCTCCAAGCAAAATTGCATCGATCGTGATCCCTTGATTACGCCCCAATTATCGCCTCGAAGTCAAACGGGAGGGGAACTGACATGGTTGTTCGACACAGGGATCACGAAGCGCCGATAAAGGCATGCCTCTCTCGGTTGCAAATCATGGTCTGTTGGGCATTTCTCGCGCGTGTGGGATCTGCATTCTTAGACCTCCCGACTGATGGAAATTAACATTTTTTGCAGTGATGCTCTACAGTGTGCATTCCATCATGCTGACTGATAAAGCGCGAAGTCTGTTTTTAAAAACATTGGTACTGCTATCAATGATACTCTTTTTATTCGGTTATACTCGCGGTAATGGATTTACTGGATGGAGCCTTCAAAAAGTCTTGCATAGTGAGGATGGACAAAGATGAAGGAGTATCATTTTTGTGAATGACGGCCAACCAGTCTGCAGAGATGTCGGGAAGATTCGAAAGTAAAACATTACGTTGAATACACGGGTCTGTGTACAGTGAAGGTGCCTCGATTATAATCTTTGTTATAAAAACAAGGTGTGCAAATTATTCTAAAAAAATCAAGTAAATCAGAGGCTACGAACGTCTGTATATGCATTAAAAACAAAATGCCATTTTATTAAAGGAATTTTTACTGTCGTTGGGAAAACATAGTTAAATTAGCACTATTCTTTTAAGTTTAAAAGCATAAAATGATCGAGTGCTTTTTCAAAACAACTGATCTTGAAGTCTCAATGAACTTAATCAAGTACAAGGAGCATAAATTATAATAATGTGTTAATACTCGGAGAGTGAGTGCTTGCAACATAATATCTTTAGTTTAATCGGGGAGTGACTTTAAGTAGCCATGAAGGTAAACCTGAATTATGGCTACCATCGTTTACGGAATGGGCTGTGCACATATATATAAAGGAAATACAGCATTTTGAAATTACAGTGCATGTGTCAAATAATATTAAAGATATAAGAAAACATCCTGTAGACTTTCTTTAGTAAACAACCAAGATCGTATATTTTTCATTGTTCCATTTAGGATTTTTTAATTTAAGCATGAAACAGGTAATAAATTATGCACTTTATATCCTATGTACACACAAGAAACATAAGTTGGATAACGTCAGATTGGGCTTGGGTAAGGAAATGCGTGCTTTATGTGGGATGTAGGGCGAAGGATTGTACAAAAACAACCCAGTATTACCACTTCTTATGTAAAAGCGGCGTAAAACTTTTTAAATGAATATATCTCTTATTAGACGTCTTAAAGAATGATTAGTTATTGCTGTAAATAAATCACTGTCTTATAAAATTAGTCATCCATTTTTAAAACTGTTTTAGCCTTGTGAATTGCCTTTTTTAAACTTACGGGGATTTCGATTATTTTAACTATAGGAATACCTGGAGTTACTGTTTAGAGTTAATTCTACACTCAGCAACTAGCTAAAAAAGATTTCGTACCGAATTGGGAGTGTCGAATCAAGGAGATGTCAAACTCAAAGAGTTCTTTATTTAAATGCGAATTTGAAATTTTTTTCAAGTCTTATTTCTCGCCTTGAGTATGTGTTCCTCTCTTCTCCTTTGATCCTGTTCTATCTGCATATATCCTTGGAGATTTCATCGTCTAGAAACAAACCACAGTGTCCACAACTTCAGAGATAACGATTTGACTTGCAAATCTTTTCCTACTCATCTATAGCAGATTAGGGAGTTGATCAATGTTTTCCTCCGCGCTGGATAAAACTTTGATTAGACTTTCTCAAGGGAAAACGCTGTTGTAGTTTATCATTTCTTCCAAGTTTTATGTCCCTCTTACGCGAAATAGCAGGACAACTAATATTATCTACTACCCAATGCTGAGTGAAAAATATAATTCCAAGGTATTCAGTGGTTGTTCAATCCTGGGATCGGTTTACTGTAGCCCAATATTCTTCCCCATTAAATGATAGTTTCCTTGTAGTATGAATGGTTGTTCTTCGTGTGTACTTTCCTCTTTATTTGGTCCATAATTAATCCCTAGGATCTTCCTCTTGGGATTTGTTCCCCGCAATTATATTCCTCAAAACCCTCTGTGCCTCAGAATTTGACATGTACACCTGGATCTTCTTAAAGGCCGCTGTACACGATACATTTTGTTGTACGAACGAATGTATGAACTCTTTCGTGAGGAAAATTGTACCGTGCAAAGCGGCAAATTAAATGGTTGTCTGAATGACTGAACGGGAAACAGAACCCGCTCTAATTCAATCCATTTTTTTGTAAAATCTATGATGCATTGGTTTGAGCAATAAAATGTACCGTGATAAGGAGCCTTAACTGTGTAGTGTTTCATATGGTTCTTTCCTGTCCTACTCTTCTGTATACTTTTTTAATCTTATTTTTTTAATATCCAAGATGTGGTCCGAAAGAAGAGATAAAATATAATCGAGTGTTGAGAGTGAATTCCTCTCTCTCTCATGTTCTCAGGATTTTCAGTCTATTTCCATCCTCTTTTCCAGAAGTCCTCGTTTAGCCACCGCATACATGTGGTGTCCAGCGACCTGTTTAATTCAGAGGGAACTCATGGAATAGTGGCATTTTTGCGAAAAACCTTCGGATTTGCACCGCAGCCGTTTTCTGTTTTGATAGAGAGCGAGATTTTACTCTTACAGTTGTCGTCGTGACCTCATGGACAAGCCTCAACGTTATGATTGTGTATTATTACAGTTTTTTTTTAGCATGGTGCTCATTTGATTCCATTGTGAAGAATTTCATTATCTGATTCTCTATTACGCTGTCAGATATTCTCATTCGATTAATTTTTCTTTGGAATCAAGCGTGTTATTTACTTATTGCACCTTATTTCCTCGTTTATATAACCTGAAGAAGGAAACGCTACGTAATTCATCATTTCATTTCGGAGAAGGCCGTATTTTCTTTTTCATGCCGACATAATATGCAAATTTTATAGGAAATCCGATCCAAATGTGTTTGGAACATAGTACAAGACCCTGAAAATTGTTACGATTTACCGGAAAACTCTGGGAAAAAAATAATTGAAAATTGCCAGACACCCTGGTATTACAAGACCCTCTGGTGATGTCCAAATCCGACGAAAATTTGGGAATCATCATCGGGGTATTGTGCAGTTTTACGGGCGACGTTGAGGAAATCATCCTGCTACTCCTATTTTACATCGGCTGTGGTAAGAATTGTGACAGAAGAAGCTAATTAGTTTTCAAAATTGATAGTCGATTCCCTTCACACAGTACAGGACCACGAAAGCCATTGAGTGGAACCGTAGCGTATCAAAATTTTAAATAAATCCGTCAGATTTCATTCCGCCGCGGATTCCGTGTGTATATTAGCGGCTTCCATAAACAAGTTAGCTGTGGCATGCTGTCCCATTAGTGGTGGAATTTTCGTGTTACCGTAAGTATTTATGTTGACAAATACAAAATTGAAATAATTTTCGTAAAAAACACTGCCTTTTTCGTAAAAATTTACGGACGGATTCCTTGCGGTAGCCATGTTAGGCGGGTCGTTTTTTTTCGCGAGAAATTAAAAAAAAACATTCTTCAACTATCTTGCGCCCATAGACTCTGCCCTAATTCATCAAAAAGCACGCGGTGTTCCGTGAGAGAGAGGAAATGTTGAAATTCGTCTTGTGGTGCCTTCTCGGAAAAAAAACATAACTCGGAGTTCCATCCCGTTCTTGATCAACAGGTGCTCGACCGCTTACGCGTTGCAATTGTTTGCGCCCGGAAGAAGCGCTCGTCGCACTCGAGATGGACGTACGAATCGAGTGCGGCTGCGACGTTGGGGCCTGCGTGGAAAAGTAAGAGAGGGAAAAGACGAGGACTTTCAATGAGGAGAGCGGACGGGTCGTCCGTGAGCGCATTGCATTTCCGCGGCGTTCCCTGTCGTCGGTCGGCAGGGGTGCCAACCTACCCGAAGCATAGTCGAGATGGTGACTCCGTTCAGTGACTTTAATGTTGTCCAATTCATATTCTGACTACTTATAAAAAATGTGCCCAATGTTGGAACATATGAACAACTAAATCCTACCTTTGCTCTATGCTTATCGCCATTCTAGCTTGGAATTACGCGTTATTAATTACAAGAATGTGTGAAAAAAGTAGTGAAAATAGTGCCTTTTCTGTTTAATTTTAATGCCATTATTGCTTTTAAATTGTGTATTAGATTCTAATCTCCTTGGGAATTAAATGATGATAAGTCAGTTCAACAATCCATCTTAGTTATTGAGTGAATTGCAATTAAAAAACTATCAGCACTGATGCGTTAGCTTAGCCCTTTCAGGTCTGAATTTTAATGAAAGTGACCAGCTCTTTCTTTCACTCAATTTTGGTTTTAGGAGTAAGCGTGGTTTTACCCTGCGGAGTTGACCCCCGCAACTTTCTTTTGGGGTAATTTTTAGTATTCCTTCTTTACTTTCCTCAACTTTTAAAAAGTTCTGCTTGCGTATTTCCAGAGCCTTTTACGCGTGAAGTTTACGTCGTTAAGTCACTGGTAAGCTGGTGGTAGCTTACGTAATGAACTTGCCAGTGTGAACCCTCCTCAAGTGAAACAATAGATATCATATATTTGTGGAAAATACTTAATTCTACGCTAGAGCCTATGAAGCCTTCGAAATACTCCTCGGATGACATGAGCTCTGGCATCGAGGAACTTCAATGGTCCCATGTGGAGTCGTTCAGTGAAGATTACGGAGGAGGTTAGTAGGAGGCAGAGTAGGTGGCTGTAGGAGCCTCCTACCTGCCAGGAGATTGCATTTACGTCTACTTATTACCCTACAAGCCACCACAAGGGTGTTTGGCAGGGGGCGACTTATCACCAACATGAAATACAGTGGAGAAATTTACTTTCACCAACAAGCATCACTTTATCGGTGTACTAAAAATGCTACAGAAACTGCTAAAATAATCTCTAATGTAACCATGAAAGCGTGACACAAGAGTCATGCAGGGAACATGCAAATCATGGTGTTATCACTGATTGGCAGATTTAGAAACAAGCATTAGGGAGTATAACGTTAAATTTAAAGAGGGTGAAGGTTTGCATTGGGCCGTGATAGAGGGGAGGATGCTGAGTTAGCGAGAAAGGGGAAGAAAACGAATAGGTTTTATAGACGGGCTGAAGATAGGGAGGACGCACGCCGATTATTAAGAAAGAAAAATTATGGGAAGAAAGGGCTCTGCACGAGTAAAAATCTACGGGATTTTTTTATTCACTTCTATTTTAACCTATCCCTACCGGTCGATTACTTTGATAACAATGTCATATTTTTTTAACCGCACTGGTAAAAATGTGCCGTTGTTCGGTGTTTGTTTGGAGTGTCACAGTCACGGTGGGACTCCCTTAAAAGAGCAGAATCGGGAGTATGAGTGAAAGAAAACGAAAGAGCATCACTTTCCGTTCGTTTCGAAAGCGGTTTAAGCCATCCGGTCGGAAGCGCGATCGGGGACGGATGAGGCGGGGAGGAATCGGCGCAGTTTTGGTGGCGACCGATGCCGAGTCGGGTCGAAGAGTGGAGAGGAGTTTTATGTCGGTTAGGAAAAAAAACTCGGTCGTCTCAGCTGAGCCGGCGAGACGCAGTAATGCAGTGATTGTGCTTGTGAAAACGCGGTGGAGACTTGCTCTCACTTGTTCGGTACTGTTTTAACGGATTCTAAATCGAAGATTGTGTGGATTCTTTTCTTTCTCGACCCGGTGTCCCGTGTAAGTAAGAGTTTTCTTTGATAAAGTAGTGCTTATTAACTTTACGTTTTTTAAGCGAGATTTTGGTCGAGTCGTTACAGAGAACATAATCAAATTTTATTTGAAACTTTCAAGCAATTGTGAGATAAGCATAGAGTGAATATTGTGGTACTAAGGACGTCAAAACCTTGGGTAAGGATGGGAAGATGAGGCTGGTGAATAGCTTGATATGGAGCGTAGCGTTGTATGGTGGTGAAACGTGGACCCTCAGAAAGGAGGACAAGAATAGGCTGCTGGTATTTGAGATGTGGGTGTGGAGAAGGATGAAGAAGGCGAGGTGGAAGGAGTGGAAGACTACCGAAGAAGTGCTTGAGTTGGTGGGCGAGGAAAGGAAACTTTTGAATGCAATTCGAGATCGGCAGAGTAGGTGGCTGGAGGATGCATAATAAAGGGTGATGGGTTGCTGAAGAGTGTGATAGAGGGAAGGATGATGGGCAAGTGGGGAAGGGGAAGAAAAAGAATAGGTTTCATGGACGGGATGAAGAAAGGTAGATCTTATGCTGAGGCGAAGAAGGATATACTAGAGCGAGATGGGCCACTGAAAGTGTAGAAAACTAGGATTAGATTCCCAGACATTCAACAAAACTTATCTTTACCGGTAGAATACTTAAAATTTAAGGACGTGAAAACTTCATTTCATATTAAATTCTCAGTAATTAGTCCAATATCTATGCACACAAGGCTCCAGCTTGAGTCTTTTGTCTCACCTCTTATGATGGTGACTTCATGACTACGGAATGATTTTATTATTTTTTTCAGTTTTGTAAAAGGTTTCTCAAAAAGTGATGCATTTACATGAAAACACATATTTTATGAAGAAGAAGGTTAAATTCTCACTCGACACATGCGTCATAACTCTCACATTTAAAAATAAAGCCTCTCTCTCTGTCTCTCTGGAGCGCACAGCTGTACCATTTCTCACGGAAAAAGCCTTATGATTGTATGGCCGTGTCGAATGGCCGAATGTGCCGTGCCGTGTGAATGACCGAAAATAGTGCAATATGTGGTCGATATTTTGGCATCGCTGGTAAAATATTTTTATTCATAATGATGCCAAAATACGTTGAATTTTATATGGAGCTTCAAGGGTCGCTCAGCGTACCTTACTACCTTACTAAGGGTTTGTCATCTTCAGCGTCTTTCTAAAATCGTCACTTTTTATGCCTTTATGCTTAAGGTATATTTACTCCCGCGTTCTGACGTTCTTTGTGTGATTACGAATATTCTATTTTCAAGCTTCTACTCAATAATCAGACTTAGATTCTCGTCTTCTCTTGTCGTTTCATGCCGTCGGAAACCCCATCCTTCTCATCCTTGATCAGATTAGTACCTTTTATTTTTTGCACTTCCTTTAGTCATCTAAATTTAACCTTAGAAATGAATTTTATTCGTTTGTGTAATCTTTAGAAGCGACAGATACTTCTTGTAGACGCATTTTAATCGGTGAAATGTTATTTTTCCGATGCGTTGCAAAACTGGAGCTATAAACCTGTGAAATTCATTTTCTCCAACCTATAATAGGAGTTAGGAAAAAAACATTCGTTGCCATCGTCACATTAAATTGAATTGTTGCCATTATCGTTACATTTATTTGAATTTCTGGCATTATCGTAATATTAAATTTGAATTTTCATTTAAAGTGAAATTGAATCCTTGCCATTATCGTTACATGGAATTGAAAGGTTCTTGAAATTGATAGATAAGTTGTTTCGTTGCTGCGTACGGGACTTCACCCTGTAGAAGGAATGAACGGAGGGGCTTGCAGTGCGAAACTTTGTTTGAATTTTTGTTATTCGGCGTCTATTTTTGCCTGGATTTCAATTCAAAAGTGTTGAGTGTATGAAATTACTGAAAAAAACGGAAGAAGAAAATGATTTCAAAAGATTCAGGCGAGATATCGTGGAAGTTCGTCATCAGTTGCTAGAAAAGAAGTGTTGAGTCTCGAGACAAGGGGTCTTGTACCAGATGAAGGCTCTGTGAGCTGAAACGCGTCGTGCTCATTAAAATATCCTGTGGAAAAGTGCAATTGCTGTTTCTGTTTAATAGGAAGAAAAAAAATTAAAACCATTTTCTTGCTCATGACTCTGTAGAATATGTGCATCTCCTGACGAGTATATACATACACTCTCTCTCCGTGGGAAAACATGTCGCTTGATTTTCTCCTGGGTTACTTATTCATGATCAGCTGCCACTTTCTACTTCATTGAAATATGATCACCTTCGTTTTTATTTGTTCGAATGCCTGCCTCAATGTGATGGAGAAAGTGCGACAGGCGGAAAGGAGGACGATGAAAGAACCTTGTGGCTTGGTTTGGGAGAAAAATAGTTTCATGAGAATATCAGGAAGAGGTAAAGTAGGATGTATCTGATAGTATCGTTGCTGGTGATGACGATTCTGAGCGTCATTCTGAATGAGAATTCGTGGATATTTGGATAGATACGCCACGAGCATTTGGGACCCTGGTCTTAAGTATTTAACCAAAAAAAATAATAAAATTCATAGAGAAGCTGCTCACTTCGATAAAAATTGCTACGAGCGAACATATAGTGTTTCATAACTTTTATTTGGATTAAGATGGGAGACCCTGGAGACTCAAAGGCACGAACACGCTAGGCTTAGCTTGCCTGAGATATTCAGAACTGGTGTGTTTCAGAGCGACACAGAGAAAATTATCATTACGCCTCACTTCATCCCTAGGTCGGACAGAAGCGATAAAATTAGAGAGATACTTTGCCGAACAGACAGGTACAAGAATTCGTTCTTTCCGCGCACAATAAGCGACCACAATAAAAACTATGCTCCACTAAATACATTATACACTCCCATTATCAACGTCACCATTTCACCTCCCAAAACCTATCCCTTACATATTTACTCGGCTGGTGTCCTAACACCCCCTGCTACACGCCCATGCTGCGGCTCGCAGGGTATTATGTAGATGTGGAGGTTCAAATATGGGTATTTTTGTTTTTTTTTTTAAAGACGTAGAAAATATTCAGAACTGAAGAGAGTTCTGTATTGACACAAATTCATGCAAGTCTCCTCTAAATGTGGGGCGATGAATTTTCATCGACCTGCGCTAAACTATATTCTTCGAACACGCCGGCCCCGGTGGCGGCGGGGTAAGGTCAGCTAAGGCCTCGCCAGCTAAACTGAGGGTCGCGGGTTCGAGTCCCGCCTGGGTGGGTTTTTCACCACCCAGGGCATGGTTGTATGTCCAATTCTGTTGGTCCGGTCCCTGGAAAACCTAATGACAGGCTTAGCAGCCTATTGGAATTCCAGGGACGTACGGGCCAACAGAATCGTCCGGCAAGAAAAAAAATGGGTACCGATGCTTTAGCAAATATCTACTGACATGTGGTTGGGGATAAGTTTGCTACAACATTCACTACAATTCATTGTACATGTGTTCTATAAAATATGAATATTAATGTATTTTACATTTACACACTCGACATTGAGATACAGGAAACATGTGATGCATGCTTTTAGTACAACATACAGAGTAATCGCCTACCGTTTGGATATAGGTCCTGATTCCTTTCGAGGTTTAATGGCAAGAGTTGTTGGGGAGCAGAAGTGATCCCTCTGAAAACGTACCCTAACCGATTTATAAACCAATTGATAATCCCTAATTATGCTTTATTTTAAATCTGCAACGAGGTATGTCACGCTGCCTGGATGGCTCTGGTATCTCTGTGTGTTTATGCAAGTGTGAGATACATTTCAGTTATAGTTTATGTGGCATTGGTGGCATATCTTTGGTTTAGGGCATGCTAGTGAGTTCAGCTCTGGTAAGTATTTGCAGAGTCTTGTAATGTATTGTCAACTTTATCTGGGTATATTGTATTTTGGTGTTAGTTTTAACCCACCCCCTTCTCACATCCTTGAGGTGGCTTGTACGGTATCATGTAGATGTAGATAATAATTCATTCCTCACGTTTCTTTTCCGTCTGACGGAACGATTATTTATGTTTCTTTCAGTTGATTTAGTCATTCTTTGTCAACTAAAGTCGTACTCACTGCCCTTGCCCATTAGATTCGCAAATCTTTTGGGACATATTTTATGGCTGGAATATCCTGATAACCATCCCCCCCTTATTGCCGACGACATATACGAGTTATCTCATTGAGACTTGTGGGTTCAAATGTATTGGGTGCTCAAAAGTCTTGTCTGAAGGTAGCCACTGGAGGTTTACCGCCTCAGGTGTGTGTTTCCATTGATCGTGCATTGTATTCCTCTCCATGATATTCATTGTAACACCCTCGTGTTAAAATTGACCATGAAAAATCGTTGTCTATGGTCTGGATCCGAATCTCGAAATCTGTCAGTTCGCTCTTCCTGATAGGCTCTTTTAATATCTCCTGCTACTAGTAGGTGTTCACTCCACATTTGATGCTCAATTTGTATGGCCGTGGTTGTGATGGCGTGCAATATGCGCTCGTGTTATTCTCGCAATGAAAAATTTTGCTACTTTTAAATGCGTTTTGGTTTGATTCCTGGAATCACGTTCACCATAGGGATTATTTATGCGTTTGGATAGCGTTGACTGCTTCTGAAGATCCGCTGTCGTTGTAGTGGCGTTTAAATAGTTGCTTTTTTTTTAGTTTGGGTCGTGTCGCGCCGTCAAAACAACACGTAGAATAGCATTGCACCACACCGCATTGTTTGTGTCCAAATTAAGTGCGTAGAATTTAGGTTAATTGCTTGGCCACCTGCCATGGCTACTCTGTTGCAAGCCTCATCCGATCGGTCGGAATGAATAGCTATTTCCCTTCTATGAGCCTTATTGTCGTTCAAATTTTCTAGTTGTTTTTGATTTTATCGAAAATGTGGTGACGTTGAGTGTAGCACCTCGTCGAAGAAGAATTGTATGTATTTCCTGTATTAGCATCGTATGATTTCTGAGTCGTGTGTCATGAAAGACTTTCTTCCGTATTAAGCTTTACAGAAGTTAGGCCGATGCTATGATAATAGGAGATGTTTTGCGAAAAGGAAGTGATCGATTCTATTTCCGCGGCACTTTTTTTATTGACTTTCTTCCAATTCGCTGTATGAAATAAAAAGCACGTAGTGAAGTCCACGGCTGAGGTTTTAATGTCGATCATATTCCAACTGTTTACTCATCTTCATGGTCGTTGAGGAGTGATTGCTAACAGTTGGAACCCGGTAATGTGTCCCGCCGTTCAAACAACGCGGAGGATAACATTGCACCACAACGCAGTGTTTGTGTCCCGGGCCATGAGTGTGTACTCCTCTAAGTGCTTTTCATTTCCTCAGTAATGCAGGCCCACCAAGTCACCCTTCAAAACATGAAATGCATTTTTAGTTGTTTATGAAGTAGATTAAACATTGCTGTCTAAAATGCCACCTTGTCAACTCCGGGTCGAAGGGCGTAGGTTTGAAATTCTCTTTTGATCGGCAAAGATAAGTTTTTCCTCTACCATCTTAGATCATGGAAAGAATGCGAAATCGTCGTTCCCCGAGCCTTGAACTTTCCTTTTTTTTAACTGAATTAATGGTCATGGCGTACATTTCATGTTCTAGTCTGAGAAGTGTTTGCGGATTATCCAGGAGGGATTGGGAATGAATATGTTATGTTATAATTTAGAAATGCTTTTTTGCTTTTTGCTATTGCTAGAAATGCTAATTTGGAAATGCTTTGATGCTTGAAATTGGCATGCCACTTTGTTCTGTTCGCTTTCCAAATATGTGCGTGGAATACTTATCTCTCTATTGTTCAACGATTTTAAGATTTGTGAATTGCTGACCTACTTTTTGATACCGTTTACTGAGAATAACATTAACATGCTGAGGATGATATTCTCTAGTAATACTTCCAGCAAGATTTTTGAGGTAGTCTGAGCGAGATAGTTCCCTAGTCATGATGGAGATCATATTCGATTTTCACTTTTTAATTATAGCAGCTGTAAGAAGCATGAATTAAATACTTCACTATTAATGGTGCACTAGTATAATTTTACGTGGCTGAAATTCTAAGTTATTAAATAAAAATTTCTGTTTAAGTCTTTAACTTGACTCATTTTTTTCGCGCCGAACGTTTAAAACTCCTTCACAACGGAAGGTTTTTGTGTCATCCTAAAATAAATGCTGCGGTGTTAATATGATTTATTTTCAAATAGAGTTGAGAATAGATACAAATTACACACTGTTATGGTAAAACAACACTCCTCTCTTGTTACAAATGGTTACAACACGCCTTGAAAAGTAACAATTTTTTTTGTTTCCCAATGACAACCAAAACAATAACGTGAAGCGTCACACACTCGCTGGTTCAGACCGATATGAAATCTCAGACTGGCTGAGAGGCCGAGTCAGCCCGCTTCTCAGATCGATCCCACTAGCCCGTTGTGTTTACCAAAGGGGGCTGATCCGGGAGCCGGAGATCGATTGGTAAACGTAGCATATGTAACTTTTGTATTTGACGCATTTCAATTTTGCGGGTCGTCATTCAATAATTGCAGTGTCCATGACTCAGATACCGCTCTAATATTAACCGCAGCTTCCCTTCGAGATGTGGTGAGAGTTAATTTCGAGTGGATGACGATAGTAGTTTTCCTCTTCAGTCTTAATAGCGCGACCCATTTCGCCTTAAACTCTCCGTCACTTGGCTCTGTGTGTACTTACATTTGCTCATTCAGGTCGATGCGAATCGCGCAATTAAGTTTAAAATGCATTGGGAAGGTGTAATTTTCACTCGCTCGCCATGGACCTCACGTCACTAGTTTATCCTTTTTATTTCTCGCAATATCGGTATGTCTTTACGTCATTTTTTTTACTCATTGCACGCTTCTTATATTTTCCCACTAACCGTCGTCGTGAGATATTGCCCCTATTTATCTCCTCGAACCTATTCAATAGCATTGTGTGGCAATCGTATTGGATGGCCCAATGTTATCATTTACCTGCCTATTTTTGGATTTCGCGTCTCGCTTGTCATTTGTTTTATTAAGTTATGGGACGAAGAATTACCCAACGATATTGCGATCGGAACAATAGTGCGTATTTTCTCAATTCGGTCGTATTATGCTGCCTTTCTATAATCATACTGAGTAAATGTTTTGAAGAATGTCAAAGTGCTGAGAGAAGCCAACTGCCATTAGTGTACTGAATACATGACTCAAGGAAGGAAGTCCTCTATATTTGGGGTTGCCTTCAATGAAGATATAAATCGTGTGATGTTAGGTCTGCAGGGTATATACCTTTACGTGCCACCGCCTACACGTAGAACAGAGAATTCTTTCGATTCCCGCTAAATGTTGACTAAGTGACGATTATGTTGCAATGTAGATCAGATCATGAGAATAAAATAAGGGAAATAGATTGTAGAACATGTCTGCGTTAAGACTTTGATGTAGGTTAGTTGACATATAGTGTAGCTGAATAATTCATATGCCCCCTAATGCATGTTTATAAATCTACCGAGTAGTGCTATCACTATATTTTACATGTTCCTTGCATGACTCTTTTGTCACGTTTCCATAGTTACATTATAGATTATTTTAGTATTGTCTGTAGCATTTGTAGTATACCAATAGTGTGGTGCTTGTTGGTAAAGTAAATTTCTTCAGTGTAGTTCATGTTGGTGACAAGTCACCCCATGTCTAACACCCTTGCGGTGGCTTGCAGAGTAATAAGTAGATGAAGATTTCGTCGATAGAATAATTGTCCCTCTTTCACTCTTGTTTGCCCCCCCCCACTATTATTAGGTGGTAATGACCTAAAATTAGTGGAATAAAAAAGTTTTTAAATGTGCGCATAAGGTATGCGCTGAAATTTTCTCTGTGCTTGGGAAATACGACAAAAATGCTTCGGAACTGCCGAAAAAATCGCCGTAATTGATTATTGAAGGGTCTGATAGAAACTCTTTTCGGGAAATATGTAGGTGCGAGATCAAATCCGAGAGTTGGAAATATTTAGCCGTGTAAACGTGGTTTCCTCCACGTAACCATGCTTGGGGACAAAATATGTTTGCACTGTATGCTCAACTTTAGCAATTATGCTTCTATTTCAGCAGTAAATAACACTCCCCTTTGTACCTGAATTTCGCTTTCGTACTAATTTTGATTAATCATGGGTTATGGTGCTAGATCGGTAGATTTTGTCTACGCTTACGTACTGACGTGTCGTCATTACAGTTTGTTTTACTTGTCCTCAATTACATCATCCTCTCTAAAAGCAAAATCATTTACGCAATCTGAATTTCTTTTTGAAAAAAAATCCACGAATGCTAAGTTTGACATTTCCAAATTTTTTGTCCTTCTAATGTGTCACCTTCAGGAGTGGGTAATTCCTCTTACAGACGTCTACAAATTGGGTTAAATGCACATTTTCTGCTGTGTGGCTCATGGGGACCTCCAAACCTGAGACAATCGATTTTTTTTCAGAAATTTGGGCAAGATTTGCATTCGTGGCCATTATCGTCGCATTCCTTTGAAAGCCTTATTTGATGAATAAGTTCTCGTGTTGTTGCATGACGCCCTGTAGATGGAAGGCGGGAGTTTCTAGGCGAGGCAATTGTTTATTTAGAATAATCTTACATCTTTCTAACAGGGAGTTCGTGTTACATAACAGTTGCCTACCCTTTCTTGCGCTTGCTGCTTCTATTACGACTTGCCCATGCTTTTTTATAATCTGTATGCTCATCCATTCCATTTAAAATCATGGGGATCTGAGTTGCAAATTCGATCAAGGCGAATGATGATTGTTTTTACTGCGAGTGTTCACGCGCCAAACCTCACATGAACAGAAAGTAAATTGATAGCTCTGGTATCGCAAATGAAAAAAATAAATTGGTTTTCTTCCTCTGATTTATTTTCTTAGTATATACAAAATGTTTCGACACAGCGGTGTCATCATCAGGTACCTCTAAAGCTGCCTGGACTTCATATCTCCCAGCTGGCGATCTTCTGTTTATCTTTATATTGACGTAAATGGGAATAACTCTCAATGCGAGGCATCTACTGTTTGAATTTTTATTTATTAAATTCACCACCAAAAACGGCACAAAGGCTATTACATTGGCTGATATAATCAATAAATAAATAAAAATTTCAAACAAAAACAAATATTCATTAAATAAAACAATAATGCGGTAAGCGTAAGAAGGGACTTAGGGACTGGAGAGGGATGGATCATTTAAGTGGCGTTTCAGGGAGGATTTGAAAATGGTGGCAGAGGAGAAAAGGTCCAAGGAAGGATATTTCGAGGCCAAGGAGTTAAACAAGGAAGGGAGATTGATGTTTAAAGACGCCATTCTTGGTTTGATTGTCATGGTCCGGTAGAGTTTGGCTTTTTTCGCCATACCTGCGTGCTTAATACGTTCCATGGTTTCAGGCTCAACTATGTGGAAGTTTATTTTCACAAATGAAAAAATAACTTGGTTTTCTTCCACTGATTATAACAGTGTTGTGTCGAAACATGCTGTACCGAGGAAATAAATCAGTGGAAGAAAACAAATTTTTTTTTCATTCGTGAAAATAAACTTCTACGTAGTTGAGCCTGAAACCATGGAACTCTAGTTACACGCTTAATACAAAGGCTTAAAAGAAAAAAATCATTCGTAAACATGGTACATTTTCAAAATATATCGACATGTTGAAAACGTGTCGTCCAGAAGGACGTTATTTTTTTATCCTCGGAACGAAAATCTGTTCATTTCGAAGAAGTAAGCGGAATATTTTGTTAAAAACTAGAAAATAGGTCTCCTAAAATATTCGAGATGGGTAGTTTCTGACGGAGGTTGAAATGGACACGCTGAACTATCTCTTTTTTTAAGTGTTGACTGAAGGTTGACCTGACCGGGTGACCTCTTGCGTTCTTCTGCTTCTTTCCTTTCACTTCTGCCATTTTCTGTTTCGAATTTGACCTCGTGGACCCCTCCCGTTCACTCTTATCTCCACAGCTGGTCTCAGCACATCATCGCGTCCTTAAGTGTACCAATTGTATATGTTATTTAAGTTTTTTCTCGGTATCCTTAAATGTATCTTCTAGCGTTAACCTCTTTCGTTAGTTTCTAATTTTAGTCCATTTGAACATCATCCGAAGTTTGTGTCCCTGAATTATTTATAGGAAATGATTTCTCGATGTCGTGGGTATTGAATCGACACAAACATCACGATTTACGGGTTGTAAATGATCGCTTAAAGCCTCTTGAAAATACGCTCGTGTGAGCTTTCATTTTCTGTTTTACCTTCGAGGGAATTCTCTCGCGTCCTCGGTGCAATCTTCTTTTAAGGGAGTTTAAGTGAAATATCATTTCATCTTGTAAACAATAAATTAGGTCCCTTTTTCAAGAAAAATATCTCACCCGCCTAAAAATGCCCAAATATCAGCTCTTCGCGGGGCTACTGATCGAGATTTTTGGCAGAAAATGACTGCCCTTTGCATGGTAATTGTACGTGTATGCACTCGGTGGAGGCCTTATTTAAAAAATGAGCAATTTCTAACGCCTTTATCTCATTAAAATATTAACGGTGAGTAGTTCGTATGCATTCTCTATTATTTTTTGAAAATAAATCATATAGTTATCGCAGTATGTTTTTTAGGATTGTAAAATTTTGAAATTTGAAAAAAAAAATTTCAGGATTTGCCGGCCCCGGTGGCGGCGGGGTAAAGTCCTCTCCTGCTAAACCGACGGTCGCGGGTTCGAGTCCCGCCTGGGTGGGTTTTTCACCACCCAGGGCATGGATGTATGTTAAGTTCTGTTGGTCCTAGTCCCTGGAAAACCTGATGACAGGATCAGCAGCCTATCGGGATTCCGGGGACATACGGACCAACAGAATCGTCCGGCAGAAAAAAAAACACCTTCCGTTGTGAAGGAGTTTTGAACGTACCGCGG
Source organism: Ceriagrion tenellum (assembly GCA_963169105.1). NCBI lineage: Eukaryota > Metazoa > Arthropoda > Insecta > Odonata > Coenagrionidae > Ceriagrion > Ceriagrion tenellum. The sequence continues at coordinate 62,131,924 of OY720635.1, forward strand.
GAAGAAAAAGTCTAGTTAAAGACATATTTTTTTTCATTTAATTACTTATAATTTCATTCCTAAAAAGGTATATTATTGCACCATTAATAATGGGATATTTACTTCATGCTTCCTACAGCTGCTGACATTAAAACGTATAATTCAAGTATGATCCCCATTATGACTGGGGAACTATCTCGCTCAAGCCAACTTCACTGTTATTTTGAGTTTTAATTACTATCCTTACTCTCGCGTCCTCGATACCTATGGCTTCGGATTCGATCGTGTGGAGTGACTATTTGTTTTCTGGACGTGGGCGGGGAGGATTAGATTTCTACCACCCCGCAAAACCGCACATATCCCGCGATCACTGTAGCGTGACTCCTACCAGATTTTTCGTTCACGGTGGGACCATTCGCTGCCTGGCCCACGACATGAACGACCTCGCCGTCAACCTCAATACACGTAGTACTTACCCGCTCGGATGTTTGCATGATTTGGAACGACTTTCTCTCCTAAAGGTAGTTTGAGCGAAATATCATTTCACCCAGAAATTAATGAATTTGTCCTCATTTTTAATAAAAATACCTTAGCCTTTCAAAAATACCAAAATGTCAGCCCCTTGTCGAACTACTTTCCGAGATTTTTGACGTAAAATACCAGCCCTTTTACATGAGAAATGGTTCGCGTATAGACTTCAGAGAGACCTTATTCAAAAAATGAGGAATTCCTAAACCTTGCTCTCGTCAAAAAAATTAAGAGTGTGTAGTTTGTTTGTTTTCTCGACTATTTTTGAAAATTAATCATATTGTCACCCCAGTATTTCTGCGGGATCGAGAAAACCTTCTGTTTGAAGGAGTTTTGAATGTATTGCGCAAAAAAATGAGTAGTTAAAGAAATATTTAGATATTTTCATTGAATTACTTAGAATTTCAGTCATATGAAACTATATTATCACACCATTAATAACGCAGTGTTTAATTCATTCTTCCTACAGCCTACGAAATGAAAACGTGTAATTCGAATATGGTCCTTATTATGACTAGGGAACTATCTCTCTCAAACTTCCTTAAGGTAGTTAACGTTTACGTTTAAGTTTCAGCGGTTGTAGGAAGCAAATGTTGTTAAATTAATGGTGCAATAATTTTCTTTTATGTGTCGGAATTTCTCAAAAATTATAAAAATATCTGTGCCAGTATTTAACTTGACTATTTTTTTTTCGACGTGTCACGTTTATAACTCCTTCACAATGGAATGTTTTTTGTGACTCTGAAAAAATTACTGGAGTGACTACATGATTTATTTTAAATAATAGTTGAGAAAGCATACCAATTGCACACTTAATTTTTTACGAGATCTACGTGTGGAAATGGCCCATTTTTTAATGATTGTAAGGGGCTGATATTTTGGAAGGGTGAGATATTTTTCTTTAAAATGAGACCAAATTCATTCATTTCCGGGTGAAATAATGCTTCGCTCAAACTATCTCAACGTGCTGCAACTTGTCTCTTCGCCTCATCCCTGCTGGCGAAAATAAATTATTAAAACGACGACATCTTTCATGAAGTTAAAAAATCACGGGGATTTGGTATGATTTGGTTTCCGGAGTTCCGGGTTCCCTTCCCGAAGACCCCAGACTCGAATCCCGCGTGTCGCGGATATTTTTCTGCGGAATACCGATCCCTTGCTGGGTGGCGTATGGAGAGTCATTAAATTGAGTGCTGTCCGTCGGATGAGACTTAGGATTGTGGACCTGGTCGAAACTTTTTTTATGAAGTAGGGTGATGCCAACGCCTTGTTTCTCTCCACCCTTCCTCCCATCTCCTAGTGACCTTACCCTTATCAACCTATCCGCCTGCAAGTGCGGCGGAAACGACCTTAGTTGTCAGACAATAATAATGGTTAATGCGGTTATTAAAAAACCCAACCAATACCCCGTCATTATCCCAGGGTAATAAGTCGATATCCCAGGGTCTAATTTTTCTGAAAACTTAGACATGTGGGTTTAATTGTGTTGTGTAAGGGAGGTTTTTTTTTAGGAGAAACAATTTTATTTCAAGATTTTGATCAATTGATTGATTCAGACCTGGACCAAATTGGATTTTCTTCACATCCTCCCTGTCGCACGACTCTCGGAAACACTTGATCGAACTTTTCGTCAAATATTTTGAACGCGAGACACCGGCTTAAAAACCACTGTATCTTACTATTTTTTAATGAAAATTTTGACAAACGGGTTTGATTGTTGTACAATAAGCAGGTTTGTCTAGAAAATACAATTCCATCTCAAGTATTTGCTCAATTATTTGATTCAGACCAGGGAACAAATTCTATTTTCTTCCCATTCTGGCTGTCACACGACATTCGGGAACATTTGATCGAACTTTTCGTCCAATATTTTGACCGTGGGAAACTAGCTAAAAAACTACTGCACCACTAACTAAGCTACCACTGCATCTTGCTCTTTATTTTATGAAAACTTTGACCTAACGGGTTTGATTTTTGTACAATAATCAGGTTTTTTTAGAAAATACAACTATATTTCAAGCATTTCATCAATTAAGTGATTCAGACCTGGGTCAAATTGTATTTTCTTCAAATCCTGCTTGTCACTCGACACTGGGAAACATTTGCTGGAACTTTTCGTCAAATATGTTGGCCATTGGACACTGGATGAAAAAACCACCGCATATTACCCTTTTTGTATGAAAACTTTGACCAAAAGTGTTTGATTGTTGTGAGAAAGGCAGATTTTTGAAGAAAATACTATTTGATTCCAAGAATTTGATCAGTTCATGGATCCAGATCTGGAGCCAAATTGCATTTTTTTGTAATTCTGCCTGTCACACGACACTCGGAAACTTTTGATCGAACTTTTCGTCAAATATTTTGACCGTGAGACAACGGCTAAAAAAAACGCACCTTTCTCTTCAACGCGACCGTGGCATCTTTAAAACTTTTTTCTTTTTTTTTCCTTTATAACTCGTACCCTCCGACTCAGAATTTCGTGCGCGTTTAGCAAGCGGCGGGTCGGATTCTCAAAGCACTCATCTCGGAATTCCTCACTCTATCGTCTCCATTATGTTTTTTCCGGTTTCCAGGGAAAAATTCCTCCTCCTCCCGCGCCTCCCCCACACGCAATGGTCGGGAGAGAGTGAAAATTTCGTGTATAAGGTTTCGCGTGCGAGAGCATTTCTTCACGTTTCGATTCTCAGGGTAGGCCGCGGACGCCGAATCCACTTCGTTATATACCGGGGCCTTTCCTTTCCTCGGCACTCATCTTTCTCCCAAATGACCGTAGTCGATCGACGAAGGCGAGATCTCTGAGTGCCTTGGTCCAGTCTTAAGGTGGTTGGAGAGACTTTTATGCACAGATTTTCGTGAAACTTAGCTTGCGTATCTCATTTTATTTACGAGGGTAAATTCAATAAATAACTTGCAAAACTGGATAAATGGCAGTACTGAAATTTATTTTACTTTTCTCAATATACACCCTGTACATTCAGACACTAATTCCATCTCTTTAAAGTCCTTGATAGGTGGCAGCAAATAAGTCTTTTGTTTGTTCTCGCAGAAAACGAGAAACCTCATGGACTACGGCATCATCATTTTCAAAAGAATCTCTAGGGGCTCCCACCTTAATGCCTCTAAAAGTTGTGGAACACTATATGTTCGCTCTTAGCAGTTTTCAACGAAGTGTGAAGCTTGTACTTATTTTAAATTAATTTTTTTGGTTAAACCTTTATGACTATCGTCCAAAATGCTCGCGGCGTATTCGAGGTGTGGCCTAACCAGAGCGAACTTGTTTGTTAAGAATTATGACTATCAACTAGGCGAATGTCGTGTACTAATTTTTATCAATATCTTCAATACTTCGTTGAAAGGCACATGGCCGTATTAATGCCAAATATATGGCTCACGTACTGCTAAATGCAATTAGTTTTGTTATTACTTTGCTACCTTGAGAGTAAAAATGTCTAAGGTTGTATGTAAAATACCGTTTTCATGGAAAACACTCGTGGCGATAGTTGGATATTAAACTTTTTTCTTCCCTCGTTATGAACTCCCGACATCCTGAAGAATTAACTGACAAAATATCAGGAAATACAATAATATTGTCAAAACATTCAAGCTACATGCCTGAATGGTTTCACATAAATTGACCCTTCAAGTTTTTTTCTTTTCTTATGGTCTCATCCACATCTACTTATTACCCTGCAAGTTACCACAAGGGTGTTTGGCAGGTGGTGACTTATCACTAACTTGAACTACAGTGAAGAAATTTACTTTTTCCCACAAGCACCACACTATCGGTATACTACGAGTACAAATGCTACAGAAACCACTAACATAATCTATATTGTAACTATGAAAACATGATTCAAGAGTCATTCAGGGAGCATACAAAACATGGTGTTAGCACTACTCGATAGATATAACTATAGATAGATATAACTATAACTAGCACCACTCGATAGATAGACATGCATTTGGGTGCATATGAATTAATCAGCTACACTACCTGCCAACTTACCTAATTCAAAGTATTAACGCAACCATAATGGTCTCTTATAGATCGACTCCGTGCTGATGGTTTCCTATATAGTGACTCACTCCTTTTCACACCTCGCATCATGTATGTATCATCATACACATATGCGTGTTGCACTTCGTCAATCTTCATTCCAGGTTTTGAACCGTCGCTCCAACAGACGGAATGCCTTTCCGAGGACTATCGGAAAGTTCATTACCAATTGAGGACGGCAAAGGTTTTAAGTTCACGCCTTCTTTCCCTCTCTGACAGATTTTGTTTGACGAACTGGAGTTAAGTGGAGTCCATGCGTGCCCCAATGTTTCCGTGACCCCTGCCCTCTCCTGCTTAACGAGCTCGCCATCTGTCGAATCATAGATGGCCACTCCTTCGCCTCCGCTCGCTAGTTCCTCACCATTTAACCCTGCCCTTTGGTCGCTCCCAGCAAATTCCCGCCACCATCTTCATCGCGGCCCATCTATCTCTTCTCAGAATCCCTTCATCCGTAACTCCACCTCCTCCCTCAGCATCCGGCATCCTCCACGAGGAAAATGGGGGAAAGAATGTCGCATTTTGATTGCACAGGAAGAGCCAATACGATATCACGAACTATACCGGTTATACATTCCTGTCGTTGTGTCATTCTGCGTTCACAATCTACGGCCCCGTTGCTTAGGTTATCATCTTTCGTTACAATACGTTTCTTACTACCAGGGTCGTTCGATTCGATACATCCGTGGCTCCATCGATACGAGTCTTCGCAACCATTTCCACCACACGGCCGCCATTAATGTGCTTAATGAGCTCATACTGCCGTAATTAACCCGAGGAAATCTGCGATTATGTGGCGCAAGTCGCCATTTCGATTATCAATACCCTGCCAAATCAACAAAAACGTTAAACATCCTATGCTATGATCATGGGAACCATACAAAAATAAGCACATTTATGGCGGAATTGTTTACGGTGCTGCTAAGAGCTGTATCGAAGGAAGAATACCTTCGATATTGAACGATCTTGCTTACTACATTGTCACAGCGACCCACGGGCTTTTTGTACCGAGAACTTATTTTAGGTCGAGGATACTGGAATTTAAAGGCGATGTACTCCGTAAAGTAGTATTTTCAGCCTATAATAATTTCCAATTGTTTACTGTGACATAATGTTTGTGTGGAAAGATATTCAGGACAGTTCATGAAAACCATGGCCAAATGAAATGTTTGCTAATAGTGAAAGTGGCAATGCTATCCTATATGGTTATCCTTTCCTATCCATATTAAGTTTTAACGATTTCCTCGTAGTTACGCCACAGTCTCAATACCAGACTGTGATTGCGCCTCCATTTTTTTTCGTTTTACAATTGTTTACGTCCTTACATTTTTACTGATAAAGAATCTATAGCTGTATCTTTGTGTGTTAAATTTATTGGGTAAATGGCTCTGACGATTTTGATGGGACACCATGTATTCAACGTTTTACTTTCGAGAAATTCATTGGACTAGGTCTGATTTCGGGAAGGCTCGTCAAAAGGGACCTAGTTTGAGTCTGGAAAATATTTCCTGTCCAAATCATGAACAACGTGGGAATGAATGCGTCCTTTAAGGGAGAGTAATTTATTTTTCGACTTTAAAATATGATAAGGTGTAATTCGGGCTGTGAGTCTTGGACTAAATTGATGCCCAAGGAGTTAGGATTGAGATATAGGTTGAACAATTGCACTTTTCCACAAATTTGTTTTAATGCTTACAACGCGTTTCGGCTCACAGAGCCATCATCAGGTACACCTCACATCTCGCCTGAATCTGTTGAATTTATATAGGTTGAGTTGCATTAGCATGATTTTCAGAGACGCTGCAAACATTAATGTCCCCAGCTTGTGTGATTTCTTCTATAATGCTCTGGAAAAAAATTACCATTCGAACGGAATTGGGTCTTCAGATATACATTTTTATTTCTCTTACCTTGAGGAAATCGTTCGGTGTTTATTACGAGTCTTTTTCGAGGATGCCAGTTTAGGGTATCTGCAGTGATTAAATCGTATTCTCCCTAGTGGTAGCTTCTCTTTGGCTTCTTCTGCTTTATTGTTTATGAGCCAATCAATTATCGTCGTTAGTTTAAACGACGTGATTACTCCGGAGACCTTGACGTTTTCTTTTCCTCGCAGGACGAGTTCGTGCAAGCTCGAACTGCTGGCTCGTCGGGGAAACCTTTCCGTGCTTCTCTGACAGCACCTTGCGTGATACTTGACGGAAAAGTTTCGGCTGGGTATTATTCACGATCAACTCCTGTTGCTGTCATCAATCTTGAATCGTCTTCTTTGTGTTTCAGCTCTGCTTCGCACTAGAGATGAGTAATTCGCGAAGTTACTTATCGCTTTAGTGAACTAATGGCCAGCTGCGAAAACATTTTGTCATGCAATCGATAGTTATGGGCCCATAAAGTTATAGATCTAATATATATATTCGAGTTGCAGGAACACATATACCTACTACTACTAGTAGCTGCGTAACATGTTTACCAATAGTCAATAGCATCGAATATTTGATTTCACATTCTACCGCTGGATATAATTCTCGAAAGCTTTGCGTATGAATAATTACTAATGCCGATAATAATTAGTCAGTATGAGTAAAAAAACAGGTCAGTTGTCTCCAAACAACTCTTTTATCTAGTAATTAAAGTCTCCAAGGGGTTCATTGCGCATTCGCCATCTTGGCTACTTATGGAACTCATAACTCCATGCAATAAGTTATGAAACCGATAATTTTATCGAATGTTTATGCAACACTTGATTGGCTGGTTGCCATGGCTTATGGGTCCCATAAATTTATAGAATACGTATGTGTCGTTCCTGCGACTGGCCGCAAGTGGACTATCCACTTCCCTTGTTAGTGAAGAGTTCGTGAATCGTTCATTGAATAGTTCACTTGATGAAGAGTTCGTCGAGCTCTACTCAGTGAATTGTTCACTTGGTCATTAGTTTGCCTCGAACTATTCAGCGAAGAGTACGCCGCTAGGTGTGCGAAGTGTTCACCTTGTGAATAGTCAAAGGCGAAATTTCATCCTACTCAGCTTTGAAACACCTCTTCTCCTTTACTATTCTATTCATCTCATTTTGTAGAGTCAATTTTCTTATGGAGCATCAAACCAAACTGTAAGTAATTCTACCGCCTCCTATTTTACCATTCTTAATTTGTAGTGCGCCCTTCTTTTTCGGGAACGTCTCACCTTTTGTATGGTTAATGTGGATGATGTACCAGTAATAAATATATGAGTCCATTTTAATAGTGAGCGTCCTATCAAGTACTCGCCAAACGCTGGCAATTCTTTATCGACAAAATGCTGGAGAAATGCAAGAACATTTAGTTATACATTCAATATTTATGAGACCCGTTAAGTTATAGATCTCATAAATATATTCGGGTTGCTGTCTTGTCTTAATTTGTATCTATCTATGTACTATCTTGTCTTAATTTCTTCCAGTAAATACGCCATTCCATTGTTGTTATTCTTTTGTTTTCGTTAAGATTCAGCTGATTCATTATTTCTCTCTGTGACTGAGGAAGGGCTAACACCCGAAACGTTTCTAAGTAAGACTTTCTTTTTACTCTCGTCTTTTTACCCCACTGTAAGTTTCCTCTTTAATTTACGAAGTGAAGCTACCAAATGTAAAATTTTAATTAGTATATTGTCATCGAATGTTTAAATAATTGCTTCATTTGGTTTTATTCACTATAATTTATATTGTAATTTGAAGAGTGGTTGATGGGATATGTTCCCGCGAAATAAATTGCATTCGGCTAAACTGAAAAAATTCCCTCAAAAGCGTCATTCTTCTGCGCTAAATCCAACGTGATAGCATTCCCTCAACTTAAGAGATTGATGTCATTTTCCCAGTGGCCCGTTTTAGACTAGATATTTTTTATGTGGCCTGTGTCGATGAGTGGTGTGTCTTGACCGCGGCGTCCGGCGAGCTGGAATACCGGAAAAATCTTGCGAAATTATCTAGTAACAGCAGTCATGAGAGTTAAGTTCTCCTCGTTTGAGCAGTGGAACTAATCTCCTCTTGTCGAACACTTGTTCTCCAATGCCCAGGCGTGCTTTTTGTGTGTGGTAAAGGCTGCAGTTATACTGTATTACTTCGCTTGAATCATGCAGGAATCTAGTTGGTCGTTAGTTTGACTTTACTGGAGTTGGCATTCAACATCAGTCATCATTCTCGACGACTGAACTCCGGTCCCAGTGGTAGAATTGTGATCTGGACTCTAGATATGTGATTTTTTCCCCCGTGATGGTGTTATCTGTGCGAAAAGAAAATACTCTGCGGGCCGCTCAGAGTCAAGCACAGCTGAACTCGCTGTATGTCGCTTTCCGCGGGCTAACTCTCCAGTGTCCCCCATTCGTACGTCATACTGTCTAATGGCACTAGACGACAAGGCCGCCAACGTTTGAGGATTCTCTGAAGATAGCCGTACTTCTCCTTCTGTTGTTGCCAAACAAATCTTGTGTTTATGTCATCACTTTGATACAATGTCGGTACTACTCAAGGCAATCGACTTGGCTCAGGTATTATAGCATTTTAATTCGACTTATTCAAATTATTAACTCTTTTTCTCCGTCTAACAGATGACGTTAGATATATATTGAGAACCCCTGCGTATTATGCTAGGTTTGATCATATTAACAAAATTAGAGAGATAGATTGTCGTACCGGTAGATTTAAAATGTCATTTTTCCCTCGTACTATAAGAGAGAACAATAGGCAGCGTAGCGAAGGGATAGGTAGGTGAAATATAGTTAGAGTAGTCTGTAGTGCATGATGCATGTAATAACAACCAATAATCCATTTAATATTATGTAGATACTAACCATCTAGCTGCATGTGACCATATTATCTAGCATGTCTCTATTAAATATCCTAGTTGCATGTCAATAGTGTATGTTTGGTGATCTTCACCCCCTGCCTTACACCCTCGTGGTGGCTCGCAGGGTATCACGTAGATGTAGATGTAATACGCGAAGAGACAGGTGAAACATGGTATCATTGCATGCTGTCTATTGAGCGCCCGTGTTATCGTGGTAACCAAACGAACTAAGTGTATGATTGGCCAGCGAATCTCCAGTTTAAGTTATCTGTCTACTATATGTGTGCTTTCAGCATTAAAAACTAATGGAGTGAGCAGCCTACGGGTCCTCAGGGCCTCTTTAGTAAATCCATACATCAGCTGTGACACCATCTTTATAATTTTTAATGGAAGCGTGCGGAGGTATTGTGAATGATACATATAGAACACGTACTTTTTAAGGAACGAGGCTTTATTTTTAGTGGCACGCAGAGCCGGGTGGTAGCAGGAGAATATTATTTTTTACTTTTTAGAGTATTTTATTGAACAATTAAACCTTTTTCCTTGAGAGGTATGTTTTATTTTCAACTTGTTAGCTCATGGTAATGGTATTATTCAATGGTATAATTCAATGGTAATTAAATTCTAACTTTATGCATTACATCTGCTGTTTTTATAATGCATCCAACCCCGATACTTAAAGAGTTTTTTTATTTGTTTTCATGAATGTTAGTAACGCTACAACATTGTTTGAGTGACTGAGCCGATCTAAGAACGGATCTGTCCGTGAACGAGAACAACAATCGAGGAGAACGACTTCCTCGTAGAGGAAAAGGACGATTTACGGTTCATCTGTCGAATATAAACGCGCAGTTGATTCATTAGTGTCTTTATTAATTGATGTTGCATTGTTGCCGGAAATGGGTCCACGGTCAAAATTTCAGAGCTAAGCCATCGGGAAGTTTAAATTTTGTTTAGAAATTTGACGCGGACAGACAGCTCATACTTAAGAAAAACCTATTGGTAAACGCATCGTGCAATAATAATCGTCATTATTATAATTGAATACGGTATCGTTTCCGGATATGGGTATACGGACAAAATTTAAGGTATCTTCGTCATCGGGAAGTGGGTTGAAATCCAATTGCAAAATTTGACCCAGACAAACAGGTGAAACTTAGTAAACCCTTTTAATAAAAATACTACCTGTCGGCAGAATACTGAACTTTTCGCCCCGCATATCTTTCCATTCTTAGTCGTTCCTATGCGTTGATGTGTTCCGATCTGCGATTACTTCGCTTCAGCACTTTGAATGGATAGCTCCCACCATCCTCCGCGACCTCCCGAACCTAGCGTGAACTGAAATGTTCCGGATATGTGATCATAGTTCTGTGTTTTGTAATGACGAGCGAATGCGTGAACAACGCATTTTCCCCAAAAATTTCGTGCGTAGGATGAGCCACTTTTTTTAGATGTCTCAGAGGATAGTAACGCACTAGGAGGAGCTAGCCACTCTTTTTCCTCTTTAATTCCGTGAAATAGCGACTTCTTCTCCTACGAGATGTTTAGCGCGTCATCGTTTGCTTTCCTCTTCGCCCAATGCAGTGCTTCATCATACGGGCCTACGCGTAGCTACGTGGAAAACGCCAGTTTCCCATTTCCCATGCAAAAAGGGCTGTTATTTTTCGTCAAAAATCTCGGAAAGTAGTTCGGTAAGGGGCTGATATCTTGGTTTCTTTGGAGAGAGAGATGTTTTTCTTTAAATGAGACGAAGTTCATCGCTTTTTTGATCGCAAGTAAGACAAAAAATGTAAGATGTAATTCTGGTATCGTTTCCATTACTGCATGTAAAGTGAGTACTACCGTAGAAACAGATGTAACAGAAGGAATTGTGGTCCTAGAGCTCTTTATATTTTCGATTCTCTGGAAGAATTCTTAAAATGTACACTTGGTGACCCACAATAACCGCTACAGCCGCCTTAAGGTAGTTAGAGCGAAATATCATTTCACCTAGAAACCAATGATTTTGGTTTTATTTTAAAGAAAAATATTTCACCCTCCCAAAGACACAAAAATATCAGCACCTAACCCAACTACTTGACCAGGTTTTCGACGAAAAATACTTGTCCTTTAACGTGGGAAATGGTTCGTGCATAGCCATTACCTATGATAAACCTTTTCAAAAAAATAGGAATTTCTAGCCCCTAGATCTCGTCAAAAATTTAGTCGTCGTATTGTTTATATGTTTTCTCAACTATTTTTAAAAATTAATCATATTGTCACCGCAGTAATTTCTGCGGGGTCAAGAAAAACCTTCCGTTATGAAGGAGTTTTAAACGTATCGCGCGAAAAAAATGAGTCAAGGTAAAGACTTTAGATATTTTCATTTAATTACTTAGAATTACTGTTTCATCAAACTACATTATTACACCATTAACATTGCAATATTTAATTCATGTGTCCCACGGCTGGTGAAATTAAAGCGTATAAATTCGAATATGGTCTCTATTATGACTAGGGAACTATCTCGCTCAAACTACCTTAAGTGAATAAATAGCGGAGATATCGCAACACCTTACTCGGCCGTCGGCCCTGTCCTGCCCGCTGATTATTCTGCGGGCGGCCGTTGTCGCCCTGTTCGAGTTTCCGGTGGCCGAGTTGAGAGTGTTTTTCCGAGATAGGCGGGAGAAAATAAAATAATACGTGTGCATGCTCATTTATTTTCATTCCGCCGTAGCCTTGTGCAGGGCATCCGTCCACTATGGGAGGGACGAGAGGAGGCATCTTGTACTACAATTGTCCATAACCCGGGTGCGAGGTGTGTTGTACGGAGTTACTAATGCGCGGTTTCGTAACCGGCCGGCTAGCTGGCGGAGGACTCGGACGGTGAAAATAATACACGCTCCCCCGTGAGGTGTCATCGATGGGGAATGCAATATTTCCCTTCACTTCGGACGGGAGTCATTGCCAAGAGGTGACTGCGTGTGTGTGTGTGATGTGATTGAGTGTGCTGGTGTGTTTTGTTTGTGTTCCCTTGGCGAAGGTCGTATTTTTGGCGGGTTACCGAGTGTTGTTCCCGCGCGCCAAGACGTGTTCGAGTCGGAACAGGATAATATTGACCCCGTGAGAGTTGACCACGTGTTTACTCTTTTTTTGTTAAGGTGTTTGGAGCGCGAATCGTGAGTCATTGAGTGCACATTTGAACGATTTCTTCAAGTAAGTCGCATTAATTCATTCATATATTCATACATATTCATAGACCACACTTCAGTCAAGTAGGTCTTTGTGTACGTCGGAAATAACCATATTTGTAATATTAATGATTCAAGAATTATGTTTTCAAATTTGCGTCTCAATGAAAACACTGTTACGACCTGGGTTCACGGCGCGGAATTCGAAATTTAGGAGAAGATCTCATGTAGGTAAATACTTGCTTGTTATTCGACATGATACCTCGATATTTATTAAGAGCCTTTGTATTGATATGGAACTTATGTTTCGCGTTTAGTAAGATATCTGTACATATGTCATCGAGTAATTTCGAAATGTTTGTCAAATGCCACGAGACTACGTGTTAAAATAGCATTAAAATTCAAAGAAATCAAATCGGTTAAACGCAATTTTGTTCGCTTTTATCTCTTCATATTACCAATGAGTACGCGTAAAGTTTCACACAAATCTGTACGTAAATGAAAATCACTCCAACCGCCTTAAGTTAGGTTTACACTGGCTAGTTTAATTGCACAAGCTATTTGCAGCGAGCAACTTCAGACGTCAATTTTCGTTGTAAATGGCTCTGCAAGTCCGATTGCAGAATTTTTTAAACTTTCGACAAGTCGATTGCTAAATCGTCGGTATAAACGGCAACGGATCTGTCTCGGCACTAACTTGTGAAAAAGTTTCTTTTCTTCAGAATTTAATCCTTCCCAAACTTGCAGAAACAACGTGTAAGCCAGCCTCGTGTAATTCTGTCGCTAAGGCATTTTGTCATCGTTCTTCGATGCTTTCACAGTGTGTCGAGTTTATTGTTATTTACTATTATTTCCAACTCTGCCCTCTACGTGGAGAAGACTGACGTCTGTCATTTGTTTTTGCGAAAATAAATTAGGGAAGCAGAAAATTGTGAAAAAATTGCTGTGAGTTGTGTAAAGTCTGGATCAATCTCATTGGGGTAATGGAGCTTTGTCCCGCTTGCTTGGAGATAATATTCGAACTTGGTTGAGCCGATGTGCCCCCGGAGATAAAAGATTCACTCGAGCCCGCATATAAATCTCCTATTAGTCATTCTTTTGGTATGAAAAACGGTGTTATATCCTGCCCAAGATAATAGCGCAGTTGACCGTTAAAAGTGCGGCCAATCAGTAATGACCTCCAATTCTATTAGCGGAAGAGTGTATGACGTGACCGAATATTCCATTATGGCGGCCTTTCTTTAATCCATACGATCATGAAAAAATCATTTAGGTACTTTTTCCTTTCCTAGCCAAATAAGTGTATTTCAAAAACCCTTCATCTTGGGCGAACTCTAATTGGTTCTTCAATCTATAAGGCTCACGTCAACTAAACGGAAAGGCTTCGTCATCTTGCGATTAACGTTGACCAGACATTATAAAACCTGGCAATAGTGTTAAAAATTCAGGTTTGTAAGAATTGTGCAGATTCCCTTGTGTCAAATGTAAGAATTCATCCGGAATGAAACCTGTTTATTACTCAGCGCGCCACCAGTTGGCGCCATAGTAATCTCCGTTTATCAGTTGTAACATTTTTGTTTCGCTATCAGTTGTTCACATTGTTTGCGGAGGGTGACTCTTGTACTGCAATTCCTCGGGCTAGATAGGAGAAAGAAATTCAGTATTTCTCAGTTATTTTTTTTAATTCGATTCCTGTCCTTAAAGATTAAGCTTATGGAATGTTTAATGGCTGCGCTTGTGAAACTAAATATTCTTTCACATCGCACGTAACATTGGAAATGTGCTCCGTAGGTTTTTTACTGCTGCTCACGCGCGTTATTTTTATATGTTCTGCGTTATCTTCACACCTCTTCCCTTTCATATTTTGCCTGCTGGAGACGGTTCAAATGCATACCAAGGAGGTGGTTTTCTGCGACAGGATGCTTTCTGCGGAAGTGGGTGTTACCTGATGTCGCCATTTTAGGAAGCGCTTTACGTGACTCTGATGAAACTTTTTTGCGCTTAGGCTTCGTCTTGTTATCACTATTTCACTCGTGTAAACTCATGGAGATATACCCCGCTTCTCTCTGTTGGGAAACGGGCATTTGGGTTATATTTGATCAATCGGACACGTTCAAGGTAAATGTCAATGAAGAGTGAATGTTCGTTGGTCAATAGTGAAACAATACATGAAGGACAAAGCTGTTAATTCTCATTGCGTGCTTTGATTTCCATGCATAAAGTCTTAAACCTTAATCATGGCGAAGAAGATGTGCGCGCCGATGAGATTCTTCGCTGAAATATGTATTTCATTTGAAATATAATCTTCTGTTGTTTTGTTTGTGGCCGACTTTTTGTAGAATTCCATTGTTATTTTTAACGAGGAATATGATAATTGAAACTTATAAATCCACTGTTTTAGATACGTACATTAGACCAGTTTCGCTACACTGCAACATCTTCTGGAATAAGTCAGCTGAGGAATAAGTTGTTTCTATACTGTGTAGAGAAGCTGGTACAAGTTAATACTTCGAAAACATTGGGTTGATAAGTTTCATTAATCATTACCGTCCTGGATTACTGTATATTTACGCCCGCGAGAATCTCCAGCAGCGATAATAGGTGAAGATGTCCTCATTTGCTGGGAAATATGTGGTTGGTGTTATTCTTTATCTAACCGCTTTGGTGTTTTTTTAGCGAAGTTGCACTCTTTATCAGGGTTAATTGATGACGAGTATCTTCATACGCCCAATTTCAGCGGATGTCGTTTTGGTTTCCGAGATCCTAACGGATAATTCAGTTTTATATCTCTAAATTAAAAATTAGTTCTTGAAATACGCTTTATTTAATTTTGACAGAATAGATACAATATTAAAGCTCCTTTGAATGATAAAATTCACATCGCGAATCTATGAAGAAATATCTTTGTTAAAAAAAATACCTAGGCTATGTACTACTTAGGTTATCGTAATTATCTCTTCCTTCTTTTGAAACTTTCTTAGGAAATAATGAGATAGTGTGCTCGAGTATTATTCCTGGTTGCGTACTGGCATTTATTTTCTGGGATCTAATATCTTGTGCTTATCAGTATCAGCTTAATTGATAATGATATTAGTTGTTGTTCAGTTGCTCAATTATACTGGAGCCCTTGCCTCACCGTTGGAGCGTTAAACTTATCTATACATCCCTCGGAGACTTTGCGGAATTGAACTGCGGTATCAGCACTCTCAAACCGGAATCCATTCATGGTACGTAGAGTATTGTCTCGAGTTTAGATTAAATACCTTTTACTTCAATTACCATGTTAAATTTGACGTCATACGTATCACATGTCTCTTATATCTTATTCTTCATCGTTATTCGTAATATGCTTGATTCATTGTCTATTTGCGTCTAACTTCCCTCGATGTGGACGCTGACAGTCAAATCGTCCATGTAATTGTTTCTTTCGCCTTGGTTACAGTTCTGGCGCATTAGAACCGAGTCAAATTTTTACGCTTCTGATTCCAGGTGTGTACGAATAATGTGCCCTCCCTTGCATGCTAATGAAGCCAGTCAACAAAGTGACCTCATCCGATCCGCACTCCTTCAAAGTGTGCTCGAATTACTGCGGCTCCTGAATATTTGGCCGGGCCTATTTTTTCCTCTCTTCTCCAAGCGACACCCCTTCCCTAAATGATGTGGACGCCCGCTAATTTTTGTCTGTGAAAGCGTTTATTTTTCTATTCACTGGCTTCTGTCGCTGTTAGTACGTCGGCGCGAAAAAATGATTGTCAGGTTCAAAGCTTGCACCATCGCTAAGAGTGGTAGCTCTTTTTAGAATCCCGTTAACAGATCCTTCGTTAGCAGGGTAGGAAGACAGACAGTGGAGTTCGATACTCGTGGGGAAAACTCAGTGCTGCCAACTTCCTTCCGTTAGTTTTCGTGCATTGCCAACTTAAGACCTGCCTTCATTGATTGATTTCTGCCCCATGAGGGTATTACTGTGGTAGAATCATGATTAGCTGTATCATTAACTAATGCGAGGCATCATAACAGTTTAATTGCCCTCGTTACGAAGAGGGGTGACTCGCTGAAACTTCTCCATGCTTTTGAAATTTTGGATAATTTTCAGTGTGTTTCGATTATGCGACCATTACGAAATGTTATCTGTTGGAACAGTCCGCTATCTCACAACGGAAGATCGTCCTGAGTGTTTCCATGTTTAAAATTAAGTTGGCGCTCTAATTGGAGTCTCGGAGAGCAGAACTTCTCCCTGGTATGATTACGTTATTATAAGCATGAGTAACTTTGAATTGCAGATTCCATCAAGTCTCGACGTAATCATCGGATTTCTCTGATAAGTGGCTTACACAGATTCCCATCTATATCTAAAAAGCGGAAAATCTGAACAGCGGCACTCGGATTAAATGTTCATCGCAATATTGCCAAGTCTCGTGTTTGAGGACTAAAGATTAAAGAAGAGAATGGATAGAATCCCATGGTTCGTTTCCTCCGGAGAATATCGACGCTCGGGCATATTGAATGCACCAGCTAAACGCGTAAAACATGAGCATTAGCGCGGTACCGTTACAGGTTTTTTCCGAAAGAAATGCAAATTGGAATCCAAAAAAAAAAAAAAAACACGCATCATTCACGATTTTATGGGGAACCTACCTGCTAAACCCATGTGAGTTGGGTCATTTTTCGCTGAAAAATACGGCCTGCGCTTTCGTGCGTCAATAACACATCTCTTCTCTCATTTAATCTAAGTTTGGGCAGGAATTATTTTTTGCAATGATTCCTCTAGAATATGTTTTTCATAATGTCTCTCGTCTTAGTCGTAATTTTTATATGGTTTCCATGTTCCCGATGTATTAATTTGTTTCCGGGAACATTATCAATGAAATTTTTGCGTTGAGAAATTTTACCGTAACCACCGTGTAAATCACAAATACGTATCTGTGTTTGTTTCTGACTGACCCGTTTCATATTTCTGGTCCACTGATAAATATCTCCTAAACTTCTGAACTAGATACCTATGTGAAATACGCCTGCAGATGTCGTCTTTGTATTGCTGGCCCATCAGGATCCCAAAATTGAGGGAAGGAGTTGGGCTTTGAATCTTGTGTCTCCCTGGCCCTCCGATTCACGTAAAAAAGTACATTTTAATATGAAACTAATATATTTTCATACTTATGGAAAATAGATAAAAGAGATATAAGCAAGGAAGATATGTATAAATACTTAGGTGTATTAAGACTAGATAAATTATACAGATTTATTATCATTCAAGATAATTATTTTTGCAATACATATAAAAACATCCGTCCCATACAGAACTCTGAAAGGTTAGGAACTTTTAGAAAGTATATGGTACCACTGAAAAATAATAGATCGGGAAATGATGCCTTTGCGGTAATTGTGCCTAAACTTTTAATAAAATACCAGAAGAGTTAAAAACATTAAGTACTAAAAGAGAAGTAAAAATAAGGACAAAGTAATGGTTGGAAAATGAATAACTATGTCTCTTTGTAACATTAAAACACATATTTGAAATATCCGATCACTATAACGATGGCACCTGCTGACAAGCCTTGGCTTAGCAGGATTTGAAAATAAAATTGTATTAAAAATTAAAAAAAAAACACATTATAACTTTTTTAAATGTATTTTTTTCTGTTATCAATGCCAATTTTTATTATTATTTGTCGCAAGTAGCAATTTTGTTATTTTTTGTACTTTTTTTGTAATTTTAATATTTCAAATACAATAAACATTATTATTATTTTTAAAAAATATTGCACAAGGGATTCGATATTATTCTGTTATTGACTATATGGGGCATGCGACGCATCGCCCTGCGAAACGGATGTGTGATAAAATCTAATGTTGTTCAATCTCGCTGTGGAGATATGTGTATACTGCGTTATGAAGATTCCGTACTATTGTATTTTTCATGCCTCAAGAAATGACAAATTCTGAAGATTCCGGCGATATTCTGTGGAACCGAAACAATTGACAAATCACAAAACGAGCAAATACCACAAGTACGAATTTATTACACACCCAGGTTTCGCTTTTTTTCAGCGTCATCACCTGATCAATCACCTGATGATGCTGTAAAAAGTGAAACCTAGGTGGAGTAATAAATTCGTTATTGTGGAATTTGTTCGTTTTGTGATTTGTCAGTTACTTCAAGAAATGATTGAAGGGATTAAGAAAGTACCACTCGAGAATCTTAAGACTTGCTTGGAGCACTGCCCAGAAGCTAAAGTCTTCTGCTGTGAATTGAATGTTACTATTTGGCGTGAAAATATTGGAGAATCAATATTTAACTGTTTATCTACTGGTTCAAATACTGATTCATGCAAATAGAGAGTGATTCACATATTAGCTCGACGGCGCGAGATTCCGTTCTAAGTGAGACTCAAAAATAACGTACGATACATGTGCTGACCCTGAATATTTCCTCCTAGAGGAACAGTCCATCTTGAGTCATTACTGGACTAACAGTGATGATGATATTAGCTTGCTATAACTAATTTATATCTCGCTAATATGTTATGGGGATTCATTATGGTGAGAGCGGAAATTGAAATCACCTCATGGACCGTCCAAATTATGGTGCCCAGGGCTACATTTAATTAACGATGGACAGTCAGTGCTACCACTTCCCGTTCCCACCTTTAGAGCCGAATTATGGGGTTGACTTTTGCTGAAATTTTTGCCATGGCGTGATTTTTAAATCAGTCTGCAATTTTAAACGACTGATATCAGACAACATTAGTTTAGTTCAATTCATCTCAGTTTTTCCCTATTTTGGTTCTTTTTATAATAGTAAATGATTATGTTAATCGATGTCCAATTTAATTTCCAGTGGTTTACTGGGGGCTATTCTGTTTTTGTATACGCTATCATAACGCGGCGGTGTAATTGCGTTTGCTAGCGTAGCGTAACGTCGCGCGCAGTTCTGTATCTTCTGGCGTTAAGACCATTGCCACAATACGATAAATGTTTCGTACGCTATAATGGCGCGAGATTCGAAAAACAAAATTGCATTGTCGCGGAGCTACTCACTATTTTACCGTTTGGCAGCGGTGCTATGGCGTTACGAAGAAACAGAATTGCGCCCCTGGTATGATATGTAAATATTGGCCTATAATAATATAGTTTAGCCTTTCAACGTCGGTTTGCCTGGAGGTATGTTTAATATTTTCATGACAAATGGCTGTCGTACTTGAAAGGAATCTTCCTATCCTTATATCTGTTCGGAGCGATCTCTGGGCTGGCCGAGGACCACTTAGTTCGTCGTCAACATGGCCGAATATTTTTTTACAGGCTATCAAACTATTGCGGAAGCAACTTTGTTCAAACGATGCTTGAAATTTGTTATCATGGTCCCTCGGAATCATTCGGTGTTAAATTAGGTCCATGAATACATTATAACGTTTATTAGTTAAATATTTAAAAAAGGAGCATAATTGATCTTTATTGGAGGAAGACAAAATCCGCCTTTTAAAGTATTATTCCGTAGTTATGTAACAGTGTAAACCTAAAGCATTGGAACTGCACTCTGTTTTCTCGCTGCAGTAATCGACCAAGATGATATCTCTTGGCTAGTTGCTAGTTGCAGGAACGACACATATGTATTCTATATAGCTATGGACCCATAAGCCATGGCAACCATTCAATAAGTGTTGCAGAAACATTCGATAAATTTATTGGTTTCATAACTTATTGAATGGAGTTATGAGCTCCGTAAGTAGCCAAGTTGGCGGATGCGCTATGAACCGCTGGGAGACTTCTCTTCTTCTCCTCAACCCTAAGGTTTCTGGGCATTCAAATTCCTTCTTTCCAAAGCCAGTCTCTTTGTATCGCTGTATCTTCTCCCCGCTATGGTCTCTTCCAGGTATTCTTTTCTTGGTCTACCTCTTCCAGCACGGCCCTCTACCACTCCTTCCATTTAAGTAGTCATCATCTCTGAGTGATGTAGAAGGTGTCCAATCATTGCGTTTATTTTTTTACAAATAGAATCAACAAACGTTCGTCCTTCCCCAATCCTTTGCAATACTTACAGGTTGGTAACCCTCTATATCCAAGATATTTTTAAAAGTCTTCTCCAGTACCACATTTCAAAGGACTTCAGCTTTTTCCTCTCCTCTTTCCTCAGAGTCCAAGTTTCTGAGCAATAGGTGCTCACACTCCAAACATACGTTTTAACAAATTCTTTCCGGGTCGATAGAGAAACATTTTTTGATGTCAAAAGAGTTTTCTTTTTGATAAATGCTTGTTTTGCTTGTGCTACCCTACTTATCACCTCCGCTGTGCATCTACCATCAGCTTTGATATAGCTACCCCGATATTTAAAAGTAGTAACTGGGAGACTTAATAACTTGATAAATGAGTTGTTTGATAAATGGGACAATGACCAGTTAACTTACTCTTACTGACTAATTATTATGTGCACTAGCAACTATTCATAAGCCAAACTTTCATAAATTTTATCCGGCGGTAGAAGATAAGATCAATTATTCGAAGCTATTAACTCTTGGTAAATAAGTTCCGTAACTAGTAGATGTGTTCCTGCAACACGAATATTTTACGTGATCTACAACTTCATGGATCCCATAACTATTGATTCCATGACTAAATGTTCTTGCAATAGGCCATAATATTCGGGAAGGACTTTGGAAATTTCGGACCTCGAAAATGACGAAATTTTTCACTCCTGGACCACTGCATTTCCCGTGTGAAACACTCACTGAATTGGGAATTGGCGAAGATGTGACTCACAACTTCGCGGCTGTCTAATTTTCGATAATTTCGATTCCTCACAGGAAATTCCCTCGGTAGTTCACTGACCTATTCCTTTATCTCGGACTGCGCCATACATTTCTGTTGTCGGTGCGGCGGTTCTCATGGTCCTACTATTGATTCATCCACGTTCTCGTATTGCAGCTTTGTCATAATCATTTGGGTATCATTAATAACACTTGCTATGCTGGCCAATGTTAGTAGCTGAAGTCAGTCCGCCATTTTCGTTGACCCTCATTTTCCTGTAGCGCTTGCGGGCTAACGCGCTTATTTTGCTCTTTTATTACGTTTTCCATCGACAGCTTACTAGAAATCAGCATGCACTTATATCTTTCATGTGGATACTTTTTATGTATTTTGTTTGTTTAAATTAAAAATCATCCGCATTCCCAATGAAAACTATTGTAAAATCGAGTAGAACCCATCGCGCTAAGCAGCCAATATATATTTCAAAAGTTACTTGCCTTAAATTTCAAACAGATGGTTTTTATATTCTTGCTTTACATGTGCTTATTCGCACACTCCGTCGTGCTATCCAAAGGAAAGTAGGGAAAGAGCAGGGGTAAACAATATGGTTGTTATTTTGGTTGTCAGGCTTCAGTTTGGTGACGTAGTGCCCTCTTCATATACCTTAATGGTCATAATGAAAACAACAGTTGCACTTTTAGACTAGTATTAATAACAATACGACGTATTTCAACTCAGTCATCATCTGATGTACCTGATGATGACGACTCCGTAAGTCATTAATAGATATCATTAAAAGTTTGTGGAAAAATGCGATTGTTGTTTTCATTATGACGATATTCCACTGCGTTGAACCTGAATCTGTTGAACTTATTGCAGCTTTGTGCTGCGAATCCTTGAGTGCAACGTTTACTCGTATATCCTTGGCTTTCCTCCCCTCAACATTTAAGTGGTATCAAACAACGGGCCCGACGGATAGTTGGTGATATTTTTTCCTATCATCCAGCGACTTGAGAGTCGGATACGGAGCGTGACTTCGCAGGGACGCGAGACGTGGGCAGTAAGGGAAGAGGATTGAGGGAAGATAGCAGGCGTGTAGGAAGATGGAGTGAATCCAGATGACGGAAATATAGACGAAATAGTGATCCTGCTTCTCAAATAACGGAATTCTTCCACCTCCGCGCTAGCTGTGGTCGTCCGAGTTTCACATTGATTGTCTTTTGATTTCTTCCCCAAATCAAAGCCTAAGTTTTCTATAATTTAATCCTCAAGTTTTATTTCTTCGTAGTTTTGTCTGTACAATTCAGTATTCTCGTCATATTTTTATTTCTCTGCAACTGAGATATAAAATCAGAGTAGAAAAGACTCGTTTAATGGTCAGTTGCAGGAGCGACACTTATGTAGTCCATAAAGTTATGAGACCCATAATCCATGGCAACCATTCAGTAAGAGTTGCATAAACATGAGACTTAATGACTTGATAAGAGAGATGTTTTGAGACACATGACCAGTTAATTTACTCTTACTGACTAATAATTACCTGCATTAGCAACTATTTATCCGCTAAACTTTCGTAAATTTTATCCGGTGGTGGAAGATTAGATAAAATTTTCGAAGCTATTAGCCATTAGTAAATAAGTTTTATAACTGGTAGATGTGTTCCTGCGACCCGAATATATTTATGAGGTCTAATACTTTATGGATCTCTTATCTATTGATTCCATAACTAAATGTTCTTGCAACCGGCCATTAGCCAATTAGTCAGTCGGCGTTGATGATTGTTGACACCAACTTGAATGTTCAAGGTGTATGGTGCGTCTAAAAGGTGTTCTCTTCCTTTGTGCTCAAGTTATTTCGGGAACGTTCGTGTCGATCATGCATACAGTATTGAAGTCTGCTCTCCTCCAATGAACTCATGTCTTAATTGTAGCGGAAGGTCCGCGAAAGAATGTCTCCATGAAATGTATAAACACGTCGTTACTTTCAAACAAGAGTCTTAACAAAAACAAAGCAGTTTCATCCTCTCGAGAATCACTGGGTACGAGTATTGTATGTTCATACGTGACGATGTCGGCGAGTATGAAAATAGTTTGCCCCTTCAATTGTTTTTATTGTGAACTATTGTTTTGAGGTTCAAGCGTGTTTATATTTCACATGTTTCTCTCTCATTCAACCAGCTAGCCACACAGTTGGCGTGGAGGGTAGAATGGAGGCGGAAAAAACTCTCCATTTCCACCCGTCCCCACCGAAAATAAAATTAAACGAATAAAAAAGCTCTCTTCCGCCGCTCCGCCTTCTAGCCCGTCAACTCGAATATATCTCCCTCTCACTTCCTCCATGCAACTCGTACCGGGGAGGGGGGGGGTTTGCACCCTCTTCTCTCTCCCTCTATTCATTATTCCCACAGTAGTCGAAAACACGTCCACCCCAATTTCCCCTCCCTCCTCCCCTCCCATATTCTTTTGTGGGTTCACCTCCCCCCCTCTTTTCCCCTCCGCTCCCCTCCCTACTACTCCCCTTTGTTTCCCGGAAACGCGGCCACAATGCATCCACCTCGGCCCTCCGCTCTTCCGGAAGCTAAGGCCTTCGTCTCCACTCGTCTTATCGTTCTTTTTTTGCTTCGAGGAAGAAATCTCACTCAATGTTTCCATCTTTCTATGTAGATCATCTTACGCATAGCGAGTGCTCGTCTAGGGAAGCAAAGATTAGTGAAATGTATTA
Organism: Ceriagrion tenellum; assembly: GCA_963169105.1. Lineage (NCBI taxonomy): Eukaryota > Metazoa > Arthropoda > Insecta > Odonata > Coenagrionidae > Ceriagrion > Ceriagrion tenellum. The sequence goes on from OY720635.1 coordinate 62,155,932, forward strand.
TTGAGAGCTTGCTTCTTAAGGTGACTCTGGATTGACTACGTAAGTCAAGACAAATGTTAATTTGCACACTTTTATTTATTCAGTTTAGAAAAACCTGCTTTCGCGGATGAAATGGGTTATCTTTTTAAAACCAACATCAAGGTTTATACCAAATATTCTGATTATTCCACGAGTATATTTTTGTTGACCAAATGTGTTCCGCCATCGGAGCCGACTGCAGAGCTGTTTGCCGCGTATTGACTTCAATTGTGACATTAATTCTCCAATGACTAAAATATATGTGGGAAGGTATCTATGTTTTACTTTTATTCAATATGCCGGGACGTTTGGCTTCTTATAAGAAGTTTTAGTGGAGTGGTTGAGTATGCTTTCTCGTTCAAATTGACGTTTTTCTGCTGTAATTTGAGCAATATCCATAAGAGTCCATGTTGAAATTTCCATTTGAGATGATTATTTACTGTGAAACTGGCCTGTAAAACCTATTTTTTCTTCGTCTTAGTTTATAAACCTCTCTTCAAAGATGCTGCATCATGTTTTTAGAAAATCTGGAAAAAGCGACCTTGAGGCAAGATCCTCCTTAAGTTTATCCCACCGTAAAACAACTAATACGTCAATTATTTCTTATTCCAGCGTCTCACAAGAAAACGTCTTTTCTTTGATATTAGCTACAAAAATTATGCCTTTTTTCGGTATTTCTTTCGCCATTGAACTTGGAAATGGCGCTGTCAAAGTCAAGAAAGGATGAATCTGAATAAAAGTGACAATTCTCTCTTTGATATTAATTGGGTAAAAATTATTTTGGAGAAGCAAATGCTCCTAATTAATTGAAGGTTAATTAAATATAGGGAACATCAAATATAGGCCTCCCAGAGGCTAAGGACTGTCATTAGTGAAAGCGATGTTTTCATAACGGTGCCGGTGAAAAATTGGGATTCAGTATTTCTTTTGACTCGCGTGGTCGCGGCGGAATCTCCTGAACGTGGTTTGAGCGCGATTTTTATCTGGTCTGGCCTCGAATGTCATTCTTCAACGTAAGAAGTGTTTTTTTATATTGCCTCGCGGGAGCGCATCTCCGTGCCATACCTTTGCTGTTTGCTTGTTTGTTACATACGCCCCAATTACTACATTGTTGCAGCGACCCACGATTAAATGAACTTGCCCATGAGAAATTGCTTTGTTTTTAACAAAACGAACAATGTCAGGGGTAAATTTGTGAAATTTCTCCATGATGGAAAAAGAACATACTTTGCGAATTTTACTTGTGTTCTCTATTCACGACCCGGGTTTAGACAGTTTATGTCATCTTCAGGTGAGAAGAAAGCATGATCTTCAGGTGACTTCTCACCTGAAGATGACATAAACTGTTGAAACCCGGGTCGTGAATATAAAACTTACGAGTGAAATCGGCGAAGTTTGTTCTTTTTCCATCATGCTTTCTTTTTGTTGGCCAATATCTCGAAAGTCAGCGCGTTGTGTGGCAGATTTGTTTGTTTCATTTGAAATATGAGATTTTTTCTTTGTTGTTAGTCCACATACATTCTATTTTGTGAGAAATGGCATCTCGTTCTGATTACCTAAATACTATAATGGAAACAATGTACTTATCGACCTTGAAAAACTATTTTAAAAGCTGGGAAATTGATACTGGCAAAAGGTAGCCACCTTACTTCCATTTTAGTTTATAGGTAGTCAGAGCGGGATGTCAGTTTCCACAAAAAGGCAATGAATTTGGGCTTATAATTAAGAAAAAAGCCTCATTTCTCAAATGATAGATACACAAATTTCACGTAACGCATTGGAAAATCTTCGTCCCCTCCAGGATGTGAAGCAAAGCCCCCGGGAAGCCAGTACCATAACTGCCTCACCAACACGATCCACCCCTTACTTGAAAGTCGATGCAATATTTTAAATGCAATTTCATTAAATTATGGGGATTTTTTTATCGCGTCTTTTGAATTCATTATCATCAGCCGTGCTCCATCGATGAGGGCTGGTTTCGATGACCCATTTCCGCCCTCGTTTTCAATCTTCAAACGTCTTCTCTCATTATCTTTCCACAGATCTGCATTCTTCCTGTATCTCTACATACCGAACAATTTCTTGCTTGTACTTTTCCCACCCATTCCCCCGCTTTTCAATGGTCAATCCTCGTATTGTTTTTCAACATCCCCACTTGACAAATCACCTGCACCGTACACCTACTTCGTGACCGTCAAGGAATCCCAGTAATAATTTTCCTCTTCGTTTATTTAATGAAGCTTCCTACGTGATGAGACGTTGACACGCGTTTTGATTAATAACGCGTTTTTTTCTCGTGGAAAGTTACCGCAGAGACTTCTTGATTGTCACGTTGATATACATCTACATTTCTCTGTTGAACGTCTACCTTAAATAAAATATGAGTACATACGACACGTTTCAACGTCTTAATGTCATCATCAAGTACAATTTTAAATATGTATGCAATAAAACTTCAAGACCTAAGACGGATCTTACTTTAAAGTTTTTTTAGGTAGTTTAAAGTTCAAAACGTTGTTCCACCTTCTCTTGCCTGACATCGTTTAATCCACTAAAAGGTCAATGTCATTGCGTCAGTTTCGCCTTCATTTTCTCCCCACCCCCTCCAGCCAACGTACTAATCTCCTGGAAAGTTACTGCTGAGACTCCTGTATAAACACTATGAATTTCCAATACATTTCTCTTGAGCTCTTTTACTGTAAATGACATTGAAGTATATTCATAAACACGTTTCAACGTCTAGATGTCATCATCAGGTACCATCATCAATTAATGTTTAATAAAACTGCCAGCTGGCCATTCAAGTTGGAGGACACAAACTCGAGTAAGTTGAGCATTTTATTTAATTAAGTAGTACGCTAGAAGAGAACGGACATAGTGGCAAAGACACACGGAAGATAATGGCGCTAGCTTAGGAGGCGTTTAGTAATAGAAGGTAGCTGATGACGAGGACCTTAGGTAAGGATGTGAAGAAGAAGCTGGCGAAGAGCTTGATATGGAGCGTGGCGTTTTATGGGGCAGAAACGTGGACCCTCTGAAAGTAGGATGAGAATAGGCTTCAGGCATTTGAGATGTGGGTGTAGAGAAGGGTGGAGAATGTGAGGTGAACGGAGAGGAAGACTAACGAGGAAGAAATGGTGGGCGAGGAAAGGAATATTCGTAATGAAATTCGAGATCGGCAGAGTAGGTGGTTGGAGGATGTAATAAGAGGCGATAAGTTGCTCAAGAATGTTATAGAGGGAAGGATGTTGGGCAAGCGTTGAAGAGGAAGAAAGAGAATAGGCTTAATGGACAGAATGAAGAAAAGTACATCGTATGCAGAGGCTGAGCTGAATAGGACGTACTGGAGCGAGATGGCCCCTGAAAGTGTAGAAAACTGGGAGCAGAGTCTCTGGCAGTCAACAAAATCTATCTTAATCGCTATAATTCTTTTTAAACAACTGCCAGACTTAAGACAGATTTTAATTTTCATTTTATTTAAAGGTCAAAACGTTGTTCCACCTAATCTCGCCAAGCTATCCTCTCTTCCCTTGCCTAATTGAGTTGTTCTTATTTTTTCTTCCTTTCCATCTATCTGTCTCATTTCACCTCTACCACTAGCCAAACCATTTTGATTTATATTCATCCTCTCTCCTCAGGAATAATGTTTCCCTTCCATTAAGTGCCTACGGTGCGCGTCAAAGTTTTTTACCGACTGGCTTAACACTTCGTTGAATGTGCATGTCGTCATTCTCCTTTCCTTCCTTCGGTTGATTTTCTCTTCGCATCTGCGAAAGTGTCACGAATCTTAAGGACGCCAAACTTTCTCAGTCGAGGATGTGACACGGAATGTATGCACATACAGTTTGCCAAGGTTATTTCCCCTCATTTGTGTCTCGGTTTCTTTTCATTCCTCATTTTTTTTATTTGTTGATCGTCGCTGAATTGAAATCGTTCACTTTCATTTCATGGATCGGCCTAGGCGAGTTAAGTTTTCCTGGTCCATGTTGGCAATTGAGGAAATCTGAAGGAAAAATATCACGTTTCACTTCATTCTTCGCCCCATCTCATTACCTATGATTCAAAATTGGTTGATTACTTAACATTGGCGTAGATGTAAGGGGGGTTTAGTCCAACCCGTGGACCATGTCACACTTGGCTGACAGTATTGGCCTTTAGTAGAACATCGGCAAACTTACTCTCCATTTGCTAACGTGGGACGCGTAGGTATCCATTTCCAACGCCGCGCTAAATTAAAGTTACTAATGATAGTTGGAGCGCGAATCGTGAGTCGTTGATCGCACATTTTAATAAATTTTCACTTTGGAAAAAAGTCTTGGACCACAATCCAATTCAGCACACCAATTAATGCGCTGGAAAAAACCCGTACACGCTGCAATGTTAGAGATGCTAGAATTACATTTTAGAAGTTTCGTCGCAATTAAAGCATTGTTATGACTTGGGTTCACGGCGCGGAAGTAGAAGTTTAAGCGAAAATCGAATGAAAATACGTATTTTTTTATTCCACATGATAGTTATGTAACCCTTACGCTAACTTACTAGTAATCAGCATGCACTGACTTCTTTAATATGAATTCTCCTCACATATTGTGTTTATTTATTCAAAATAATAACCATCCGAATTCCCGTCGAAAGCTGTCGTAAAATCAAGTAGAATCCATTTCATTAAGCAGCCAATACATGTTTCTAGAGTTACCTGCCTTAAATTTCAAGCAGATGGTGGATTTTTAAAAGTATTCTACCGGTTAAGGTTGGTTTTGTTGAATGTCAGAGAATCTTCCCATAGTTTACTACACATTCAGGGGCCTAGCTCGCTCTAGTATATCCTTTTTCGCCCTAGCTTACGATCTACCCTTCTTCACCCCGTCCATGAAACCTCCTCTCTTTCTTCCTCTTCCCCGCTTGCCCAAAATCATTCCCTCTATCACATTCTTGGTGGATATTGATGCTTTAGACGGGCTAATTCTTCCATTCCGTCGTGCTATCCATAGGAAAGTTAGGAGAGAGAAGGGTTAAACAATATGGTTGTTATATTGGTTGTCAGGCTTCAGTTTGATGGCATAATGGCCTCTACGTGTACCTCAGTGGTGATTCTCAACACCTCATCCAGCACCCGGTTGAAAACCCGGCAGCTCTACATGCTACGTTTTCGCCGGGAAAGCCTCCAATCTTACGAAAAAGAACGGCGTTCAGCCATCCTTCATGTCATCTATGGCCGATCTTTCGCTCTCCTCTCCCGTTGCCAGCGCGCTTTCCGTCTCCATGCACCGGAACGCCTCCCCCTCGATACTTACACCGAAAGCGTCTCCATCCCTCTTTCCTCGGCAGCCCACTGCCGTCCCGCGCCGGTTGGACGACTTAAAAACTCGCGGATTTCCACTCGCTCTTGCAGCGGGAGGGGAGGGGGGGCGGGCGCGGGGGAGGGAGGGAGGGAGGGAGGGAAGAGGGTGAACCCGGGGGGGGGGGGGGGTGAGATCCAGAGAGAAAGAGAGGGAGAGACTGTTTTTCGCGAGCCTCCCGTTTCGCGCGCTCATTATCTCGCGGTGCCTTGGCCCGCGAAGGAATCCTCGGCGGACTCGTCCGTCGCGTACGTATAAACGCGAGCCCGCGGAACTCAATTGCGGCGTCGTCTGTCCGTCCACAGTCGTCGGCGGGGCTCGTCTCACAATCCTTTTGTGCGTGTGTGTGTTTATTATCTGTTGGATCTCACGATGGATATCTAATCAAGAGGAGGAGCCGGAGGGAGAGAAGGGGGTACGTGTGTGTGTGTGTGTGTGTCCACTTGTCGCACCTTGTCTCGCCTGCCCTTCCCGTCGTCCCTTCTCGACGCCGTGCGATTTTTATCTCCACATGTGCGAGTCAGTCGGTCGGTTTTGTCGTCGTTTTCGACAGTTTGAGTTCAGCTGCGGGCGTTCTTGCCACCATCCGCTCCCCCTGCGCCCGGGTGCGGTCGCCTCCTCGAGTCCGGAAGTCCTTCCCGTGCTAGAGAGTTTTATGGTCGTCGTCTCCTCGCGGGTTGTGGAAGAAGAAAAGGGATCTCGCTCGTCCTGATATATTCCCTGATCGTGTTCTGTGGCGGTGGATTAAGTTAAGATGAAGTGGCCAGCCAGGAAATAGTGTTGTGTTACGAGGAGGAGGTCGCCGTGCCGCGGGGGACTCGTGAAGGATTCGGTTGTTCTCTCTTCGAGTATCGAGACTCCTGACGGGAGTTTGAAAGTCCGCGGCCTTGGAAAAAAAATCCCGATTGTTACGTCGCGAGAAATTGGATCCTGTTTCTGGGTTGGGGGATTGTGACGTCATAATCTCGATTAAGTCGATGTTCGAAAGTCTCGGAATCGGAAGACTTGTTAATATTCCGTTGTTAAACCGTTGAAACTAGGGCACTTCTATGTTTGCAAACGCAATGATGGATGTGTTGGGGTTGTGACGTCACGACAGATGTTTTTCGAGATTCTACCGTTGCGGGTTCTTCGTGAACTGGGTGTTTCGTGGTTTGGTTATCGCGAAAAATCGTGGCAACTTGAACACTTGATATTTTTGTGCAAAATACAATGGATTTTTCGCGATTGTGACATCATATCTCGGATCTTGTCAAGGCTTCGTTGCACGTCCAAACTGGGGCGGGGGCCTGATTACTATGTCGTCGCGAAAATGCTTTAACTCGAGCGATTCGCTGTTTTTGCGAACAGGTATTTGAATACATCGAAGGTTTGACGTGACAACCTTGCCAATATCGTTGCGCGTCCAAACTTTAAGCGGAGTCCTGATTACTGTGTCTTCGCGAAATCGCTTTTCCTCGAGAGATTAACTGTTTTTACGAACTGGTGTTTGAATACATCGAAGTTTTGACGTGACAGCCTCGCCAATATCGTTTTTTGAAAATCTCTGGTCCTTCCTGATTGCTGAGCCGTTGCAAAATCTCTGAAAACAAATTTGGTCTCTCCTTCACCAAACTCGGGACACTTGCTCATACTTGCGCCTTCTCTTTGAAGTTTGTACAGTGGATTATCTGTGTACGGTGGATTATCTGAAGGTCTGTCTCTCCCTCTCTTTCCACTCGCTATTCTTTTACTGGCTGATTAGATAGACTTCCTTTTTCTTGTAATCTGTTGGACGGGAGAGACTTTTTGAGTGCCACTTGTCGTCTGCTCCTCCGAAGTCAGACGAGTAGGACAGTATCGCACGTTTTCCTCTCCCTCTTTTGTGGGTCATTGCAGTGCACATTTTAATAACTTTTTGAGTAAGCTGAAGCAAAGATTCTTGGACCACATTCCATTCATCAACACCTGGTTATGTAGTGGAGCTCAACTTTCTTGTAGTTACGGAAATGATGTAAGAATTTTACATAGAAATTTTCCTTTATGAAACAAGTTACGAGCTTGGGCACGGTATTCGACATTTACAGGATTGTACTTGGAAATATTTTGTTGTAGAAAAATGGGCCGGGCGTGGTTCCTTGACATTCTATAGCAACAATTATAGCGGTAAGAACTGTATGATTTCACCTTGATAAAAAAATCTGTTCATATGCCACAAGGCTGCGTGCTAAAATAGCATTAAATTGCCAAAAAACGAAATCTATATGATATGTGTCTTTTTCAATTTTATCTATGTTATTACTTTTGAAAACACGTTGGAAAAGTTTCACGCAAGTCTGTGCTTGAGCAAGAATCATTCCAGCCTCCATAAGCGACCGTAAGGTTCATCCTCTCCTCTTGAGTGTGCGAACCTTCGCGTACAGGTCTTCTCTCCCCGCCCACTCCTCCCCGCCTCTCTTCCTTCCTCAAAACCCGATCATCTCTCTTCCTTAACGAGAGATTCCTACCCGGCGAGTTGCAGCTCTGCAAGAACCTCCCCCCCATCTTTTACGCGCGCATAACATACACGTACCCTCTCTCAAAAGCTTCCCTTCTTCCGGACGACCTCGTCTCTCCTCGCTGGGAATTCCGGGACGTCGGACCTTCTGGGAAGGGACGCACGACGTAACAACTTGCTGACCTAACGCCTTCGCGATTCCAGAGAATCGACGTCGTATACTCCGAAGTGGTCCTCCGCGAGTGGCATTTCGTTGCGGGCGACGCTCATTCCATTGTATCGTACGCATAGTCTCTTTGATGGCGGAAACGATAATCGCCAGTTGTTGAAAAAGTAGTCAGTACTGTGAGCGTTTGCGTCCCGTGACGGTGTTGAATATTTTTCTTCATATGGGTTTCGGGTTCTTGGACATCCTTTTCGGAAATCGGATCGAAGATTTTGTGGTTAGTGAGTACCAATTTAAGGAATATTTTCGTGGGAACATTGTGATTTGCATCTCATGACTACTGGTTAATCGGTGAATTAGACGACCTCCCCCCCCCCCCACACGATCGGTTATACCGATCTTTTACGTGAACTCGTCATGTTTCGGATTCTCAGCTCCGTACCTCCTATGATTGAGTTCCCTTCCTCCTGATGTGTTGAACATATCTTCCTGAATTAGTGTCGCGTTCTATATTGGCGATTGTTGGACTCCCCCATCAAAATGTAAATAGATCGAGGCTGTTCCTACGGAATTTTTGTCATAAATTATCGATTTGAACAATATTCTCGAGTGGGTTTCGTCTTTCGATTGTCAGCTCCGGGATTTCCTTCTGTCCTGTGGTTAGAGAATGTTACTGTTAGTAGGAAGAAAATTTTTCGAGATGATTTCGTCTGAACGAGATAGATTCGGGAGATCGCCCTACTGCATAGCGTATACCCTCAGAATGGGCAATTGATTGTCTTTCCGAGGAACTGCCGTGTTCTTGATTTTAAACTCCCCTGACTGCCAATCGCTTGGATGGATATCCGCCCTCACCCCCAGTGTAATTGAACGGATACTACCTTGCTAAGTATCGCGTTCCCGTTTCCCGATTGCTTGGCGAATAAGTGACGCCCTCTCTTTGACCCCCTTCCCTGAGCGAACATACCCGGCGTGTCCGCTACCCACCTGTTAACGTCCGCACGCCGGGCCGACTATCCTCGAGGGGAATAGATAAAACTTTCCCGCATCTGCGCTTCTTTTCCCCCCCGTCGCACTGCATACATTTTTCCTCTCGGTGAGCCCTCTCTCACCCATCAACGACGTCTCGAGTCCCAGGTGTGACGGAAGTCGAAAGGCGGGCTCTTTTCATTCGTACATTTCCATCCGACCCTCCCTTCCCCCCCCTCCTCCAGCTCTCTCTGACTTTGGCGCGCTGTCTTTTGTTTTATTTTTTCGTCGCCCCGCCCCCTTCTCCTCCAGCCAAACTCCCACCCACTCACACACATTTTCTCTCCCCCCTTCAGGATTCTGCCCCACTCTCAGCATCGTTTCGCATTCCCTCACCTCCCACCCTCCCCCCCGCCCCCTACATTCATCGACCATTCAGCCCGCAGTCCCGAGGAAGCAAAAGCAAAAGGCGGTCGGTTTGGGCGTGTGTGTGTGCGCGTGTATGGGGAGAAAGAGAGGAGGAAAAAAAAGAACGCCGACGACGTCTTCGGAATCGCCTCAAAGTTATTCCTCACGTGCAAGGTTGTGTCGGTCTCCGTGTGTCTCAGCGGCGTCGACTGTTTCCGCGAGCTAGTTCGTCATCGCCTTTGCTGCCTTCGCTGATTCGAGACAGCGGAACCGAGCGCGCCATTGTGGTGCCCTTACCATAGCGATGAGTCAACAAGAGCTCGATCATCGTCGTTGAGTAAGTGTCCGGATTTCTGGGAGGAGGGAAGGAATATCTCACTTCTTCGGGCCGGTAGGGTTTTTCGGTCCGGCGGCGTTGTTAACGCGTCGGGCTCCCTTCGGCAGGGGTCTCGCGTAAAGTAGTGGGTGGTCTATCTTAAGGATGAGTCCCTTTCCGAAGTCCCCCGCTCTTCGACTCTCCTCCTGTCGTGTCGTCCCGGGATCGATTCCCGACGATACTCGTCAGCTCGAATCGTCATCATCATCACGCGGAAAGGCGAACACGTCCATGGGAACCCAGAGGAAGAATGAGATCAGGCTAAATTTCGAGGCTCTGGATGTCGTTGTTCTACATGTAATTCTTTTCCGTTGAAATAAATTTTTTTTTCAATTTTCGTGTCACCGTCTCCGTCCGTCTGGGATTGCACAACTACTGCTTTTAGCCCTTTCCCGTCCCTCAAGCTAGCTCTTGCCTCCTCTGTGTTTCCCATCCTTTTGCAACAGGATGTGGTTTTCGCCCTTATATCTCCACTATCTTGCGAATTAAAAAGAAAATAAGTGGTGAACTCCTTTCGTTTAATGTGTGTATTTGTGCATTAGTTATGTCATTCTTAAAGTAGTTTTTTTTCTTCTTTCCCTCAACTGTGCCTGTGCCGTTGTGTTTTCTTTGGTGTTGTCGCATGTGAGAGAAAAGTGTCCAGTGGCAATATTTTTATCCCCTGTCCCGCCGTGTTGTGTCGTGTGATCTCACCGTGTGAGTTGGCAAATGCTTTGTGGTGATTGTAATGCAACGCCTTTTCTTTCTTTGTGTCGTGCAGAGTCACCAGCCTCTCAAAAAGTGGAGCAATTCCACCTGCTTTCGACGCACTTTCGGAGCCGGCGGACGCAGGCTTTCGCCGAGATTTGTGAACTACTTGACTGCGTCCGATGATGATGTTTACAAGGTAGGACTAGATACAATAATAATATAAGAATAATAATTTATTACTTCCTTCTTAAATACAAAGTACATTGCAATTTAACGTAAAATTGGGAAGCTCTAGGTTACCCCAAAGAGTATAAACCTATGTGAGGGTAACGAAGAATTTTGTGCAAAGAAGGTAACAAAATATTTCAGTTTTAACTGATACTATACACAATTTACAATACAATACTATACTACTACATACAATGCTACCACAATACAATACCATACTTTTAAAAAATACAATACTATATACAATTAACAAAAATTTCACTGATTTCCTTTCAAACAAACAATTTCATGGACATTTGCATATATTTTTTCAATATCATCATGTTTAAATAGCCATTTTTTAAATTGCTTTAAATAAGAATTAACTTTGTTTTCCATGTTAACTGCCCTTGGAAGTAGATGAAAGATTTTCAGGGCAAAATAAATAAAACTTACAGGAAATAAATGCAAATGCAGCCTAGGGCATAGAACATCGAATTGAAAGTGATGGTTCCACTTATGATGCCATGTCTCACCTCGCTCATTGTGCTTGCAGCAGCAGTGGACATACCCATGGCTATTATCATTGGTCGTTCAGAGCTAAGATTGGTTGTCTGCTGCCCACTACCCTTCTCTATCTAATGCTTAGTCCCTTACTTCCTAGTAGCTATTATTATGCTCTTTCCTCTTTACTTGGTCCAGGATCATATTCCTGGGTCTTCCTCTGGGGAATTTTCCCTCTATTTTACCTTCAATATGTTCTTCACAAACCCATTGTGTCTCAGTGTGTGTCCAATCCTTCTGGATCTTCTTTTCTGTATGATGTTCCATATGGTCCTTTCCTCTGCAGCAAACTTAATCATTTCTTATTTTGTCCATCCATTTTATCTTCAGCATCCTCCTTAAGCACCAGGTTTGGAAGGCCTCTAGTCTTTTCTGGACAGCTTTCAGGCAGACAGGTCCACGCTTCCGATCTATAGAGTGCTATGCTCTACACGAATGTTTCCTCTTACTGTTTCCTGGTGTGTAGTTCTATCTTCTTTGAGCACAGCAGTGGTCTTTTTCCATTAACGTTTTCTTAGCTGGAGCTAGTCTTCACTCGATGTTCATTGTACTTCTACCATACCTCATGATAGTATATCTGAGATAGGTGAAGGAATCCACTTGCTCTAATTTCTCTCCTCTCAGTTCGACTTCTGCATTCAGCTTTTCTCTTTACCAGGATTATTAGGATTTTAGTCTTTGTCTTACTTATATTCATGGGGGAACTTGGTCCATTGCATTTGGTGACTTTGAAGAAGACAGTGACTATGCCCCCTTAAAAATCAGAAAAAAGACTTTTGATCACTGCCTGATTTAAAAATCCCAGAACGTTACTTAATCTTCTCCCAATTCACGAGTTTCTCCTATTTTTTTTCGGAATTAATACGTTTCAATCTTCAACTTTTCAAAATCATGGATTTGATTCTTTTTCACTCATAGTTGAGTGCTTTCTCGCCTATATTTGAGTGCAACACATTCACATGATACAATGTTACATCAGGATGAACACCAATTGGTTGGTTTTTAATCCTGACGCTGAAAGAATAGACTTGTGCTACTTATTATTCACAATAATTGACTGAGGAGTCTGTAGAGGCATGAAACTGCAAGTGCATCTCTTCGAGTTTCACCAATGTTTTCTAAATGCTAATCATCATGATTTTGTTTATTTTATATGTTTGTAGCTTGTTCATGACCATTTCTCTCTGTTACACAAACACTGCTATTTAATGAATATTTTCATGTCTCCTTGCTGTAATTCTTCATGTTTTTACTTCTGTAAGTTAAATTTGTTGGTTCACATTTGCTTCTCTCATTCTATCTACCCAAATATTTCTCTTAGAGTTTCTGTGACTTTCCATGACTGTCTTGGTCTTTATATGTAATTCTCAAAATGTCCAACCCGTCTTATTTTTAGAGTGATATTTTGTATATATTATGATATTTTAGAAAAAGGGATACTTTGGAGGCATTCAAGTGGCATTTGTCAGTGGAACTAAGTTAAGCATTTGAGTGCCTTCAGAATGTTTTTTATATAGTTAATAAATGCCCTTCAAGCAATTACCATTTCCCTCCATCTGTATCTATCCTCATATGTTGTTCTTCTGTCATTCTTTATTTCAACATGTGCCTTCCTGTGGGAAACCCCATCCCTTGTTTCCACATCTTGTCTTCCCTGCCTTATGTCGTCCTCCCCTCGCTAACTCCCGCCAAATACTGTATGTATATATAGATGACCATAACCTATATTCGCAGCTTGGAGAATGACAGGTGTGTGTTGAAACCATGGATGGATCCAGAGATCAGATCTAAGTGTAAGAAAATTAGCTTAGGGATGATTGGAAGTTCAGATGTGTGGTGTAGTTTCCTGCCAGTGAGAACTTCAGTGAAATAATGAGATTTTTATTTGAGATTTTAACCGGCATGTTGAGAAGGATGGACGAAAGGAAACTTTTGAATGAAATCCAGCATAGGCAGGATAAGTGGCTGGAGGAAGTAATAAGGGGTGATGTGTTGCTGAAGACTGTGATAGAGAGAAGGATGTTGGGAGAGAGGAAGAAGGAGAACAGGTTTTAATGGATGGAATGAAGAGAGATAGATCTTTGTTGAGGCAAATAGAACCCTGAAAGTGGAGATTCGCTGGCCTGGCTTGAAAACGATGAGTAGATTCTCTGACTTTCAACAAAATCTACCTTTTACTGGTAGAATACTATTTTTTTAAATCAGGTATCTTGTGATGCATCATCTGTTCCAGTAATCCAAGGAAATATGTGTATATTTGTTTATTTCTTTTGAAATTTTTTGTGGAGAAGGATGGATAGGGTAAGCTGGTTGGGCAGGGAGATTCATGTGGTAACGTTCGAGGTTGTAGGTGAGGAAAGGAAGCTCATTGGAGAATTTAGAGGAGACTAGAAATGACCAAATGGTGCATTTAGATGTAAAAAATATGCCGTAGAGAGTTGTGATTCAGTAGAGAACATTGAGTGACCCTGGTTGAGGTAGAAGAGGAAGAGCACTTAATTGTTGTGGGCAGGGAGACAAGATATGAATGACTTGTAAAAGCATGCAAAAAATGAGATGAAAAATGCCGTGGAAAAATCGTTTCAATCATTTCCATGAAAAACTCCCATTTACTGGCCAAGTATGTTAAGTATTTACACCACCAAGCCCAAGGTAAATGGGAGATCCAGGTTTCAGTCGGTCTGGTCAAATAATTTTTTCATGGCGAATTACAACCCATTGGTGTATATCTTCACACCCATGGACATGACTACGTACCCCATCATTTGCTCAATGTAATAATTGGAAGTCTTCTAAGGGATTTAATGTTGGAAAAATGAGTAGTTTCGGAAAGGACGCTTGAAAGAAGATCCCCTATAGATTGTAAAATTATAGGCTTGACTGTCCGTGAACTAGCCATTCATTTGGTAGAATACCTTTGATGATTTCTCTGAAGAGGCCAGAGTATCTTTGACCATGCATGTACATATTTTAATTCCATATCATAGGTGAATCCATGAATCAAAAATGGCTGTTCTGTAACTATTTAGTTTATATATGCTAGAAAGCCATTTGTAAGTCGGTTTTATTTAATGTATTTTATATATACTTAGCCTCACAGATTATTGTACACACTCATTTCTTTTCGGCCCCATTTCTCTAGTATTGTTTCTGACTGTTGGTGGTGTGAGGTTGCATCATCCAAGTTATAGTCCATAATTCTGCCTTCCTTCATGTCATTCATGTATTTAACATCCATCTCAGTGCTTTTTTTATTGTTAATTCACTCTCATGGCTTCTGAACCATTAAATTATAGAATGTACATGTTACTACTGAAAATACCACATATGCCAAAATTGTCTAGTGGGAGGGAAATGTTTTTTTAATAGAGCATGTCTTAAAAATATTTATAATTTTTGTCATAATACTTTTATCTCAAGGAAGATGTAATTATATGTGCATTGGTGATTTTTGCTCTGTTTCCAATCCTATGTTTGAAAAAAAAAGCAAAATGTGGTTCAGAGAATTTAACTTAGAGAATGTCATGCAATTTCTCATTTCATTGTCCTTCATTTCTTTCAACTGTGAAGAAATTCTAGTTCCCCTAATATGTAGCTTTGTTTCATTTTGTGCCAGGTCTGAAACATTTGGAGAGTTTTTGCTATAGAATTAATGCATGCCTATGTATTTATGGTAAGGGAGAAATAAGCCGTCCTTGGCTTTGCTTGGAGTGTGAAATTGGGGAAATGATTGGATTATTTTTTCTCTTTTTTCCTAGTTGTTGTCATCAAGGCACTTGCAAGATGAGACGGAGAAGGTAGGGAGTACTTGCCCCATTGTTCCATCCACCGATACCAAGGAAGAAAAAGCAGATTCTAAGGCTGAAGCCACGGGGCCCAAGAGCGATGCCACGGTAGCTGCTCCCCTTGAAGATGCCACTCTAATGGGTCCACCTCCTCCCCCTCCACCGCCCCTCGCCGAGGAGAGGGGGGTGGACATCGGAAGGGTGGGGGGGTGGGCGTCCTCATTCGAGAAACTGCTCGAGGATCCAATTGGCCTACACACCTTTGCTGTGAGTGTTATTGAGGATCACATACTACAAGTAATGGCAATCTAGTTTACTGAGCATTCAGCAGTTCAAACTTGAGGTGGCTTCTCAATAAAATGCATTAAATTCATATTCCTGGCTGAATACAGAGAAACATGTCCACTCTTGAACATAAACGGCATGTTTCTGCTTTCCTTGCTCCTCTTTCCACTTATTGAACTTAAGATATGAGAGCAGATGAAAAATAGTATATTTCCATCTGACATGAATACGATTTTATGCAAAATTAACTAATTAGTCACCCGGAAGTGAATTCTTCCAGAAAATTGAATGATAGATAAGGTACCAATCTTCTCAAATTTTTACAAAATGAATTTTGAATGCACTATGTATATTTCACAGTTTTTTTATTTCTTACCATTTCTTGTCAGTCATTTTCATTATAATAGTATTGAAAAACATGATGTGGAAATAAAATGATGTAAAATATACTGAGGATACAATCTTTTGTGATGAGTGCCAACTCCATTAAGTTATGTTGGTAACTGTTTTAGCAATTTTTGAGTCATTAGCAAATACCTACAGAAGTGTTATTCAAATGTAGTCATCCAGTAATGAGCATGTTTTATATCTCAATTTGGTCTTCCAATGGGTAAATCTTGTTTACATTGAATGCAAATTTTTTTTTCAAGATGCAACAGCAAATGTAGAATTTATTATAAATGTGTTTAACTCGCACAGTAATGGTGGTACCTCTTTAAATGAATATTTTTATATTCATTCCTACTTTTATTAAAAGCAGCCCATTTATTAGTGGATAAACATACTGTATAGTAGTATGGAGAATAGAAAGTAATAATGTCAAGCCATGAAAGATGTTTTGTTGCTCATGAAAGACTCTCTTGTTCAAATATTATGTTCCATGTGTTTGGTTTATGTGTAATATTTCTGATTCAAATATTTAGATAGTCCATTTATCAAATATTTATTCCACTCTCTCAGGAATTCCTGAAGAAAGAATTCAGCGCGGAAAACATATATTTTTGGGTCGCTTGTGAGAGGTATAGAAATACTCCCAATGACCCTGCCAAAGTGGGTGATGGGAAGGGCACTGGAAGTCAACTTACGAGGAGGGCATCACTGGCCCAGGATATTTTCAATCGTCATCTTTGCCTTGGTGCTCCAGAACCTGTGAATGTCGACTCACATGCACGGCAGGAGACGGAGGAAGGTCTCGCAGCTGCCCAGCCAACACTCTTTCTACAGGCAAGTTGCCAACCTTGTTGACTTTCTTTCCTAGGAAGCTGTTAAATCGTGTTGTCCAGCCACTTCACTGTGTATGGATTTTATTAAGGAAAAAACTTGTCTATGCCAGATAAAACTTGTGCTCTGCACTTTTCTAATGATAAGCCACTTGTGTTGGAATTACCCTTTTATATTTTCATTGCATGGATGCTAAAATGTTTGTAACTTCCCAGCAAAGGGTGGTCAATGTAATCCCAATGCTAATGTGGTGTCATTAGATGCTTGCGTTCTGTGAAAATTTAAGCAAAAATCATTTGATTAACCTATCATGTGGGTTTTAATTTTTTATGGGCTTTTAGTAATGAAATATATTGCCAAATATAAATATTAGCCAAGGTTTTGTCACCTGCATATGCCTTAAGTATGAAGAGATATTTGTGACAATCTGTCTATCTCATTTGGTATCTCTTGCTTACCTTTTTCAATTAGCCAGTACACTTAAATTAATTTTAGTTGATAGTCAATGGCTCCATTAGAAGCTTCTTGTTGATTGATTATAGAATTCGCAATAACACTTATCAGTTATGTCATTATACTGTAGAGTGCCACTGTGTTTTTGTTGTGTCCGTACGTGCACTCATGCAAATACTAACTATCACTATTTTTTTGTCAATTTAGATCTTATTTTAAGAAGTCCTCTTCTGCATAAAGGTTGCTCCTAAGTGAATGATTTCTCTTGTTTTTATATCATGTTATGAAATGAAAAAATTGCTCACGTATTGATTTCCCATAAGAAAGAGCACCTCACTCCTTAGGACACTTGCTGCACTGTGGGTGAACCATTGGGCTCAAAATGCTCTACTCACTTCCAATCTCAAAAACTACAGCACAATTTCCAGATGTCAACAGCCTTATGGTACTTGCATATGACAGAAAAAACTCATACTATTATTGCTTAGCTCACAGCAGTTATAGAAACACATGGTCATTAATTCAATTTATGTGAGAAAAGCATTAAAATGTATGAATTGCACGTCGTAGATTGTGTGCGCTCCTTCTGTTTTTCCCTCCTGAAGATACTTGCTGTAATCCTGGTGAAACATTAGGCTCAAAATGCTCCTTATATAGCCAATCTCGATAACTACATCACCGTCAACCAACAGCTGCAAAAGCCTATTCTCCAGAATATGGAAATTATTTTTACTGTAGGAATAACTGTGCTAACTTGTCTGTTTGTTTGACCCGTGTAGTGTATCATGAATTCCTTTTCCTTCAGGCCCAGAAGCAAATTTTCAACCTGATGAAATTTGATAGCTATCCACGGTTCCTTAAGTCTGAGCTGTATAAAGAATGCCTCTTGAGAGATATGTCTGGCCAGTCATTTACCTTTGGCGCGAGCATGACCCTTGATGCAGATTTATGCCTCAGTAACAACCAAGATGGTGAAGAAGTGCAATCTGGGAAGGTGAGTGGAATATTCTTCCCTGTGCATGTGGTGCTATAATGAGGCTCTTTTCCCTCTGTTTTGATTAAATGAAATCCGTCCCAATTTTTCAGCAACTCAAGAAAAGTCGCAGTGATGCTGAGGAGAGACGTCGCAAATCTCTACTTCCATGGCATCGGAAAAATCGCTCAAAATCAAAGGACCGTGGTGAGACTGATTACCAGAAGATGAGGGCAGCAGCAGCTGTTGCGGCTGCATTAATTCCCAATAGTCACACAGGAGCAGATGATGCTAGTTCTAGCAGGAGTGATTTGGCTAGCAGCAGATCCTCCTTGGCATCATCCGATCTTGCCTTAATTCAAAGAGGAGCTCTTGCTCGCCAGGTATGTACAAGTATCATGCACACGTCTACCTTGAACGTCATTGGAAGATGGAATAGGGGGGGGTGGATCATATACCTACCTCCCATACTTCAGACCAGGGGCTCATCTTGATAATTCTGAGAAAAAGCATGGGTCCTTATTTCAATGATAATAATTCATTTTATTAGACATTTAGCAAAGTACATTTCCAATAATCTGTGTCAAGGCTAAGGACAACACAAACAAAATCAAAATACAATATTTTGGTTTTCCACATCAGATATTCTTCAATAGAATAAAAAGCTATTGATACAAGCCAACAATGAATAACATATTTAAATCTTGACAAGGTGGCATTTCTGGTCTCTTGGGGCAAAGTATTAAACAATTTCAGCTTTAGAAAATTAAATTGTTCTTTTGTTTTTGTTAACTACACTGTGGTACAACAAGATTTTCCTTTCTCCTAGTGTCATGGTGATGGACACTGACATCTGTCATAATCAGGTCTATATTTTCTTTAACATTACATAGGCATTTGTATGTATACGGCATTTGTCGGCCCCGGTGGCGGCGGGGTAAAGTCCTCGCCTGCCAACCCTAGGGTCGCGGGTTCGAGTCCCGCCTGGGTAAAATATTTTCTGCCCAGGACATGGGTGTCTGTGTCTCGTACGTTGTTACTGTTATTCACCCGACGTAAATTGGCCAATTGCGCTGTATTCGGGGTAGTGAAGATAAATAAATAAATAAAAAATAAAAAAAATACACAAAATGTGAAGTGTTATAATACCAAGTTGTTTGAAAATTGCCTTTTTGCCTCTCGCGGGGTTGAGTTTGAAATAATTGTCACTGCTCTTTTATGCAGTATAAAAATATCATGAGAGCTTCTTTGATGTACAACTTGTCATATTTTCTTGTAGGAACTATTTCATTGATTAATCCTATTCAATCTACTTAACTTATTACAACAGATATGTTATAGAATATTGCAGACAATCGTGCAAACTACCAAAAGGGTGTGGCAGGGGTGTTTGGACACTGGCCGCAAAAGGGAGAGTATGGAATAGGAATATTGGGAGAGGAATGGGATAGTTGGCAAGGTCTGTTTTGGTGGCATTAGTACCACAAATCAGCACCTGCTGCTTTTTTTAATGGTGCATAGGACGAAAAACTTCTGTAGCCCGTCTGTTGGACATAGATTCTCATTTTATTCCTCATGGCTCACTGATTATTCTAAGTCAGTGCTGATATATGCTCTAATCGTAGTTTGTTGCATGTGATTGCTGCAAAATGAATGTTGATTTTGTATTTGTGTGCCTAATTCTTGTGACTTTGATTTTTATTTGAAAACTATGTTTCTGTATGCTTGTAGCAGTTGTTAATTGTTTATGTGTAGTTCGGTTTATTTGTTTTTTAAGAGAAGGAGGATCATGGAGTGATTTGTGGAGGAAATAATGTTTGCCTGAGATAGCTCTCTATGGAGCTGAATTGAAAGATACATTGATACTCATTATGTTTTTGCTTAATTAGAAGTTGTCAGACACTATGAACTCAATCAGTTTTCTCATTGAATGTAGTTTCTTCAAAACTTAGAAGGAAATTCTTTCTGATTAATGTGACCTGAGCATATTCGGTGGAAATGTTTAAAATGATTTTTATTGCAGTTCCTAATTCTTTACATTTGAAATCTCAGGTCTCTTCTGACGTATGTCTCCTAGAGGCTCCAATGCATCTTGATATTTCTGCTTTGCAGTCATTGACGTCATCTGAATGGAGTGCCGAAAGAGCAGGAAGTGAGGGTGCTGTGAGTGGAACTGCAGTGGGAGCAACGGCTCCTTGTCCATTGTGTCGCGTTATCTTGCCAGATGGCGCAACGACAGTGGTTAATACAGGTGCATCTCGAAGTGTCCTTCAGCCTCCAGCCCCTAAACAAACAGTTAGGGAATTGGTCAATCGTCTCCTGGAGAAACGTGGTCTTAAATACACTGCCTATGAAGTTTACTTCTGTGACAGTTCTTGTGATGGAAAGGTATGTGAATTTTCTTGCCTCTTTTCAGTGCTTTATTTTACAATAATTATCGTTCATAGATTAAACTGTCTGTGGCTGTTTTCTCCTAGATGTTTTTAAACTAAAAAACAGTATTTCTGTTCACACTATTGATTGTAAAAATTATGGACTGGTGGACCATGTTGCTGTGAACACTTTGTTGCCAAGGTATTCATTGCCAAATAAAGGCGAAGTCAGTGAAGGAAAGGAAAGTCATATGAAGGAAAATATTCTTTAAATAATATTATGCTGTTATGACTGTACCAGTCCTTAATTGGTGTGGATTCAGGCTTAATTCATATGCCTTTGTAGTTTCTAATTAGTACAAGTATACTTATTAAAAATTGTTTAAAAGGTGCTAGGAGTGAGAATTTTTTCTGATGTACCTTAAATTATACTTTTATAGCAATTTGGTGACAAATTTTCTTATTTTGGAAATGTGAAATTTGACTCAAAAGAAAGTTGGACAATTATTGAAATGCATCATAGAACACAATTAAAGATTGAAATAGATGCTGGGCATTTTTTATACATTTGGTTTTATCAACTTTGATTTCTTCACTAGTTTGTCATTTGCACCCAGTGCTTTAGTCTTGACATCCCACTCAGTACTTTCAAGTAGATGATTAAGGGAAATGAGGAATTTTGATCCTTCTGAATATGGGGAAATTTTCAATTCAGGAATCGTGTCATCTCTGTGTCATACCATCCCTTATTTCAGTATCTTCCATTTCTATGCTCATGGCATGACTTATTGGTTTATCCTGATAATAGAGTTGCAGAAGCTTACATTTGTCTTGTTCATGAAATATTATCGACACTCCAGTATACTAAGGAAATACTTCTGAAAGTTAAAACTAGACATAATTATGATCACAGTAGAATTTGATTTTTTTAAACTATGACTTCTCAGTGAAATACAGGTGTTTCTGTATTAAATGCAAATCCTTTATTTAGCATTCCATTTTCATTACTAATCAATGTTAAGGTGAGTAATTGATATGTATTATCTAAAATGTAAGAAATTGGTTGAAGGATTCTAGGTATTTTAAATTTACAATCTTTTTTAAAGTCAGCCCAGCCGGCACAAGGTGGCAAATAACCCTAAATGAACGGATACTATCCCTATAGTTAAGGGATAAGTCATCTGGTGGGCGGATGGGATATCTCTAAGCAAGGGATTTGATAGGTATACAATCAGAAGGACCAAGAGATATTAGACAGATGAATGACTGCATAGAAACGTATATTTGCCACGTTAGGATAAATTGTGTGCAGTAGTGTGGCAAATATCCCTTGAACTCAATCACTGATAGGCTACGGCTAGCCAATCATGCATGCATAGCTAATTGTTTTTTTTCTTTTAACCAGTCATTAAAAGGGCACTTTCTTGACTGCAACGCACCAGGGCTTACATGTATACCAACTTCCATTCTCGAACAGCGTCCCACAGTACATATTGCCAATTCAGCACCTAAACTGAAAACACAGAACACCCAGAAAAAGAACAAGTGGGGCATTTGCACGACCACCAAAAGTACATGCTCACTCCAATAAAACAACGCAAAAATCCCAATGATGGATAGTAAAATATAAGGTAAACAAAGAAATAAATTTTTCCACAAATTAGTTTATTGACATACGATTTATTTAAAACTATGATAGCGGTGTAATTAACGATTCCGGTGGTGAGTTCAACAATACCGGGCAGGCTAGTGGCTTCCATCATTCCCTCGAGTGGTTTATAAATGGTCTGAAAAAAATGAGCATGCAATAAATTCGTCACTTTCCATTGCTGCAGTCTTAAAAAATTTTTTGTAAGTACATTATTTAAATAAGAGTAACAAGAGGATAACAGGATTGGGCATTAATGGCAACTCATGTAAACTTCGACTATTTACTAAAAACATGCATTCATGCATGCATATAGAGGACCGATTTAGAGTGGTAAAGTCATAAACAATTACGTAAATATATTTAGAGTACTTAGGGAATTAAAACTAGAGACATCAAGATAAACAACTGGAAGGATAATTCTTCACACAAAAAATATGGCGGCTATGCTGTTCATCAACACTCCAAACAAATTCATTCTCTGCACAATATCATAACTGGAATGCATGATACATTGACAAACACATATTAATATCAAAATTCCAAGCTCACTATTCAAATTGGAATCATTGTCGAAGGCAATTTTGGAATATTACTACTTGTCGCAGCAATATTACGTTGCTGATTAAGTAGCCTCGCGGTAAATAACGCATGCAATCAGAATTTCACCATTCATGAGAATAAAGTATTACCTTACCTTAAATCGCAGGAGCAAAGCCGGAAAACAGAACAGAGTGTACTTCGATTACTCTTTCATTACAGAAAAGCAAATTTCACCCACAGGAAATCAGGCAATGTGCATTCACTCTCTGTTCGTGTTCTCTCCATCTTTAAATTCAGCGCATCATGGTAGGAGGACTACTGAAGTCACAATCGCATAGATCGCGTTGATAGCTCAAATAATTCCGATACTGATGCTACTGCCCAAAAACATAACAAAAATTCATTGAATTATTTTTCGTCAGTAAATATCTATTTACATACCACTTTATGAGTAATAATATAATAAAGGTTGGGATATGATAGAGATAAAAAGGATCGCGGGGCACATATCGCTAACTTATACCTATTTTCTACTGAAGCAAATATCCCTTGTGCTGGCTGAGAGTTATTTTGAATTATATTTATTAAGCTTCAATGAAATTTGTTAATATTAAGACAAACTCAGGAAAGTGTAACTATATTGGTAAAAATATGATCATTTCTATGCCTTAAAAAACATATGTTATTTCATTATTTTTCATATCAGAGATTGATTGATGGGAATATTATTACTCACCATGGAATTGCAATTTACTGAAGAAACTTGATCCTTAGTTTCTCATTGTGTTTTGGCATTATTTTTTGCAACATCTTGTGATGTATATCATTAGTCACTGGTCAACATCTATGATAATATTTATTTTACCTTTCTGATCAATTCTCAGCCCATTGATCTTGAAGAGGATATCCAAATGTTAGGCAGTCGAGAGGTGCGAGTGGAGAGGAGGATCATTTTTAGGGTGGATTTGCCCAGCCGTAAGACCATAGGAGTCAAGTCTGGTCCTGATCGAACCCTGGGACATGTTCTGCGTCCAATTCTACATAAATATGGTTATCGGCTGGAAAGTGTGGCTCTTTGTTTGGTATGTACCCTTACGTCTGTTGGATTTCCATTCATGAAGTGAAATAATTTGCAGTAGAGTTTTATTTCTTCAATCTGCCCTTAGAATGAAAAGTATCAAGTTTTGAATCATGAGCAGATACTCATTACCATTTTTGCTGAAAAAAATACCTGATTTTATAATATTTCCATTGACTTGAGCTCGTCTGATTTTCTTCATTGATAAAATATTGTTTACCTTTTTCTGGATCAATTTTTCATAACTGAATCCATTGTTTTAATTTCCATAGGGCTTGTTGATAGCCCTGATTTATCCTATTGATTGACAGTGGTGTGGTGCTTGAAATACTTGATGAAGGAAATTTTGACTATATTGTCTCTTCATTTGTGCAATTTTTATAATATATTCATATAAAGATTA
This sequence comes from Ceriagrion tenellum, assembly GCA_963169105.1. Classification (NCBI taxonomy): domain Eukaryota; kingdom Metazoa; phylum Arthropoda; class Insecta; order Odonata; family Coenagrionidae; genus Ceriagrion; species Ceriagrion tenellum. The sequence goes on from OY720635.1 coordinate 62,179,906, forward strand.
AATTTCTGTGTGTATTCCTAGTTTTCATAAAAAATGGTCTTTCAGATGAGTGAAAATGAGGTGCTTGAACCTAGTGTGTCTGTCACAGCCGTGGACAATGAAAAGATCCAAGTTTTAACTAAGAGTGGGGATGGTGAGTAATTTTTATGTTTCAGAAAGTTTTTATCCAGTATTTTTGTTCATTTGGGTCCATGTTTAATGGGGACAGCCTGTAGAGGCATACATCTGAGAACAGAGCTCGACAAAAGAATATCCCATAGTTTTCTCATTTTAGAGAGGACAGCATGCTGTTTAAAGGGGAAAAATATGTGTACTCTCAAAAACACTCCCAGAGAAATTCACTGTCTTCAAATCAGAATACTGATAACATGCATTCTCTCTTTTTGAATCTTATAAACCACCGAAGAGACCATTAGGGTTTCATTGTGGCAACAAACAAGTGTCAGCGGTGTGTGTGCTATCATTCAAACCATGCCTTGTTTTCTCAGCTACGCCTGAATTGGTAAAAATATTTATCAGTACTGAGAGTTAATCAAGTTTATCTTTTTGTGAATAACCTACTGATTTAAGTTCTCTAACTGGTTGAAATAATTGCCATGCTGGACCAAATTTAAGATCACTCATCCGAAACGTGTTATTGCTGTTTTGTGGAAATAGCTTTACTTAGTACCAAAGTCTTCGTTTGCCCAATTTAGGTCGCAGATGGATAAACCTGGGTGTGTGCTGGCGTAAAAAATCTGTAAAACAGGGAAATTCTATGGAATTTGATAAACTCTGAAAAATTCTTGGGAAAGGATTAAAATTTTATGAATCCAATTTTAATAATTGGTAGTAGTCTCTTACTTACTGTATTCATCAGTATATAACTTGCATCGTCATATAATGTGCACCCTGATTTAAAGAAGGAAATTTGAAATTAAAAAACTCAAATTCAAAATATAAGACTAGGAAGCTCTGAATATTTTAGATTAATCATTTATGCCCATATTTATTTACATGCACTATATTTCTAAATAAAATACTATAAAATACCTTAAAAAAAAGACGTTTAACTGAATAAAAAATGAATATGACCCTTTTTATTTAAATAAGTTTAAATAAAAAGTTTAATCATGTGTATAGCATGCAGGATGAATATCAGACTTGAATTTTTTGGGAAAAGTGTGTGTTATATGCCAATAAATGCAGTAAGTGCCAATGATATGTACATGTAATGGACACTATTTAGTTCTAATATTTAAATTCAGAAATTCTTATGATTTGATCTATGATGAAAAAAATGTCCTTTTGTCGAGAATATTTTCATTCCAATGCTAGGCTTTTCTTCTTCCCTCTGCGTCCCATCTAAGTCCTTTTTTAATCATTGGCAAAAGATTTTGCTTGGATTGAGTTGATTTGATTTGCGTAGGAGGCTTCAGAGTGGTCAGGGATTGTGGGGAATACTGTCAAGGAAAGAAAGTGTGCAAGGCAATGATGCTAACATAAGATTTTTGCCTGTGGGTAATTCCAAGTGTGGCTCATACAACTATGATTCACTGGTAAATAAAATAGAAAAAAATCTACACTAGGCAGTGTAAGAAGAGCTTATCCCTCCTCTCAAAACTTCTTATGTAGTACTTGACTGTAGAGATGAGCTATTCTGAATATTACTGCGGTAATTTTCGTAAATTACCATGATATTTAACATAATTTACTGCAGACCCTGAAAACAACCATAATTTTTGGTAATATTCACTTCCATCTCAGAAATTTTTCACATCCATATATTCAAAACATGTTATTTAATGTGGAGTCCATATATACTATACTTAATATGGTCTTAATTATAAATAAAGGCTCATACAACTCATTTGTGGAATACTTGAGGAATATTTGTGGGGCTATCTTTTTTAATTATTTGAACAAAAATGTCGCATATCAAACAAAAGAATGCTGAATTACTTGTGGGCTGGCATATTTGCTTTTTAATTTAATTTATTTCTATTAGATTAATGTTGCAATTGTAATTGTTTAAAGTCCATTAACCCCTTTTTATGGATTTTCTATTATTTATTTATTTATTTATTATAACCCCAAAAACAGCACATTGGCCTTTTACATTGGTTGATATAATACATAAATATTTAATATTTACAGAATTAACTAAAACAAGTCACACAAATATAAACAGATAAGGTTCTTAGGGAACAGAGTGTATTTACAAAACAACTGCATTAAAGAAGGGAGGTGAAGAGAAAAGGTCGACGGAGGAATTTTTCGCTGCAAGGGAGTTGAAGACGGATGGTAGCCTGTAGAAAAGAGAGCATTGGGATGCAAAGAGACAGAATTTCAGCACATGTACGGGGTTGGTGTTGCGGGTGAAATGAGTGCCTATTAACTACGAGTGCGGCATTACGTGATATCACATGATGGTATTTTCCAGCTAGTTCTGATGACATGTTATCACGTCAAGGGTGTCGTGAGTGTTCCAGCTTAGCAGCACCAGCGTAAAGACAACTATGGTGTGATATCACGTCATGCCGCACTCAAAGGCTTAAATCCTCTATTAGCTATTAATGACAAAGAAAGATTATCAGAAAAGTACGATAATTTTCTAAAATTACTCTAATTTACCACTGTATTTTACCTCAAATGGAATAAACAGTAATTTACCCATTTCTACTTGAGTGGCTCCTTGCTAGATTTTCTTACAGCTGGTTGAACTATCCGCATTGCATGTGTCTGCTACTGAGATGGAATCCCTTGTACTCTGATGCTAATGGAGCATTTCATCCCTTAGGTTGGAAGCCAGAGAATGGTGTTCAGGCTGGTGGGCGAGCAGATGGAGGCCGGCCAGCTGTTCAAGGTGCTCCTACTCTCGATGAAATCACTAACCGTGTTTTTGAGGAATTACTCGCTGGCAAGGTAGCTGAAGAAAAGGCAGGAGGGCCCTCATCGAGGCACTGCAATGATGAGGCGGCTTCTACTTCAGAAGACAGGGCTTCTGTCAGAGTGAGTACACACAATTGCATTAGTAACTTATAAAAAACAATCATTCAATGTGAAGTATTTTTGCACAGAAGTGTTCACCTCCTGACAGTATTATACGGCAGCCAAACATGGGTATGTCTGGATAAGCGTGAGAGGTTGCTAAATGTGGTGGGAATGGGATACCTTATATCTGTTTGTGGGAAAAGTAGGATGGGTAGAGTTAGGGATGAGTGGGTAATGAATGATTGTGGGTTGAGTGCTCCAGGAATGGAAATATATGAAGGGATTTACTTATGAGGAGAGTCAAGTCATGAAATTATATGATAGTGAAGTGAATGGTTTGAAAGGAAGGAGGAGACATCAACGTCATAGGTAATTAGATAGAAGAGATTCAAAAGAGGAGGAATAGTGGGAATCTTTAAAATTGAAGTGTGTGTATGAAGCAATGCATCTGCATAGAAGCAAAAGTGGTTTGCATGAATAGGGCACTAAGGAGGAAATCATTGAAGGAAAGCCTGTTTTCTAGGGCTAATGGCATTATCTATATTCTTTGACTTTTCCTACCCCGACTTGGAATGGTGTGATGGGCATCTACATATGTACACACAGACTTTTCATCTGCCATCTGATTCCAAGCTGATATTGGGTGCATGAGTATCTTATGGAATTCTTGTAGTGCTGGGTCATAAATATATAGGAACTGTTTAGATCTCCCACCAGCATGTTGGCTGATTTTTGATTAGCATCTAAATTTAATATCCTTTTTAGGGATCATCTTTCACATCCCTACAGCTGATTAGTCTGTCATCAAATCTCTCTTTAAGGCCCCCTTACCTTCTGTTTCTCCTATCATGAACAGAATTCCTATCCTGCTCCAATATTAACTTTAACTCAATTTAACAATATTAAATGGTTTTCTACCCTGTAACACTATCCAGCTCTCTGCCCTGAAAGCCTATTCTATCCACTTGCTCTGCCTTCTTCAAAGGAGAGTTTCTATGGAAAGAAATGGAAGAGAGAAGATTGGGGAAGTGGGGGTGGAGAGATGTGGTTGTGGGTCATATTTTCCTGGGACCCAATGATACCTCTTTCCTTCCATTTTATATATTTATGATATTTGTGCATCCAGTCTTCTACCAGTTGAAGTGTGTCCTAGGTAATAGCATAGTTAAGTAATCAAACCTTAACCAATAGGGAACTGGCTTACAAAGGCTTTTCAGTGGGACAGATATGATGTAGTTACTACACCGTCATAGATGAATAGCAGGTGACATGATTTTCAATGAATTTCTTTGTCAATGTCATGTTATTTGATGATTTTCAATGTGAATATCAATTATTATATGATTAAACGTTTAGGAACTCTACTGTAGAATTGAGAACAATTTCTGTTTTACCTTCTATCGTTTACCATGATATCATGGTAAGGTTTTTGAATCAGTGTATATTCCCTAGCATTAAATTGATATAATAGAACTAGATGGTCTCGCCATACCTGTTAATTTTTCTTCATTCATGACGTTCACCTTGCAAGCCATGTTGTTGATCATATTGTGCCTGCTAGTTATATCGTCATTCCTTATGTTTGTCTATGTCCCAGATTAGATTTTTATCATTCTTCGGAAGTCAGTCAGTGAGGCTTGTTGGAAAACCATGGTTAAGTGAGAAATTATCTTTACAGTGCAATAGCGACAGTCCATTTTGAGAAATAAAACCTTGTGCTTTCCACGTGTAGAATGGAAAAAATACTCAAAATTGATATCTTTCCCTTCCACAAAGTGAAGCCTAAATCAGCTTTGTTATGCTAATTTTCTTTTATAGCTATTATCATTATCCTCTCATTTAATTAAAAAATTTAACAGTAGAATATTGTCAACCATCCTCTCTAACTTCAGAGGATATTACGGTAAATGTACTCTTAAGAGTGACTTTTGTGTGCTACTGCAGCATCAATTCAGAACTTAAGAGGATGCTCTGTCTTTTCCTTACAATTTGGAGTTCTAACTCAAAAAGTGAAAAATTATTTGAATGTGCAGTTTTGCCAACATTTCTATGACATTCAATAATGCATAGTCTCTTCTCGCTGCTGAATTATTTTCTTAAACACAATAAGTATTACCCAGTTTTAAAGCTTCATCAAAAAATGTCTTGTCGACTAGTACATCATTATTTTTACAATGTTAATAGTGAATACAATTCACCAGGCTCTCAAACATGTTAAGAAATCATTGTCATTGGTAGACTTGGGTTCAACATTAGAAACATAAAAGAAATTCACAACAGCCAATGAAAATCAGGTGAAATGTTTGACAAGTAATCACAGAATTTAATGAGCTCATAAAAACTCATATGGAAATCAGCAGAGATGAGTTAAAATCCCAGTTCCACCTTCATGTTCTGTACAGAAAAACATTAAAGCAGCATCATTATGGTGGCAAAAGTATTCCTAATCAATAATAACAATTCTTGATAAGATTTTAAATACCATAATTCAATCATATGTACTGATTTGACAAAGGACATAATAAAAATTAAACAACATTTTCATGATATAATGTTTACGAAGGCGACCATCATTGGTTATTATGGTATGCTATCAGGTGAAGCGAATCCCTTATGGCATCATATGGGATTCGCTTCACCTGTGGGCATTGAATGTGTTTACTGAATGGCTGTATTTATGTCAATTGTGGTATTATCTTGGGTATGCTTTCCTGGATTAATAAATTATTTAATTACATGTATAGAGATCAGTGCCTTAGTATTGCAAAAAATAAATATCTTATGGCTATAAAGATATCTTGCCATACCCAGTAGAGGTATTTTTAATTGTTATTATCTCTACACTTAGACTTAATATAGTATTATGATGGGTATGTTCTCTGGACTGAATTTTTTTTCAAAGTATGTTCTTCTTTCTATTCTCGATGTCTATTGTGGACGTAAACTCAGTGAGTATTTTATGGCTCTTCCAGCTTTGTAGATGAATTTGACTACTGTGGTAATCATGCTCATGGTATCCCTGTTCAATATGTGCCATTCTTTTAGAGTTCCATGAACATTTTCAATAACAATTCTCAACTCTTTCTTTAATAATTCAGTTGAGCATAATTTAAAATGCTGGAAACATTCAAAGCTCTAGAAAAAAATAGCAGAATTTTCCAGAGATTTCTCACCCAGAAAAAACAGTTGCTGTCATTTACATCCATGAGTTCACAGTATTTGCTAAAAATGAAGCTACCAAGTTTGCTGCAAAGTTGCATATCCGTAAAACCCATCATGGCCTTAAGCTCATTTTATGTGTACTGTCAGAATGCATGTATAATTCTAGAGTGATTATTAGCTTAGTTAAATGTGATTTGAACTTTCAATTACAAAAATAAAATGTTTATGAAGCAATTTATTATCCAGTCTAGCATCTCAGCCATGACCCAAGTATTTACCTCTAAGTACATGTGATTTTTGTCTATTATTTCAGTCTGAAGATTGGAGCTCTGAGCATTCATCAGGAATATTCGGCCGATTTCTTCGGAGGGATTCTGCAAACATGGATAAATCAAGGGTAAGTCTCGATATTATACTTTTTGTGTTATGGTGTAGGCCACCTGGAAATCAAGGGAAAGCTATGTAGCAAAATTATGCAAGAGAAAAGGCTTATCTAATTATGGCTGTAAATAAAAAGATCTGAAATTCTGCGTGAATCCTTCATGTCTTGATCCCAAAAAATCAAAAAAATTTGCCTTCAATTTTTCTTGTTGTGTCGATTGCTAACAAACCTCTATTCTCTGAATTGGCCTATCTGTCTGCTTAGAAATAGTATTGTAATTGAACTATATTTTTGTAAGTTAAGTACTTTACATGTAGGTATATGCTAAAAAATCCTTATAGAAGTAATATTTGTATTCAATGGAAGTTGGATGTGTAACTCAGATGACAAATAATAACACTCAGAAAATTCACTCACAGCATCTTCTTTTTTTCCTTTTAATATAAGATCAGCTGTTTGTTTTCTCCTCATTCATGCTACTATTTTTGGGTTTGCTGTTCCTTTTTCTATGTGGTCTATGTTTACTGCTCAACTCTCTGTTTTCATTCCTTTAATAAGCTTTTTCCTTTTTTGAACTCATCCATATTTCCTTCTATATGAAGTACATTTTGGTGGTAAAATGGTTGCTGGCAATACCTGTTCTATGATTACGTAGGGCACTATTCCGGTGCTATGTAATTCCACTGTAATTCTGTCACTTCAAATAGTGTTGTTTGAGGATCTGAATAGCACCAACAATAACATCAGCCAAAGGCTGGTATATTCCCAAATAACAACCTCTCCGATTTAATTTCTTGCTGACAGATTGGCACTGTCTTTAGTTTTTCTATGCTTCAGAAATCACACAATGGGGTGTGTAGTTTTAATTGGTTAAAGAAGAAAATGAGCTCTTTTATAAAAAAGAAAAATATCCCACTTGGAGAGGTTTCTTATGAAATGTTCCCTATCTTATTTTTCTGGCAAACAAGGTGATTTTTTATTTTTTTATGATCTCCTTTTTTTTACTTTGTATTTAGGCTACTACCTGAGTATATATTATGAATATCTCAGTAAGGTAGTTCCTTTTTGATCGATCGTGTGGCTACTTGCAGTAAATGTGAAGGGTCTCATCTTCTAACTGAAAGATAATCTAAAATCCATTATTCTGAATTGTTAACAGAAAATTGTGAATTTAAAATGATTGATGCCAATACATGATAAAAGCCTCCATGAAAATAATAATTTATTTATTTAACCATTATATAATAGTAACAACCATAGGCAATCAAATGTTGCCTCTCGTCCCTGATGAGAGGCAAGTTTGCTTGGCTCGTTCATGTTGCTAGTTTGTATTAGGGCTGTTTCTTCAATGGCTATCATTACCGGTAATTTTATATTTGCTCCTCAAGGTTATAGCCAAGGATAAATTCTTATTACAAAACTAGTGATGATTGTCTCATCCATGATGGTGTATCACATGGGATTCTCAAAACAGAATATTTTGGGTGTTACAGTCCACATTTCCCTGAATCACTCTCAGTTGGTTTATATCATTCCCTGCCCCTCACCATACCGATGTATGCAGAACATTGCAATAATCATGTACATACACATATAAACAATAATTAATCAGCAATTAAATATTCATAACAATTGAAATAGCTTCCTCTCTGGGTCTCATGATTAACCTCTCAAATCAGTTGTTGTCTATCAAAAGTGCTCTTGCCATTTCAGAATTTCCCAGCCTTCTTTTCCACTGCATTTCTTAATGGAAGTTCTTCCCTAGTTTCCATAACCTCTAGATGAGTTTGCCGAGACAGACTTATTTCAGAATCATATTTGTCATTACTTATTTGCTGTAATATCTGTTCATGAAATAAATTCATAAACTTTCCTATGAATATTGTGCATTGTTTATAGTAGGGACCCGTTAAATGCTGCTCTTTAGAAAGGTTCACAACATATATCACTTGACTTTGATTTTGAACATAACTCACATTTTCATTTATTTTAACACAAAGAGTATTCTTTGTAATACCTTTACAAACACTGGGAGGGATGTAAGTACACAGTCAGTTAGGTCAGCATTTTGCCATTCTTCGATTTTTCGTTATCAGCTTCAGTAAAGTTAACTTTGAATTCTCTCTCAGTTTACACACATAAGTTAAATCATGAACAAATAAAAAATGAGGGCCAAAGTAATAATTTCCTGCTAAATAATGGAGGTTTTAGTTTTGTTAAACTTACATGCAGACTCAAAATGGCTGATAATCATATATATTATTACAGAAAGGTCTTTTTCTGTCATTCCGCATATGCTCCGTTAATACTGCACCTACAGTGATAAATGAGGTGTCATTTTAAATGTTGAGTCACCGGCTTCTGACGAAAAATACAATCTCAAATTTCGCTATTTACCCATTAATTTGACTTAAAAGTTTCGATTTTTCCATGTCGATTACTCGCTCGAGGTATATCAACTCCACACATCCGTATATATTATTTCTCAAAGGTTTTTTTTGTCGCAACGCCATAACTGCCATAATTATTCATCAAAATTAATGATTCAAACATCGTTTTAAAGCTTATGTTACCCAATATTGATGAAAAATAGACAAATTTTTTGTTAAAAAAATGATACAACGCCATCTGCTAACAATATTATCAACTAATATGTCGGCAATGGTTATGAGCTTAAAAAACTGTAGGAGGCGCCATCTATTAACACATCGTTTAGTTAGATTGTTTACATTGTACATGCAATCAGTGTGACCATTTACTGTTTACGTTATGTATCTCTAACACAAACATAAATAACATATAATTGTCCATGGGAAGAAACAGGTAAAAGAACAGGAAGAAGCTGCCCACTGTGCGAAATATTCGACAGGTAGAAGAACAGGAAGAAAGAAGGAAGAAACAGGAAGAATCTGCATACTGTGCGAAATATTCGCTCGGGTCATCTATTAAGCCTTTAATTGTCATACTTCTGTTTTTTTATATCAGATTCAGTAAAGTTCACTTTGAATTATCTCTCAGTTTATTTACGCAGATAAGTTTAGTCATGAACAAAAAAAATGTGGGCTAAAGTAATAATTTCTTACCTAATAATTGAGGTTTTAATTTTGTTTAACTTACAAGGGGCTTTCAAATGGCCGATAATAAAATTTTAGTTGTTTGCCCTAATAATTTCTCATACTGTTCTCTGATGCTGCAAATGCATTAGTTAAATCCCTCAGAATAGAGGCATTATTTGTAGAAGGTGAATAATACCATTGGAATATGACACCCCTTAGTTGCAGAATAGGCCCTATTGAAGCATTTCCTTTATCTTCGTAGCTTCACTATTCTTTTATTTGTAACCTTTCATTCTCTTTTGCAATTTAATGGGGTTTTGCTCTTTGATGGTCTTGTTTTTGTATAATGTTCATATTCACTCACAATTCTGGAATAGAGTTGCCATTACTTTGTAGTATTGAAGTTAAACTTCTTTTCTATGTATCATTTGGGATTTATGAATTTATTTTGTGATCCCATTCTCACAATGCCTATGGCAACTACTGCTACTCTTTGCTTATGCATAATATTGCATGCTTCTGCCATCAATTGCAATAAAAATTGTTTTGTGTGACATTTTGTACTCAATGGAACTTAAGTATTAGCCGAGTCCAGAATTTTTGTTTCTTCTAGCTTGTTAATTTTTATCAATAGCTGTCTTCAATCTTCAGGAGAAACCTTTTCTTTGACGTCATGTTTTCTTAAGATGTATAAAATTTACTGTCATGAGTAAATTTTGGCTTAGTGCTGCCTTGCATATCTTTTTAATTTTCATGTAAACATTTCTTTGGGTAAAATATTGTAAGACAAAGCGTTAAACCATATCTTTACCAGATAACGAAAGGCAGTAATTATACTGACTCCAACCTCCATTGCTTTTCAGTCGGATTTGATATCATGATTATTTTTAATGAAATCAGGAAGGGTATACTTATCTCAGGTCTAAAATGTTTAGTAATGTACATTGCATGCCTAATCATGAAATACTTTACTAAGAAATTTGGTTAACGAGGTAAGCAGCAGAAGTTTCACTTGGCTACCTTGCTAAATTCATCACAGTAAGTCAGCTATGTGCTCCGATGACCACCTGAAGTTTGTTATTTAACCCTTCAGAATGTGCCCTGTGAGGTCTCCCATGTTAATAAATTTCCTCTCCTACCGAACCTGCTACGATCATGAGAGAGGAGGGGATATCAATTTTCATTTCTTGAACGTATAACAATTTATTCTTTGATGAAAAGAACATGAAGACCTCTAAGGTCATTATACATTCCTAAGTAACTTGTTGATTTGGCATTCCAGAGGGTTAAATCTAAATACTTGTGTTATATTATCAATGACCTCAGCTGTATGTATTGGGTGCCTAAAAGTATCTAGTGCATGTTAAACAAGTTTTGGAACAATATTACTCAGGCAGAAATAGAGATAGTAAAAGTTACTTCTTTACCTCTACAAATTTCAGCAAAAGAAATTCTTAATTTTTAAACCAATTATCTTTATTTTATGACCAAGACCAAGTAATATTTTTAACGCCAGTCGACAGTATAAGCCTTACTTCATAATGTATATTAAAATCAAGGTAGGTTATCAGGCATGCCTAAAATAAAGGTCCCTCCTTAAGGTTGATTTGTTGTAGTTCTTTGCTGCGTACTTCTTTCAGCTAACATTTTGATTCCTTAGTAAACCTTTCTTTTGATATCCCCTATGATTTAACTCTATCATTCCATTCTTAGTCTTCCTCAGTAATTCTGAACATCTGTTATACATTTCAATTATGTTTTCTGGGAGCTGTTGTGTCTCAGAGTGTGTCCAATAAGCTTATATTTTTTATCATGCTGAGATTTCCTCCATTGTCTGTTTCTTCAGCTCTTTGTAGTGATACATCTTCATTGGTTAATCCTTCTGTCCATTTTCAAAATCACTTGACTTCCATAGCTTCATATTTTCCTTTTTCTGTCACTTTTTTCATGCAATTGTTAATGATGTAATTCTTTTTTCAGGAGTCAAGGTTGCAAAAAGCTAAGAAGGGAAGCATGAAGAAAATGAAGCAAACTGTGAATGATGGAATGTGCAATGCCAGTGCGTCAGGAAGCACGAACATTTCCAGTGGTGCCGCAGTGATGCGAACATTAGCCAGTGATTTTGGTGTTGCTAGTCGGGTCCCTCCTACGCCTAGGCTAAAAACTGGGGTTCGACCCCAAGGTCGCTCGGAAAGTGATGGTGAGAAGCGTTCAGCATTTTTCATTCATATTTTCTAGTTTGAAAGTATGATGTGTATCTATTGGTGGGGCAGTGTGTCATTACTTTGATACTTACGTGATGAGTGATATTTTTCATCCTCCTTGAAGAAGTACTGTAATCATCCATTTAGCCATGCACGCATGATTATTTTGGGGGGATTGGCATTGGTGGGTTTCGGCTTTCCTGGCAGTGTTTCTTTTTTCATTGCGTTGATTGTGTATTTCCTATATTTTCTGCTTTTGGTAGAGATGACTATGACATATCTTGTAAATGTACAAATTTTTTATGTGAAAGTGAAGTTTTTAGGTGTTATATCAGAAAGATGTATATAAAATATTTTGTTAAAAGTAAATGATTGCTGTATCTTGAAAAGGCTGCAATATTTTTTTTAACAAATCTGTGACTAATTTTCATTAGGTTGTAGAAACTTAGTGGTTATTATTGCAATAATATTCATTATCATCGGGAGTAGTGTGAGTCTTGTGCTTGGATCATGTCATGTTTTGTCTTCTGTCTTCTCATCTCTGGCCTTATGTGTATTCCTGTTCTTGATTAAACCACTTTGAAGTGCCAGCATGTCAGATGGCCATTTCATTAGTTCCTCAAAGCGCTTGTGGCTTATCAGTCATAATGTATTGGAGCCCTTCCAGCAGCATCAATTGCTTTGGCCTGGGAGCTGAAACATTAGGTACTATTGATGTGAGAATTCTGCACACTTTGGGGCCTTATAAGTCTAGCTTCTTTGCACATTAATGCACATTTGCACCAATGTAATTGGTAGAAAATCACCTCAGCACTTACATATATGAGAAGAATTAGTGTACACCCTTAGATTTTTTTCCGTCTTGTTAAATTTTACTGTGGTATTGTGTTGCTTCAGTTTTGGTTCTGTGAAGCAGATCAACAGTGAAGTCAGTTGGGGTGAGAGGTCTGAAAGTCAGTGGTTGTTCTCATGTTCCAAATGCCTCAAAATGTGCCAAAATGTTTATATCGCTTTCCCTGTGAAGTGGTATGTACTTTTGCTTGTGATTTCACTGAGATCATGGGAATCTACTTCTAGCTGGATGGATTTATCGATTATATATGCTAGTTTTTTAGCTTAGTTGTCTACTCCTTTGGTAGATAGATCTGAATCAGGATTTCCTGGTACATTCGAATAACACATGCATCGTAAATTTCATGACTATTTTATCCATGTGACAAAGTTCAATAATGAGTAATATCACATCTCATCATGTTTGTTGAACTAAAAAACTTGATTTACTTTATTAATGAGCATATTTTTAATATTCCTAAACCCTGTCTAAATTTCATTATGACACTTAGGCCCTATTTTTCATATTTTGATAAATATTTTCTTAAAATGAAAACTTATGTTAATACTTACATTCTCTCTTCAATGACACACTTCTCAATTAACTAACTGTCTGATGTGATATGCATACAGAAAACTCTCAGTTAATAAAGAGTTTCTAAACAGGCTGCAAAATCTTACATTTAACATTAACCATATATGTGAAAACAGCTCTTGTGCTTTAATGTGCTTTATGCTTGCCTGTCTATCTTAGGGTCCAATAAATCTTAAGATGCCAGAGATAAGTAACAAATTTGGCATAAGCACCATATTTCCTGGCCAATAGGTCGCACCAGCCGATAACATGTCGTGTGCTTGTGGATAACATGCAGTTGATTTTTTTGGGGATTTGATTTCTGAGATAATAAAATTATAATCTACATCTTTTAATGTTTGCAGCTTATGGAAGGAAAACTGAATTTTCAAACTTCATAAAAGAAGCATTTTTATCAAAGTCACTTGTTGCAGAGAGAGAGTTGCACCAAATGGAATGGTGGCTAGTACACCTTTTGCTTGCAGCCATATCACAGTCTGTAGTGGAAGTAGAATGATGGAGAACCTGTGATGGCAACTCAAAATTGCCCTGATTGAAGAATAGAATAGAAGGAACTACAATAGATGATAGCTCAGGGGAAAATGCAGGCTTAAAAGTGCACAATTGGCTGTACTTAATGTATCAGTTGTGAAGTTAACATGCTGAAGACTTAGGTATCAGTTCTGGAATTTAAGAGATACTCCCAAGATTAATCTTAAAAAATACAGTGTGGAAATAATTTCCACAAAATCTCAGTGATGCTAGTAAAATGTTTGGAAGAATTGTATCTCATGGGAAGTTTTTACATGAAATTTTACCTATGTCCATTATATGGAATGCTTTTTAGGAAACAAAGTGGATGCATGGAAATGCTGTGGATATTGAAATGCATTTCTGACATATGTGCTCTTCTAATTGGTCAGAAAGTATGGTCAACTAATAGGAATTAAAAATAAATGCCATGAAAAATAAATTTAACCATGCCAATGGACATTGGCATTGCTTCATGTGTATTTGATTGAAGTGTGTCCCAAGATTGAATCCAGCATTCATTTAGCATTTTTGGCTTAATTTCATCCATTCATTTGGCTCTGTTAGGCAGTTTTTCTCTTCATGTATTTTTTAAACTATGTGTTCGAGATGTCAGGCTTTAGATTTCTTTTATATACCCAAGTCATAGTCAATCGAATTTCTTTTTGGGAAAAATTCATTACTATGGAATGAAATTATAGTTCTACAAAGAAGAAAAGTTTTTGGAAAACCTTCACCAGAACAAGAAAAACATGTTACTAGGGACTGAAAAACAAAAGACTCTAGTAACTATGTATATTATAGTCTTCTTGTTTGATTTTTATGTTGCCATATTGCATGAAGAAATCAAACCTGGATTGATCTAGGATTGGATGGATCGTTTTTACTGAGATCGGGTGCTGTGGAATGGATTCAACTTGAGATTGAGAGAATTAGACTAGTTTAAGACATAACACTTCATGAGAAATAGAGAAAAGTGCCTACTTCTAGTACAGTATAAGATTATTTTCCAACTTTGGCTATTAGCGTTACTTGGCAGTATTTGTTATTGGCTCCAAATGAGAGTATTTAATCATGAAAGAGCCAGTAATGATCCCAGTTATAGTGAAAATCCAGTTTTGAGCATATAAAACTTGAACTTCAGGTATATTTATCACTTCAATTGTATCATCTTGACATGAATTTCATTTAAAATTTGAATTGTCTACATTAGTAATCAACCACAATAATAATGAATTTGAAATATACTGATTTGGCTTGAAAAGAGGTGAAAAATAAACATTTTTTTGTCAAGTTAGAATGCTTTAAACAATGGGCAACATCTTGGATTCTTTGGTAATATGATTCCATTCCACAAGCGGCATTGGACATGTTTAGTAATTGGCTGCATTTCTAACTGTCATTAGCGCTATTATCTAGGATAAATTTTATCTCTAAATGTCATAGTAAGTTATCATGATAAGCCATACAATTCTTTTGCCTTTCCCATCAATATCACTCTCCCTCTCATAAAAGCAAATGCAAATTAGAAAGTATTTAGAAATGTATCCAAGACAGTTTATGTGTGTGTGGCAATTTTAAATGCCTTACATATTTCATTTATGGTTGAAAAAAAGGAAATTTGTCCTCTCTTGTAGTTTTCCCCACTGGTCACCCACAGTATGTGACATGGTGGAAAAAATGATGGTGAATAAAAAAAGAATTGACGGCTAATATTTATGAGATAAATGATAGTGGAGTTTTCAGTAAGTGTCTTCAATAAATTGATATTCTCTAGTTTATGCTGTTGGTTCTCAAGTTCAGAGTCAGATATTGTTTCATCAGCTATTCCATTGCTGGAAGAAGGTAGGAGAAGAAGGTGATTATTTTTTGCTTTCTGATGATATGAGAATTGGAGACCTCCTCATCAATGTAATGGATTAGACACAAATACCTGGATGCTATTCTCTTCTAATCATAAACAAATTGATCTAAAAGAAATTGTGCTAAAGTACCACTCAATCTTCTTTTACTTTCTGGGTTATGAAGGAAAAGTTGTACTTTTCGTTATGGTTATTTCCTCTTACTGTTTGGCATTTTACACTTAGGTTCCTATTGGCAATTTTAACACTGTTGAAATGAGTATATCCTTGCAAAATGAAAAATATCACTTATTTAATCAGATTACTGTTTATACTAAAGGATGCCTTAGAATATAGAGCACATTATCGATTCTGTGTTAAAGTTCATACAGACTTTTTCTTGACATTAGTTTAAAATCATATATTTCTTTACTCCAACACATCCTAAAATTTCCCAATAAGTACATACATTTATATTTACCTTTATCAAGGTTTGCAATTCTTTCAAGTTCCCAACATTTTTGAAAGTGGACGTCCTTTTGTGATGTGAATTAAATATTAGTATTTTCAGTGATATCATAATTATATTTGTTATAATATTGAGTTCTGTCACACATGATGAAGATTATCCCTTGAGATGGCTTCTTAGTAACCCCCTGAATGCTTTCTGGCAGAGGAGATTTCTTCCTCCCATATTATGAGAAATATCAACAGAGATTGTATTGAGCATCTAGTAATGAGGAAGGCTTAATTTAAATTCTTTCATTATTGGAAAACCATATCCGGTATCTCTTAACCCAACATATATTATATTCTATCAGATCACTCTTAGTGCTGCAATTTGTGGTAATTTTTAAACAATTGTTGCTTGAGAGAAATATTTTCGTATGTGGAATTATTGTTATTTTAAAACCTATTAATTCGTGGAGAAAAAAATCAAAACCCTCAGGAAGTCTTCAGGAACATTAACTTCCTTCCTGAGCCCATTACATGGAGATAATAAAGTTTTCCTATTCGAATAAATATACCAAAAATTCCAGTTTGTTTTGTGGTGAAATAATTCTGTTCTTGTAATTATACCTTAATTTATGTATCAGAACATCATCAGTAATTATCAATCCCTTGATTGGTTACCTGCAGCTTTCCAATGTAAAGTGTGATAAACTTGATTCTTTTCCTCTGCGTATTTAAATATAGGACTGGCTTCTCTCAGAAATGAATCTTCTGATGAAAGATATATTGCTTTCCCTGGATATTATGTTATTGAAGGCTGTGCGGGATTTCCAGGGGTTCAAACTCTCCATCTCTGACGAAGTTTTGATGCCTCAGCTGTCTATTGTCATCAGAGCATGAAGGCAATGGACAACTCATACATCGAAACATCAACAGAGATGGAGAGATTTACCTCATGGAAATCGTAAACAGTCTTCACTTATAAGGAATATGGTGGTTGAACATTCCTTTTCAAGGTGAAATTTTGCAAAAAATATATAATGTGGGAAAATACTAAGTTTTTATTTATAAATAAATGGATGCCCATCTCTTTCTTCTTTGTCTTTCCTGAATATTTATGCAGCTCCCCAGTCTTTCATGGTCTCCACAGAAATTCCCATCCAAGATATTTTTTAAAAGTATTTTTCTCCTAAGTGTTTACCTAGAGATATGCTGACTAGTTCATCTATGATCTGTTTCTGTCTCCCTTAATTCATACGGATGGTCCATGAAAAGTTTCGTCAATGGAATGATGTGAACATCTTATAAAATGCTCTATTAGATTCACAAATTGGTAAGCCAGCCTGTCACTCGTTGAAGAAAAAGGTCCTTTCAGTGGGAACTCTTGTGTGAAGCCTTCAACAATATATTTCAAATTATTTACACCAATACAAACCCAACACCAACTACCAATGTGTATCTGTCTGTGTGTGTAAAGGATTGAATGTAGTGAGACACAAATTTAGGTCTTTATTGTATAAAATTATTATTGGTATATGTTGGCAATAATTAACCCATCAGAATTGTCCTCTATAATAGTTTATTGTTGAGTAATTCAGTGAGAATACTTTCTGGGAAAAATTCAATTGCCTATATTCTGAAATACTGGAAAGTACAATTGAAGTGATTATAGTTGATTATCCATTAATTTTTAGGATTAGTAATTGTGAAAATGAGAATAAAAATGAGTTGAATATCAAAGTTTTATTTCAAGTATTGACTGAGTATATCCATAGATAGTACTTTGTAGTATTTGTCCCATGGGATATATAATTCCAATTTCTAATCAGTTATTAGCTGATTAACCTCTTGGAAGCAAATGACTAACCTTAGTCCTTGACTATATGGTCTCTCTTATGGATCTGGTACCATTGATCATTTGCACTTATGCCTAAATTCATGTAATCAGAGCTGATATATTTGTAATAATCGTTGCTCAAAATATTGACTGTTATGAATTTCTTTGTCATTGTTTGATGTTCAGGAATCATCCTTATACTGCTCTTAGAACTGAATATGAAATATTTTGCCATAATGATTTATATCTTGTGTTAGTCATAGTGTGTTCCTCTTAGTAGAGATGATATTCATTATAGGTTTTCATTAATCCATGAGTATGGCTGAGATGGACTAAACAGTTAATTTATCATTCTCATTTCAGAACTCTATGAAGGCCTCAAACGTGCACAAAGAAGTCGTTTAGAAGACCAGAGGGGAACTGAAATAAATTTTGAATTGCCTGACTTTCTGAAGGTAAGTTATGCACTCTGATGTTGGTATGCAGGGGAAACAGTGGTTTCTTTTAAGGTACATATGTACTATTATGTATCAGGTACCATAATATCAGTATGGTATCATATCAGTATGTGTAAGGTACATTCATAGACATTTTGTACTTGGCTCTAAAGCCATTGGTGACCAAAAGTCAGCTGGGCTGATACTAGAAAGCCTTTCATTTTTTTTACCTATTGTGCTTTTTCAAAACTTATCAATGTTGGTCTATGTGTTCTCAGAAAAATTCAATTGCAGAAATTAAATTTCTTACTGTAGCTTGCTCATATGTATGCATCACATTTATGTACACTTATGGCTAAGCCTCAGTAAAAACTTAAAGATGAGCAGTTAATTTGGTGGACATTTTTATATTCCTAGTATTATCAAATTCTCAAAGTAGTTGTGTTATTGGTGTTATTCTACCTGTGAAAAGGAGGGTTTTGATTAATCAACTTTACACTGGTCTTCTATCTTGTTTTTCTTCTCAATAGTTGTCAAAATGTTTTAAGATCAAAGTAAACCCTAGTTTTAATTTGAGTGATGACTAAAATGTGAGCATATTTATCTTGTTTTTTTTAAAAAAAAGGCGAAAATCATCGTAGCATAGGTGTCATTGGCTAGGCATATAATATCATTTAATAATTTTGCTCTTATTACATTCTGAATGTGCATAAGTACAATGACTTCTATGATTTCTGGGTCATGACATTGTTCTCTCTAATTTGACCAAAATGTCTGCGAAGTGAAAAATTTGACTATTGAAATTTGATTGAAATTATATCCATTGCCTCTTGGCATGTTAATTTTGAAAGTTGATTTTTTTTCAATGTCTGCTACTTTGCGAAAAATGCTTACTAAAATCTTGGTTCTCCTAATTTAAAAATTCTATGTACTCTTTTTCACTTTTCAGTTGGCATTTCTGAAAATTATTTAACCTAGGTTGAGTCTTTGCTTATTGCATTATCTAAACTTTATCTTGTAATAATTAGAATGATCTTAAATAGTAGTACATATCCCATATATTACTTAGGGTTATAAAGCACTATCTTTTTTCAAGTCTATGAACCTTCTTAATTTAAGATATACTCTTCGACTAGTATGGCTCCTAAGATGTGCATAGTTGTTTACCATCTTATTCTTAATGAATTGAGATACTGGTGGATTAAGTCTATGATTAATTTTTTCAAGTTTTTTTTTTTTATTTTATCTTGCCTGTGGTTATTTATATATGGGAAAAAACTTAAACATGCTATTGCCTTCCATTTCAGGACAAAGAAAATGCTCCTCAAATCACTAAAAAGAGCCGGAAAGGTCGACGTGGGGAAGATGAACGCAAATTCAGCTTTGAGCCTGTTGAACTGGGAACCAAAGCAGCCAGGCCAATTACTGCTCCTCTCACCTCAAGTGCAGCTTTTGTATCTAGACTATTGGATTGTAATTTTAATGGAGAAGGCATTATTCCCACAAACCGCCAAGCGGAACGTTACTTTTCTAGCAAAGCATCTGGGTCAAGATGTGTGTCGCTCCCCCCAACACAGACACCTCTCGTCTTTAAAGACTCCCAAACAGACAATGAAAAGAGTGGGGAATGCGATCCATTAAATGGTACTGTCATTCTCCGTGAGCCAGGAAATAATAATGGGGAAGATGATGGAATGAAAAAGTTCTCCTCCATTGGTGATCAAGTGGAGAATCCTGATGATCTCGATGAAACGTTAAAGCCATCATCTCCGCCCATGTCTCCCGGTGTGAATCCTCCAGCAAGTCCGAGCAGCAAGGGTGAAAATTCAGGGACTTCCTCTCCCAAAACTCCAACTTCCCCTCAGCATTCCAAACCACCTTTCAGCTCATCACCCTCTGAAACATCATCACTTGTTGGACTCTCCTGCCCTCCTAGGTCACCAATGCGACCTGAACCCCCCATGCCGCCCCCACCAAGAACCAACTGTGACCCCCCTCCCTTACCTCCAAAGCCGAAGAACTTGCCTACATCAGTGCCATCGACAACAGCTCCTACTGCTGTTACTATTACCAGCAAGGTCTACCCACTCTTGCGTACTAATCATACCTGCAAAGGTTGGGGCTCTGTGAACCCAAACTTATGTCAGTCCTCAGGAGATGAGGGAACTGGTCTTAGTAGCCTAGCAGCTGAGAAAAATGTTCCAGTAGTTCAAGAGAGTGCACTTAATTCTAAGAGAGATCCAAGGGTGTGTAGAAGCCGCCGAGCCATATATCTGGAT
Source organism: Ceriagrion tenellum (assembly GCA_963169105.1). NCBI lineage: Eukaryota > Metazoa > Arthropoda > Insecta > Odonata > Coenagrionidae > Ceriagrion > Ceriagrion tenellum. Next base: position 62,200,466 of record OY720635.1, read on the forward strand.
CAACCAAGCAGTAGCTTTGTGTAGTTTCTCAAGTGTTCATTACGTGTGTAAAAAGTATTTAAGTTCTCCTTACTGTGCTGAACAACTTTGGAAACAATGATCATAGTACCACTTAAATCATCTCTCTGGGTTTGCATTCCATGGTGATCGAGCAAGTCCATGCTGATTAAGCTCTCTTGCAATTTCACTTCATAACAGTATTGTGCATTATTAGGTTATTCCTTTGTATTTATTTTGAATTGATCCCCATTTTCTCCTGTGATATACATTTGAATGAAAGAATAATACTAAGGTAAATGCAATCCTGCTTATTTAAATTGGAAATGAATTATTTCCTATGTATTTGATTCATTTGTTTTATGCCCTCTACTTCCCAGAAATATTTTTATAGGGGCTATGTTATTTTATCAGACTGACAAAGTTTTTAATTTTTAGGGATCTGGTTAATGGTGCCTAAATTGGGGGATCTTCTACAGGTTTATTTTCTTAGGTAGAAATAATTGTAAATAGAAAACGTACATTTTTGGCATGTATGTAATTGCTTTATAAAACAGTAAAATTGTATCATAATTAATGTGGATAGTGTTTTATTTGCTCGAAAAAAATACCTTCCATGGATATATATACCCAGAAGCACAGTCTTCGATGAGGTTGCTGGATTAAAAAGCAAAATCCGCATTATTATTGTGCATTCTCTGCCTCTGGGTTGGAATCAATTTCTGCATGATAATTTCAAAAAATACGTGACGTGCCCTTCGTGTTACAGTTGACAGCAGTCCTATGTCCTTGAGAGGTGAGTCATTTACGATATCATCGTGCAAGGGCATTGGTCTCACCATGTGTTCAAGGAAATACGCGGCCATTCAACCGAGGAAGTGCGGACCAAGCATTGTTTATTTCCTGGAGAGGCGGAGGGAGGTTATCGTTATTTGTTCATAGAAGCATTATTTATTTTTGAACAAATGATCTTGATTAATTATTTCCAACGAATTTAAAATAACGTTGTTTATGTTTATCGGCATGCCCAGATATCAACGTCAGAGAACTTTCGCATCAACTTCCCGTGCACATTGTATAAGTGTCGCAAGAATAATCGTATTCCAATGCTCGTGTTAGAGAAAGGCCAAATTTAGCACGGGGCTCTTTTGCGGTATTGCACTAATAGCGATAAAATTAAGATAAGGCGCGGACTTCCTTGGCAAGGGTTTAATGGAGGGGGTTATCCACCGATTAGAGCAATACATCATTGATAACCGTAGAGGGGACACAGGAAAGAGTACTCATTTCAAAACATAGCATTAAAATGTACTCTTCATGCTCGGCAGACTAATGAAATTTGTTTATACAGGCCAGCATTCCATGAATTCCTATTCTGCTTACATTGGACACGTGACCATGATGCTCAGAATCTCCACAATCACCTGACGTTGAGTCAAGAAGGTACACCAGAATCAAAGTGCGGGTCGGCATAAAGCCAGACAGACAGGAAAAAGATTAAATTCTTAGCACTAAATCGCAAGCTATCAAAAATTTGGTACGCGATACATATTTTTAACATAATTTTATCGTTAGGCAGATGAGTTTTTTCTGCCATCTATGTGCAAGAGCCTCAACTTAGCTCCACACCTTCTTCTTACAATCCTTTGTGGCGCCATTGGTTCGCTACCATGTCAGTGTTGGTAAGGGGAGTGTGAATTTACTAAGGGGACTAGCCGTCATCCCAGTGAAACTTAAAGGTAAAATTTGTTTTTATATCCTGGAAATTTTTATGCGCTGGATGCCAAGTCGATCTAATCAATTGACTGCTTAACAGATCGCTTACTAATCGTATAACGCACAATGTCAATGTCGCAATGTTGTTATAGTGTGACTCAGGAAAAATGAATCCATGGGTTCAAACGGGTAATACGTCAAAGTGCTCTTTTTCTGTCGTAGTGGACTCTAAGATGAAGTGTGTTATATTATAAAGTGATTTCATTCACCTTGTGCCTGCAAATGACTTCTGGGCTATGTCCGTTTCTGCGTTAAGGCGTTATAATACTTAATTGCGACAGTTGCCATTGTTTGTTATTGAAGTTCGAGTTGTGGTTACCAGTTACAGAGACCTTCCCGTACAGTTATTTATGTTAACTTAATGACTTTTGATCAATGAACTTGAAAACTGTTCTAATGCAATGATTTGTTACAGTTTCAGCATGGGGATGAAGAAGTTCAAGTCCATGGATTAGCGATGAAATGAGAATGATTCCCCAAGCAAAAGGAGATTTTTTACCCCATTTTTTAGAACTAGACCAAGAATAAATCCCAGTTAAGTTGTGAATTTGGCAATTGTCATTGTAATATTATTTATTTGTTATATTGCTATATATATTATCTAACTGCATCGCTACTTCGTTCGCCCAAGCATATGAATATGAAACGCATCTCCTTGTATCTGCCTTTCATCCCTTCGCCAAAAATGACATTTGTGGAATCGCAGATCCTACATTTTGATTTATATAAGATTGGATATAGCTATGGTCATGAAGAATAAGCGTAAAGTAAAACTAGTTGACCCTAATTATAAATACGACTTAGGCATAAGTTTGGAATTTCGAATAGGTGAGGAAAAATACTTGACGTCAGGAATAGAATATATAAGGAGTGACATGTTCCCAACTTTGCTGCTCTTATGCTAAGGTAGGTGAATGAATTGTTTTGTACTGAAGCAATATAGATTTAGCGCTGCAATTTTTTCAAAGTTCATTTGATGAGTGTTTTATATTCATATTTCTTAATTCAGCGTGAGACGCACAAGGTTGCTGGGATATGAAGTACCGTGTTGGGGGAGGGGGTGCAGTTGGTGGGTTGGTGCGGGTTGGAGAAGCTGTCAGCCGCGCTCCGCCAGAACTTCGGGAGTGGTTGGACGCTAAGTTGGAGCAAGTGGGGGTGGACCCTTCCCCTGCCTACGCAAGGTACGCCAATTAAAATCATAAACCATTGCTCTGTGCCAAGGTTGACATTCATAAGGGTTGTTATGTATGGCACTGTCGTGCTGGAAAGAAGTCTGCATAATCAAAAACTGGCTAAGCGATGGCTTGTAACATGGCGTAATAAGTATATTTTTATGGTCCTATTATGCCTGTAAAAATGCTCTATAATATATGTGGCTCTTCAATTTTAAGATGGGGTGAATATGTATTCGGATATAATTCATTAATACTGGAACAACTTACTAGTGTGCACATAAAGGTTTTCTTCATTGTGAGAATTCTGTAGCCAACTTATACTTAAGTACTGACTAGTATGATTTGTTGCTCATAATTATAGGCCTGCATTCTAAATCATTTACCACTGAATTACTTTGCTGTTCCAAATGAATCTATTAGTGTTGAGGGCGGTAGTTGGTAGATTAACATGGCTGGTAAACAGAATAATTTTTATGAAGTGTATTCTTTACACCTTGCTAAGAAGATGTTTGTTATTATTTTTTCATTTATAATTCAACTTGAGACGCCTTCGGAGAGATGATTTTGTTCTTTCTACTGTCAACACTTCACAGTGTTATTTTTCATTACATCAAATCATGACTTGGAATGTTTTGTTGTCATACCTTGTGAGATAGAGTTGCAAAAGATGTGAATAGGATAGTGTAGTCAGTAGTTATTTTTTACTTCAATTCTCATGCGGTTGCCTTGTTGTGGGGAGTCTGAATAGTGCATCAGCAATCACATGGATATTGGGGTCAATTTTAACTGGATCTCTTGAGCTTAATAGTGAGTGCAATTTGAGTGATTCATCCTCATTTCATCTTTCAGTTCAATCATAAGTTGTTCGTCCTAATATTATAGGTATTTTCTTCAGTTTTATTGCCAATGACATGATTTATTAATGAAGGCAAACTTAATGTTCCTATTTTCATGACTCATTTTGGGGAATAGTTCAGGTGATCAGGTTTATTTTTGATTGCATGATGGTAATTTTCATACTAATTTTCATACTTATTTTCCTTGTACATCAGTGAATGAGATCCAAGGTGACAATCACATAGCAATGTTTTAGTGTAGTTGGGGTCGTCATCCTTACATAGCAATAATAGTGATAATAATTTTATTGACCTTCTTATTTGCAAGTCAAATGTAATTCTACAGAAGAGGAAAATTGCATTTTTTTAAATGTACATAATTTTAAAGCATGTTATCACATTACTTGAAAACTCATTTAATGGATAGTATGCTTTTTTATACAGTACCTTTTTAATGGCGCAATAAAATCTCTTTTCCTTCATATTTTTATTTCATCAGGAAATTTGTTGTGAAATTTTATTTTCATGTTTGAAATATTTAACAGGAAGTTTTTTCTTGCTATTAAGTTAAAATTATTTATGTACCTTGTTTGGTAGACTAGAATACTACAGTGCATTACATCATCTTTGAAATAAATTCCTTCCCTTAGTAATTGTATAGTCGAAGAAAATGGGAAATCAGTCTCCGTCATTGCATCTGCTCAAAATCCTTCTGAATTAATGTTATTGCAGAATATTGACAAAATGTTTCATTATATGATATCATTTTACTTTGTTTTTTTTTTGACACAGACTGTTTAAGGGTTATGACTTCTTAGATATGTAGAAATTATTTTGTTTCAGTTATCTACTTTTCTATTTTTCCATTTACTTATCCATGCCATTATATGCCAATGGCTGAGCAGGGGGGGGAGATCCTAATGACGAAAAAAGTACCAAACTAATTTAGTGGGCTTATTTGTATACCTTTCATACAGCTTCATTAATCAGGAAAAATCCTCTCATTTTCATTTTCAACCCTGATGAACTGAAGAATGCAAAAATCAACATGCATTAGCTCAAACTCTGTATGATTTGTTTGCATGTCTAGCTTTCTATGCTAGTAACTTGAGTTCTGGTGAGAATTTTGCCCCAAGAGCACAAGTTAGTGCTAACCCTAGTAAACTTATTTACCCCTGCATTTGGAGTGCAGTTAAACGTGAGTTAGTTGAAGTTGTGGTTGAAATAGGAGTTAAGAAAATGGAGGGTCTAGCTGTAGACAGAAGCACTGCACTGAAAAGGATATTTGTTCACCTGAGTTAATATATCAGCAAGGCCATCCTAAGAAGGGTGCATTGATTAACATTCTTCACATACTTGAAATGTGAATGATACTCAGTGCATACTTCTGCAGGCTCATGAGTTGCTTCAATTGTTTTTTGTGATTACCTTTTTGTGATTTCCTTAATTTTCCGATTATAATACGCACCCACTATAAGATGCACCCACTTTAAGGCGAGCGCAATGTAAGAATTAACTTATCACCATGTATAACACGCAGTCAGCTTTTAGAGAACGGCATTTTATGCCATTTTCCACTGCACCATTCAGCTCCCGGAAGATCACTGCGCAAGCGGTAATGCTGCCTATGGATTGCTTTTCCCCTTGCTCTTACATACCCCTTTGGTTTCTCAGTATGACGATCTATTTGTAGCAGGTTCTTCCCCTCCAAAACTTCCATGCATGCCTACGGAAATATTTGTCAATAAATGATAGAATTGCTACGCTGTTGCTAAAAAAATACCCATGTCTGTATTCAATTCATCTCCCTTTATGTCCGTTCCTGTCCGATTCGTTCGGATCTACTAGCAGAAGATACGTTACTCTGTTATTTGAAGATGCTACATTTCTTTGTAACATTTAAGAGAACAACTCTCCCTAATAATGTTATATGGCTGCAGAATATGCTCGTACGGGCAAATAAAATGGCTAAATGGGTGAAAATTCAACCAAAGATTGGCTGCGAAGTGTGTGGTTCAAAGATACAGTTTATAGACGTCGTATGTTGGTTCTAGATGCCATCAAGAATATATTGAACAAGAATGGCACAGATCTTGTCATTATTCCGGTAGGGATGACAGGCCAGTTGGAGGTGATGGATGCCAGTTGCAACCGCCTGTTTAAGGCACAGATACGTAAAAAGTGGAATGAGTGGCCTTTTTCCAGACCACATTCTATGACAACTTCAGGAACGTCAAAGACACGGGAGTTATCACTAATAAGTCGCTGGATTTAAAGAGTCCTGGGATGCCATCGATTCTTCTGTGATTCAAGTTTTAAAAAAATGCTGCCTCACAAATGCAATAGATGGGTCCAATGGCGATTTGCTTAGGGATGAAAAATGCATAGTGGACGATGAGGAGGACAAATACGATGTCCTTGGCGATGCAGTGTATGCTGCCAGCGAGCAAGATGTCAGTGCTTTGTGCGAATTGTTCGAATCAAGTGATGATAGTGATTTTGAATTCGAAGGATTCCGTCCTAACAGTGTTAAATACAAGAGGGACTGCATGTAAATTTTCATTTTAATAAATAAATTAAATTGATTCATTGCATTTTTTTATTAAAAATTATAAATTCAAATACCTGTAAGTACGTTGAGATTACTTCAAATGTGATCTACAGCCCGAATAAAAATGCAATAAGTTTGTAACCATGTATAATATGCACCCTACTTTGTTGATGATTTTTCACGAAAAAAATGTGTATTATATGTGGAAAATTACGGTACATACTCTTCGCCAGAGGCCACCAGCATGTCTGTGATGGTAAAATGGAAATGGTGTGCAAGTAAGTTAATCCACCATGTTATCCATCGCTTAAGCCCCACATTAATAATTGACTTACAACCTTATAGTTGTTATAAACTATGATGTAGTTACTGATTTGGTTAAATTACAAGTTGAGTCTCTTTATCTGAGCCTTGATTAAATAAAGTACATCTTTAATTAGATTGCTGCATTATTAAGCCAGTTTTGTATGCACTGTAATGATTGATTGCTTTAACTCAGTCACAGCTCTTATTTTATCGAGTTCATCATGTAGTTGGAGGATATCACTCCTGTAGATATTTAGCTCCCAGGATACCAAGAGGGGTATCTGGTTGGTGTGATGGCTGGAGTACTGGTCAACATCAGGCAGCCAGGGTTCAAATCCCTGCAGAGGAGGATGATATTCAGAGGAAACCCAACCCCTACTTGAATGGCTTGTGGAGAGCACTTGAAGTACAGTAAACCATCTGTCGGATGAGACGTTAAACCTTGGTCCCCTTGGCACCTTTCGTTAAGAGGAGGCTAATGCTGATGTCGGGTTTCTATCCACTCTTCTTCCCTAACCTATCCCCTATGGCACAAATGACCTTATCTGTTGGTCACCTCCCCAAAATCCAATCCAACCCAGGATACCGAGAGGTAATCTGAGAACATTAGTGAGATCTGCTTGTTTTTTGTAGCATCGATAATTGCTGAAAGAAATTACTTACTTCATCAACTACTTACGCCAGATGATCATTCTAAATTACCCTATTATCAACTGTTCGAGCTGGCCTCAGTTTATATTAGTTTAGATAATCAAGAGACTTTTGTGTTAAAATTTTCTAGGAAGTTTACCATTTTTTACGTGAGTGAATCTTAGTTTTATTATTTCCCTATACACTGATGAAAATCAGTTTTGAAATAGTGCATTAATTTGTCATGCTTGTTTCAGGTATGTGCTAGGATTGTTGCTCCAGCCTGAAAGTGAGGGCGGGGAGGAGGAGGGAGGAGGTGACGAGGAAGAGGATTCAAAGGGTGGAGCCGAGGGCAGGAGGAGGCGTCGGCAGGGGCGGAGGCAAGGTGTAGCTGAAACCCCGATAGGCTACTCATGGCCTGGGGAAAGTCCAGCTTCTCAGAGGGAAACTAAGGTCATTGGCTCAGATTTTGGCAAGTCTCGCAAGAGAAGTCGGGCATCCTCAGGGAGATATCATGGAGTGTTTGGTGATGGGGAATTCAGGAAGAGGACTGCTGCCATAGATTGTCTCATGTCTGCATCTGATCAGGTGCGTGCCTCCCCGGGGTTCTTTATCTCAGTTCATGTTTATATTTCCATCAATTTTTTTGATTTTTTAGGGTGTTCATATATTGATGAACTACTCAAGTGCCTCTTGGTGGAGCAATATGAAATGGCATTTCAGAAACATTTTGAAATTATGAATGCTCCCCGAAATGTAATTTATCTGATGAAAATTTTTTTCTTGACAGCTCACACCTCTCACATGATAATTCATATTATTCATTATCATATTCCCTCTTGACCACCAGGTCAACCAAATTTGCCTGTGTTCCAGACTTTCCCTCTCCCATACTTACTACTCTAATACTATCTTTTCCTCCAGATACTCTCCACTATCCTTTTTGTTATGACCTTATCCTCGATTCCATGTCGGGATTCTTATTGTTACATAAATTTATTGTAAAAACTTAATGGTGGTGATAAAGATAGCATGTAAGAATTGGTTGGATACACATTGTTTCCATGCATCAGTCTTTTTTTCGCATACTCATTAAAGTATCATCCTCTAGAAGAGAAAATAAGTAATGTGTGATATGAATTTCTCTTCTCGCAACAGCTTTTGACAGTTTTAACAAATGTTTAGACTAGCTCACAGCCATGTCTGGATGGTATTAAACCATTCAGGCACAATCCAAATCAGTGAACTTAGAAGGCGAGGACATTACCCTGCCACCACTGAAGGCCGACAGTATTCATCTAGTGAAACAATATCTATTCAGCTAGTGAATTACTCATGCCTTTTTGTATTCTGCTGTGCTGCATCCAGTGGTAATCAAATGAAATATGTAGGCAGATGAACAAATGTATTAAAACTATGACAGGACACATCATATGCACATTAACATAGGTAATGCAAGATATCATATGCTTTTTTCTCGTATTGAAATGGTTATTAGTGTGTCAGTTAACTTTTACAATTATTGAGGGAAGTGCAGAGGAATGTGGCCCATGAGTTTAATGGTATAAATACATAAAAGTGTGGTAGAATGTTGCTGTAACTCAAAATTTGACGTGACATTCATTGATAGAGATAACTGATGAAAACATTCTTCATGTGTTTAAGTTTCTTTTTGAAAGAGGAAATTTGATGTAATATTGTGACTGCCGCCATGGCTCCCGTAGATGACATTGTCATTATTATATATACAGTTTTACTTCCTGTATTCTGTGTGTATAGTGCTGAAGTAGTGAGGCACTAGGAATACTATCTGATTTAAATTTGCCTGGGATTTTTACTTCAGTTGAAGTTTGGAAGAATAGAGAACACGTAGAAGCCATTGAATGTTATTATTGTTGTACAAGACAACATGACCATGGGAATTTGTGACAAGTGAAACACGTTTTGGAAGTTAAGTCAATTTATAGCTTAAACAGGAACACTCATTTCATAAATAAAGCAGTTTTTGATACAGGTAGCTGGTCACTTGTTGTGAGATACTCCATGGTGCCATTAAGATTGACATGCTCACTCATTACTAATCGCAAGGCTTATTACCAGAAAGATACACATGAAAATTGCTCTGAGAGAGGTGATCTTGTTACATAAAGATGGAAGCGTCTCAATTGTACTTGTCTCAATTGTACTATTGTAATTCACTGTTGTTATTTGACTCAATAGCCACAATTGCAGTCATGGAATTGAAATCAATTATGGCATAGTAATGAAAGGAACAGAGTAAGTCATAGTTTTTTAGATGTGTCTATTCATTAATACCCAGCTTCCTGGTCTTTCATTCTTAAACTTCTAATCCATTAGAATACCCCTGCTGATAATTCAAAGCCTTCAAAATATTCTGACGAAAAATTACAATTATATCTGGTTATAGCTGTAATTTTACTATAGTGTAAAGGCACATTTCATGCCCCCTTGCCTTTACATTATGGCAAGATTTGACTGTACTTCTAAGCATGGTGAACTTGGAGAAACATTGGAGACATGGCTTCTATCTTTCAGAGATACAGGGATGTCAATTAGTGGAGGTTCATTATAAAAGGCACTGCAGGCGGAAACAAGACTAGGCATTGGCAAAGCGTCAAGTGACTGATTGACCCATTCAAAATTCTGTAAATTTGTTGGTAAATGGCCTCCAGAAAATGTATATCCTGATGCAGTTGCTTACCCGAGGTATCTAACTTTATAAATCCATGTTGAGGGCAGTTTTCCTTAAGAAATTTTTAAGGTGGATGAGGCAAGTCTTTTGTTAGTAAATATTCTGGCACATAAGACCCCACTGTCGGCGCAGAAATTATGTGCACTCGAGTTTGGGTACAAATAAAAAGTTAACGAAAAGACTTACAGAAAACCAAACGACACCATCACTTTTCTCATTCATTTCTACGTTTTGTAATGGCAAATTTTAATTTTTGGAACAATTTTTATATTTTTTACTACAGTTAAAACGTAAAAAGTACCGGTTATATACAGCGCGCGGGAAAAGCTCCGACTTTGACACCTTGTAACTCAAACACAAGTTCTTCAATGACAACTATATTTCTTTAAATGGAGGATAGATATGTTTGCTATAGATTTTGTGAGTTTCAGCTTTGTGTATTTCATAGAAATAAAGTTATTATTAATTATTTAAAATTATGCATTTCAAAACTGGGGCATCGTAAGATTTCGTTCTTGGTCTCGTTGCAATTGGCATGCCTTGAACGTTTCCAATATGTTATTGTCCAAAACATCTATATGCGCGTTTAATTTAAATCGAGTGATATTTATGATGGACGAAGTGAGAGGTCCCGTTAGGCGAAACGCGTAGCCAAATCGGTGCTGTGTTGCCGCGTACACCCTCTTGGGCCGTCCGAGCTTCATTGCAGAGATCTCGAAACACATTTTCCCCGTTTCCCTTCTCGTCAGCATTTGATTGATTGACTTTTGCCACTTTATTCTTAACATACACCCATTTCAACTCGATTGCGTTTAGCTCACAATGTACCACCGGTAGCCACACCAATTCCACATCGGGCCGCAACAACAAAATTACATTGTTAACCAGGGCCACCTTCCAGGCTGGCTTGGGCAGGCGCCGAGCGCTGGGGGCCCGAGCAGGTGTACGCGGCAACACAGCACCGATTCGGCTGGGCGTTTCGCCTAACGGGACCTCTCACTTCGTCCATCATAAATATCACTCGATTTAAATTAAACGCGCATATAGATGTTTTGGACAATAACATATTGGAAACGTTCAAGGCATGCCAATTGCAACTTTTCCCGCACGCCGTAAATAACCGATACTTTTTACGTTATAACTGTAGTAAAAATTATAAAATTGATCAAAAAATTAAAATTTGCCATTACAAAACGTAGAAATGAATGAGAAAAATGATGGTGTCGTTAGGTTTTCTGTAAGTCTTTTCGTTAACTTTTTATTTGTACCCAAACTGGAGTGCACATAATTTCTGTGCCGACAGTAGGCATGAAATGGGATCCTTGCCATGGGACAAACAAAATAGAACACCACACTTTTGTTAGGAGCCAATTTAAATGCCAGTGAGATGCTGAAGCTCTTTGGTATAGGAAGATCCAGAAGTCTACAGTGGTTTAAAAACTCTATGACCTTGGCTAAAACCGATTATTATATTGTTTCCTGTAGTTGTATAAGGTTAATATTTTGCTCTTATTTGTCATACGTGTGTGGAATCCTCTGTAATTAATTCTTTTTTGTTGCAGAAGAGTGGAATAGAAAAACTAGTTGATGAGTTGTGTGTTAAACTGAAGCAGATACAGAATGAAGGTCAGTGACATTTTTATCTTATGATGAAATAACCTTGCATTAAAGTTAATTTTTTCATTCTAATCGCCTAGTGATTTTCTAATCCCTTGAGTTTAACTCCCAAAAATTTTTATGCATAAAAATCGTTCAAAGAAATGCGACAGTCATGGCGGCTTCATGAAATATGGTGCAGTAAAATCTCAGAAGTAGGAAACAAATAATCACAAAATTTTCCTTTTACTTAGCATAACCTTCAGACCTAGGGTCTACTTCTCAGAGCTACAAGTTACAAGTCACGTGACTATTTCACGAGTTGGATGCGTTACTCAGATACACCTAACTGATGACGTATAGTACATAGTCCAAAATAAATGGTGGACCTTATCAAGACCGTATATAACTTGTATCGTGATGATTTTGGGTGTGTACCTTGTAATATTTCCATGCAGAAGTTGGTGCGAAGTTTTTGGGGAAATGCAAATGATTGAATTTGTGCTAAAAAATATTTGTATGTCGTAACTTACCTTAAAGATCCTACGTGAATGAGAGTTTTCGGGTAAACCTAACATCATATGGTAAAATCATTTATTTCGCTGTATTTCTGGAAAGAAGAGCCTCAAATGGTAGTTATTTATAAATCTTACACGTAAATATATTATGTTGAGTGTGTTTTATCTTTATTGAACCACTAGTAACGGCTTTATAACATATTATTATTACAAAACTTCATGGTAATACACTGTATGTTGGGGTTAAGAATATTTATTGGAACTTACAGTTCGTATGTCCAGTTATTAATGATCATATGCCTTAATAGAAACAAATTTGTAAGTAGTTTTTTATTTCTACTAAATTAAAGAGTCTTTGGTTAGGTATATCTGAGTAGCACATTTGCCTTGTGAAATATTCATGTGACTTGTAACTTATAGACTGAGAAACAGACTACTGGTCAAAGGGATGCCCTCAATGGTTGTAACTCTGTGTGATACTGAGAAATTGGAAAACAAGATCATGGTACTATAGCGGTAAAAAAGTAAATTATGGGTACTAAGGCACCAGTGTTTAGGAAAGCTTATATTTTGCAGTTGGGAATCTGATGACTCAGCATTGTATAATATGTGATGCACCAAATACGTGAACCACTGGGGTAAGATTGCATTCTTCTTGGCCATGTAGAAATTGTACGAGAGACTGCAAATCTCTGGCATCATCGTAAACCAAATGGGACATCACTCAGTCAATAAAATGTATTCTGACATGGTGGATAATCAGTTTAACTCAAGATATTCATTCCCAATGATATTCAGAAATAACATGTGCCGAGCAAGTGTGTTAAATCCCAAGTAACCACATAATTGATTAGTGATATTTATGTGACAATATTTGGACTAAGTAAATGATGGCTGGAAAATTTTACATTAGTCTCTCATTATTATAGTTTCATGCTCAATAATTTTACAGTTGACTCACATTGTAATGAAGGTTCTGGGACCTAAAAACTGTGGTTTGTAAGATCATATTTGCTATCAGTGTATTTTTTTATCAATATCTCAAAAAATATCCCTTTGCTCTTTTTCTGGTCTGTTCAGTTTTTCATGTGTTGTAGCCATACTATGGAATATTGTGGATTTTACATAAAATTAGATTTCACACACGTGAATTGAGTGTTCCGGCCAGTTCAGGTATTCTTATGGAATCATTAGTTGATTTTTTCTTGTAACAATTTTACGATTGGCTCTTTCAGTCTCAGGTGAAGGTATCAATTTCATTGTTTGAAGTGGAACAATGGAGCTTAACCCTCTTAGTGCGGCGGGCCGATATATCGGCTTTTTGGCAAAAAATTGTTTAACTTTAGCATTCAAATATAATTACAATTATTTTTGTATGATGTATAAGTCTTTTTTCATTACTACCTAATTCTATGTGTACACAATAAGAAAAACGGCGTATGGATATTTTAAACAATAACTTTACAATAAAATCATTACATAGCCATTAGTTTACTCAAATAATAATTCCATAAGAATACTTGAGGAATTTGCCAGAACCACCCGGTCACTTGTAAGAAATCAAATTTTCCAAAAAATCGGTGAACCAAAAAAGCATAATTCTACTGTAATAATTTTGCAGTATTAAAATGGCCAATCAAAGATCATTTTTTTTTTTTGGTTTAATCCCCTGGCTTGCAATGATTAGGACAAGAATTGGTATGATGAGTGATTTTCTAATCACAAATTAGAATATTTTGGATATCATATTTTTGTGCATGCTTTGATTATTAACCATGCCTACATATTTGGAATCATTCTCCGACATGGCTGTAATACATAAAAGATCGAACAGACCAGAAAAATACCAAAGTGATATTTTTGCGATATTTATGAAAAGTAGACATTGATATGAAGTCCTGGTATTATAAAAGTCACTTGAACTTTGTAAAAAAACGAGAGTCTACTGTACTTCGGCGTATGACAAAGACATTGGTTCTGATGGCAAGGTTGGCATAAGCTACTCAGATTCACACTCTCAAGAATTCTTTAGCTTTATTTCCCATTAGTTGTACCTTCAAGTGCTCACTTCTCTAACTTTAATCTGATATACCTGAGGAATTTTGATCCTCCAGGAGGTACTCATTCTTGCTACTCATTTTTAATATTAAGTATGACAGTGCGGTGTATTCTTTAAAAAGTACTGGCATATTTTATAGTACGTTTCAGTTGAGCCTGAGTCGTTCAAATTCGAATATTTTGGTCCCTTGAATTTTGGATTGACAAGGTTCTAGTGAACATCCTCAAAACTATGGCAAACATTAAATTTCCTTTTTTTATGAAATTTTACATGCATACGCTGCCAAATCTTGTTAATAATAATAATGTGAAGGTATATTGCGATGACATGCAAAAATATTTCCTCAATAGCTTGAACATTTGAGGTGACGTCTAGTAGGATGTGTAGAGTTGATCTAAAATAAAATTTTCCACTTAAGAACCTGGGATGGAAGTCCCCCAGAGTATATACTACTCCTGACTGCTGTCATTATAAGGTGAAATATTAGGCCACTGGTGAATTGAAACATACATTTCCTAGCTAATGCTTCAGCATCATGAAAGACCGACTTCCTAGCCTCTCGTGTATAGCACCTCGATTTTGGCACTAAGGTGCTCATTCATGTTACATGATCGCTTCAAGGGTTAAACTTCACAGGTGGACGTTATTTTTTGCCAGTGAAGTGTAAACTGCCTATATATAGCAAGGGGTTTTGGTGGGGCATTGTGCTGCTCTCAAGCACTCTGTAATGTTGAAATTGGGATATCATGAGTTGGTTATCACCCTACAGGTTGGCCTTTGTGATGTGTGACTCAAGAGTTTTTCTTTAAAGAAAATGATTATCACTTGAAAGGGTAATTAGGTCTATGGTCTTTTCCACCTATACTTGTAATATGTTGAACGGTGCATTATATTTCTGGAGAGCTCTTTTTTCTCATGGCTTTAAGCGTAACATTATCATGCTTACAGTAGGCTTGTGAGATGAATGATTTTGTCCATCGATTTGAAAAAAATTCATCTAACTGATTCAGTTTCAATGATTCATTGACCATTGCCGTCTGTGACTTCCATTACGTCATTAGTCAATGAATTCATCGGCATCAATGAATGGGTTAATCTATCTTTGTGGATAAGAATCATCTTTGTTGCATCGCCTGCCTGTTCACAACTGTACCAGCAGTGTTGAAATTGAAAATATTTGATTTTCAGATGTTGACTTTTTGCCACATGTGTGTTGAACACTCCTGAAATATGTGATGAAATTCACTGTAGTTTATAAATTGGAGTGCTGACTTGCGTAAAGTCATCAGTGGCAAAGAAATATGTGCTTTGCTCTTCTCTAAAATTCTCTCTCTCTTCTGTTATCTATAACAATTTCAGCCCAAAGGTAAAAATTTTAACTTTGCCATGATCTGAAAATTTTTTTTGGGGAGTTTTGCATAAAAGTGTTACATTATAACAATGATGAGCGAAATAAGTCGTTACATTGAAAATTTTGTGCATTTGTTTAGAATTTTTTTTGCCATCATCTATAGATGATGCTCAGATCTGGCAGAAGTAAAAAGCTCCGGCGCTCATAGCAGTTTTATGTAAATCGTTCAGGGCAACTTTTTCAACGTTATTTTTCGAAATATACCTCATTCTTTCTTTCTGGGGATGTTTTATCATTTGAAGGGAGATAAATTCAAAGCTATAGCATTAAATTTTTTTAAATAAATTAATTTTTCTAATTTATCTATTAGATTTTTTTATTACAATGTAACTCATTTCACCAACCTCTAATGATATAAATCTGATGTTAATACTTCCTTGTTAATTTTTGTCCATGAGTATGCAATGTTTGCCTTCAGGAGAGTTGTCGGATAATCAATATATTTCCATTCTCCAAAAGAGAGCTACGTACATGCGTCAAGTTTAGGATGGCTCGAGTGAGTGGCTGCGCAGTTTTTGAATTGTGGTGCCTGTAGTTGTCCTAAATAGCGTACGAGAATTAGTTTGATGATGAAAAACATGATTTATTACAAACGAGTCAAAAGCGCATCCCCCCCTCCCTTCCCAACAGTCGACCACATCCACACGCCTCCCGGCACACTCTCGGGGAAAACTGAAATTTCACTTCCACGCCGCTGACAGTGGGTTTCTTTGCACCAGAACTCTTCCATGAAGTCATAGAGACGTTGGCGAAGGCTTTTCGGGCTTCCTTCGGTGCAGTTCCATTGTCATAGTCCTATCTTCTATGGAAAATGGTCAGTAAATGCTACTCGAAAATGCCCTGCCCAAGGACGAAGACAGGGGCTGCTTTGGGGAAGAACGGGACTTGTTTGCAGCGAAAGAGCAAGGCTTTCCACCCCCAACTCCCATTTATTCTGGTGTGGGGTCTTTCTTCATCCAGTTTGTGATGCCAGGCTGACGAAGCATACCCAAATAAACAAACATATGTAACAAATATCGTTTATTGAAACACACAATCTAACAAAAAAAAACAGAAATGCTGGCAATGCTCAACAACGTAGTTTATCAATGATATTTAGTATATCCGAAAAATACAATAGTCGTTACGAATGTGGCGAAGAGTAAAAAAGTTAGGAAAACACTTTACAAAATATTCATAATACTTATATTTACACATTATATAATACATTAAATATAAATACATTCTCATGCAAGATATAAGGATAGGAAGGGGATCAATGGTGGTAGTCCTGGAAGCAAGTATCCGGGAGGGTCAAAGGTCTTCCACCTGCCCTGTCCCTCCCAGCGCAAAACAGGGTCACCCAATTACCTGTCTCACCCAATTCTTGTAATCAGTGCATAATTTCAACTGACGTGGGCTACATGGGCTTAAACGGGGGAGTGGCTGAGGGAAGGGAGGGAGGTGGGGTTTCTCATCATGTGACTCTCGCGGAACCAACCAGAGGGCGTGGCTAGTAACCTCGGCAATTCAGTCACTCCCTGACCTTTGTCATGGTCACTTCGTGAGCCTCTAGTAAGTGCGGCCAAACCCTACGTGCTCTGTGCTCTTTCCTTTTTCTATTTTTTCCGTGTTTAGCCAGTTAAAGTAGGTATTTATGTCTATTCATTTTCCTAAAGTATTTATTTCTGAGCCTATAGCCGAAACTGTTCAAAATAGGTGTTTTAAGACGGCCGAAGGTAACGCAGATGTTTCAACCATTAGTTTGTCGTAGTGCAAGTCCTGCGAGCATGGGCTAAGTTCCTTCTTGTCTGTTTTCTGACGTGGGCTTGCATTGCCAAAAATGTTTTTTTTTGTTTTTGAGGCACCGTGGCTCATCAAAATGATTTATTCTTTCGAAATTGGTGTTCATTTAGTAATGCCAAGCCGAACTCCAACCGCTGATATCAGAATTCCTCATTTCAACCCGATTGCCCGCTAAGTTTTGCCTCCAGATAAACAAGAGTACACTTGATAGCATCAAGCTCGCTCCATCTTTAATGGGTGGCACTCCTCCATCAACATCAGTAGCACAATGGAAAGTGCGAAAATAGATTACATCCTCCCCAACAAATTTTAGGTGTGCTTCTCACCCTCAAGGATATTTGAAACGAATAAATTTCTATGCATGGATAGGTCGGTGCGCGGGCTTGAAGATCATCCAATAACATGATAATGGACCTTGTTTATTTACTTTTATCATCCGAGACACCATTGGGGTATGTAATACTAATAAAATATTTTAAACAGTAGTCAAACGAAAAATTAGAGATACACGAAGTATTTTCATTAGATTTAAAAATTCTCCCGCTTTTAAGAGAAATTCCTTTAAGATTCCCCTCTACTGTGAAAAGTTACCATAAAATTCTCGCATTTTCATCTCGTTTTGGCTCCCAGGAAATCTTTCCCGCATCCATCATTTTTTTTGCTCATCCCCTTGAAAAACGATAGATCGAGGTTCTACTGTGCTATTCAAAATTCGGGGTAAAATTTACCGTTTTATTTTTAAATTAATAAATATAACATTCCTTTGTAAATGATATGAATATGGCTAGAGTAAAAATTCATTAGATACCCTAAACTTACTCATGCCTTGCAATTGTCGGCCCCGGTGGCGTAGGGGTAAAGTCCTCGCCAGCTAACCCTAGGGTCGCGGGTTCGAGTCCCACCTGGGTAGAGTATTATCTGCCCAGGACATGGGTGTTTGTGTCTCGTCCGTTGTTACCGTTATTCACCCGACGTAAATTGGCCCTTTGTGCTGTATTCGGGGTAGTGAAGATAAATAAAAAAAAAAAAATAAATTCCTTTCCAAGATGGCGCCGTTTCCACTTCCGCCGAATGGATGAATTTTTTTTCAGCCAAAAATTTTTTTTTTGATGAAATGAAACAGTACGAGAAGATGTCAATTAAAATATCAAAAAGTAGCAGTAGAAAACATATTAATGATGGCAAAAACAAAAGTAAGTAAAATTTACCTGGCAAAATAATTGACGTACTTTGCGAAGTAGCAGCACCAATCGAAAGGTCGGAACCAGAACCAAGGGGTGCTGTGCAATGTCTGAGAAGGCACTGTGACGGCTGTGAAGATCCGAGACTGCTAAGCGTAGGGAAAGCGAGGAACGAGGCACTCAAGGCCACCACTGCCAGGTGTAGCTGCCCGTTATCTATTGATGATGCTCGGACCAGGGTGGAGTCCGGTGCATCATCTATAGGTGACGCTCGGTCTCAAAGTGTTAATCCACATTTTTGGATTGAGAGTTATGAAAACAGCAGATTTGCACTCCGACCTCTAACAAAATTGAAAGGATATCTCAGCGGCCTCTGCCGTTGGTAAGGCACAGATGGTTACTGGCGAGAGGGCGACTCAACACAGATAATTCTCATCTACGGCTATGAATTTGATGAATTGACTCATCGCACAAGCCTCGTTTATGTGGTGATGTTGGTGGAACTTTCAGCAATTTCTTGCCTTTGGAAGTGCTTATTAATAATAGGAATTGCCTAGAGATTTTGGGCTTAATTTGCAAGGAATTTAGCTATTGTTTAGCTAAACAATCTCTCATTGCATGATCTGAGTCATTAAAACATAGATTATGACTGGTTTCTTGTCTCTCTGTTGTTCGTGACCTTAGCTATATGGTTTTACATGCATAGTTATTTATCTAGGGTACTACTTGTTTTCTAATGTAATTTATTTTTCTTTGTAGCTGTTGATGGCAGCAGTTTTCACTTCGAATTATCCCAAGTTTCTGAAAATCCAAATGGGAATGCAACCAAATGCTCAGCTCAAGATCAAGCAGAGAAGTGAGTACAATTTTGACTTAATCTTTTTTTAAATTCTAGTATCCCAAACATGAGTTTCCATTCACTCCCAAAGAATCTGCTTCCTAATATTATAGCATGTGAGATAAAACTACATATGTTTCATATTAAGATAAGAAGTCAATTGATCGTGGTCTTCACGGTGATTGTAAGGAGATAAGAGGTTTCAAGGAAGTGTGATTTGACTCACATTCAGTGAATGGTGAATTTTATCATTTCTTGGGCAGAGTTGATAAATATTTAGCTGATAGGAGCATCTAATGATATGAGGCAACAGAACTGTGGAGATTTGTTTGATAACAACTTGAGTGCTGATAACAAGATTGGTCACTGCACAACGTTCATGGCACTGCTACTATCTTACAAAATGGATTAAGTGAAGATGCTGAGGACATATTCTGTTGCCATTTTTTTAAAGTTGGCCATTGGTTCTTCTGCTATTAGAAATTGGCAAGTTCACCTTGGAAGTAATTAGCTGTAAAAAGCTAATTACTTCCAAGGGAAGTTCAATTGAAGGAATTTCAATTTTGGCTGATTTAGAGGTACCTTTTATGACATTTGTTTGGCTGTATGAGGCCTGTGGTCTGTTAAGAATTGGGTCAATTGTTTCTCAGATTATAATAATTAATTGTTACTCCCCCAGGTACTATGCTGCATTCCCACCACTAAAGAAGTTGGAAGACAGGTCGACAAACAGCAGCATGACCATGTCTTTTGATAGCACCTGTGCCTGGAATAATAGAAAGGTCTTGTCAAAGTGTATTGGAAGAAACAAGAAGAACGAAGTCTGGCTCTCCAATGATCAGATGAATAATAGACAGGATGGAGAGAATAAAGAAAATGTGAAGAAGAAAGGCTTCTGTAGACCTTTTGGAGAGAACTCTGTTTGGGGTGTTCCTGGCACTGGGAGGGAAACTAATAACCAAACTGGCTTGAAGGATAACCTCGGTGGTAAATTCATGGCACGGCATCAGAGGGTACCTTACTTCAAGGCTCGCCGAGATCAGGGGAGATTCTGCAAAGATTTCACGAATGAGAGCGAGGATTTGGGAAATGGCAAGACAGATCCTGTGAGAATGGTACTGATGATGGCTCTTGCATCTTCTGCAAAAATGTGGTCTGGAAGTTCGCAGCGTTATTCATTGGGTGAGAGCGAGATAGAGGAACCCCTTGATTTTGGCAAGCAACAGGTACGGCGAAGGCTTTATGAGTTGAAAAGGAATGCTTGGGAGAATGAGGACATGATGGATGAGCAGTTTCCCCCCGAAGGTGATTCTGATGAAGAGTCTCTTGCCAGCTTATTTGCAAAATTTGACCGACGAATGGAGGCTTTATGGGAGCTGGAGCCTGATAGTGAACTTCCCCCGAGTTTCTCCCTCCTTGCAAATATGCCCGCTGGCCACAACACCAAAGCTTTGAGTCCAAAAGCTCCGCCAAGTTACTCGTTCATTCTTTCGGGGACAAACATCACCAGCTCCATATGGTCGCAGTGTCCAATCAACAACTGCATGACTCCAGGCACCTGCAACTTGAATGCGGATGGGAAAGAAGTTATACCGGATAGCTACAATGGCTCGAGGGTCGTGGGAAGCGAGCTGAAGCGTTTGGCGATCAAAACTGGCCTTGTTACCCCTCAACTGGAAAACTTTCGTATCATCTGGGAAGAGTCGACGACTTTGTTTCCACCTCAGTTCATCGGGGTGGAGAAGGTCATTTGCTGTGAGCCTGAGGAATCTATTTCTACCACTCCTAAGGAAGAGGAAGCACAAGAGCAACCACCCCACGTGGAGGGGGAAGGAATCATGCTCAGCCCACTCATTTGCTACCATACAGTGACGAAAGAGAGTCTGGAAGCTTTGAATCACAGCCGGGAGAAGAGTGGCTTCACTGAGGTCACTCCTCGTGTCAGTTTGAAATGTAGCTCTTGTGCTGATGTCAACCAATTGGAATCCAAGCCAGCATGGCCCCCAACTGTCACCTGTCCCTCCACTCAGCCTTCCAAAATGAATTCAGAAGAGGAGGAGGAGGTCGAGGAAGATCTGTTGACCTCGGCTCGGACACATTTCCTTCCTATCAGACGTCTGAGTGTTGACTCGTCATCGGGGCTGAGTGAGTCAAACAGTGGAGGAGTACACTATGAGGATGGAACAACATTTTCAATTCAGTCTGCATTGGAGAAGGTTACTTTTTATCGCAGCGAGAGCGGGAATTTAATTCTTAAGGAAGAGTCTGATGAGGGAGAGGATGGGAATGGGAACTGCAAAACTCCAAAAAAATATATGATCTACAAGGGGGCGATTGGCTTGAAAGGACGTGGATTCATAGCCGATCAAGACAACAGCTGCTTTTTGCCCAAGTTTTTAGTTCGACAAAATGAAAAGTCTTGTCAAACGGATGAAAGTGACGAGCACTGTAATATCGGTGGTGGTGTTGGTGTTGCTAACTGTTGTTACGCCAACATAACTTCAATTGAAATTGGTGTGGAAGAGGAGGAAGTAGATGTCTCAAAAGGGGAGGAGTGCGAGTTCTTCTTTCCTGGGGATGCCCACCTTGCCGATGACTTGGATAGCATGGATCAGGGAGAAGTTGAAGAGCCCAAGATGATTTCAGTGGTTGAGTGGTCCCAAGGTCCCTTCCCTGGAAGACCAGTATCAGACAGCATAAGTGAAGACAAGGAGGAGATGTCTGCTTCACTCCAGGATTCTTGGTCTAAAATCCCCTCAGTTCTCTGCCATTGCTCTTCCTCATCAATTTCTACATCAACCACGGCCGAGGTGTGGGAGCAGAAAGAGTGCAATGGACAGTGCTGGTAAGGAGATATGTTTTCCTTGATTTATTATTGTCTCTTTATTTTATCACAGTCCTTGTTTGAAAGTTGAATTAGTTTCTGAAGAAGTCATGGGGTGTATAATGCTGGAAAGTTTGATGTTAAAGCTATCTTGTTTGATGGCTCAACCACTGTCCATAGATTTTAATCTAGCCTAGGACATGTCTGATCGTAACATCTTTTTAAAATAGCTCATTTCTCATGCGTCTATCATGGATTCTTAGTTCTTGACCCTCGAGTTATGGATTATCCTACTTTTTTTTCAATATTTAAGTCTTAGGTTGTTATATTAAAGCCTTCTGAGAGCCCTTTATATTTCAAGCTGGTAGTGTTCTTGTATTACTTCATTTGAAATTAGTATCTACTTCATTCCTGTTCAAAACTTAGATACTACTGTCGGTGCAAAAATTATGTAGACTCAAGTTTGGACGCTGATTAAAAATGAGCCTTGGTACCCACATGAATACGAGTTACACCAAATTTTAGCTTGTTTAATTTTACGTTTAACTGTGGTTGCCTGTTATTTATACGTTACACTCTCGATTTTTTATTCCGGTGAGAACAAAAAATTGCTGGTTTTTTGCTGTTTTTGAACAGAGCGCTCTCTTTGACATTTATTAGTGAATAAACTTGAACTCGATTAATTCTGGCTAAACTTTGTGAAAATCCATCTAAAGAATTCAAATGAGATATGGTACTTTGTTCACAGTTTTTTATTTCAGGTCGACCTGATGATGCCCCCTATGTGACAAAACCGTTCGACCTGAAATAAAAAACTGTGAAAAAAGTACCATATCTCATTTGAATTCTTTAATAAACTTGAAGTTCAACCGTAATGAACCTGTAGTATTGTGTAGGAAAAACATATTGAAATATATCTTTAAACATTCAGTTCTTCCTATTGTGCCATAACAAGTTTATGAAACAACTTTTTCTTGGTTATGAAAAGTAGAAGAAGCAAGATCTTGGTCTTGTTTTGAAGCTCTTTACAGCAGTATTTAATAACAATTACCATTGTAAACTCACAGTGTGATATCAATTTTTATTGAGTTAATAAACAAACGAGTATTTTACCGGGCTCAAGTCAGCGGTAAGGCCACCTTTTTCATGAGAGGGGTGGTGAAAGTTTGAGCCCTGTTGCATTTTTGTGGGTTGCAGGCTGTCCATGTATTGGAATCTCTTTGGGCGCATTGAGGAAATTCAGTGCATCGAGGAAAGGCCCTTATGAGTAAAAGATGATGGAAAATGGTTGGATACTAAAAAGAGCACAATTGCTACCTAAAATAAAATTCATGAAATGAGCATGTGCAGCGATTGTTTTCGCCCTTCGAGGCAATGCACAGAGTATGAGTAACGGGTTCAGCCCGCAAGTGGCGACAGGGCACAAACTTTCACCACCCCTCTCGCGAAAACTGCCGCCTTATCACTGGCTTGAGCTCGCTAAAATACTCAGTTATTTATTAACTCGTTGAAAATCGATATCACTATGTGAGTTTACAATGGTAATTGTTAATAAATACTGCTGTAAAGAGCTTCAAAACAAGACCAAGATCTTGCTTCTACTACTTTTCATAACCAAGAAAAAGTTGTTTCATAAACTTGTTAATAACTTTTTTATGGCACAATAGAAAGAACTGAATGTTAAAAGATATATTTCAATATGTTGTTCCTATACAATACTGCAGGGTCATTACAATTGAACTCCAAGTTTATTCACTATTAAATGTCAAAGAGAGAGCTCCATTTGAAATCCGGCACATTTTTTGTTCTCACTGGAATCAAAAATTGAGTGTGATGTAAAAATAATCGGCAACCATAGTTAAACGTAAAATAAAACAAGATAACATTTGGTGTAACTCGTATTCATGTGGGTACCATGGCTCATTTTTAATCAGCGTCCAAACTCGAGTGTATATAATTTTTGCCCTGACAGTAATATCAGTAGATTGATGCTGGTCTGCATTAATTTCTCTCTTCAATTTGCCTTTCAATGCACTGTCATCTTCAGGGCTACTATGAATTTTATCGGATGTATCTTTCTATGTGATTCTTCCCGGAAATTTTGTCTTATAAAGTAGTTTTGAACGAAGATACTGCGGCTTGTGACTGAAGAGCTTGTAGACTCATTTCACTTCAAGTTCGGATTTTATTTCTTATTATTTAGCCTTCCCAGTGCCTTACCTTTTCAGTGGAAACTGAAGAATTTGGAGGGAAAATGTTAATTTTGAGGTTATCTTTTTCAGAACAGTGGCATTTGGTAGTAGTTTTTTGAAAGTAGCCTTCTGAAAATCTGTAATTTACTCAAGGTCTTATACCTGAGTAACTGATAATTTTAGTTGTAATTTTCATTGCATAAACTACTCAAAAAAAGTTGCAAGTATTGTATTCATGTAATGTGCTTGATCACAAATTATTGTCCCCTGGCATTTTTTGATTAAGAAACTGAAACTGGCGTATTGGCTAATAGAACTATGACTGTTAGTGGACCTTCCATCAATCACCTTCTTAGGCTGTCTCTGCTGCTTGTAAGAAAAAAGTTCTTCACGCTAGCAAATTTTCCTTGCTCAGGAAGTCCTGTGTACCGTAACTGCATTTATAGTTGTCTATTCAGAATTGTAGTAGAAACTGCTTTCAATTTACTTTTGTATAGACTGATGTGGCACATCTTTTGTTGTTTCATTATCTTTGGTGTGAATACAATTTAGTGTAGTGTGTCGGATTCTCTGGGGAGGCAGTTAAATAAACCAAAAAAATAAATTTTCTGCATCATCTAACAATTAGTGATGTATGACAATGTTACTGAGAATTTTTGGTCGTCCCCATAAATTTGGCACACTCAATTAATTTTGAAAATTGTAATCTTACAGCCCTGAAAGCTTGTGAACTAAGAAGTTTTTGGATACTTTCTTCTAGTGGCAATGTTATCTAGATCTGCTTTTGGAAACAAAAAGTTATATCCTTTCCATAACCTCCTGTTAATAAGTAATTGTCAATGTATCCAACAGAGGTGCAGTTATCTGTTCACTACGTTGACAATTGTACCTGAACTCTACACGATCAGGATTTTATTTGGGTGCCACCTTACTCTGAAATCATGCAACCGTACAAATTATGCTTGCAGACTAAGTTTTGGTACAGGTAAAAGCAAATGTTGGGGCATTATTTTACCCCAGAAATTAATTTCTGTTCTGTTAGTTTTATTCCTACTTATATATTTTAGTTTTTCCTCTTGGTTTTGAACTATTGCAGCAAACATTTAGTTTGCACAAAAACGGGGTTAGTGAACTTGTAGGTGTAACCAAAAGTGCAGTTTTATTAAAAATTGTAACTATTTTCAACTTCATTGTGGTCTATGTATGTAATTTCTTTTGGTTGCATTTTTTGCTCCTTGTTCACCTCCTTTTCCAGCATACTCGTGCTCAAAGAGGCCTGTAATTGATCTATTAATGTCATCCCAATGTCCTCATCAATATATTGCTGATACTGTCACATCAATTTTTACCTTGCTTTTTATGGGTTGAGTGGCCTTACCATTTTTAATTCTTGCTTTATTGGAAAATTTCTAATTCTCTTATAAAAAGGGATGCTAATAATTACAATAGATTCTCCTTATAACAGTCATCTGGGCCCTAAAAATGATGTTGATTGTATGGAAATGTATTGCTGTAGGAGCATCTCTAGGTTATGTCATTACTGGGGCCTGAAGTTGTGTTGACCTAATTGTCCAATTCATTAATAAGCGTTAATAATGACATAATTTTGGTTTCTTTGTTTAATTTTGAACTTAAATGCACCACAGTTTAATCTTAAGTATAACCTCCTCTTTGTATTTTATACGGCTAGTATTACAAACAGATGATAATAGTCATGCTAATTTAAGGAAATTTACTTTCTTGAAAATAGTCAGTTCTTCTACTGTACGTATAGAAGTCAATATATTTGAGTTTGAGATCCATCATCTTCTAAAAGAGGAAACCCCATATAGTTCAGTAAAATCCAGACTTGATGCTTGTTTTTTTTACGATGCTCTGAGTTGAATGACGGATCGTGAAAAACTTCTGACGGTTCACCTATGGAATAAAAACCCATCTCTTTATGCATAAATTTTATTGATTTTATATGAAAGTAGTTTATGTTCACTTTGAATTATACTTGCATTTATTTCTTGGCTTAATGGGGATGCTAATTATGGTCAACTTTTTTGACTTACTCAGTCCTAAATTTTTTGGTTTACATAATAGAAAGTTATAAATCCCTTGAGACTCTTAGAAGACTGAAAGCCTGGCAGCCAAGAGAGCAAGACACCTTCGGTTGTCATCACACAAAATCCTGGCTTGGAAGTAGAGGCTAATGCTGAGTCAGAGGAAAAGATGATGCAGAAGAGTAACTCAACAATCGGAATAGGCACTTGGAATATTAAGACTGTGGTAATGGCAGGCAAGTTATTGAATATGTAGGAAGAAATGGAGAAGGTGGGAGTAGATATTGTGGATTTTAAGTGAAGTAAGATGGAAATATAGTTGTGAGTATTGGAGCAACGACTATATAGTGATATAAAGCTCAGGGGATGTGAGCCAGGGTGTGTTGCATTTATAATGAATAGGAAATATGGTAGAAAAGTACTGTACACACAAGAGAGGAGTGATAGGTTTACATTCGTTGAGCTGAAGACAGATCCCATGAAACGTTGTTATAATCCAGGGCTATATGCCTCGAATCATAGAGAGGAAGAAGGGAGTACAATCAACTAGAGAAAATAATTGATAGAATTCCTAATTGGTAGAAATAGGGAGTTGGGATACAGTGGTGGGTGAAGGAAGAGATGGGATGGTAATTGGGCGATTATGGACGAGGAAGTGACCCCGTGTGTCAGTACACTGCATTATACCTCCTAGTGTTGGGTCGCGGGCAACAGTATGCTGGCTCTCAAGGTAGTCCTTTCAGAAGGCATCCTAGCTTGAGCAGAATAGGGAAAGCGGGCCTAGGGTATTACTATGCTTTGGTTTCTCTTGTGGCATACTGGCGAAAATGTGCTAAAACTGACCGGTAGAGCGCCGTAACCGTTAGCAGGGAAAGCTGCACATGGTGTGGGTACTGTGAAGGCTGGTAACCTTGCATACTGTATTACAACTTACTCTTAAAAGTCACGAAGTAGCCTTGGACAGCCAAAGCCACGATGGGCGGCGGAAGCTGAATTAGGTTCGCCCATCAAGATACGAACTGGACTCTCGCTACTTGGAATGTGAGAGGAGTACAGTAGAACCTTGATCTATTGTTCTCGCATTGATCGTTTTCCCACTTCTATCGTTCGCCGTCTTTGGTCCCGAATGTAGTTCTATGCTGATAACGTTAATAATTCCCGCATCCATCGTTCCCCGAAGTATCATTTTCCCGCTTCGATCGTTTCCAAATCACGGTCCCCACATCACTATTCATTGTTTATATCACGTAGGGTTTGGCGCACTCTCTCCAGTAAATCTACAGAACAAGTAATATATGAAGTTTGTCCGTTATTTTCTGTTAAATTTGACCAAACATCAAGGAAATGCTATAACATAATTAACTGTCGTTCCACTAATGCGCCCCTCAGTGGGTGGGGCCCTTTCCGCGGAAAGGGTCGGGAGGGTCAAAGGTCTTCCACCTGCCCTGTCCCTCCCGGCGGAAAACAGGGTCCCCCAATTACCTGTCTCTCCCAATTCTTGTATGTAACCAGTGCATTATTTCAAATGATGTGGGCCACATGGGCTTAAACGGGAGAGTGGCTGAGGGAAAGGAGGGAGGTGGGGTTTCTCGTCATGTGACTCTCGCGGAACCAACCAGAGGGCGTGGCTTGTAACCTCGGCAATTCAGTCACTCCCTGACCTTCGTCATAGTCACTTCGCGGGCCTCTAGTAAGTGTGGCCAAACCCTACGTGCTCTTTCCTTTTACTATTTTTTCCGTGTTTAGCCAGTTAAAGTAGGTATTTATGTCTATTCATTTTCCTAAAGTATTTATTTCTGAGCCTATAGCCGAAACTGTTCAAAATAGGTGTTTTAAGACGGCCGAAGGTAACGCAGATGTTTCAACCATTAGTTTGTCGTAGTGCAAGTCCTGCGAGCATGGGCTAAGTTCCTTCTTGTCTGTTTTCTGACGTGGGCTTGCATTGCCAGAAATGGTTTTTTTTTTTGTTTTTGAGGCACCGTGGCCCATCAAAATGATTAATTTATTTGAAATTCGTGTTCATTTTGTAATGCCAAGCTGAACTCCAACCGCCGATATCGGAATCCCTCATTTCAACCCGATTGCCCGCTAAGTTTGGCCATTCTGAACCAGGTGGCGATAACCTGCTACACCTCTCTTGCTCTATGCCTCGTGGGTTACGCAATTGCTCCAGATAAACAAGAGTACACTTGGTAGCATCAAGCTCGCTTCATCTGTAACGGGTGGCACTCCTCCATCAGCGGAGCACAATGGAAAGCGCGAAAAAAGATAACATCCTCCCCAACAAATTTTAGGCGTGCTTCTCACCCTCAAGGATATTTGAAACTGATAAATTTCTATGCATGGATAGGTCGGTGCGTGGGCTTGAAGATCATCCAATAACATGCTAATGGACCTTGTTTATTTACTTTTATCATCTGAGACATCATTGGGATATGTAATACTATTGAAATATTTTAAACAGTTAGTAGTCAGACGAATAATTAGGGATGCACTAAGTATTTTCATTAAATTTAAAAATTCTCTCGCTTTTTAGAGAAATTCCTTTAAGATTCCCCTCGACTGAGAAAAGTTACCATAAAATTCTCGCATTTTCATCCCCTTTTGGCTCCCAGGAAATCTTTTCCCGCATTGTTCGTTTTCCCGCATCCATCTTTTTTTTGCCCATCCCCTTGAAAAACGATAGATCAAGGTTCTACTGTATATGGAAAGGAGCATGAGTTGCTGAATGAAATGAAAGTGACACAAATGGATGTTTTGTGTGTATGTGAAACTAAGCGTAAGGGGCGGGATGCTGTTACATTAGATGGTGGTATTCTGGCATTGTGGTCAGGAGTTGAAGATAATGTACACGGCAGTCAAGGTGTAGGACTCATTCTTAATGAGAGCACTAAGTTGCTAGTAAGGAAGTACGGGTTAGTATCCCCTAGATTGCTGTGAGTTCGCATGAAAGTAGGTATCAGGAGAGTTGTGTTTGTGGCATGCTATGCACCAGTGGATGGAGAGAGTGACAGTGTGAAAGATGAGTTTTGGGAAAAACTGAGAGAGGTTTTGAGTGAATGTGATCCTGGTGAGAGAATAATTTTACTAGGTGATATGAATAGGTGAGTTGGTGTTAGGCGGGATGCATCTGAGAGAGTGGTTTGGCCTTTTGGTGACCCCTGAGTGGATGATAATGGTGAAAACTTGGTGAGTGTGTGCTTGAACAAAGGATTATTTATGTCGAATACATGGTTTAAACATTAGAGAATACATATGTATACTTGGAAAAGTGGTGATTGTAAAAACATGATGTATTCTATTGTGTATGATGAGAGATTGAGAGAGTTGGTGTAGGACCCGCGAGTGATGAGGGGTGCTGAATGTGGAACAGACCACTATTTGGTATTCTCCTAAGTGAATTTGGGCAAAAAGTGGGTACCAAGGAAGAATGTTGTGTATAAGCAGTTGAGAGTAAAAGTGGAAGGGTTGCTAGACTGTGAGGTGTAAATGAGGTAAAAGAGGTTTGCAAGGATAGGTCAGTATGGAGGAAATTTTTGAAGCAGAGTTAGGTGTACAATTATGTATTAATGAGTGAAACATTTTGACTGTGCCTACCTCAGAAGGGAACGGCATCAAGAACATCGTATCGCTTAAAGGTAGGAGCAAAGGACCAAAGGAGAGACAAATGGAAAGGAACAGTCATTCCATAGAAGTCATTATTTGGTCCTTCCATTCAATCCATGGACCTGTTCCTTTGGACCTCTTCGCTCGCAAATGATCCATCTCTATAGGAGATGCTGGGAATTGAACATCAGATCCCAAAGTGAAACAAAGTAAGCAAAAGTAGTATGTTGGAGAGAATGGATCAATTCCTTGCAGTAATTTAGTGAAGAGGAAAGATCAGGGGCCTATTTCTTCAAGTTAACGAGTGAAAATGGCAAATATCATCTGGTCCATATTAAGCTTTTCTTAGAAGCTCACAACTTATTTATGCCAACTTCCTTATCTACGGGTCAGTGCCAAATTGCTGGGTGTTTGTAAGTGCATGAATATATGATGAACCATATTTCACCATCACAATTCACTTTAAAAGATACCAAGCAAGGACAAGACATCAGCGAAACTTGAGCATAATGGGCGAAATCATTTATTCAGCTGCATCTACTGAGAGAAGACTTCAAAACGGACTACGTTAACATCTATCCACCATTCATACCAGAAAAGTCCCTTTAAATGTTTTGACCCATATGCCATGCATACGCGAAATGTCTCACTGGATTTCATTGTCTTAGCTGCACCTTGTTCCAGCGTTGGCTGGATGGAATAGCTGGACCCCTCTGAGGATGTGTTGTAAATAAATTTTATCCAGAACTTCATTTCATGCCCAAGAAAAACAGGTCTTGTCTTATCTTACCTCTTGTATTTTCATTTCAAACATTGCAAGCCGCCTTTCATTGAGAAAACAAATGAAAGGCAACTTTGACGTTTTGTGGGATACATATGGTGGAGGGGCTTAAATAACAAGACTATGATAGGTGAGAAAAAAGATTGAATAGACAAATGTATCACTTGGGCTGACCTATTATTTATCATAAATTGAATATATACTTATCATGTGATGTCTTGTTTGAATTTTAATGCATTGAAAGATGAAGAATGTAGAGAATTAGCTACCGTATTAATTCCACTATGTAATACTTCACCATGTAGTAGTGTAGAACGGGTACCCTTAATCGCCATTACTTTTCAATGTGTAGTCAGAAGAAATGGTAAGGCATGCATGGGGAAAATGAGGTAAGAATGATGGTTGGCGGGGATCTGAAGTCACCAAGGTTGGCAGACGATCATGCATTGGCTTGTCTGCCAGCCAAGGGGTTACAGTCAAAGATGAACCTGCTAGAGGTACTGTATGAGAGATATGGCATAAAGATAAATCATAAAAATATGAAAAGGATGACATTCTCTGGAAGCCAGTGGGCTGGGCTAGATATAAGGGTGGGAAGGCACAAAATAGTGCAAGTCTAGCAGTTAATGTATCTGAGTAGTAATTTGGAGGAGAATGGTTTTAGTGGTAGGTGCATTAGATTTAGAATTGCCATGGCTAAGGAGGCATTTAGAAGGAGGGATTTGATGAGGGGGGTCTGAGTAGAGACATAAAGAAAAAGCCAATGAAATCTGTAATATGGAGCATGTTGCTGTATGGGTTGGAGACTTGGTCATTGTGAAGGGAGGATGGATGTAGACTTTTGAGGCATTTGAGATGTGGGTGTGGAGTTAGATAGAGAGGGTGAGCTGGGTGGTGAGAAGGGTGAAAAACAAATTCTCCACTCCGACATCTCATATGCCTGCTGCATATTCTCATCCTCCTTTCTCGGGGTTCACATTTCTGCTCCATGTTGCGCCACACTCCATACCTAGCTCTGCACTGGCCTTAACTTAACATCTTTGCCTAAGGTCCCCATCATCAGCTCCCTTCTTTTACTAAACGCTTCCTCCTTATGCCTTAGCTACTATGCTCTTATTTCTAAAATGAATAATGATAAATTTTCTTCCAACATACTACCCAAGTAATTAAATTACTTGCTCCAGTTTGTGTCCTTTTTTTATTGACCAGTCTCGCTTTCTTTGTCTTAGAGAATCTCTTTACTTTAGTTCTCTTATTATTTATGTTCATTCTGTATTTCTTGCACTGAAATTCTAAAGCAGCTACTAAAGCTTGTAATCCGTTCATAGATCAACTAACCAAGGCCTGATCGTCTGTGAATCTAACTAACTTCTTAAGGTGGCCTCTTCCTTTATTTCCACATCTAGTTCTTCCCATGCTTTTCATACTGTTTCCTTAGCATAAATGTTAAAAATCAAAAGCAACCACAGGCACACTTGTCTTATCGCACGTCTTGCAGCTGCCCCCCTGATTCACTGTCAGTCTTGTAGATCGCACGAATAAGTTCAAAAAAAGCTTTTCTATCTTTATTGCATAACTTCTTTAATAACTCCAAAGGTATATCATCTGCTTGTATACAGTTTATTTTAATTTACACATACATTCAATGCACAACTTTAGCCATGTATGCATTTTATACAGTGTTGGAAATTGTGCCAACACCATGATCGCAGACTTGAAAGCATTTGCATAGTGAAATATGGAGTAGTTGTTATCTGAGGATCCTTAATTACCTATTTGTATTTTTTAAAGAATTTTTCTTCCAATAATGACCAAAACTGGTTTTAAAATGTAGTAGAAGCCCACAATATTTTGGGCAAACAAAAAGCAACATTTTTTAGTCTTCTAAAAAGGTTTGAAATTATGAAAATAGTTTATACAAAGTGCCAATTTTTTGGCCCTGCTGACTTCTTATTATAGAGTTTCTTCTCTAATCCTGACTGCATAATTCAGATGACCCGTCACCTCAGATTGTCCAGATTTGTTTTAGTGCACTGAATACTAATGAAAAGGTTGTGTAATTTTGAAATGCTCAATTGCTTTATTACTCTTAATATAGCATTCTGCATATCATAATGGCACATAATTTCAAATGGAGGAATCAGCTATGGACTGACCTGTTTGAACAGCCTCCTCATTTATTGGCCATTACTAATCACAAGGAATGGGCCTCTTTGCAACTAGAGGAAAGTGTCATTCAAGCCATTGAGAAAAAGTTTTTAAAAAGTACCCAAGTGTTTGAGTTCATTGCTAAAATAATCAAGTTTTTACTGCTGAAGAATTCCCATTATCTTGGTCCCAGAATTATTACATGCACATCTTCTGTAAAGTTGGAGTGAGATGAGATAAGGATGTCTCCAGGGCTGGTCACTTTTAGGTCTTATTTTTGTTTTTGCTTGGAATTGATGAGAATACAAACCTATTGAAATATTGATTCATAAGCTTTCAAGCATACTGCTAATTTGTTATTAATGTGTGTTTTACTTTGGTCTAACCCACCAAATGTATATTCTCCTTGATGATGTGCCACTCAGTCTAATTAGCACTCCACAAGGTGTAAATTGTTGACGATGCTTGGCTTATTGATGTTTAAATCAGAGTGTAAGTTGAATTTACATTTGTCATGGAAGAAAATAATCTGCTCTCCTGGTGGTATTTTTGCTGGCATTCCCAAACCTTGTATTCAGTAGATTATCAGGTTTGAGAAATTCCATTTTCCAACTAGGTTGCTATTGATATAAGTGGGCAATTTATCAGGTGCTAGTTATCTATTTGAGAAACGTACGATTTTAGTCATATGTTGTAAGTCCAATTCATTTCCCTCTCTCCCATTACAACATGTCTGAGAGTATCCATTAGGCCGCTACATATTTTTATTGCCTAATTATTCACTCATTACCCATCCACCTGAAAGCAATTATGTTTTTCCAAAAGATACATCATTCAGCTCTTAATGTGGTCAAGGAATAATTGTTAAAACTTCCCTTTGATGAAGTTCACTTCTTACAATATTGTAGTGTATTGTGAAGACCACTTTACAGCTATTTTGGGATGTCAGCTGTCAACCAATAGCTCCCCCAATGCTGCTTCAGAACTGCATTTGGAGATGAACATATTATATGATGATGCCATATGAGTCAGTAATGAGAGTGTTAGCCTAAGCCAGAGGAGCAGCTTGAAAGGAACTTCCTCCCATGCATTCACCTAAACCCTAACACTACTGATAAACCACCTTTACCACCTGTGGCTTAGAGGAGAAAGAACACTCCTAAAGCCTGGGCCATGACATTCATTGACATTCAGCTTAGGGGCTATTCTCGTATAATCTTAGATGATTTTGACTGCTGTGTAATTCATTCATACTCCCATGTAAGACAATATATGATTTGGTGGAATTTTCCCCTTGCCCTCTATAATGTCGCTAATTTATCAACAATTTTTATGAGAATAATCATAGTTTAACTTTCCATGATTGGTATTCTGTTCAATTTCTGCTGCCCATGAGAAAATGGAGCTTGAGGTATCAAAGCATTTTGTACTAGCTGTGAGGCTGTAGGTGTTTTAGCCTGTAGAATGATCAAGAGTAATGGGGACAACTGCCAAGGAAAGTCTTGACTTTCGATGGAGTTCTCTTTGGGCCCCAAGACTTTTTTTAGATGGTATTGTTCAATAATGCCAAGTTAAGGAGGATAGCAGTCACTGTTTATAGTGATGCAGACTAAGTTTTTTTAGTGTGCTAATTGCAGAGGTACTGTTATTAAGGGATACTAAAATATAAAAAAGTCTGTCGTGGAACTGCGAATGCCCTTTCATCAGATCACGAGCTCCTCCAGTTCCTTGAAATTAATGTAATATTGGATTGCCCCTTATCACTTGGTTGGCTGTAATCTACTGATTGCAATAACCTTATGGTATTTAATTGTGGTCAGTGTCATTCGTCATTGAATACATTGTTACAGGTGGAGTGTAGCCTAATTCTCATGGGCAAACCCCTCGAAACTGAAAGATCTATGATTAACCTAGAAAGGTAGGGAGAATAAAAGTGGTTCTTTAACCCTGTTAGTGCTGCCTCCTGCCACCAGTTCTAGCAATAAATGCGGAGGGTAATTTAATGAAATGTAGCATCCCAGAGAAAAAAATTGTTTGTTTAAGATATCCATATGCAATTTTTTAATTGTATATAATGTTAAGAAGGTAATAATTAGAAAAAACTTTTACACTGTTTTATAAATAATTTTCATTATATTAGTGTAATAAAGTTGTACAATAATATATTGGTCCTCTGCACTTTTTGCCTAAGATGCAAGAGCCGTTATTCCAGCCCGCCACACTAAGAGGGTTAAGGGCTATGTGAAATCGTGTTGGGTGTTAGTGCAGGAAAAACACCAAGCAGACACTCCTTGCCATTGCCCTTCTCTCTCTTCAATCTAACGCTAGCTATCCCTCCCTAATTCCTATCCTGGGTATACCCTTGTGTATCCTTAGAAGTAGCTGGTTGGAAAATGGTGAAATATTTTAGCTTAGAAGTGATTGCATTTTTATGTTTTGGCACAGTGTTGGAGTAGTTTCAAAGGAGGCTTGGTGATTATTCTTCTTGAATGTTGGTTAAATGCTTGCTGAGGAACTTCACCCAGTCATAAGTGCATCAGGGCTAATGTTTGACTCTTTCCTCTCAGGAATAAAATATGGAGATCATCACCCAATGCACATAACTGCTCCCTTCAAGAAATGGATGTAATACCCATTTCTCAAATTGATAATGGTACTGCTGCCCCTGGGGAACTTGAAATGCAAAGCAAACTGCTTCGCCAGGAGCTGTCTGAGGAGAGCGAGCAACTGTTTGCTGACCTCCACATGGTTCGTCAGATGTATCTTGGTATGGAGTGGATGGGTCCTGATGAGGAAGATGAAGAAAATGATTTTGATGAGGAAGTAAGCTTATGAAAATTAGTACATCGGGACCGATCCATTTAAAAAGTTTTTTTAGGGCATTGTGTTTACTACCC
Organism: Ceriagrion tenellum; assembly: GCA_963169105.1. NCBI lineage: Eukaryota > Metazoa > Arthropoda > Insecta > Odonata > Coenagrionidae > Ceriagrion > Ceriagrion tenellum. Next base: position 62,236,334 of record OY720635.1, read on the forward strand.
TTAGTTAACTCTTCTGGAATTGGCTTTTTAGATGCCTGTGTCTTTTTATGCATCACAATTTTTTAAATCTTATGTCACATGTGCTTGGATTTTTTTTTAAAAGTTCTGTTGAAATTGAGAGTTACAGCATACATATTGCTTCATCCATTTGCTTAATGCTCCATTTTCTTCTGATATTAGAGAGCATGAAACAAGAAATATGTGGGGAAATAACTTATCTTCTCAGCATATCCCCATGTCATTCAAATTGTAAAACTCTTGTTTTTGCAGATTTCATTTTTCTCCCTTTAAAGATTATTTTGCTACATGTTAGCATGTTCATGTCTGATGAAAGAAAATTTTTGAGCTCCTGAAATTTTGAATGTTTGATTAGTTGTAGAACACAGGTTTAAATTTGTCTGAAAGTAATTTGGAGTACTTTCCACAACTTTGTTTTGCAAAATTGGAAAATGAAATACATTCACTTCACAATTTTTCAGCAAGGACAGTAGTATCACATAATGTATTTGCGTGGCTCAAAAACTTGGCCATTCATGATAACTAATTCCTCTATCATAAGTTAGAACATGGCCTGAGTGCAGTATGTGATTTTCAGCTGCTAAAAATACATACATGATTCGTCTGAATATGTCTGTTAGCGTTTTTTATGGTCCTTGTGGTTTACACATGCATGTTATCTAAGGATGCAATTTTTCTAATGTTGTGAGTGCTTCTTCATTGATGCATGAAAAGTGAATGTCTTCATATAAATATTTGCTGTTGTTGGGTGCTCTAGGTAACAATTCCTTTCTTGTATCTTATAGATTGAAAAGAAAAGTCTTCCATGTGATGAGATAATGTCTGCTAGGAAAAGAAACTTGACAGGATGTAACAAAATGACTGAAAAGTTGACCCAGGCTCTTCTTGATGAAAATATTATTGCATCACATGAGAAGAGTAAAGCTAAAAAAATTCCATACTCTAGCTGTTTGGACTATGATTTGATGGAGGAAATATTTGGGCCCTTGGACCCTGAGGTAAGTAGTCATAATGCTTCCTGTGTTGTTGTTGTACTTATTTTTATTGTTTTTGTTTCATTTTTTGTAGCTTATGCATTTGCTTTATATTTGCAGCAGATGGACAGTTTGCTTACAACCAATAATCCCCCTGTGGCACCAAAAGGGATCTTTTTCTCTTTTGAACTAGAGGCGGAGTGGAAGAAAAATGAGAGAAATGCTAGCATGAAAGCATGTCAGAATGATCACAAAAGGTGGGAGACTAAGTAACCTGTATGTTAAAGTCCACCTAAAATGAATTGATCAAGAATTTAAATAAAGCATCAGGTTAACTGTTCCCTCATAATTCCATTTCATTGCTATTGAAGGGTTCAAATTAAATGAGATGGGTCATTTCATCTTAGAATTTTAAAATTTCAGAGATATCTTCTGCTCAAATTCTGGCCAATGTGTTAACATGTAGTCCACTCGTGAATCTATCAAGCATAACTTAGAGGTAGCATCTGTGCTATTCTCTCCCAGTCCTCATAAATATATTTGCTAAAGAATCTTCTTGTTAAAAGATGGCCTTTCTTTTTTTTCAACATTTTAATTCTTACATTTTTCTGTGTATTCAAGTTGAAATATGTAGCATGTTTTAATACCTGGTATTCAATCTGATCCCACATATTAGCACCAAGACTGAGCCATTCCAATTCTCAAGTCATATTTTATGACTGTGAGCTGTAATGTTCATGGACTAATACTGAACTCAAACATTGTCATGGATAAACATGGATATTTGTGATGAATAGGCCTTTTGAATTTCTGAGTTAGCATTTTATCCCAAAACTTAGGTTAAAAACCAGGATGTATTGTCTGCATTGGCATTCATTAGTTTTTGCTAAAGATCTTTTAAAACTTGTTTGAAGACTCTTTTAAGATTTGGACACCTTTTCCCATTGCTGAACTGGCACATTTTAGTGATAATTGGAGAATCTGCTGGGGGTTAACTCTTAAATCCTGGGTTGAAATAAAACTGTGGATGAGTATTCTTTTGTGAGTGAAAACACTTAATTTTTGTCAGCTTTCTTTTCATTTAGCTTTTTTTTACTTTTTCCAGCTGGATTGTAATTATTTCATCATATCCACACTACAGTAGATATGTTGACTTCTTGAATTTATTTTTTATTTGTCTGCTTTGCCCGGAAGTCATCAATGCATGCTTGATATAAGAGCACTTGAATTTTATTTTGAAGTTTTGTGCTTAATTGTGATGAATATTGAAGGATAACCTCAATGAAATGACCTCATTGTCATGTACATTTATAATGTCTGACTTGGTGTCATTCAATATAGGCGAAAGAAAAGCTATGGAATTACAGGTCTACTTCGTATGAATGAATAGCTTGCTTTGTAGGTAATGTTGTAAAAACTCTTGGTACAAAATATTGCACACAACACTTATGGGCAAGCCACGGCGTGATTTCGAGGCATTATATTGGTTCAAATTTGCTGAATACTAACAGGAGGAAATTAAAGGGGAGAGGGGTTAAAGGTGTAGTTTCACGCCTAGTTTAGTCTAAATAGAAGTCTACATCCTCTTGAAAAATGATATATTTTTTGTCTTGTCTCTAGTACTAACATTCGACCATGCTCATTGTAGCTCTCATTACCTCCTTGTACTCACAATAATGACATTTTACCCAGATGAAACACTTGTGCAGATGATGAATAAGGTAATGGTGCTCCCTCAACATTTGTGATTCAACACCTCTTTGCAATTTAGTTTGTGCTTGATGAACATGATGTTGTGTTGTAAAAACTTAAACTTGGTAAATATGTAGTTGGGATGTTCAAGAGCAGCGAAAAATGTTGCCATTAGCAAAATATAGCTTGTTCAAGACCAGTAAATCCAAGACAGTTTCTTTGATAAATCATATGAATAAAGTTGAGGAATTTTAAAGAGGCATTTGTTTCCAACATCTACACAGACAAGACGGTAGCTGGCCCGACTGCACTTCCAATCACCCTATCTTTGCCGCACAATCTTAGATAAAATGAGCAAAGGACTCAGTCCATTTAAAAAATCTTTCTCAGGTCATTATATGTGGTTTCTTCCTCATCGCCTGCTGGATATACGAACTTGAGAAGAAATATTATTTTATTCCAGTTACTAATCGCTTGACGCTTGGTTCTAAATGGCGAGATTTTTTGGACAGATGGAATATTAATGTGGAGGTCTTGGAGAATGATACCGAAGTAAATAGAACCTCAGATCACAGTGCATGTAGAACCAATGAATGGTTCAACTGCCTCCCAGGAAATTCCTTTGCCTGCAATGACGGCGCTTCACCAATCAAATTCTTATCGATGTTTCTAACATCTACACAGTTAAGACAGTAGCTGGCCCAACCATGCTTCCAATCGCCCTTTCTTTATCGCTCAATAATAGGTAAAAAGAGCAAAGGATATGGTCCATTTAAAAATCCTCAGGTCATTATTTGTGGTTTCTTCCATATCGACTGCTGGATATACGAACTTGGGAAGAAATATTATTTCATTCTAAGCCAAATGGTTTCACCACTCATTAAAGTGCAACTAAGAAGTAGTAACTCATGACCAAGTCCCTTTTCTTATTGATGGTTCTTGCTTATGGTTCTATTCTTCAATAAATTAATCCAGTAAATAAATAAGCGATTATTTCCAGAGAATTGCTGGGCAAGAAAAATCTAATAGTAATGGGCAAATGGAATGTGGTAGCGGGGGAAGGGAGAGATGGGTATGAAGTGGGAGGGTTTGGATTAGGAACGAGAAATGATTGCAGTGAGAAGACAGTTGAATTTTGTAGGAGAAATAAATAAATAGTGACAAACACTTAGGTTAAACACCATCACAGGAGGAGGTACACATGGAAAATGCAAGGAGACAATGGGAGATATAAAATTGAATTGATTGGGAGAATTAAAATTGAGGGAATACTGAGAGATAGTGGATGAGAAGATAGGAGAAGCCAAAGACGCAGGAACAATTAAGAAAAGTGGGAGATTATAAAAACAAGCATTGTAAGAGCGGCCGAGAAAGCAATAGGAGCAGCGGAAATAAGGAGGGTAAAGAAGCAGTGGGTTAAGGAAGAAATGATTGGCAAAATGGAGGAGAGAAGGAATTGGAAAAATGTCAACACTGACTTAGGTGAGGCTAAATAATCAACTATGGCAACTAACCAATCCGGTGAAGCAAAATTGGTGGAGAAGGCAATGCCAGGAAATGGAGAAACTGCAAAAAGAAGGGGAAGTGGGTGTGTTACAAGGTAGGGTAAAATTGTGATCGGGAGGCAAGGAAGGGCCAATAGTACCAAAGATTAGGGGAAGAGGTAGAATATTAACCAAGCAGAAAGATATTCAAGAAAGATGGTGAGAATATGTGGCGGAGCTATATGACAGCTGCAGTAGACCAAATAATTTAGATAGATATATAGGATGAGGGAAGCCTAGATGAAGATAACCTCAGGCCAAAGATTCTCAACAGCGAAATAGAGAAAGCATTGAAAAAAGATGCAGGCAAGAAAAGCTGTAGGAGTAGATAGCATACCCTCAGAATTGTAAAAGAGTTTAAGAAATAAAGGTAGGCAAGCTTTTTCGATCTTAACATAGGATCTACTAGGGAGGAGTATGGCCAGAGGACTTAGTGAAAGCAGTCTTGATTCCTATCCCAAAAAATAATAATGTATCAGAATGCAAGGACTATGGAACAATTAGTTTGGTTTCACACGCAGCCAAATTTTTACTTCAAACAATCAGTTGATGTTTGGACAGTAAGGACAAATTCTACTGAGGCGAGGATCAGTTTGGGTTCCGGAAGGAAAGATCAACTCGGGATGAGCTAGCAGTTGTGAGAGTGCTTATGGAGAGAAACATAAGAGTATAACCAGGACGTTTTTGCATGCTTTATTGATTTTGAAAAAGCCTTTGACAGGGTACATTGGAATAAACTGACAGAAATACTCGAGAAAATGGGAATAGACTGGCAAGACAGGAGACTAATCGTAAACTTATGACTCAAAGGGTGCAGGTGAGGGTGGCTGATGGTGAATTAGGGTGGGCAACTCAAGGTCGCGGGGTAAGGCAGGGTGCCTGCTGTTGCCATTGCTTTTCAACATTTATGCTGAGGAAATTGTAAGAAAGGCGTGGGAAGAACTTGAGGTTGGAGTCAGAGCAGGAGGGCATCTTATATAATCGGTTAGATTCGCAAATGATCAGGCATTGGGGACCTTCGAAGGGACTGCATGCTTTGGTAGATGCTTAGGAGATGCAGTACGGGATATTCAGAATGAAGATAAATCATAAGAAAAGAAAAGTAATGAGATTCTCTAGGACATAGAAAGCAAGGCTTGTGATAAAAGTTGGACGACAGAAACTGGAGCAAATAGAACAATTTAATTACTTCGGTAGCATGCTAGAGGAAAACGGGCTTAGTAGCAAAGACATACGGAAGAGAATAGCGCTATCTAAGGAGGCGTTTAGTGATAGAAGGGAGCTGATGACGGGGACATAGAGTAGGGATGTAAAGAAGAGGCTGGTGAAGAGCTTGATATGGAGCGTAGCATTGTATGGGGCAGTAAAGTGGACCCTCGGGAGGAAGGACGAGAATAGGCTTCAGGGATTTGATATGTGGGTGTGGAGGAGAATTAAGATGGTGAGGTGGATGGAAAGGAAGACTAACGAGGAAGTGCTTGAGATGGTGGGAAAGGAAACTTCTCAATGAAATTCAAAATCAACGGAGTAGGTGGTTGGAGGATGTAATAAGGGGCGAGGGATTGCTGAAGAATGTAATACAGGGAAGGTTGTTGGGCAAGCAGGTAAGAGTAAGAAAGGGAAGAGGTTTCATGGACGGAGTGAAGAAGGACAGATTGTATGCTAAGGCAGAGAAGGATAAACTAGAGATAGATAGGCCCCGGAAAGTGTAGAAAACCGAAAGGAGATTCTCTGACATTCAACAAACCCTGCCTTAACCGGTAGAATTTTTTTTTTAATCTGAAATAAAAAATGAATTTGAGATTAGTTCATGCATGCCCATGTGAGGAAAAATTTGAAAAAACTTCATATCTTGTAGGCATGAATTTTTTCTGAAATTAGGTAAATTCATGTGGAAAGATCCTTGAACAGGAATACCTGGAGGTTCACTGACCCTGAAGTTTTTTTCTGATTATTTTTAGTATTGATTTTTGTGATGTACAAAGATAACTACTGGCGCATCGTTCAATGAATTTGATAAATAACTGTAAGTAACAGTTAATCATGGTTGATTTTAAAGTCACTTTCCTTTGTAAAAACCTATGATCCAGTTCTTAACACAAATTATGTGACATTTAACTATCTAGTAGCATAAATTGCCTATCTTTATTTGAAAATTTGATTTTTCATTGTTAATGCTAATGGAATGAAGTTTGTAGAATTGCTCTTGAACCTTACTTGTATAAAATGCCTCTTTGTGAATATTTGTTCAAGGATTGCTCAAAGACTCATGCCTATTAGAATTAGCTTCATATTACATATAAGCTAACTCTTAAGATTTTTTGTTACCATTTCGTTTGGTTACCGAGTAAGCATTGATCTCATTCATTTATTTACATTTTTCAATTTAGGCGTCGCCATTCTTCAGGACGAGGACCACGGCGTGACCTGTTGACTCAGTCTAATCAGCTTCAGATGCAGAGAAGGCGTCCTTGCAGCTTCTTTGTGTCGGATGGTAGCTGCCATCGCTCTCATTGCCGGTTCTCTCACGACCTCAGTTCGGTGCCATGCCGCTTTTGGAGCGATGGCTCTTGTCTCCGTGGCATAACCTGTCCCTTCCTTCATTCCTCAGCCCCATCAGTGTCCTCAGGATCCCCCTCCTCACCCCTCTCCCCCCCTCCTCATCGCCCCCGCAAGCAAAATTACATCCCCATTTTGCCCACTTGTGAATCTTCCCTCGAAGACCCATCTATGAGGCCGATCACTCTGTAAATTTTCCTTTTCTCTCTGGCAAGTAGTCAGGAACTTGATTTAAGTAGCCATTTGTTTTTTTTTTGACAAAATGCCACAGTACTCCTCTGAATCAATAATCCAGGCATATATGATGCCTCTGAAATTTAATTTTCCTGTACTTCCCTTATGTTTGGCCGGCTGACTCACACGTTCTGCCCCCTTGAATTGTACGTGGTCTCATAGAACTTATTCAATGTAAATTAAATTTGTGGAGAAAAATTTCCTAGAAGAGTTTTTAAGTAGGGAAGGTTGAAAAGAATTTTTTTTTCCTGTATATGGTAGATTTGGTTGTTGTGGATCTTGATTCCCTCTTATATATGCTCTCATTTTTCTCTGCTGGCTTGTGGCATTCCTGTAAACTTGATATTGAAAGTTACTTCATAACAATTCTGAAAGGGAAGAGTGATTCACTTTGCATGACTAGCGAATTATGAATTTTCATATTAATTGAACGCACTTCACCATGCTGTTTGCCGTACGACCTCTTTCTGGTTGTCCTGGCTTTTACTCCATGGGAGTAGTTATTTAAGACTTCCACTTTCAAAACAGTTTTATGTTGTTCATCAGAAGGTGCTGCGAGAAAGTTCCTGCCATATATTGGCATGAAAAGCCAGTTTCGGGCTCAATAACCATTTGCCTATCTTTAATTGAATGCTTGTTGATTTCATAAAACTTGTAGCAAGTCATCAAGTATCAGTAATTTTTCAAGTGTCATGATACAATTTTTCAGTAATATCATCTCTATTATTTAATCATTGTTAAATGCTTGTGTAAATTGTGCAGGAATGACTTGTGCATTGAAATAATAGCATTGATTTTTCATTAGTCACCAAACTCTGGCCAGTCTCTGCCATCACTCAATGCAACGCAAGGAATCAGAATTTTAGTTCTTCTCATGGCTAAAGCCAAAATGAAATTGCATATTTGTGGAGGTATAGGCTGTGTTATGTTTCTTCAACATCCATAGAGTACTTAGTAGTTGTGTGGTAGTTTTTTCATCTCGTGTATTGAAAATGTTAATGGATTGTTTTCAATGCATAGGGTACAGCCTGCACTTAAATGATGGAAATTTGTTCTAAATTGAGCGTAAATAGGCATACATTTTTGTTGGTTGAGTCTGTATTTGTTGAAATTGTAGTGTAATTGCCATTGATTTTTTGTTTGAAATCCTAAGTCGCTGTTCCCATGAAATGGATGAGCAAGAAAGTAGTTAAGTTGCCATGAAGGTGATTTGTTAGCATTCTAAATTGCTTCCAGAGAGGCAGTTATTCAAAGTGCCCAATGAAAAGATTGTTTATGGATATCCAAAGAAAGTGCCACATCATTGTTGATAAATGCTGAAGGATACATTGTTGTTGAAGCTTCACTATTAATGTTGAACTTAAAAGAGAAATAATCATTTGTGTGGCACCGTATGAAACTTAAATTATTTGCTTTTGAGATGGTAAATATGTTAATTTGTGATATTTAAATGTTAAAGTATATTGTAGGCAATTAAATTTCTGATAATGGTGTAAATACAGAATGTTTTCTGGAACTAGAAATCTTTGTTTGAAAATGCTTAACATGAGGTATGATGGGTCAAAGTAGTCATTTGCCAACGATTTAGAAAATTGGCAGTGTTGTAAATCACCATATCAGTAACATGAAGCAAGATGCCCCGAGAAGACCTTTATTCTTATTTCTGGGTCTGTGGGCATCATAATTAGTGTTATTTTAAGTAACTAGTAAACGGTTACGCATGAAACAATTAATTTTTTGGGTGACTTAAAATTTTTGAATATTTATTCTGTTAGCAGATGTAATTGTAGAAATCAAAATACATAAAGCCATCACAGTCTCTGCTTCCAGGTCAATTGACAATATCATATTTACCACTCATCGTCTTTCGATTTTAAGACAAAAAATCATGTGGCTCACCTCTGGCCAGTGTTTTTCTGGCAGTAGAAACAATATTTTTCACAGTTTTCTCAGTTTTACGTGATGAATGTGGTTTATTTTTTATTTTTGTGTGCACCAAAATATATTTTTAATGGGTGTTCAAAAACCACCTTGCAGGTATCACCAAAACAAATATTAGTGTTCTTTCCGGTAGAGGCGAGCTTAACCTCGAGTGAAAGTTCACCATTAGTTGTGTAGAATGTTAATGTTTTTACACCTTTATTTTAGAGAAATGTTGATGTCATGGTTGATTTTTTTTTAAGGTCAGCATTTCTGTGTTGCACTTTTTTTTTGTTTTAGAGAGAGATTTCTCACTATGGAAAAATCTTTTGTTCATAACTTTTCAAATGGAAAAAAAATTAAAAAGGAATAAAAGGTTTTTCCCAAAAAAAGTGTTGTAAATTATGTAAATGAGTTGTCTCTAGTGACTCAAGTTTCTTCTCGTAATGGAAATTGTAGACATTTTTCGGCATTCAAAATCTAAAAAAAATTGTGTTTTTGTTTTGTTAAATACACTATTTTTGTTTGTCATTTCCAAGGTTCATCTGCATCACTTAATAAGTTGAACAGATTTTATCGAATTCTGATGGCACATAGCAATAATATTTTAATGGTTTTGGTGGATGAGCTGTGTGTTACGCTGACTACGCAGTTGCGTAAATGGTGTTGTGAGCGTAACTTATGAGCAAATTTTGGTTGTGCTGGTTTGCCTTCAACTGTGCCATTCAGTCATGATTTCTGTGAATTATGTTTTGCTGTCAAGAATCTTATGTTACTTCGAAGTGGGTGAAAAAGTGGTGTGAAGCAAGTGTTTTTTTTTATATAAATGCATATGCATCGAACACTATTGGAGAAGCGCTCACAGGGAGTGGAAGTGCTATGTTTGGAAGGATTTGAGTGTGATGAGCACATCAAAGGGATAATCCTTTATAGCCTGTAATTATTACCTTCATCCTAAGCCATAGCTTTTCAAGCAAAATTAAAGGTTTTATTAATTGAAAGTGTGAAACTGAATCATCCTGATGGAAAGGTCTCATATGGAATAATGTTGCTCTTTTATCAATGGATCTTAGTGATACCAGTAGAACCTACAAATTAAATTTTGAGAGGTTTAGTCAATGATTAATTTGGGATCTAATGCCAAATTGAAAACCTATGGTTTCAATCAATTTTTGTGCTTGCTATTTCCTGCCAAATTGTTGGTTGTCACTAAAATGTGATCTTGCCAAATTGCATGAAAACATACCAGTACTGGTTCATTCAATACCAATGCACTTAAAGAAGCTCAAAATTCCTACATCTAGTGTTGACTCAGTATCCACATGTTATGTGGGTCAGGCCAGTTATTTTCTTCATAGTTGCAGTCTGAAGTTCAACTCAAGTGCTTCAAATTCCAATATTTCAGTTAGTTGTTGCCATTGTCATTCAGGCTGCGTATTATAATTTTTTACACATTTTCCATTATTGGCATCAGTAGTTGTTTACAGTTGCTCGCAAAATTTACTGTTTCTTTCACACTTAATGAAATGCATTAGTAATTTATAAATTACTTAACAGCAGATGAAAGGGTTGTAGACGATTCTAAACTGTAATTTTATCTCCTCTGTCGATGTGATTACACATTTCCAGTTCCCAATTAACCTGTGTGTGTGTACACAATACATGGGAGATAATTAGCATTTTAGAAATGTGTTGTGTAAATCCTTATCTATTTGACTGTATACTACATTAGTTTTTGCCATTAGATCTACTAACTTTTGAAGATCACTCATCTTTCTTTTTGGTTTAATAGAAGTAGAGAAATTTTCTCATCCTCAGTCCCTCATTTTGCAAATTACATAAAGCTCTTTGGAGACACCATTGATGTGGGTACATGTTGTAACTGGAGTTAGTGTTGCTAAAACAAAGGCAAATCTGGCATGGCATCTGTCAGCTAGTATGAAATTGTAAAGTAACTTTCAATTAGAGTTAACAGGCTTGTGTGTATGTGATTTGCCTGAGAATTGATGAGGGCCTGTTGACTTTGCATCAACTTGTAATTTGTGTTTTTCCTTTCATCACAGTTACCCTGTATTGTTTTAACTGATTGACAAGAGATGAGAAAGATCCTGTGCAAAATATTCAATTAGTATATTGTCTCCATTTTGGCCAATGTCATTATGTATTATTTAAACCCTTTGGCCTGTATTCAAATCAAAATTTTAGCCTAATGTTTCATTGAAGGCATTATGGTTTTGTAATTGAAAATTGTAAGTTCTTTTCAAGGTAAATAAATCCTGTGAACATTTATGTTAGTTTACTTTTTTAAACCACTTTCTCTATACATTGTCATATCCTTGCATCTTTATGTGGGGAATTGGAACAAATCAACAAATACCCAGTTAGGCAAATGGCTGCCTCATGGGTTAATGGTGACTTGGAGGTATTGGCATTACATAATACATTAATTGAGTGGTGCAAGTTGTTCTTGGGAGTCACATTTACTCATGTAGTTGGCTGCTGCCAATTTTTCAACTGGTAACACTTCCAATGTCTCCCAAAAACACCTCACACGCTTCTTGCTTTTCCAAAATTCTTAAATTTTCATTTAAAAGTAACATTACAGCAATTTACAACCTGCTCATTTGTGCATCACCAGAGGGGCCTGTACCCATGTGTATATCCGATACATGTCCACAACTCTTTTTTTTGCTTTCATATGTGATGTTCTACCATTTTAGTCTGCATTCATCTCTTATTTTTCCCTGCAAGATGAATACTATATGATCTCTGCATTGAGTGGCATATGGTTCACTCAGTGTGGAGACAGTCACTGCTCTTCTCAGTCATGGTGATCATCATGAGATGGTCCCCTAAAATTACGAAATTGGTTTGAGAAATATGAGTATAGAAAGATAAAATATGAGATTACTGACTGCAGGGTCTTCTGCATTGACGTTTTAAATTAAAGCTACACAATGTGTGTAACTGAAATTAAATTGTTTGAATGCCAGATACTTGAGCATTCTTTGATCAATTTGAGCAAAATGTGGCCCACATCTTAGTAAAAAGGATTAATGGCCTAAGGAAGCTCTCAGAAATCTTGCCCCACTTTTTGTGACAGTTAAAATTGAGGCAAGTACAACAGCCTATTGTATGAAATGTTTAGGACTGTGGTACTACAAGGGAACCAATATATTTGCAATATTGATATGACTTCTATGATAGTACTTCAGTCAATAATGAACATTTACTACATTTGAACACAAAGGCTTCCATGAAGTTGTTCAGGTGGTAGTGAAGGCTTTTTCGGCTCCCTTCCGCATATATCCATAGTTTTAGACAGTTTTGATTCGTCAATAGGTGACTAAGAAGTTAATTTCACATCTGACATGAAGATGATTACTGCAATGCTATCAAAACTGTCGTCTCGACAAAGAAAATATGCAGAAGAGAGTCCGAAAAGCCTTCACTGCCAATTACTTCATTCCTTGCCATGCTATTTTGTTTTTAATTAGAAAAAGAATAGTTTATGTATTTTTCCGAAGAAGGCTTTTACACTGAACACATGGCATTGGCATATAGAGTTAAATGCATCTACTTTTCTGTCTTAAAAACTTTTAGTAAATGCGAATGTATCTTATATTTGACCTGGAAGGTTTTATGTTTGTCGTTTGATGATTGAGGAAACCCCCCTTAATTGGTTTGTTTCAGCTTATTAGAATGTCTGTTGTCTTCAATTTAATTAACTCAGAAAATCTCATTTCCTTGGATCAATTGCGATGTTTCAACCAGCAAATGAGACATATCTTTTTAACAGTGAATAGAAATCAACTCCCTGTTACCTCGAATAACTCCTCTTTCTCTTATATTCAAATTTTTCCGCCTTTAGTCGTTGGAAATATCGCAAACCGACCATCAATTGTTTTATGGAAACCTGTGCAAATTGATCATGGACCAACATGCGGTGAGGGATGTGCTACAAGGATTTGTAATTATTTTGTGCGTTTGGTTTTGTGTTGTCGTCATTGGATATTTATACTACAAATAAATGGGCGGAATTTAGGTAATATATATTTATTATATGTCGTCTAACTTCTTGTCAATTGTTCATTATATACTTGTTTTTTGACTAAGTATAAACTCCCTGACAAGTGCATTTTACCTATCTTGTGGACCGTTAGTCGGTCACTACTTGTTGAAGTATTGCAGTTGGAATAATATGTCTTCTGTTTAATGTTTGAGCCAGTTTGAGCAGTTTCTAGTACCGCGGGCTCGCGTATTTGAATAAGTGCCCCGACTTGGTTGTTTAGGGGCAGTTTCCATCTGCTTTATTTTGTCCTTTCAGTGTACTATAGTCTTAGTTTGGCGACTATATCACCAAATTCGTACCTTTAGTGATTTTTGTTTTGAAGTACATGCCAAGGCGCAGCATGTATGTATTCACAAACGTTCGAAGTGAAGGTGCTTGTCAAGTTGCTGAGTGCCAACGTATATATGTCAAGATATCTTATTCTAAATGAAGGAGTGGAGGGAGCTTTGAGGCTAATCAGTTTTTTACTCTTATTTCATTTGTAGGGCTTATTAAGAGTTAAACTTTTGGTATGGTTACATTTGTAAGGATTCACATGAATTAGGGTCATTGTCAACTATTAAGGAAAAATGTCAATGTAAATTCCAGGTGGCTTAAAATCATCAATTTTTCAAGTTTACCAGGTGTTGTGCGTAAATGCCACCTAGCTCATAGAATGCCCTTTGCATCACAGTAAGATCCGAAGAAATGTTTACATCTTGCCTTAGGCAACTTAAAATACATTTCAGGTTCCGTTTTGATGTGGGCCCTTTCATCGTTGAACCCGGATCTCTCGACGTAGCACCGGGCCAGTTTGGTTACTGAGGGGTCGCTATCAGTCGCTATCCCCTGTGGCCTTTGTTCTGGTATGCGCAAAATTCGTATTGTGTTTTAATCTGTTGTACCTAATGACCGAAAGTTCGCTTTGACCTTTGTTTTGATCATGGGGTGCATGATGATAACCGCGCTCCCTTATATTTCCTTAGCCCCTTTTTATGAAAGTGTAAATGAATGCCCTTGAAATTTACCGAAGTTACGTTTTTAAGATTATTCCGTAAGTCTAATGTCAGCTGAATATAATTTCTTGCCTTATGATGAATTCATATTTGGTTATAATTGGAATTTGATATAAGTATCCAGTACCATATGTGGCCATGATATATGTCGTTGATTCTCATCAACCATTCATTATCCAGAGAGACTAGCACAGTTTCTCACGTATCATGTCGTTCGTGTCATTATTGCCGGAGTTTTTTCGAGCCAAGTCCCATTTCCCATCTCTGACAAAAAAAATCGCGGTTTTGTCTTGTTTCCATTTCACACACGTGTATCGTCGACTTCTGGGTTCTAAGGGGGTTTGAAATAGAGCCTCGGCCGGAGCTCCTTTTCATTGGAGGAAAATTGTGCCGTGATGATTAAGTCATTATCGTCGATCTCGGGTTTGATCGTGTTCAGCCAATGGCACCATGAGAAAGGTAGCTATGATGCCGATGCACTCGACGCATGGATCATGCAGCCAAAATCTTTGGATATACCTATTGTATTGTTTGCGTGATTTTTGTCGCGACAGTAGTGGGTCAAATGAAACCATTCGTTTCTTGTTTGGTAAATAACGCACTCGAGAAAGTGCGCATGTGGAGTGCCCGTTGTGGCACAGTGTGCTTATTGTAAGCCCCAAGCACTTTTCACCATAAAAGTTTAATTGAAGAACACTGATATCTAGGGGGAAAAAAATTTCCCTCGGGACCCCTCGGCGAAATGTCCACCCTGCTTAGTAGTGAAATTTAGTTGTTCTATTCGGCGTGATTACACGATGCAAGTACCCGCGCAGGTGCGTGGCTGGACAGATGCGTGAACAAATTTGCTATTTGCTTTTCATTAATGCTCCAAATTGGTATAAGGGCAGCATTTTGGCTACACGATCTCGATTTAGCTCAACTTCGCGTGTTTACACGGTGCAACACTGCATTCGTGAATTTGCTCGCGTGAGTACATGCTCTGTGTAAACACGGCTTTAGTTTCTATTACCGGAAGGCTACTTACTTGTGGGTGTGGAACTTCGAGCGAAAACATTCTGTTGTATACTGTGTTACACGTATGCCAAAAGCTTCCTCGGGTTATATCAACGTCACCCCAATTACTGTAAGCACTTGAATTTTATTTAGGTGGTTCTTTGCGCACCGGAATTTGATAATGAGAAAATAACCAACACTTAATAAAGTCTTGAAGTTGGGTCGAGCCTAAGTCGCGGATATAAATTCCCCTTATTAGCGGAATACCTTACTCTCCATAATACTCCATTTCAGTGGCGTAGCCAGGTTTTGGGTGTGGGGAGGGGGCAGAAAATTTTCAGGGAGCGCAGACTCATAAATTAACCAGTTTACTAAACTTTACAAATTTTGGTGATGCAACAGGCGGATGGGCTTTTACAAAATATATAAATTGACAACGTATTATACACATTTATTTATTTAGCTCTCGTTACAATGCTGTAGTCCGTAAAGCTAATTCTCACTGGTCATTGCAGCTCTGAGAATTGCCTGGACGTTCAACTGGAACTGTGTTCATACCATGACGTACACCCAATGAAAATGGTGTACTTTGGAAAAGTCGATTTTTGAGTAAATTATTAGATAAATAAACTTCATTTTTTTTATCTCACCAACAATAATCTGCAATGTCTCATTAGCCAAGGCTTGAATGATGTCATTTTGTATAGACGGGCTTAAGTAAGTTTCATTGTGTTTTCAGCTCTCAAGATGGTTAGCCATTGGTGTATAGTATTTCGCAAAAACTGTCACAAGCTCGAAAAAATGTCCCTCGTTACTCTCGACGTTTTGTCGTAAACCAAATTCTCGATTGCCACGTAAAAGTAGACCTTGTTTCTAGAGATCCATAATATCAATTAATCGTTTCATTATTTCTGTTTTTTTTAATCATTTCATTTTGGGCTTGATTAAGCTTTACCTCGATTGTACAATGTTTTTTAAATCTGTACCTTGTAATTAAAAATATATTTTCTGATTGGTGATGGCCTTGGGTTTCTTCATGCCATTCTATTTTCTCTGCCCCTTTCTTAAAATTCGAGATACCCATGTTTGGATCTGACCAATTATCATTTTGCCTGACATGTTTATCTTCAAACAGTCAACATGAGAGACATGACAAGATGTTACCCCTGGGCGAATAAGCCAACCAGTATCTATTGACTTCTTCACGCGATGGAAGTTTCTTTTTATACCATTCCTTGTAGAATCGCCTATGACTGTCATTGTAGTCAAAAGAATCGAAAGTGTCTCCAAGCCCAGGTTGACACGGACCTATTTCTAACAAATTTCGAACTTTAGACGGGCCAATCGAAATGTTACGAAACAGAAATGGGCCCGATGGGTAATCAACATTGATATTTTCAATCGAATTATTACTGTCAGGCAAGAGTCCACTTTCATCTCCTTATGGTAAATCGTATCTCTTCGGATAGCCCAAGGTTTTCGCAAACGCCTGCCGAAGTCCTTCCCCCACTGGTGTTGCAGTCATTATCGCCGATTGCGATTGCAGAGATATCCCTGCTAAGGCCTGATCCTGACGCTGTCGGCGAAACTGGATGCTCTGAGTGCGTCGTGTCATTCATATAGTAATAGAAATAACCCAATAATAATAATTGGTAATGTGCTGAGTTTAAAGCAATACAATTTGCAGAATTGTCTGTGTACTCAGACACTGTGCAGACACTCCGTAGCGATGCGGCCTCAAGAAGTGTATTTAAATTTCAACAAAAACTTATCATGTATGTACATTGTACTTGAAACTGATACTTACGGTTTGTTGACAGTAGTTTTCGTTTGAATCGGGAGACAAAGTTGTTGTTGCAGTTGATACCAATTGCAGATGATACCAATGAACTCAACTAGTTGCTAATTATCAGGTACGGAATTTTGTGATGACCTAGCGGTCGAATTGACATAAGGTAATGCTGATGTTAAATTTGCACACGTCTTAGCAACGTTTCGTTTATTTAAATCTGCTTTAGCTTTGCGCCCTTGAGCGCCACTTTTTTACCTTGCCCAGACATTACATAAATATAACACTAAATAAGTCAAATGTGCACACACCTCGCGAGAGACGACCTCTCGACTAAACTCTGAC
This sequence comes from Ceriagrion tenellum, assembly GCA_963169105.1. Lineage (NCBI taxonomy): Eukaryota > Metazoa > Arthropoda > Insecta > Odonata > Coenagrionidae > Ceriagrion > Ceriagrion tenellum. The sequence goes on from OY720635.1 coordinate 62,253,472, forward strand.
AGTCGACTGTCACGGTCAACCCTGTTGTTGTGGCGGGGCGGCGAGAGAAGAGAGGGTGTAGGTACAGGGTAGGTACCTACTCTACGTCACGCACACTGTAACCAGACTGAGTGACTCAATGTTGACATTTCTAACTTACCAATGCAGAAAGCCAGTTCAAACTAGACGTGGGCGTGCGCTAAGCCGCCGAAGTCATGACCGGCGCAAAATCGGCGCAATTGCGATCATTGTTAGTCAATCTCCCGTGACGCGTAGCAGTTGGTAGTGTTTGCTTACTTAGTTGGTATATCTAGCAGCCAGAAGGCTGGGACGCTTCCCTCTCATCCCTTTCTTCCTCAGAATGATGTAGCTCCGACTGAGGACTTTAGGACGAATGAGATCTTTAGAGTGGAAACATTCACAGACTTAGGGGCGCCAGAACACAAAGGGTGGGGGGAGGGGGGGCATTGCCCCCCCCGCTGGATACGCTACTGCTCCATTTGCTCTTGTACGTATGTATATGCTTTTACGTAAAATCAACAATTTTCTAATACAGTTAGTCCTCGGTATGCGTCGCTTCGATTTACGTCTCTTTCGATGTTACGTCAATGCTGACAAGGGCCTCCGGATAATTTTTCTCTATTCAGTGCTAATTATATAGAGCTAATGTGCATATATTTGCATTTTTTGACAATTGAGACAAAATCGTCCTATCTGAAATAGCTATTTTTTCCTAGACGAAGGCGAAAAACGAATTTTGAAATTAACGCCTTGATTTATTTTGGGATTAAAGTGGTCTCGAATACTGGATCCGTTTTACATCGTTTCGACTTACGTCGCTCTTCTTCAACACGCATCTCCGACCTAACTCGAGGACTTACCGTACATATGAGGCCTCAGTAAATATTTCAAACGCCCCTTGATGTTTTGTATCAGACGTCTCGAACCTGCGTCAACAACTTGGTGTAGATGATCGCAGTCCTAAAAATGTGTCTGGTAACGGTTGTTATCATGAGTTCGTTTAGAGAATAACCGCGTACATTGCCAGAATTTAATTTCCATTTGTCTACCACGTACACGAGTTGCTTAAACCTACTTATTAGCTTGGATGCCGGAGGCTTAATTATCTTGGGTGGAAGGAATAAGGGTAAAACATAACCTCGGATATCAGAAAATTACATGCACTAGTGCTGCATGGCTACTTTTCTCATTGATATTTGAACAATGATACTCAAACGATATCGTACTGTCTACCAAATTTATTTCACAACACGCACTGTCTAGCAGTCATCGTCAGGTAAGACTAATATTAGATTAGTCTTACCTAATGATGACTGCTAGACAGTTGAAACACGTGTTGTAAGAGTTTGAAATAAATTTGGTAGACAGTACGATATTGTTTGAGTATCATTGTACAACGTGCTGTTCTACAACATCTCGCCGGAGAAAGTGGAGTTTATTGATATTTGAGCTAGTCTACAGAGTGAGTTAGAGATGAGATTACTCGCTATAATCTTGTAAAAACGCAGGCATCATGCTGCCTTATGCGGTGTATTTCTTTGTTGCTTGATTTCTCCCACCTCTCTTCATCCCATCGATGAAGCCAATTCTCTTTCTAATTTAGAATTTTTCGGGTTCTTCCCCCGGATGGCACCATATTAGTATACAACCGTTTCGCCGGCATTCCTGTCGCCATCATGGGGCTCGAATTCTCCGTCCGCTTTCTACCCTTCCACCGCCTGCCCAGCATCTTTCCATCTATGCTGGCATTCGGGATCCCTTGGCCCCCGTTCTCCGGCCTAAGGCTTGGCAGTTTTCCAATAAATTGGTTCCAATATCAATATTTTTTAAATATTGGGATTCCAAAATCACAATTTTGGAACGACCAATACCAATATCCTGTATTGGATATTGGTGGTCGGAAAAACTTTGTAAGTAAAAAAGTTTGTAATTGGAGATTTGTGTATTGAAGAACCAACTTTTGCAATTGAAATATTGAATATTGTTACTCGGCGAGGAGGGTGGTCGGAGAGCGCCCTGATTTTTTAAAATAGACGGCGCGCGTGACACTCAATGCAGCACTTCCTTTTCCACCATTATTAATAGCAATGACTGGGGAAAAGAAGCTTACATTGGTTTTCTTGTTTTACTAACAGACTTTTACGTAGTTAATTAAGTCCCTTTTTCGATGTAAGCCCCCTCGGTACTAATACTGCTGCCACCGTTTTTTTTGTTTTTTCACCTGTTAATTTTACATGCTAATGTTGCTATGTTCAATATTTTCCAAAATACCAATACGTCATTTATTTATTATTTTCAATATTCCAACATGCCAATATTTTCCAGTATTCAAAATTCCAATACGGGTAATTTATATTGGTCCATTTTCAATATTTTAAGATATTGGATATTGATATAGGGATTCAAATACCACCCAGCCCTACTCCAGTCCAGTTCCATCCGGGGAAATCCCACCAACCCCCATACTGCCTCCGCCATAATCTCATCCCCTCCCCTCAAAATGGGGGTTTCCATACCAGAATAAAACTATCGCCATGTTTTGTGGCATTTACGTAGTGAAATAGAATGCACATTGTCATTAATGTTCTACCAAATGAATGGTGGGGTGAACTTTTTTCGTAAATTTTCGCTGCTCATGATTTAATCTTGTGAAGTCTTTGGAAGGGAAATATTAGAGGACTTATTAAAACACCTGAACAGTCAAAATTCCTCGATCCTGTTCACGATGGAGATTGAGAAAGATGGACGCCTACCGTTCCTGGATGTCTTGGTACAGAGAAAGGGAGATGGTACTCTTGGGCACCAAGTACATAGAAAAAAAAGACGCATACCGATCGGTATTTGAACGCACGTTCACACCACCATCCTCAACAGAAGGCTTCAGTCATCAAGACGTTATTTGATCGTGCCCAAAAAGTTTTCGATGTTGATTCCATCTTGGAAGAAACAGACCACCTACGGAAGACATTGAGGAAAAATGGATACAGCAGCAAATTAATTCGGAAGTGTAGTAACGAAAAATCGTCAAAAGAAGGAGACGCCGAAGCCATTGGGATACGTTATGTTGCCTTACGTCGCGGGAACGACTGATCGCATTGGCAAAATAATAAAAAGGCATAATATTCTAGCGAGATGTAGTCTCCAAACTCCATGATTACCTTCGAGGAGCTAAAGATCCGTTGCCTCCGTCTCTGTCAGAAGGAATATATGAAATCATTTGTAGCTGTGGAAAATCGTATGTGGGGCAAACAAAAAGAGCCATAAGCTGTAGACTTCGAGAACACGAAAGGGCAATATCTAAGAAGGACTGGTATCACTCTGCCGTAGCTGAACATACATGCATGGAAGACGGTTATACCATTGACATCAAGTCCGCGAAAATTCTATCAAAAGAAAGCAGCTATTATCCACGGCTCATCAGAGAAGCTATTGAAATAGAAAAAAGACCTGATAATCTGAACAGAGATGATGGGTATAAACTTCCATTAACGTGGAAGAGACTTTTGGAAAAGAAAAAACGGTCAAGTTGAGCCTTTAAAAATAATTAATAGCCGAAATTTCACATTTTAAAGAAGACCATTGTAGTTCGGACCTATAAATGCCCAACCACCAACGGCAAAGAAACAATAAGCCTGACGAAGCCGGCAGAATAGCACGGCGAAACTGTTGCTCTTAAATAAATCATCGCAGATACCAAAAGATGTCACAAGATCGAATGGTGGGGTGATTTGACAGTCCTGTCTGTCATTTCTCCGAGTGCGAGCTAATCTTCTCAGATGTTCCCTTTTTAAGGTAGTTTGAGCGGAATATCATTTCACCTGGAAATAAATGAATTTGGTCTCCTTTTAAAGAGAAATATCTCACCATTTCAGAGATACCAAAATGTCAGCCCCTTGCCGCACTACTTTCCGAGGCATTCGCCAAGAAATACCAGCCATTTTACTTGGGAAATCGCACGTGTATACACTGCAGGGAGACTTTATTTTTAAAAAATGAGGAATTTATAACGTCTAGATCTCGTCAAAGAATTGACAGTGTGTAGTTTTTATATTTTCTCAACTATTTTAAAATGATAAATATTGTCACCGAAGTAAATGTTTTCGGGATTACAAAAAACATCAGTTGTGAAGGAGCTGTAAACGTACCGCGCGTAACAAATGAGCCAGGTGAAAGACTTTATTTACAGATATTTTTGTTTGATTGCTTAGAATTTCAGTCATATAAAAGTATATTATTTCACCATTAATAATGCGAAATTTAATTCGCGCTTCCCACTTCTGCTGAAATCAAAACGTATAATTCGAATATGTTTTCCATCATGACTGGGAAACTATCTCGCTCAAACTACCTTAAAACTGTATATACATACCAATCACGCCGTTCCCTTCCGGGGTAGGCACAGTCACAAAGTTTCACTCATAAATACATATTCGTACACCTAACTCTGCTTCAATAATTTCCTCCATACTGACCTATCCTTTCAAACCTCTTTTGCCTCGTTTACCCCCATACACTGCTTCATACATGCCCTCCTGTTTTTAAGACTCCTAATATTCCTCCTCCTAAGAATTTCCTCAACCACAACTTTTTCGGCCTACCTCTACCTCTCGCACCATTCATTTCAATCATATATGTTTCGTCTAAAAAACGTCGTTCGTTTTTTTTTGTCTTTCGTCTTAAAACTATATATATCTACATAATACCCCGCAAGCCACCTCGATGGTGTGTGGCCGGGGGGAATCATCACCAACTTGGACGAAACTGTACCCTACTAGTAGTTTAGTGACTGAAGCTACGAATTTTGGTCATATAGACACTTCAGGGGTCCGAATCGTGCTCGTGTTTCTGTGTAAGATCTGGGGATCGACGGACGCTAGTAATTTCCATGATAGGAAACCGGATCTCCGAGTCTATATATTGTACGGTCGTTTGGAGGGTGCGGGAAGGCTGAGTGGAGGAGAATAAAAACATGAAGAAAGAGTGGGGGGATCAGGGAAGATGTGTGGGGAGGAATTGGGGAGGGCGGAGGTTTGGTAACCTCTAAACGAATGTCTACGTGTCGAAGAAAGGGTTGGAAGTCGGGAGTTGAGACGAGGACGGGAAAGCAGCGTTGAAAAGGAACACTGAGGTAGATGGAGAGAGCATGACATCGTCAAACTGTATCCTGACACCCGATATAACAACCATATTGGTTATCCCTTCTCTCTTCTTACTTCTCTTTGAATAGCACGACAGAATGGACGAATTAGCAAATGTAATGCAAGAATGTTTACCATTTGTTTGAAAGTTAAGGCATGTTACTCTTGAAACATACATTGGCTACTTGATGCTATGGATTCTACTCGATTTTAGCATAGTTTGCACCGGGAATACAATTAATAATTTCAATAAGTACAAATATATGTAAGGAAAATGCATATAAAATGCCACTTATCTGTGGTTAGGCCTAACCTCGAATACGCCGCGAGCATTTTGGATCCTGATCATAAGGATTTAACCAAAAAAATAGTAAATTACAAAGAAAAGCTGCGCGCTTCGTTAAAGACCGCCACGAGCGAACATATTAGTGTTTCACAACTTTTACAGGGATTTAGGTGGGAGCCCCTAGAGATTCGGAGGCTACACGCTAAGCTTAGCTTGCTTGAGAAATACAGAACTGGTGCGTTTCAGAGCGACACACATAATATTATCATGACGCCTCACTACTTCTCTAGTTGTGACAGAAGCGACAAAATAAGAGAGATACGTTGCCGAACAGATAGGTACAAGTACCCGTTCTTTCTGCGCACAATAATCGATTACAAGAAAAACGTTGCTCTCGAGTTATTATTATATTGGTAATCCACCGGTTGAGGTACGTTGAAAAGGAAGGCAGAAAAAATTCATCGAATTGTTAGAATGCTTGCGCAAATGCATGCGCGAAAGATTTGATGCATGCATGAATGTGAATTGAAAATTGCGTCGCACAGTGGGGTCATAACAAAAAAAATCGAATTTACTGAAGAATGTAAATGCCTAATGAAAATGCTGCCTGATTATCGGCAGGGTATGAATGAGCTTTGGGAACACTGAAAGGGGCGCGACATTGTTGACAAGACATATCAATAGTAGTCGGTCTAGTCGACTGCCCGAGCTCGATACGATAACGCGTGGCGTCCACCAATGTGGCTCTTAAGTGCTCAGGAATATTTAAATAACCTTCAAAACGCACCCTTACCATCCGATTGAAACATTTTTATTGCTTTATATGCTCAACAATACCACCAGACTATTTTATCGTGAGGTATGACTAGGTGCCTCTAAGTTGCATAATATTTTTTAATCAATCGGAGCTGCCTAGTGTAGAACGGCCTTAAACATGCTCATGCCGTTTTTCACATATTTATCTTCTAATGTATTAACTAAAGTAATGTGTAAAGTGTAAATATAATCTAAAGTAGTGTATTAATCAATGACTGCAATTCCTGGGATGATCAAATGACCGACTCCTTGATTGCTCGCAAACCTAACCGACTTCAATTTCCGCAACTCTACTGTAGGGCATTTTATTTCTCTTCTCCTGTGGTTTTCCATAGTTAGTGACTATTTCGGAAAAGGTTGGCTGAGTGGTTTGGAAATTATTACGGCACGTTTTCTTTCAGCGACGTAGCTGAAAGTCCACCACCGTATATGACGTATTTTTTTTAAATTTTCTGTAAATCATAAATTCTCCTGGCGTTACCTAAATAACGAAGCGCGCTCCTTTCGTTTACATTCAATAGGTACATGAGAATGCATTCGACATTCTCTCTACTCCCTCAAATTCATAACCCTATCCCTCCTGCTTGTACCACCAACACTTATCTAACAGTTTATGCCCACCTCGTAAATAAAATGCACGACTCTGAGCTATTGATTTTTGTAATTTTAAACGCTTGTTATTATTTTGATGCGTGATGCAATGAGTACATTCATTACTATTAAGTGGAACGTATTTGTAGAAGGAAATTGCGTTGATAATGGGGGAGAATGTATTTTTGAACACACACTACTTTTCTTTGCTGCTTTAATGTCCTATGTTCATTTGGCGAATGACAAAACAATGTTACATTTCCACTGTGTAATGTGCGCTTGCATCGGTTGAACGTTTGTATTGTTCTACATCTACATATTATCCTAAAAGCCACCTCTAGGGTAATTGGAAGGGGGAGAGTTATCACGGAAATGCACTAAAGTGTATAATTAACTTTCACCAACGTGCAATACCCTGTAGGTATCCTACCAATGCTACAGAAACTTTTAAATTTTTGTATAATGCAGCCTCGTTAATGAGATACAAGAACCATGCTGGGATCATACGAAACGTGATGTTAGCAGAGCGTGGCAGGTTGAAAAACAACCTTTAGGGATAGAATCAATTGATCAGCTAGAATACGAGTAACACGAGTTTAATGGAAGAACTAGGATGGGAAAGAGTACGAGTTTTATAGAAGAACTAGGATGGGAATTACTATCAGAACGCTGGTTAAAATTTAGGTTAAACATTTTTTGTAAATTCGAAAGTGATTAGTTCACAGATGACGTTAGATATATACTAAGAACCCCTGCGTATTATGCTAGGTTTGATCATATTAACAAGATTAGAGAGATAGATTGTCGTACCGATAGATTTAAAATGTCATTTTTCCCGCGTACTATAAGAGAGAACAATAGGCAGCGTAGCAAAGGGATAGGTAGGTGAAATATAGTTAGAGTAGTCTGTAGTGCATGATGCATGTAATAACAACCAATAATCCCTTTCTTATTATGTAGATACTAACCATGTGACCCTATTATCTAGCATGCCTTCATTAAATATCCTAGTTGCATGTCAATTGTGCAAGTTTGGTGGTCTTCACCCCTTGCCACACACCCTCATGGTGGCTCGCAGGGTATTACGTAGATGTAAATGAATACCTGTCAACCAACCTACTTAAAAGTCTCGGTAGATTGGATCGGATTTTGGGGAGGCGACCGAGAACCAGGGCCATTTGCGCCACAGGGGACAGATGTGGGAGGAAGGGTGGATAGAAACCCGGCGTCGGCATTAGCCTACTCTTAACGAAAAGCGTCAAGGGGACCACGGATTAGCGTCTCATCCGACAGACGGAGTGCTGCACATGAAGTGCCCTTCATCAGACACTCAAGTAGGGATCGGATTTTGATAAAGACCCTCCTCTGCAGGGGTTGAACCCTGACCGTCCGTATGGTCAGCCAGCACTCTAGCCACCACACCGCCCCTGTGTTTTCTCATCCAGAAGCATTGAACTATTATTTCAAAGTATTATACTGGTGAAGGTAGTTTTTGTTGAAAGTCAGAGAATCTCATCCCGGTTTTATACACTTTCAGGGTCCAACTCGCTCCAGTATATCCTTTTTCGCCTCAGCATACGATCTACCCTTCTTCATCCCGTTCATGTAACTTATTCTCTTCCTTCTCCATCCCAGCTTGCCCAACATCCTTCCCTTTATCACACTCTTGAGCCACCCATCCTACCCCTTACTACATCCTCCAGCCACCTACTCTGCCGATCTCGAATTTCATTAAGAAATTTCCTTTCCTCGACCACCATACTATGCACTTCCTTGTTAGTCTTCCTCTCTGTCCACCTAACCTTCTCCTTCACCACGCCCACATTTCAAATGCCTGCAACCTATTCTCATCCTCCTTTCTGAGAGTCCACGTTTCTGCCCCATACAACGCTATGCTCCAAATCAAGCTCTTCACCAGCCTCTTCTTCACATCCTTATTATTATTTTTTTTTAAGGTGAGGGAAATGCGTTTACGCAGACCTGACAAATTTTAAGCTATCCGGGACTAGCCACGGAGTTCCACTTTTACGGAGTCACCCGCAATGCGCAAATGTGCGAATTTCCACAGAGAAAATGAAATTCGCACATTTGTGCATTGCGGGTGACTCCGTAAAAGTGGAACTCCGTGGCTAGTCCCGGGTAGCTTAAAATTTGTTAAATTAGAATGAACGCCTCTCTGTGTTCAAAGTACAATCTTTCCTCGTGGGCAGTGGCGCTAAGCGCTCAGTAGCGACTGATTGTTACATTGTATGCCCGGCAGTCGAGAATAACTAGTTCCGTAAAGGTCACAAAAATCCACAGGGGAAGAGGACGCCTCGGTAGATGAACTGGCGAAAGCACTCGGCCGGAAATCGAGGGATCCGGGTTCGTATCCCGGTCAAGGCGGATGATTTTTTTCTCTGTGTAAATTCGTACACAGACCTGGCCTAGGTGGATTGGCCAGGTACTGTGGGACTCGCCCTCGTAAGGGAATGCCCACTAAAACCCCCCTTCCTTATTGCGCCGTGCGACGGCGGCTACCTCCCTCCCTTCGGACTTCCTCTCTTCTCAGCTCTTCATCCGACGCCGGTCTTTTTGCGCCATCTCCATCCGCGGGTTGCTCGATTGAAGAATCTCCATTCTGCTACTCTCCCGATGATCACACGGCTAGAAATCATCTTCAAATCGCCTTTGTTTACGATCTTCTTTTCGATGAGCTCCCTCGCCGACTGGTAACTCCATATTCCTCGATTGGTAATGGTTGCTGCTAGCGTGTGAAGTTCTTCCAGATGATTTTCTTCTTTGATCTTCCTATTGAGTTCTTCATTGCTGTCATACTTCTTCTTCTTCGCGTATTTGGCCTTGTCCGGTTCTACTTGTTCGCTGATTACCTGCGCATCAATTATGTATCCTACATCCTCTTTGTGAGCAATTAGATCTGGGATAAATCGTCCTGTAGGTGTCGTATACGCTTTTACCATTTCCGTGATGAATCCCTTATTTTCCAGACCCCTCTTCAGATATTTCTCTACAGCGTCATGACGTTTTACGTATTTGGTATTTACGTACATGACGTAATGTCCCCGTCATCAGCTCCCTTCTATTACTAAACGCCTCTTAAGCTAGAGCTGTTCTCTTCCTTATATCTTTGCTACTATGTCCGTTTTCTTTTAGCATACTGCCCAAGTAATGAAACTGCTCTATTTTCTCAAGTTTGATCGCGCTATTGGTGCGAAGAATATCGTTTTCCAATCTCCCTTGTGAATTTATCCCACCGAATAGGCCTTATTTATCACCGCCTCCATCGCAAACAATTTAAATTTTAATCTTCGCTTACGTATCGCATTTTACCGTTTGTCCCCCGCTTGATTGCGTACCAGTTCCTAGATATCCCACTCTCAGTAAGCTCTCAGGACTATTATCGTGCATCTCACAATGTGCAGTAGGAGATTGCTCAATGACGCTCTCAACTGAAGTGCTAGATAACTCAACCCCGCGGACATTCTCGGACCTTTGACATTGATTCGCGTGGGGGAACTCGACATGTCAATGCCTAGTTTGATTTTGTCTCTCGATCCGTGTATGTAAGGGGAATGAACGGAGAATACTCGATTTTTCTCGTTGCGGGCGCAAATGGCAGATATGAATGGGGAGTCGTGAACCCTCTCCATACGGAATTCCGCGTTAAAACGCATGCTTCATCTACATTACCTATTACCCCGCAAACCACCACAAGGGAGATGGCAGGGAGTAACTTATCACTAACATGAACTACAGTGAAGAAATATACTTTCACCAACAAGCACCACACTATCGGTATGCTATAAATGCTACAGAAACCACTAACATAATCTATATTGTAACTATGTAAACGTGACACAACATGGAGGAAACGTGCAAAACATGGTGTTAATAGTATTCGGTAGATTTAAAAACATGCATTAGGGTGCATATGAATTTATCAGCTACACTACCTGTCGAATCGGCTACTTCAAAGTCTCAACGCAGCCATTATAGTCTCTTATCGATCGCGGGAAAAAAGGCATTTGAAACCTTTCGGTTCTACAATCTATTGCCCTTATTGTATTCTCATGATCTGATCAACTGTAGTTTGTTGGAGTTCGTAAGATATTGATGACGTCGCCGGAAAAGGAATCGGTTTTGAATTTACGTAAAAGATTGAGTCAAATTTTGAATCGACGGTCTGAAAGAGGCTTCTTCATGGGGCTCGTAAGTATCTTTTATGAGGTATCAAGGAGAGTGGATTTGAGAATAATTGCGTCAAAGACCAAAATAGTTGTTTTTGATAGGGATAGTGATAAGGATGATTGTATCAACATCATTGGATGATCAATATTAAGATTGGTTGACTACAGCCCTCCACCCTTCCCTATCTAATGCTAGGTCCATTGACTTCCTGGTATCTCTTCCTGTGTACTTCCCACTTTATTTGGTCCATGAACTAATTCCTGGGTCTTTCTCTGGGGACTTTTCCCTCTATTTTACCTTCAATTATGCTCTTCACAAACCCATTTTGCCTCAGTTTGTGTTGAATCCATCTGGATCTTCTTTTCTGTACGGTGTTCCATATGGTCCTTTCCTCTTCTACTCTTCTGTAAATTTCTTCGTTTCTTATTTTGTGACTTCCAGTCTGTTCTAGTCTGCTTTTCCAATGGTCTATGGTTACGATCCATGGTGATTGTATAGTGAGGGCTAATGATGAAGTAAATGAACTGGAAGACGATTTTGTGTCCCAGGCCGAATATTTTCGAAAGATGAAAGGATAAACGAAGAGATTATCAGGCGTGTGTTTATCGATTCACCTGATTTCAGGGTGTCATGAAGGAAGAAGCGTAAGCTGTGTTTTCAGGATTTGCCCCAACGGAAGTTTCAATTATCAAAGAAGGTCATAATATTGCTAACCTCAATGTGTTCAAGAATTTTTATAGAAGCGAAGTTAACGATGTAGTCCGGTAATTTCCAGGGTCATGTGTTTTTCCTTTTTTAAATATTGGTGTGACGTTGGCTGTTTTCCAGTCTTGGGGTACCTTGCCTTTCTAGGAATGGTGCAAGCTGTGGCGCTAATTCCTAAAGCACGCTTGCCGGTATGTGGTAGAAGATACTTCGAGAAGAGGAATGTTAGGAGTCTTAAGAATAGAAGAGCGCGTATGAAGCAGCGCAGTTGTGTAAGCAATGCGGAAGTGGTTTGTGAGGATAGGTCATTATTTAGGGAATTATTGAAAGTTTTTAGGGCAATGACTATATTTGAGTCACGTCCGAAGGTTTTGTCCACCCTTGGGTTTGGGTACAGCTATTGAGTTTCTCAAAATACCTGATAAAAGCGTGAACTTTTTACTGCGGAGTGATTATAACCTAGGTTATCGATACTTGACTGCTTTACGGAAAATTAATACGGAGAAACGAAGGCGGATACGATTATCGAAGTTCTTTTATTGTTTTGAAGTGCGCTGCCTACTAGCAGTGCGCACGGTCTGACCCGAGTAGAAGGTAGTGCCTTGTTGTGTTGTGAAGTCAGCAGCCTTTGAAGCGAATAGAAAGCTCCTTGTTTCGTCAAAATCGCACGCCAGCGCATATCAACAATGGTCTCGCTCCGGCGTAAATTATGGTTCCCGGTCCCAAGGAGATATCACACAATACCACCCGTAAGAAGTTCTTTATCCTGCGATATCTTTAGCGTTGTCGCGTTTCTTTCATCTTTGCGCACGATACCCCAGTCCACGATTGCGCGCGTGATGGTGTGAGTTGTCTCACGATTTAACGAAGAAAGCTATTGTGGTTCCTCGTATGAAGCGGTATCTGCAGAGCCTTACGTTCGCGGTCCTACCGTCGCGGCGGCTTCAGTCTCGCTGTATCTTCGTCTCTTGGGTATTGAAGGCGGGTCTAGTTTCGGTGCATACTTTAGTGGCCCAGTGTTCACTTTAAAAACATTGAACGTTATTGATACTACTTAAGCTATGCTTTCGTGAAGTCGTCACGGGAGAACCATGTGCCCACTCGGTTAGAGAATACACTGACTGTAAGAATTGACTCCATCTTTACCATAAGAAGCTTACGGTATTGGTTTTTCAACCTCTTTTGTTGATATAAGCGGTGGGATAGAGTGGTGGTTGGTTGACTGGTTATTCATATATTTAAGCCAACTCACAACTCACTTTTTCCCGAAGATACTAAAATGTGGTGAAACTATGAAGTAACATACCATTGCAATTGTTGAAGTAACAAATTTATATTTTTTGGACGTTAAGTTTTTAATTTGAAGTTTTCTATGGCCAGATAGTTTTATCGTTATACGTTCTAGTATTCGATAGTGAGCCTACATTTTGAAATAATGTATTTTAAACTTGATTGAGTTTCGTGCCAGTAATTGTCTCATGTCTTGTTCGCGTGAAGGTTATGAGGAGGAAATATCAAAAAACCTTCAGTTCATAGCAAAGAACCTAATTGAACTCCAAACCTGTCTCTTTTTCTTGCGCTAAATTTGTGTCGGTGTCCATAAATTTACGTCTACTTATTACCCTTCAAGCCACCTCAAGCCAAATATGACAAGCTACTCTATGAAATAAGTCATTTAAATTTAAGGTAAAAATCTTCTGAAATAGAAGTTATACTCTAGCTGAAGGTAACTTTCGAGTAAACTTGTCTTTTAAAATTTTCTCTCTATATTCGCCACTGCTTAGTCAGCTGCTGACCGGGATGGATCTGGGAACTAAATAACATTGCGAATTACGCGAAAAACGTTTTGCAGCCTCTGTCGATTTTGTAACCCTTAGCCATGTGACCAACGAGCGCTATCAATTTTTTTCTATTTTTACTTTCTCAGCTACACTTTAACATGCACGTCTATCTCAAATTACTCCCACGCCTCGCCCTGCCATTTCCTCGGCTTGTGCGGTGATAAGTGGGCCATCCTGTCGCACTGCCAAACCCTAGTTGCTTTGGTGGCTAGATATCTGCTCTCCCTCAACGAGTACGCGATTTAAAATCCCGGTAGCTGCGAGGAGTGTGACAAGGTTGTAGATCGTAGCATTTCTACATCTACATACTACCCTGGGAGCCGCCGCATGGGCGAGTGGTAGGGGGTGTTAGGACACCAGTCGTGTATAGATGTAAAGGATTTTCGGAAATCAAAAACTTTTAAGGAATGGTCCACTAATATTTTTATTGTTTACGACCCGGGTTTCGTCACGTTGGTTGACCTGAAGATGTCATTACGTGACGAAACCCGGGTCGTAAACAATAAAAATATTAGTGGACCAATGCTTAAAAGTTTTTGATTTCCGATATGGAGAGGTTCCACAAAGTGAAGCCTGAATTTATTAGTTTTATTAGTAAAGGATTTTGGAGGTTTAGAGGAGGTATAAGATTTTTGGAGGTGAATTGGTGACGTGTATTATGGGAGAGTATTTAGTGGAGCTCAGTTTTTATTGTAGTCGCTTATTATGCGCGGGAATAACAGGTTCATGTACCTATCTGTTCGGCAATGTATCTCTCTTATTTTATCGCTTCTGTCAGACCTAGAAATGTAATGTGGTGCCATGACAATATTCTCTGTGTCGCTCTGAAACCCACCAGTTCTGAATTTCTCGCGCAAGCTAATCCTATCGTGCAGCCTCCGAGTCTCTAGGAGCTCCCACCTTAATCCCTGTAAAAGTTGTGAGAAACTATATGTTCGCTCGTAGCAGTTTTTCGCGAAGCGCCCAGATTTCCTTTGTATTTTATTTCATTATTTTTGGTTTAATCTTTCTGTCCAGGATCCAAAATGTTTTCAGCTAATTCGAGGTGTGGCGTAACCAGAGGGAAAAAGCATGTTTCTTTTACTTTTTCATCCGAGGGTCTACCTATTACACGCTTGATAAATTCTAGTTTATACCGTGCCGTATATGATTCGTATGTGTGTTCCCCGCCATATGTCTGAAGTTAATTCCAAGATATTTAATAGCATTCAAGGCCACCGAGATGTTATATACCTAAAAGCAGTTAAGAAAGCATTAGCAATATTGTAGTGTGGTAATTTTTTTGGCTATCAATAGGGAAACTTTAGACCAGGGGTGGCCAACCCGCAGGCCGCATGCGGCCTTGAACATCTTTCCTGCCCGCGAGATTCATCACATTTTTATACAATAACTTTAACACAATAATAATAACTCATTACGTTTCAATTTTTCACTCCAAAAAATGTCTATAGTGGGTGTAAATCTAATATAGGGACATATAATTTCATATGTGGCCCGCGGAGTTATTATCCATTTCCAAAGTGGCCCGCAAGACCATTTTGGTTGGCCACCCCTGCTTTAGACCAACGATTCGTGAAGTGGGCGCGCGATATTGGCGGTACTCTGTTTATTGGAAAACTTCATTCCCTCTCATTAAATGCGTTGCACCCGTGCACTCTATATGAAATCCTCGCCAAAGGTTGGAATTTAAACCTGGAAAAACGAAAGTTTTAGCCAGGAAAACCTGAAAAAATGGTTTTATTTCATAATCTCAGGTCTTCAACAACCTTATAATTGAGCACATGTTTGGTTTGGTGTACCTTGGCCGAATGTTTGTGGAAGATGAAGGAGTAGATGAAGGCATTAAAAGGCGTGCGAATGCGGGTGAGAAATTAGTATGCGGAGATATCTGGGAGTGAATGTTTGTCTAAGGAAGCAAAACTTGCTGTGTATAAAAGTGAACTCCATTCCTCTTTAGTGTATCGTAGCGAAACTTTGGTTTATCGGGAGAGTCATAAGAGTGTATTGAATCCTATGTGCTGGGGTACTTGCGAAGTGTTTACGATAGGGATGCCACATCGACTAAGAACATTGAGTAGTCGATTTTTCGATGTCTATAAAAGTACTCACCACTCACTCAATTTTCATCGGATTATGTTACTGCTCGATGTTTTCGATGGCTCGGCCAAAAAACGTCGAGTAGTCCGGTACACCGATGTCGCCGTGGCATTCCTAGTTAACGGTAAAAGCGAAATGGATAGGGTTGGGAATGAGTGGGCGATAGAAAAAATGAGGAATATATGCTGGGAAGCATGTGATATAGGTGTATGAAAGGAGTTACGTAATGGACATTCTTTAAAGGCGTGTTTTATGTACAATAACCGGAATTATCTCAACATATCTTGATTTGGCATACTTCCATTTCTTGAATACTGTAACTTTGAAGAATTTATTATTGTTTTCGGTTTATGTGATAAACCCATCCCCAAAACCGAACCCTGTCAATAGCATGAGTTGATTTGCGCTCCCCCGCCCACCGAATTTTTTCGTGTCAGGCGACATCATACGTTCGTTGCATCGCCACACAACCTAAGCAAAAACTAAAAAACAGTTCATAAACATAAGTTCTTGATTTACGTCGGAGATGCGTGTTGAAGAAGAGCGACGTAAGTCGAAACAACGTAAAATGGATCCAGATATTCGTGACCACTCTAATCCCAATATAAATCAAGGCGTAAATTTCAAAATTCGTTTTTTGCCTTTATCCAAAAAAAAAGCTATTTAAGATGAGATGGTTATGTCTCAGTTGTCAAAAAACGCAAGCATATGCACAAACGGTCTATTTTATCAGCATTAAACAGGGAAAAATTTTCCGACGACCCTTGTTAGCATAGACGTAACATCAAGTCAGACGTAAATCGACACGACTTACTCTATTTCCTTCTGTTCAGTAGCGGAAATTTCGAGAAACGTCATTATTCGAAAGGTTCCTCAATGTCTCCTCGGTACTCCCGTAAGATTGGGAGAAAAGGGGGAGGGACTAACGAAATCTTACGTCGTCTGATGTTATCCGACGGTCGCATCTACATCTACTTATCGCCATGCAAGCCACCACCAGGATGTTTAGCAGGGGGTGACTTATATCCAACATGAACTAGAGTGAAGAAATAAACTTTCACCAACATGCACCACACTACGGGCGAGCTAAATATGCTACAGAAACTACCAAACCAATATACAATGCAACTATGTAAACTTGACACAAGAGTCATGCAGGGAACATGCAAAACTTGGTGTTAGTAGTATTCGGTATATTTAAAAACATACATTAGGGGGCATATGAATTAATCAGCTAAACTACCTGTCAACTAACCTACTTCCAAGTCTAAACGCAGCCATTATGGTCTCATATCGATCGTGGGAAAAACGACATTTCAAACCTTTCTGTTCTACAACTTATTGCCATTATTTTATTCTCATGATCTAATCTACTGTAGTATGTTGGAGTTCGTAAGATCGTCGTCGGAAAATGAATCGGTTTGGAATTTACATAAAAGATTGATCTAATTTTCAATCTACGGTCTGAAAGCGATCCCCATCCAAGTTGTTGCCATCCAAGTAAGTGGCCATTAATTATACTTCAGTTGTCTTAATGCCTGGTCTTATTTTGTCTCGCTTATTTAGACCGCTAGATGACGTAACTTTTAAAAAGTAGCCTTGATATTAAGTCAGAGTTCTGGCTTTGTATACTTCATAAACCGATACTTTGTGGACGTGAGCGTTAACGATTGGACATTATTTGCTTGAGAAAGCTTTAAATTACTGTATCATCGTTTCGGGGTGTTTTTAGTAAATATCTCGCATGTCTCCAGATTACTATTGATGCCCTACGTCTTGAATCTTTTCTATTGTGGGACTGGGGGTGTGTTGGAGATATTTTGGCGTGGCGTCAAGAGAGACACCCCCATAAATTCCCCTCGTACTATTCCACTGTTATTGATTGTTTCCGAAGCCGTTAACTTTCCCTGTCCGCTCTTCCTTCAGAGGTGAACCTTGAATTCGGTAAGGACACCCCAAGAAAAGGAACCATTCGGCTCTTTGTTCCTATTCACGTAGGCTATTGTTTATGGCTTTCCTCCCTTCCGATTGACCAATTACTCTTGCATGCTAAATTGGATAAGTGTCGTAGTCTATATGAGTCCAGGATAGTGCTGTGAAATGGATTGATTGAGTTTAGATTGCCTTTCAAATCGATAGCTTTTGTCGTCTTGCTGGTTGGCGTTCGTCATCGTAAGGTTTTCGCTCGCTTCTCAAGCTGGTATGTGAAGAGAATGTCTGTGGAAAATTGTACATGGGGCGTGGGGTTTCATGAAAGCGGAATTTGGGTGATAGATTGAAAACTTATACGATCATGCTGTGCATGAGGATGGAGAGCGCTCCATGGGCTTCAAGGAAGGCGATCGAAGAAGTTCTAAGTATGCTGATTGAGGGTAGAAGTTCCTGGAGAATTGGGGTGAATAGCAGGGGTGTGGAACAAGTGATTAGGGGCCAGTGGATGTTGAACTCCGTCACTGACGGTTTTTTTAAGTATTCTACCGGCAAAGGTAGGTTTTGTTGAAAGTGAGAGAATCTTCTCCCAGTCTTCTACACTTCCAGGGTCCTATCAACCTCTAGTATTTCCTTTTTCGCCTCAGTTTACGATCTACCCTTTTTCATCCCGCCCATGTAACCTATACTCTTTCTTCTACCCGCTTGCCCAACATCCTTCCCTCCATCACACTCTTCAGCGACCCATCGCCATTATTACTCTCACCTGCCACCTACACTGCCTATCTCGGATTCCATTGAGAAGTTTCCTTCCCTCGCCCACCATACTGTGCACTTCATTGTTAGTCTTCCTCTCCGTCCACCTCACCTTCTCTATCCTTCTCCACACCCACATCTCAAACGCCTGCAGCATATTCTCGTCCTCCTTTCTGAGGGCCCACGTTTCGGCCCCATACAACGCTACGCTCCGTGTCAAGCTTTACACCTGCCTCTTCATCACGTCATTACCGAAGTTCGCCGTCATCAGCTCCCTTGTATTACTAAACGCCTCCTTAGGTGAGGCTATTCACAGCCCAATGTCTTTGCTACTATGCCCATTTTCTTCTGGCGTACATTATAAAGGGTTTGTAAAGCTAGCAAGAGGGAGAGAAATAAGGAATGATTTGCTTAAGAAAGAGATGAGAAGTATGGTGAATTGAAGATAGAAATTGTGTTTGGGGTAGGCGTAAAAATGAGATATTGTCTGTGTGTACGGCCGTGCTTGAGTTTACAATTTTCCGCATATGGGTCTCTTCTACTCGTTGTAGTGTTGTATTTAACTTCTCTTTTTTTTGGAGCAAGAAGAGTAATGATAGTCTTTGAACACCCTGTAGTCTTTGCTTGTGCTGCGGACTACGTTTTTCGAACTGTCGTTCGAGTAATTACATCATCGCAATATCCGAAAAGTCACTTCAAGGGTGTGTGACAGGGGTGAAATTGCCCTTCGTGCACTCTGCTGCAGTTTTACCTCTAAATTTGTGGAAAAACAAGTGTTGAGAGTAATTTGCCTCCACATAAATTCACAGTTACTAGAGATGTGCTGGAAGCAAGTGAGGCAGGCTGTTTGTATTACGTTGATGAGTGGGCAACTTATAATTAGAAAAATTAGAAAAAGAAGACAGAATTAGAAATTGAAAAAGAAGCAAAAAGAGAATTACAGAACAAAACAAATATTTATTTACAAAGCTTATTGAAAACCTGATTTTAGTCTCAGTTGTCTATACTTTATTATGGTCTCTTTTTGCCCTCGATAAAAATTACTTTTCAAACCTGTCTTTTCTGCAGTCAATATCCCAGTTTTTAATCTTATGATCTAATCTACCGTAATGTCTGGTTTCGCACAATCGTCTTGATGTCATCAGAAAATAGAACTTAGAGCTTAGAAGTTACACAGACGGTTCGGTCCAAATTTTAACGGATAATCTCAAAGCGATTCCCCTACTACATCTGCGTATTACCCTGCCAGCCACCTCAGGGGTGTTTGGTAGGGGGTGAGTTATCACCAACGTGCTTTATAATGTACTCGTAACTTTCACCAATCATGCACTTCACTAAAGGAATGCCACAGATACTATTGAATTAATGTATAATACAACTAAGTAAACGGGGTACAAGAGTCATGCAAAGACCATGCGAAATGTGATTTTAGTACTAAGTGGCAGGTTAAAATAAAACAAGCATTTGGGAGCAAATCAACTAATCAGCTATAATACCTGTCGACTAACCTACTACTAGTTTTTGTTCAAGGCTTGGATAACTAATGAAATTATCATAACTACCTTTTCCATTCCCTACCGAAGTAATCTGGTTAGGGATTTCTGTATACTCTTCCGCATGCCTTATCAGGGATTCGGAAGTTAATTTATTTTCTAATTTCTCTTCAATTGTAGGAAAACTTGGGGTGAGCCTCTGCCTTTAGAGGTCGAGTGCAGTAAGAGCCCTTCATTTCTCACCCTTCGGAGCCAGGGTGTAGGATGCGCCTTAGTCAGCGTCTGCTCTCTATCTTCAACGTTAACGTACCACTAAGTCAAGTAAGTAATGCCATAGAATGAAGTACGTTAGTGGTACAATAACCATTTCGCTTCGCTACTGCAGGTCTGTGATGGCGCCCGAATTGAAGAACGAGGTTAGCCAAGGTCGTCCCCAGATGGCCTTGGTTCGGCCCTTAAAAGCCATCTTGGTGGGGTGAAAGACCTTGTGCCACCGGTGAAAACTTTCGAATATTCGCTCTACATACCTTTCCGATTTTCGAAGATTTCACTACTCCGTTGCTTACTTCACTGGTGTGACGTGCAGCTCTGACACTTGCGTCGTTAGTTTATAAACCTGAACTTAAATTATGTTATTGTATTGTTGCTTATTGTACTGGCACGCAAATGTCATCCGTTTTTATGCATGTATTGTCCGTAGACGTATTCAATGTATGAATGAAGTCCACGAAATGCATTGACTATTTTCTCCCATTGTTGCGTCGTCGTGAACTAATCATAAGCAGAAATGGAAATGCTATGGTTGCCTGTCATTTGTTTTATCCATCAGTGTTTTCGATACAGACGAGTAAATTAACGTGTTCTCCCCCGAATCTCTTTAAGGGGAGCTCTCCGTATCCGTTTCTTTCAATCTCTTACTCTCAAACATGCCCGCGGTTAGGTATATATATGCGTGTGATACCCTTGGGACGAATTTCTCTATTTTTGAGGAGAGTTTATTTTTAAGTATGTAGCTGTCTTCCCCCTCTGAAATCGCCTCGCTGAGTCTTACAAGAAGAACTCTTTGTGATAGATGTAGAATATCGTCTGCCTGCTCGAAAGGTAGTTGATTTAATTTTTCCTTCATCGCGCCATAGTTGTTTATATCACTTTTGGTAAAGGATTAAAGGACTGCTCTTCACTGAAGAATCCTCAGGACCACGGTCATTAGTTAAGTATCCTTTTTTACGTAATCATGCTGCTGGAGGTGTCAAGAACTCACGTGCTAATGTTATTTGTTGAAATATTGTATACTATTTGAATTTTATGCTCCTCGTTAGCGGGCATTAGTGTCAATTAACTGTTGTTAGCCTTGTGTTTCTTCCATTATGTGCATACCCGGCTCATTTGGCTATTTTCAGGTCATTTCAGAATTTGTGTGTCATCGGAGATTGGTTTAAAAGCGTTCCTTGAAAATGCCATCCGTAATTGCTACTTAACGAGAAATTAGGGCGATAATTGCTCGTGTTTTAAGCACTGAATTATCCGCTGCCACTCGTCAGGAGTTAAGACAGTTTCCTTGGCGGGAAGTGTTACTAATACGATGGTTAATGGAGGCTTTGACTCCTTTTTCAACAGTTATGAGCTGTTGGTTTAAACTCCCAGTTGGTTTAAATAGTTCCTTTGTATCATTATCCTCAGTTTATGGAAACTTGTGAAATTGGATTTTCTTATTGCATTAAATTGGTCATTATCTTTCCGAATTACTCCACTGAACGGTGTATGTTTATTTCCCGCATTTAATCGTTGTAGGAGTTCAAGTTGAATTTTATATTACCTAATCTCAAGAGTTTTTATATTTGTCGGCTGGTAAAATTCTGGTGTATTCGAGTTATTCTTATTGAGCCTTGAGCAGAATGAGTGAGTATTGTTCATTCGCCGTGGTAATCCTGTCAGACATATTTTTTTCCCTTGTCCCGATGCAGCTGTTGGAGCAAGTGGTTGTTTGGCTCTAGGTCAACATCTAGCGTTTGACGCGAAAAAAAGTGAAGTTGATAACGGACGCATGTTCAATGCCCGATCTTTGGAATGACTTCCATCTCGGCAGAAATATTGCACGTCGTAAATATTCCGATTATTCGGTTTTCGTATTCAGTGGGGAAAGGGCCGAAAATTGAATTCCTCCGCCCCAGAATTTTTCGTGGAAATATGTTCGTTGTTTTTCCCCCAAAATATTCCCGTCGCTAAAAGCTTTTTTCCGTTTGCAAACGCGGGCGCTTCATCCAGTGGAATTTTTGATGTCAGTGTGATCCGAATCTTTCGTTCGTTTGAATTCGGACGTAATCTCATATCCAATCGTTACTTTTATTCTCCATCTAATATCTTTGTTGACTTGGGCACCCCAATCGTAAACGAGCATCTTATATGTCGGGCTATAAAGTGGGATGAAAATATCCCTGAACTACCATCGTGGGTCATGGTTAGACTGCCTCGTGCAATTGTCATAAGGATCTCGGCATGGGGCGATTGACCCGTAGCTGCCTGAGAGGAGTACTTTGACGGGAATGGAGGTAGGGGTTTATGCGATCGTTAATTATTAATGGCTAAGATAGAGCAGTCTATAGATTGAGCATGGTCAGGCCCCGTGCAAGATTCCAATATTGCATTCGGACGGTGGCGATTTGGGTATGCAGTTTTGTGGTGGGCAGCATGGGGATATTTTTAGTGCGAGGGTAAGTTAGGCAATGCTTGCCCATGCTAGGCACGTTCGGTTTGACCGTCGGCGGCGGAAGCAAGGTCAGGCGTCCAATTTCTAGTTGGCCTTGCGGAAAAATTGCCGCTCACATTCTTGTTTACGGTGGAAGCGGACTTCTTATTTTTTTTAAGTGGTGTCCCCTCCTCTCATTGGCGAGAATTGGATCCCTCTCACAGTGCATGCGTAAGGCTTTTTAAGAGACGTTTGTGTGCGTTGACTTTCCTTAACCTACCCCTCCCACAGACAAAAGGGGGGTATCGGAGGTGCTATCTAATCGAGGAAGGGGGTGTATTCCGTCGTTTAGACGCAAAAGTGGTATAAGAATCTCTCGCCTGTGGACGGGAAGCTCTTTTCGCCGCTCGGTCGCGCACGCTTCAAGCCGGAGAAATGTTGAAGAGATGGGATATTCACCTGGGGAAGCGTTTGGTAATTCTCCCTTTCACTTGTTCTTTTATTTACGTATTTTCTGTACTCTCGCATAAATTCATGTCGCCGTGACTCACTGCGGGATACTCCCTCTGTAATTTGCTGCTCATTCATGGTGGTCGCGCTGCTGGAGTGGTTTTTAGTCGGCTCTCTAATTTGCCACCTGTTGCACGAGGAGGGAGGTATTGCATTCAAGACTGTATGCACTTATGTGTTTACGTTTGTGTTGTATTTAAACCTTTTGCTTCACTCAGATCCCGGCGTGTGTCATTTATGATTTGAATCTACTCTGATATTTATTTACAAATTGTAATGCATTTCAATTTTCATATATATATAGTTAATTCTTTCTAATTTATAGTTAATGACACATTCTCTTCAGTTAATTGATGTTTATCTATTTAAATGAACTTTTTAAAGTGGAAAAGCCATCAAGTGGAACATTTTGGATATATTTGTGGAAGTTTGTTTATGGGATTAATTATGTGGAAAATTATGGAATTAAAACCTGATAATAAATTATATGCTGTTTATACAGAGGGTTCTGGCGATAGCATTTTTCTTATAGATATTGAGCCAAGGGGTATATGTATGAGATAATAATGTATGTTTACTTTGTCTTATTTCAGTGGAAGAGCCTTCTTTCCATGAATGGAGAGGTCCAGCTCATTGGTAACCGAGCAAGTATATCGTCTATGCAAGTGATTTCAAGAGAAGACAAATATGGTGCTCACAATTATCATCCACTTCCTGTTGCGCTCTGCAGAGGAAAAGGTTGAACATTTTGGATCTAAGTGTGGAATTTATACCTTAGAAATGTGATGTAGAAGAGTTCAGTTGTTCATAAAATTTCTCCCATAGCATTCACTGTTACAAGATACTATCAATTTTGGACTGCAGCTATGAGGACTTTGAATTAATATCTGGGATTAGGTGTGAACCATATTTAGGGGCTAAAATTTTTAAGTATCAGTAGTGGTCCCTCATCATATCAGACATAATCGGGGTCTCAGTGAGTTATCAGTGGCATGGATCAGTTGTTCATCAGGAGGAAGAGGTGTGCTCGTGGGATTTTTCTTAGTGCACGCTCCTCCATTCTTTCCTTTATTAAGTTTTCAAGTTTCATTTATCTGAGATCCATTTCAAAGTTTGAGGTGATATATCTGAATGAAAGTTTTAGTTGTTTGCAATGGCTGTATGATGGAACTCATTAAGTGTTTGCATAGATGGTCTTGGAAAAGAACTTTTAAGAATTATTTTTGTGAGTAAATTAGCTCTGCCATGATAGTTTTTGAAGCAGTGCTATTAACTTGATAGAATTGGGTCCAACTTGGCAAATCTAGTTGTTACATAAGAAAAACTCTGTTAAGGCTCCTTGAATGTGTTAATAATGGCTTGTATTATCCAAAAGTGGACAACAAAGGGTACGTTTAGAGATTTAAGGTAATTTTCCATGTTGGATGAATTACATTCTGTGAAATCCTACTAAGTTTTTATTGGTGTAAGTACTATCAATTCAACTCAAAACTGCTACAAAAGATTACAAAAAACTCTTACTGGGTCAAAATGGAGGAAACAAATGCTTAAGGAATTGCAAAAAAGTTCAGTGAGCACCCATTACACTTAGTGAGTCATATGCTAGCTCGTATTATGTTTTGATGGCATGTCTGATACTTGCTGTAAGAAGCTTTCATTGGAGTAATGAGTTACAAGTAGTCTGAATGAACACTTTTTGGTGGTAGGATATGTAGGAATGTTGGAAACCAGGAAGGGAATCGGTTAGAGAGAGGATTTGTGTTTTCCAAATCTTTGGTTTAATAGCCCTGAACGAGTATTTTAAACCTCTTTGGGCGTTTGTGACATGAAATTAACAGATTCTGAAATGTGATGCTAAAAGATATTTCTTTGACTGCGTAGTACTATTGTTTGGAGGAGGATAGTGAAAGGAAGATGAGTGAAAATTAAGACAAATGAAACATTTCTGCAAATAGCAAGTGTGAGGTTGAATGGGGTAACTAGAACTAGGATTGCTGGACATATCTGGCAGATTGTGGAACACATTGTGATGTTTTTTGCATAATTGAAGGGTAAATTTTTTGTAACTGGGAAAGAGGGAGGAAAAGGTTGAGAAGTTAATATGGAATCGGAAAAGTTGGTGAATATGATCTTGATATTGACACATCACTGTCATCTATGATAAAAAGTATTAGTGTGCTTGTCAATACTCTTATTTAAAGATACATCTTGTATATGGACATATTCTTCTGGATTATTGCTGTCCATCAGATACAGGTTTTACTGCGAGTTGTTTGATTAATTCTTATTTGAATGTGGTAATTTTTTTGCAGATGAAATAACAAATTTTATCATGGTACCAGCACATTTTGTGTATTTTATCAATCAATTTTATAGTACTATGAATGAATTCTTGTGTGTTTCAGGCATATTCATGTGGGATGTCGAAGGAAGGCAGTACTATGATTTCCTCAGTGCATACTCTGCCGTAAACCAAGGCCACTGCCACCCAAAAATTGTGGAGGCTCTAACTGCTCAGGCTGATAGACTAACTTTAACATCACGTGCATTCTACTCGGATGCCCTCGGCGAGTATGAAGAGTATGCTACAAAATTATTTGGATATTCAAGGTTACTGCCCATGAACACAGGTATGGTACTCCAACAACTTTCTTCAGCATCATCTTCCTTTAGTCTTTTGCAAAATCATTATTTTGCCACCTAATACTTAGTTCTCTTAAATTAAAGATAATTCCAAGTTGTAAATAAATTTAGATATTTATATACTATATTGTCAACAAATAATAAGTTGTCAATAAACTTGTCCTTTGGCCTCTGATTGAACTACTTTGCTTGGTGTTTTTATTTTGAGGTTGGGCTGAGTGTTTTTTTTTCCTTTAGGATTTAAATTTCCTCGGGTAATTTATATGGTTTCTTATCAATAGACATTTACAATATTTGTATTGACGCACTCCTGTGGACAGTACTTTTTGATACTGATTGCAGGGAATTCATAACTTACCTTTATATGATGGGATATTGGTTGTTGGCTTTAATGGTCACATGACGGAAATGTTACAGAAAATTGCATTCATTTGCTCTATTTTTTGGATTTGTAACATTCTAAAATTTCATTACATCTTGCCTCATTAATTGTTAATATATGTGCTGTGGGATTTATGAAAATGGCAATTGCTCCACATAAGCAGGAGGCAAAGTTTTCTGTTTTCTTGATGAAATTTTTAGTGGTGTGAATGTACGATATATATCCTAATAATGCTAAACAGTCAATCTTATCCCAAGTGTTCGTTGATATTTTGATGTTATTTCTATGAGTATCTACCCAGAACATTTTTAACAGGGCTATCTCTTCTATCTTTTTAAATTGCATACACGTCATTATTATTTAAGGCCTTATTTTGAATGACAGGATTTTCATTAAAATTTATCATTGAACATCAATAAAAAGTTTTTATAAATTCATTAACCTACTGTGGTGCAGGTCAAACGAAAGTTATGTGCCCCTGCTAGATCTTTCTGTTCTAATCTGTTTAATGGGTGAAGTAATTAGCTGCTCATTGAGGGTATTGGTGAGTCTAGAAATTTAGGGATTCTATGAGGACCAAATGCTCTTCAAAGTTATTTTGGTGTTCTTAATTCATAAATGGAATAAAATGGGTAGGAAAGCAGTGAACATTTTTTAAAATTTTAGTGGTGAACAGAAGGTAGTGTTTAGTGATTATTAATAGTGGCCTAATAGACTTGAGATCCTGAGATATTATACAAAATTGAAGTAATGATATTTCCACCTATAGACTGAAAAAGGGGGTCGTAATTTTTGTACCATACCACATCATGAATACTAAGTAAATATAACACACTAAGTAAATGTTTTATCAGGTCTACTGATCAAGGTTATGCCTGGCATATTTCTGGATGTTCCATATAAATATAACTTTGTTAACATCCTGGTGATAATGCTGTTGAAAATAACTTGCTGAATTTGAACATTCAATCTTCCTCCCATTCTTGTGTGTGTCTGATTTCACCTCCTCCTTGGTGAAATCCTCTCAGTTCCATGATTGGTGCTGTTGTTAGATAATGTTCATGAATTACAATTGTGCTTATCAATTTTTGGATAAATGGGGAATTTGTTGTCCGTTGACTTGAACCAATGATTGCATGACACATTTTTGTGTGGTGAACAGTAGTTTTTTAAAAGTGAAAACTGGTCTTGGTCATCTTAAATATGTATATCAGGCTGTTATTTGCATATTATTGTGCTTAAGGAAGCATCTTTTTTCCTCAGGCGTGGAGGCTGGCGAGACAGCATGTAAATTATCCAGGAAGTGGGGATATATGAAAAAATGTATTCCCGAGTATCAAGCAAAGATATTATTTGCAGAAGGAAATTTTTGGGGAAGAACCATGTCAGCCATTTCCACATCAAATGACCCCTCTTCCTTCAAGGGGTTTGGTCCATTTATGCCTGGGCTTTGTACGATACCTTATAATGACCTACAAGCATTAGAGGTAAGAAAGATTGCATCTCTTTGATGTATTGGTTGTGAGTATCATGGAAAGTGTGGAAACTAGGTATTAATTAAAATAATTACATTCAGGCCTGTCATGTTATGTCTGGTTAATACTAACTGCAAGATGCTGTTGCTTTTATGTTTACTGTGAGTTTGAGTTCTATATGCATTTTACATCAGATTTTTGGTTATTTGATGTGAGTGAGAGTCAGATTAATGGGGGACTTTTTTCCTCAGGTGTGAGTAAGATTAATGTGGGGAATGTATTAGCATCTGCTTTCATACTGAGAAAGTATTTAGCCAGAGATTTGAAAACCAGACATCATTGTGATTGGTGTATTTTTTTTAATTATTCATCTAATGTACAGTGAAGTATTGAATATGGCTTTCGTTGTAGATTTATGATCTCTGCTAGAAATGTAAAATAAGGACAGATATTCATGGCTTTGATGTTTGACCTTTCTGACAAAAGGCACCTTTTATAATTTTAAAGAGTTTAATAATTGGAGTGAAATATAGTTGTTGGTGCCATCTAGTCTTTATTATCTTTGGTAAAGTGAAACTAATACTAGCCCAGGGAACCTATAGGCCATTCTACATGGTGCACACAATTGCAGAATCTGTACGCACATACTTGCATTTCAAATTGCATCATGGAAAGTGTTGAATTGCTAGAACACATGCTAGAATGTGTGAACATGAGATGGTCAAATAGTCCCTCCTCTAATTCAGTTACTATCGCATGCAAATGTTAAATTGTGCAATTTGGTGCTCTGTGTAAACTGGGCTTAAGACTCTGAACATGTGGAATGGTTATGTGCATAGATTAATTACTATAAAAATACATGCTTTGCTGTACATCTGCATTTCAATTCCCCATATCTTTTGAGAGAATAATGCTGTGAATCTCAAAGTTTACGAAGATTGAACGATTGTCAAAATGCATATTTAATCTGCATGAGATGAATTGTCTTGGTTGAGCCTCAAGGTTATGTACATACCCTCATGTTGGGATGTTTGAAATCTCAGTTAATTTGGATGTAGGTTATTGAGACTGTATGTACTGGATTCTTATGATAAAATCTATAGTTTTTTCCTGCCCATAAGATATATTTTTAGTAATTGCAATCTAAAATTAGTCAGCATTACAATAGCTGAGGGTAGAGCTGTGTTTTCATGCTTCCCATATTGCGTTGCAGTAAAAATTGCCCATCATTTGTTTATGGGATGCCGTGGTGGTGAACTTAATAACTTGCTATTTATGGAATTAAACAATCTCATTTTCTTCCAATAAATTGTTAAAATTTTTGGATTTGAATTATTATGAATGTGTTCTTCTAAAATCTATTGCTAAAAATCATAGTGCATCTTGTAGGCTGGGAGATATGATAATTGATCATTTGATGAAGCAGTTAATATTATTCATGGCAAATTCACTCGGCCGCCCACTATATGTATGCGTACGCATTTTGAGGTTCTTGTTAAATCCATCTAAATTTTAAAGTCTACTTTTCTTTGGTGGACTTGGACAGTAATAATCTTTTTGTTTCAGACTGCTTTACAAGACCCTCTTGTATGTGCCTTCATGGTTGAACCAATACAAGGAGAGGCAGGAGTTGTTGTGCCATCTGAAGGATACTTGCGTGGTGTGCGAGAACTCTGTACCAAGTACAATGTTTTGTGGATTGCTGATGAAGTGCAGACTGGGTTGTGCCGAACTGGGAGGCTCTTGGCTGTTGACCATGAGTGTGTGAAGCCAGATATTCTCTTGTTGGGGAAAGCTCTATCAGGAGGCCTTTACCCGGTATGAGTAATCATTTCTCATTTCTGTGGCTTTTCATTTGAGCATATGCTTTTCATAGTAAGTGTAGTGCTCATTGCATTTCAGTCATCTTTATGAATTTCTGTCATTTGTCAGTTGCTTGTTAGCATTAGCTAATCCTTGTTTATCAATTCCTTTTGGTAATTGTGTCAACTCGTAATGCTCAAATCTTCCTCAGTTGATTGGGCGTGTTAGATGTTGCTGGATTGCTTAGTTTAAGTGTGGGTCACTCCTCTCCTTATGTAAGGAATTGGTATTTGCGTTGCCTGTCTGTGTTTTTATGATTTGGTGTTCATACTGTACGAAAGACCATTAATAGAAGGCACAAAAACTTTTTTTTTTAATTTCCCACTGTATTCAATTTTATCCCCCCTTGTTTCCATGTCCAGATTATATCAGGTGGATGATCGACCTCCACTTTATTATCCTTGGCCTTACTTCAGAGCACTTTGATGATTGCTCCCTTACTTATTAAAAGTTCTTATGACTTCCTAAGAAAAATTTTTCTCAGCCCAGGATGAGCATACAGTTAGTAAGCTTCTACGTAATTACTTCAAAGCTGTCAATTGTGGTATTTAGAATGGTCACTTATTGTGCAAGGAAAGAATGAATTTTTGTACCTATATGTTCGGCAATGTATCTCTCTTATTTTATCACTTCAGACCTAGAGATGTAGTGTAATATCAAAATGATATTCTCTGTATTGCTTTGAAACACACCTCTTCTGAATTCCTCAAGTATAGTGTATAGCCTCAGTCTCTCTAGGGGCTACCAACCTAATATCAACCACTCAACAGTTAACTTGATGTCTCTTTCTCTGTCTTTTTTAGAGAATAGTTTTTGCAATGATGATGGACTGTCCTTCCAAGACCAATTATTCAGAGAATGCTTTGACAGATTATAATGAAACAAATGTTGGCACACAGCCCATTCAATGTTCTGTTGAATGGTTGTAATTACAATTTTTTCATTTTTGCTGTAATTTTGTTACTTGCACAGGAATGAAAAAGCTCCAAAAGACTTATATTATCGAGTTTTACTTTTTACTTATTATGATTTTGGAGCTTGTAGCAGAAAGTTCAAACTTTACCGAATTACTCTATAATTACTAGTGGTTCAATGGTCGTCAGATTTGAATACAAAATTGCCTCAACATTTTTACATGTATTCTGAAAATTTCAATTGTTTAACTTTATTTATTAAAGATCCCTTGTTAAATTAGCAAAATAACTTTATTTTCATTTGTTTGGGAGATAGGAACATGGGCGTGACACAGTTTCCTTTTTCTTTAATTCTGTGTTATGATCCCAATACTACTGAAAACACAAAACTGAAGTAATAATTTATAGTTATTTTTCTGTGTACGTTTCACATTTTAGCAAGGCTTGTGTGTGTGTTCTGCCAGCGATGTGAACTCGTTATCACATGGAATAAACAGTTCTTGCTCTGACATAATAGAATTTCTTAGCTAAAATCTGCTGCTAATTCAGGAGTGATTTCAAACATGCTGAGTGCTCCTTAACCATAAAAAATACTGTATTTTTTGTTAAGCATGTGAACCTTAAAATCATTACAGTGCCTCTGCTTGCTATCCTTAGGATCTAGGTTGGAATGTTTTATTGTTATGGCCTGGTAGGTGATTATTATTGCAAAGATATGTATTATACATGAAGCTGAGTGTATACAAGCCTAATCTGGCCCTTAATCGTTCATTCTGTTAAGCTTTCAGTGATGCTATTTCAGTAAGACTATTTGCTTTGGAAATCAGTGTGTCTACTTGTTGTATTTTGTTTAATCCACATTTGAAAATCATCTTCCTACATGGTATTTCCATTTCCAATACTTCAGGTGAGCTGATACATTATTTGGCTTGCTCCCCTGTGAAGTTAGATGTTCAATGTAGATTTTTCTGTATTTTCTGGTCGTCTTGTAATATGTAAGAGATGCTTGACGTAGTATTGATGGAGTGCTGACTTTGGTTATCTTTGTGGTGTAATTAAACTTTCTAATTTCAGGTGTCTGCAGTTTTGGCTAATGATGATATAATGCTTTGCATAAAGCCTGGAGAGCATGGCTCAACATATGGAGGGAATCCACTTGGTGCCAGGGTTGCGACTGCAGCTCTCCAAGTCTTGCTTGAAGAGAATCTCAGTGAGAATGCTGAAATACTTGGCACAAAGTTCAGGGGAGAACTCCGAAGGTGTTTACCTCAAAACGTTGTGCCAACCATTCGTGGCAAGGGACTTCTTAATGCTATTGTCATTGATTCAGGTATGTATTTATGTGAAAATGGCTCTGTGTTACCTGTGGCACAAGGTAAAAACATAGTTTCATTAACCTTTAACAAGTTCAACACGCAAGGATGTTCTGGAACGTCCCATGGGTGCTATTTGGTGATGCAGGACGTTCTAGAACATCCATGTTCAAGGCATTCTTTATGGCCAGCCAGCGGACTCGAGTCACTCCAAAGGAGATAGCAATTTCGCTGGCGTCATAGCTTAGGCTTCAACCGTTTCTACGGTGTACTGCATTCTGGAATGAGTTGTTTAGTTACATAAAGGCAATGTTTTAAACTTCTTCGATATTTATGTTTTGAATCGTTTGATTATAAGTGTATCTTTGTTATTTTTGTCATTTTTTTTCATTTTTGTTCATTAGATTTGATTTAACAATATCAAGTCGACAACTTATATCGTTGGTGCGTATAAATCAATCCATAAAATTAATTAAGATTTTTGAATCTGCAACGAAATCTACAGCATTCTACCATACTTGGTTATACCGTTTCTACAACATGCGAAGTCACTGTTTAGGTGTTTGGTAGGGGGTGCTATGGGATCTGCTCATATACGTATCTTTCTACGTCCACAAATTTTATTCAATCTATTGACACATATATTCCTTATTAATGGAATCTATACTGTAATAGAGGAAAACAAATAGTTAAAATATAGTGATTGATATATAATGCATTAGTAATAATAGCAAATAATAAAAAGAAAAAATCTTTCTATTGACAGTTAATTGTCAGTTGCTCCCGGGTGTCCAAAGTATTATGATATCAGTTTTCTATTACCAGTTATAATTTATTAGCTTCCCAGGTGGCTTTTTTTCATTTTGTATTTATAATGTGGATATTACTGTTGAAATCAATTAAATTTTTATGATTATGTCTTCCTTGTATTGTAATTTCTTCGTCTTTGCAATTGTGAAGCCCTTTTTCGCCATGGTTTCATAGCAGATTGGTGATCCATTTGTCAGGGTGTACAAACAAGAGTGCGCAGTCTCTTTGATATCTATGCATGTCTTCGTATTTAGGGGTGGAGGTAAAATTGATAGTACACTTTCCTTTCGAGAGGCTCTTTTTTCTCGGACCCTTAAATTTTTTACTTTTAGAGCGGTAAGTATGGGTCCTTCGAAATATATCCGTTTCCGAAATCCGAATTCCGCGTCCGAATATCGCTTGAATTTGACAATTTTATACTATTATCATGGGGTCACTGGTGATAATTATATAAATCATAATTATAATATAATAATAAAAATAATAAATAAAAAATATAAAAAATAAATTATATAAATAATAAATAAAGACAAAAAGTGATAAAAATCATCATCAGTAATTAAATTATGTGGAAACATTGGCTAACTTTGATTTTATGCAACTATATATTCTATTTTCTGTTTGGAAACCTTTGTTTGTATTTTTTGGAGGGTGGGAAGTACAAAGAAACACTTAGGGAATTTTGGTATTTAGGGAAAGAGATAATGGGGAAGTTAAATATCAAACACTAGGGTTGAAATTCGTCATGAGAAAATCATTTGACTTGACCGGGATTCGAACCCGGATCTCCCAATTGCTGGTCAGGTGTGTTAGCCAGTTACACCACCAAGCCATCTTCTTTCAAAGCAAATTTTGAGAGGGGTTTATGCGAACAAGATGTTCACGCCTCGTCTACATTGTAGCACATGGGGCAAAGTTGTGCTTACAAAGCCACGGTCGTGGTGGATAAACCCAACATTGTCGTTATTAAAACGACGAAATTGACAAATTTCCAATCATATGTTTATGCAATGATTGGAAATTAAGTATCAAAGATTGGGTACAGCATTGGAGAAAGTGGTGGTGAAAGATGCAGTCCCATTTCACCTTCTTTGAGGTGAGTTATAAGGATAGGGCATAGTTGAATGAAAGGATGTATGAAAAGGAAAAAAGTGAATTCATTGAGTTTGAGACGGGTATGTGAGAGCAAACATTTTAAGTGTGATTAAGAAATTTAGAACTTGCGAGAGTTACAATTTGTTTTTTTTGTAATGATGGAAAATGACGGAAAAAAATAATTTAATGGCTGTGGATAGTGTAAATATTTTAGATTATCCACTAGCTCACCAGTCATTGCAGCACTCCTGGGAACATTTCAGGATGTTAGAAGAAAGAATAATATTTTTTTTTAATTCTAATCGGAATCAAAATCTAAAAGTCTTAATATTGAAATTAAACTTGAACTGCATGATTATTGTTTCTGATGACATAGGAGAACTCTGATTAATGTTAAAAATACTATAGGAAGTATTTTTTTACAGCCATCATAGGTCTGTTTTCTCATGTCATAAACTAATGCTTTTATAATGTTGATACTTTAAACTTAATCGCTAATTTCCTCAACCAACTTGAAGAATGTTGAACACAACTGCTTAGACAATTCATGCTCTGTGGATAAGTGTCCTTGTATGAGTAGCTTGTAGTATCTAAAGCTGACTACTTTGTTGTAAGTGCTGGAGTTGCGGGGGAAACTGGGAAAGATGAAGTGTGATAATTGAACAAGGCAAGCAACTAAATGAGTAAAATGTTTTCTTATTGAACAAAGAGAAGAGTCATTTGCTTTAAAGAAATGTCTTAAAATTTTGAGATTAGGTAGCATTTACATATGGAAAAGAGTATCAAGATGTACATTGTTATAATTTGTGTTAGCTGGTATGTTTGAGAATGTGGAAATGGGACAAATGTTTTGTGTTTGTCATATGTATTTATTATCCCAGTCTCTCTTATAGATCTCTATTCATCACTGGGGTCATGGTTATTTAGAATATTTCATACATATAACCATGAATCGTGCCATAACTAGACATTGTGCGGCTGGCCCCAGCTGTGTGGTTGTCCGTATTGAGTAGATAAGTTGTGCATATATGCTCAAAAAACAGTGGTATCAATTTATATATTGTTGCTTTTCCCTTTTGTTTTATCTTAACCTAGCCATGAATAATTATGAAATGCTTGGCAATTTATTTAGCTCTACTGTTTGAATTTTGTATGAAAGGCATCCTATGTGTATCAAATTTCCCCAGCAAACACACTTCTTTCAACAAACCAAGACTTCATCTATCACTCCCTTCCAGACAAATTAAAGACTGGTCTTTTTGTTTTTTTCAGATGTACTCTAATAGCCTGGTTTGGAAATATTCAGTGAACAAAACACAAGTATATTCATGACGCATTCCTAAGTGGAGTGCTAGATACATATAAGTGAAATCATGACATATCTGCTGTGTGTTTATCTGCGAGTTACTCTCTATAAATGTTTTATGTGGCTCCTACCCAAGTATCTATGGATTAGGTCCTATGGGATGAGGAGAAGTCAGCTAATGTTGATTGGTTCCATTGTTTGTCTTTTTCGTTACAGAGCATGATGCATGGGATATTTGTATTAAGCTGATGGAAAATGGTTTACTCTCCAAGCCTACTCATGGTGATATCATCCGCTTTGCTCCACCTCTAGTCATTGATGAAGAGAATTTGAACAAATGCATTGAAATCATTGTAAACACAATACTCAGCCTTAAATAATGGAATGGTTTTGATGCCACTCATGTGAAAAGGCACTCTCCTTTGAATGTTCCCTCCAAAAAAAATCAAAAATATTTTGATTTAAGTAAGTTCCCTTTCTGCTTCTTTTTATTTATACTGTGGGCATTCTGATTGAAACCCAGTCAATTGTGTGTTATAGTCAAACTTTTGATACTTACATAACAAATGATGCAACTGTGATATTTAAACAGTCCGTATTTTAGTCTTCATTCATGTATGAGAATAAATGGATTATTTTTTTTCCTAAATTGCCAGCATCTATTAATATATTTTTTGCCATTTTATAGGTTTGCATTTAAGATTTTGTATTTTTGTTTTTTGTTCTCAGGCCTGTGCTTGAAGTCATTTTACCTTATCATAATCAAAAATTGTCATCAGTGATAAAATGTTATTATACCATTTACAAATAAAACCATTTTTGTCAAATAAGTTATTGCTTTTCTCGGGAATGATACCTTAGTAAATCTTCATCCTATATTTTTTTAACTATCTTTGCTGGAATATATTTGATAATAAGAATCATAAAATTGCGTATTCAACTCATTAAGTTAGTGACACAGTCGCAGCAGTTTGAATGTCATAGTTTTGTCATGGTCTTAATTTGCAAGTAGTAAGTAGGGTGTGATACTAGCCAATCACGCCAGTAATTGTAATTGCCTAACTGCTTGGAGACAGTTGAACTGTAATGACTGTAAGTAGTTATTTGCACTAACAAAATGAGAATTGTAAAGAATAACTCTGTAAATTTGCATGCAAAGAGTATTACTTAAGTCTATTATTAGAAAATCTCTGTTGGTCTAGTGGAGTGGCCAGTGTTGTTTTCTTAAAAGCTAGGAATGAGAAAAGACATATGGAGTCCTTAGAATGGTCTGATAAGTGCAGGTCAACTGGGACAAAGTCATGTTTAAATTTTTTTCAAACCTTGATACCATGCAGATAAGGTTTGTATTTAGTATAATGCTGTGAATACCTTTCACTGCTGCAAAAATTAATACTGAAAGGTTTGAAAAAAAATTCCATTAAAACTTTTTAGTAATCCATTATTATTGATATTGATTAAAAAATTAGTGCAATGGTGGAGTTGTAATTAACCCCTGGCCACTCTTCAGCAGCAATTTTTTATTTTGAAAACTTTTTGTCACTTCCATTTTTATATACAGTAACTGATAACCTCCAATGCAATGCAAATTCAATAATGCAATGCAAATTCCTGACCTCATACTGCTCGGGTAGTTTTTATGGAGTGAAAAGCCATATGATGTGAATTTAAGCCAATTATGTGATAAAATTGAAACTCCACTTTATACTTAGATGTATTTAATTTGCCCATGGTAGAAACTTGAGACAATTAGTTATGTGCTTGATCTGGGAGAGTTTGAAGCTTTAATTTTCAAAGCTGGGATAAGTTTGACCTGAGTGTGGCTTAGAGATGGTATTTTACAGGTGGTATATATATATAGAGATGGTATATTTATTTTTCTATTATGTTATTAATGTATATATGCTGAAAAACTGGTACATATTTGTCTTCAACTCCATGGAGTTTTTCTGTCAAAATTTTGATATTAACACACTCAATGCGGATGTCTTAAATTCAAGGCATGCCGTTCTTGCCTTAGATGCTGACACCTTGAATTCAAGGCATCGGTCAGTTATGTTTCTCGGCCTGCGATCTATTCCCTCTTTGGTGGCTAGGCTTCTCTCTTCTCAGCAACTCCGAATTTTTTTAATTGTCGATTATTGAATATATTGTTAAATATATGATATTAAACATCCAAAGAAGTATTAATAATTTTTTAAAAAATTTCTGCAAGGCAGGAAGTTTTGCAAATTTTTTTCAGCATTGAGTGTGTTAAGCTTGAAAGCCTAATGTGATGTTTGACATGAAAATGATGTGCTGAAAACGCATTGTCATCATGTTGGCTGTACCATCATGTCACCTCACAACATCTATAAGGTGTAAGGTAGGGCTGCCAACTCTTCAAGAAAGTAAACAATGAACGAAGAGGAAGAAGTCATAGGGTAAATTTCAATTTATGGCGGAAAAAATCCAGGGTCAGATTATATACAAGGTCATATTACATATTATTATATTTGGTATTTGAATATTTTTGAGGCATTGGATTCATGATTCCATCATACTCTTGGCTTGAAAATTCTTAGACCTTTGTGAATAAGGCTCTTAAATTACCAAATGGAACATTATTTTTACTCTTTATCCTTGGTGCTGACAGTAAGTAAGCAAAGATAAACTGTTTAATGCTAGCTGGCTGATGGGTTAATGCAATGAGAAAGTCAAAGTAAGTTTTATTTTATCAAGTTAAGACACTTTTGGATTGTATTTTAGATTTATCTGAGCATGGGCATAGCCAGGAATTGTGTTAAGGGGGCCGGTGGGACAGGATATCTATCAGGAGCTATTGATTTAGTCAGGGACAGGACTATGTCCTTGTAGCATAT
This sequence comes from Ceriagrion tenellum, assembly GCA_963169105.1. Lineage (NCBI taxonomy): Eukaryota > Metazoa > Arthropoda > Insecta > Odonata > Coenagrionidae > Ceriagrion > Ceriagrion tenellum. Next base: position 62,291,170 of record OY720635.1, read on the forward strand.
TTGTTTGAAGATAAGGTGTATGAAATTTGGTTGCAAAAGCTCTTTTCTTAGTAGGTGCAACATTTTTTGAGCTGGTTAAATTCAAGTGCACATTAACCAGGTCTGACTATACATGAGGTATAGAGATTATGAAAGTGCCTCTGTCGGGCTCCATCAAGCATATTTTGTATGAAATGTCTCCTCCTGGGGAGGTAGCAGCCCTCCTACTCAAGAAAGGAGTATTTATCTCTGTATGTTTAGCGAGTTCTAGAAAGGCACTCAAGGGCCAAGTTTGATTCTGATATCGATAAGATAACATATTAGTTCCCTCGATGAATGAGATTAGGGAATATGAAGGGTCAATGAATGGGAATTATGGAAAGGAATAAAAGTATGTGCATACATGGTGCATTCATCCACCTAGGCATGATAGCTTAAAAATATGATTAGCACAGTGTCTGATAGGTTTTCATTATATGCTCCTTTTCTATTGTACCAATTGAGTACTCAACAAAATCATGGAAAGCACCCATAAAATTACATACAGTTTAATATATTATGCGTGTGACACCTTTCATTCACATAACTCTAAATTCATTTTTATCTTAACAACCTCCATTGTATGCACAGAGGAGGCTCACAGGGTACAGTTGAGATGTTTGTCCTCATTCCCTGAAATGTTGAAATTTAGAAGAAATCGTAGATTTTCATACTTTTAATTTCTACGGACCTTGGTTCAGGAAAAAAATGACTCAGCCGAAACCATGGTCCAAATAAATAAAAACCGATGAAATCAATCTTTTGCATCTTGTTTCAACAAGATGAACATTAAGGCATCCACAAAATCAATTACGAAACATAGCCTAATGTTAATAGGCATCAGGCAAGATTTTGATTGTAGATTACTGCTCTCTTTTCATTTAATTCATCGGTTGTTCAATCCTATGATTGGTTGACTGCAGTCCTCCACCTTTCGCCATTTAATGATAATTTCCTTACATCCTGGTAGCTCTTCCTATGTACTTTCCTCTTTATTTGGTCCATGTAATTATTCTTTTCCCTCTATTTTACCTTCTGTTGTGTTCCCCACAAACCCATTATGTCTCAGGGTGTGTCCAATCGATCTGGTTCTTCTTTTCTCATGGTGCTCCATGTGGTGCTCTCCTCTTTTATTCTTCCGTACACTTCATCATTTCTTATATTGTCTGTCCATTTTATCTTCAGCATCCTCCTCCAGCACCAAGTTTCAAAGGCTTCTTGTCTCTTCTGGTCAGCTTTTCCAACAGTCCATTCTTATGATCCATAGTGTGCCATGCTCCACACGAAGGTTTTCATGTACTGTTACCTGGTTTGTAGCCCTGTTTTCCCTATCACAGCTGTTGTCTTTTTCTTAGCTTGCGCTATTCTCTGCTTGATGTCCATTGTTCTTCCATCTCACATGATGGTACTCCTGAGAAAGGTGAAGGAATCCACTGGGTCTAATTTCTCTCCTCTCTGGGTGACTCCTTTGTGTTGCAGAAATTCAACATTTTTGTTCTCATACCTATTTCCCATTAGAACTGCATACCCTGCAATTCTCTATCATTATGTGATGACTGAAAAGATGTATATGGATGAGGGAATGATGAGAAAAATCAAAAATGTTTTGAAAACATTGGGCTAGGGGCATGTGTTTGTCCATTTTAAGAGGCCAACAATCAATGCATCAATTTATTTAAGTCATTATGTTTTTTGTTTATGTGTATATATTTAGTTTAATATGTGATATTTAAGGACTTGAGGGTTACACCAGAGTTACCCTAACATTTATATCCTATATCTAACGGCAGAATGAAATAAATTGGTTCAAATTGACCGACCCCTGCTCTCCTCAATTGGATAAAAAAATCCTTTTATAATATTAAAAAAAATGGAATGCTCAAGTTCTCTCATATCAAATCTCCTTTTTGTAAGGCTTTATGTATCTCATTGTTAATTACCGGAGAGGAAATATTATAATAGGAATTTTGGATTCTATGAATGGGGGCAGATGAAATGAAGGGGTTACATGGGACTCGATGTAGGACCAGTAGTATTATAAGGGTAAGTTCAAAGACGGCCTCACAGCATGAAGGATTACTGTCTTGGAAAAAAAGTGAATGTAATTTGAGGACCTACTGGACAAAGGTCCATTCCATGATTTTGTTAACTTTTGTTTGTTTAAATTTGAGAAAGCACTCCCCAGTAATCAAAGTCCCTACATTTTTTGACCTACAATGATTTTGGCTGTAAAATTATGATTCTCAAAACCTTGAAAAATGACAATCAGAGTATTGAAACAATGGTCAGTGAAAAAATAACCCTCCTTGTTATCATTGGGTGGAATCACTGGACTTGACCTCTTATGTTTGTTGAGATGAATCAATCGCAGGAATGTGAATGCCTCCAAGTTCATTGTAATGTGGTGAGCATTTTATGGCTGAACTTCTCGTCTTGTGTGGCTGTTGGCATCTTCAGGGGCAATTTATTGCTTAATTTCTACTCCGTTTCAGGAGATGCTCATTCCCTACTAATTAAACTCTCCCCACTAATTGAAGTCTATATTTTATGACCAACAGTGATTTTGGCCCAAAAATTATGATTCTGATAACATTGAAAAGTGACTATCAGACTGTTGAAACCATGGTTATAATAGTGAATAAAAATGCAACTTGTTATGATTGGGTGGAATCACTGGACTTAACCTCGTATGTTTGTTGAGATGAGTCAATCTCAGGGATGGTATAGAGACTTCCAAGTTCAGTGTTATGTGGAGAGCATTTTGGAGCTGAACTTTTCGTCTTGTATTTCGTTGGTGAGCATCTTCTGGAGCGATTTCTTGTGGAATTTTTACTGCATTCCAGGAGATGCCCACTCCAAATTGGGGCGAAATTATGAACACAAAATGTTCACCCAGCTGCTCAACTCGGAATTCTCCGTAATGCTGTCACCAAGGGCGTACCCGGAATCTGAATTGGGTGAGGGGAGGGTAGTAGTGGGGGAAATGACTCATTTTTAGGTTTAGCAAAACTTAGTGGAATTCCGCTAGAGGAGAACTGGAAGTCAACGGGGGTGAATCTAGGATCAATGAACAGGGACGGGGAAAGGTACCGATGAACTCCCGGTGGTACTGCTGGGGGAAGACTTTATAGCATTCTATAAGGCCAGTTGCAGGAACGACACATATGTATTGAATAGAGTTATGGGACCCATAAGCCATAGCATCCATTCAGTATGCTTTCCAGAAACATTTAATACATTTATCGGTTTAAAAAATGGCTTCATAACTTATGGAATGGAGTTGGGAGATGCATAAGTAGCCAACATGGCGAACGTGCGATGAACCGCTTGGAGTTTTAAGTACTTGATAAAATAGTTATTTTGAGACGAATGGGCAGTTTGTTCTCTCTGACTTAATAATTATTCCGCGCATTGGCAATTATACCTAGGACAAACCATGATTAATTTTATCTAGCGACGGAAGATTAGATCAAACATGCGAAGTATTTAACTCTTGGTTGATACCTAAGTTACGAAACTGAAATGTGTGTTCCTGCAACCCGATAATTTTTTAGGTCCATAACTTCATGGATCTTATAACTATTGGTTCTATAACTGTACGTTCTTACCACCGGCCATTAGAGTGGCAACAGTGTTTCTAACTTCCTATTCATCATTTGTTTCGTTCGCTACAAGATCAAGTTTGCCATTTCATCAATGGAAGAATAATGCTCGAGTATACTTATCCCTTAAAATCGCTTAAGCACTGCACTTTTTGGCTGCCAATGCAAAACAGCCGTCAATACCAAATCCCATTCTTAATTCCGGTGGAAGGTAGAACCAAACCATTTTCATTTACTTCGGCGATTGTTTGGCAATGAGTGAATTGCATTTTCGTGACACTTATTGAGGCGATTCTTCAATTTTTTCTTGCCTGATTCGATACTTAAATTTGACAGATCGAAGGAATTGTATAATTATTATATTAAGTATGTAATTATTACTGATTCCGATGCGTGCGCAATACGTATTACATGTCGGCCGCCGCTTGATCTTTCTTTTATGAACGCAAAGCTAGATTACGATTTCATATTCTGCTGGGCAGCTAGCCATACCTGCACGATCGCGAACACAACTTGACGCAATTCTTTAGAGATCATTTTATTTTCTGTTCTAGATTTACTTTTAAACTTCTGGAGGGGGAAGGGCAGCTGCCCCCCCACCCCTCTGACCATCGCTTTTTACGCCCATGGCTGTCAGGAATCACCACGGAAGCCTTCGATTAACTTCATTACGATGGTCATCTGTTTACTCAGGTGCAAGAAAACTTTGCGGCAAAACCTACGAATCTTTTCTTTCGAGCAACGATAATGAAGAATCGTGGAATCTGTGTCGTATAACCCGCTCCTCCGAGAGATGGCGTAACTCCGGCATTGCTTCTTTTATCCTTGAGTTTTTGAGGTTTCTGCGCTGCGAGCGAAAGATAAAAAGATTCCGGAACAGATGGCACCATCGACGGACAAAGCAATTCCCACGGAATCGAGGATCGATCGAAGCAAGCCGTTTGAACCTTAGGGAGAAGGATTCATTCTCGTTGGGCACGGTTAATCCTTAATTCGACACCCCCAATTTTCCAATTCACAAAGCTCCCTGGTCGCTTTGGTCTCGCACGTGCGGCATCTGTTTCTTCCCCCCTCGCGGGCCAGATAATTCTCACGTCAATCATTCCGCTGTAGAGGCTTGCGATCAGTGGAGGCAGAAAGGGAATGTTGTGGCGACCTCTCTTCACTCCACTTCTCTCTCCCTATTAACTCAATCTCTCTCTTAAAATCAACTTTTATTTCTTACAAACCGCCGTTCTCTTTTTCTCGGCGTCGCTGCGATGGGGTAGGATCAAGTGGGGATCGCCGGAGTTCGCATTCGCGGCCGACTCCCGCGTGTTTACGTTTTTTTTATATTCTCTCCGCTCTCCCCATTTCGGCGACCGCAAAACACAATACTGAGGTGTGAGGGCGGCTGGTAAGTTCCGAGGAAACTGGCGCGCTGACTACTAGCATAGTGTGAGTTGTATGACTTTAAATTTCTGTACGAGGAAAGTATGGTCAACTCTTCTCTGGTTATTACACTTTCAGGAATTTTTAAGTGACGATTTATAAATTTGGAAATTAGGGATTTTAGGTAAGAAAACTTTATATGTAAAAAAAACTTGTTTATTCATTTTTATTTATACTCACAACCCCGAAAACAGTACAACAAAGGCCCTTTACATCGGGTGTTTTAACGTTAACAATAGACGGACACACTCACCCTTGTCCTGGGCAGATAATATTCTACCCAGGCGGGACTAGAACCCGTAACCATCGGTTTAGCAGGCGAGGACTTGACCCCACCGCCACCGATAAATTTGGAAACTAGGGATTTTAGGAAAGGAAACTATATATGTAAAAAAATCTTTTATGCCTCAGCGTACAATCTACCCTTCTTGATCCCATCCATTAAACCTATTCTCCCTCTTCCTCTTCCCCGCTTGCCCAACACACTTCCCTCTATCACTTTCTTGAGCAAACCCTAGCCCCTTATTACATCCTCCAGCCACCTACTCTGCCGATCTCAAATTTCCTTAAGGAGTGTCCTTTCCTCGCCCAGCAGACAACACTTCCTCGATAGTCTTTCTCTCCGTCCACCTCACCTTCTCCATCCTTCTCCACACCCACATCTCAAATGCCTGTAGCCTATTCTCGCCCTCCTTTCTGAGGGTCCACGTTTCTACCCCATAAAACGCTATGCTCCATATCAAGCTCTTCGCCAGCCTCTTCTTCATATCCGTATCAGTCTATATTTTACTTGCAAACTGACGAATCCTATACCAACAAATCCTTTGCATTGGCCTAGGAGAATGAAGTAATACTATTATTACCTGTCGTCTACTAGTGCGTCTGCCATTTTCGGCTCATCGGGAAAGGAGAGTTGTACGCACAATGGCAGAATAATGTTTTTTTTCCTTTCGCTGGTCACGTAGATCAGTCGAAAGCACTACACTGAGTGAAGGTAATGGTGAAAAACGACTTCATTTCATGCGAAAACACTAGTCTTCAAAATTGATGAATATGCCGTTCTTGAATACGCCACACGAGGCGGTCATGAGCCAACAATGGCGGGCTCGTCACGTGACTCGGTTTCGGCCAATCAGGTCCCTCGCTTGGCGGCAAAGCTTGCGGAAGAGAATGACCATACTTTCCTAATACAGAACATTATGTGAACTCTTATTTTCATTGGGTATTATTAACAGCTGATTATTCAAGTTTTTTTAACACTTAAGTGCCTGCGGCTTATTATTCTTCCTCTTCTCGAGTGGATCTGTCCTCCGACAGGTTTCATTTGAACTGCTCCCTCCATGTTGTTCCGTCCTGTGTTGCCTCGCTCAGCTCATCGTGCTGTAGTCTGCACGTAATCTCTCTGTCTCATGTCTGTCTGTCATCATGTTGTGTCTTCTTCTTCCTCTCGCCCTCTTTCCCTCAATCTTTTCATCCAATATTCTTTTCAGAGGGCAGTCTTTTCCCCGAATGTGTCCCATGCTTGTGTCTCTGGATGTGTCCATCCAGTTCGCTATCCTATTTCTTTCTCTTTCCTTAATGTTTCTTTTTTCATTAATTCTTTCCAGCACTTCTCACTTTATCACTCCAATTCATTCAATGAATCAATTTTATAATTACGTTTATGTATGAAAGAAACATACTTGTGTTTTTATAAACTTTTTTAATTATGTGGAAGTAGGTTTTATGCGTATTTAATGAATATCCCTAAGAAAGGGGTAGACCGCCCTGTATGGCTCAAAGTATAGCTGTTTCATCGTTTGTTTTGGAAGTTTTTCGAAACAATTGTTTAACTTCGACGAACTTATTGAAACACCAGGGTCTCATAGGTAGTCATTAATCGTCAGGGATTTATTAACCACAAACTATCTGGAGCATTATTTCATTATTACACGAGACTTCATTGAAGTCATGCTCGAGTAACTGACAATAATTAATTTCCAGGAGCATAATTTATTAAAATCACAGTGAAGTGCATAGTGCATGTTATATTTATGCTTCTGAATATGAATGAAAACTTAAGAAAACTGAATTATAGCCAGTCATTAAAACTGAATCTGTTAACTTATTTTCCTTACATTAGACTCTATTCTTATCTACAGATCTATTTGAGTATTATACCTGCTGATTGGTAGGTTTTTAGGTAGTACTTATCATAACGTTATAATTACTGGCATATCGTTCCGTTTCCCGTCCTATAGGTACTTAATCCCTCTGAAAAATTCTCATATCATCTCCATCTTCTTATGTCGTCCATAATCGGTCGATAAATGGAGAAGCTAACGTAAACAATAAATGTTCCCTTAAGCGACTTTTTGAAAATAATTCTGCGGAAAAGGTAACACCAACTCATTCTGTAGCAGAGACACTAAAGAGTATTCTTCCGATTTTAATTTTCTGATCAAGTTAATGTGTAAAAGGAACATACTTGTGTTTTCATGAATCTTTTTTCAAATTGTAGACTACGTCGCCTTCGGGCGTTAAAAAATATTATCCGTAAAGGAAAATATTTTTTTTGACGGAGTTTGAATAATTTAATGATGCTCGACGCCGAGTCTATTGGGCGCTTTAATACCGTCCGTCCACCGTTTTCATTTTCCGGTGGTGAAGCAAATTAAAGAGCAAGACGCTATTTCCGTGTGAATAGTGGTGAAAAGTTTGTCCTGAATAATTCATGCGTACAGACAACAAAGTTCATGGGCTAGGCGGTCATTGCGGGGCATTAGTCGTTGAGTGACAACATCTATGGCCGGCGAAGACGTGAAGTACACTCGGGTGCGGGGTGTTGAAAGAACTAAACGTGCAATTTGTGAATGATTCACACCATCTTTTTGCTCATTTTATTCTGCATATGTCCGTTGCAAATTAAATTTTCTCCACCTCTACTAAGTGATGTAGAGAGAGGAATGAAAAGGCGGTTTGTTATATTCCTCTTATCGTCTCTCCTATCGCTCTTCACTTGCAGTTCATGAAACAATCTTTCAATATCTCTGAACTACTAAATAGAATTGCAAAACTGGCAGAATAAAAAACTGGAGAAAATTATGCTCTGCTTTGAAATCGACCTTCGGGTTGTGAACCTATACAAACAAATCAGCTCGAGTGCATGAGATTTCTGCGCCGATTGCAGGTTTTATCTATTGGAGGAATTTGCCGGTGGGATAAGTCGAATTTTTAGACAGCCTTTTTGAGTCTCCCATGAGGTTTTGATTCACAATTCTACTCCTCTTGAATAAATTAATCAACTTTCGTGACAAACACAACATTCGCCAAGGCGTAAAAGAATGCGGTGCTTTTCACTAAGAAAGGGCTTAAAGGAGGGATATGGCTCACATCTCCACCCATTCTTTATTCCTCAAACAGGCCTTCATTTATGGGTTCTACTATTTCTGGCTCAGCTCTGTGAAAATTCACAGTCCCAAATTAAATTATATATTGATCTAAGGCTTTCCCGGCATATTTTCGTGTCCATCATGCCCTGGTGAAGATGGACGACTCGCACCACGAAACTCCGGTAAATATGGAGAGTTTGACCCGGTGGAAAACCCGAGTAAACTTCAAAATTATGTATTTACATATTTTACAGATGAATTTAATGCGCGACCGAGTTCACGACATGGGTGACGTCATCAGGAGGTTATTCTGTAACTTTTGTCGACGGTCGACGAGCACAAACTGTCTTCTTTGCGCCCTTAATTGATACTCACATGTATAAAATCTCTCGTGGACAACATGGCGGCCGGAGCTGTAAAACAGTCGGGATCGCTATCGAGCATCGATAAAAATTTGGGTTGAAGTGCGCATTAGGAGCGGTCACTTGTCAGACTTTTGGCTCTGACGGCGTTAGTTTTCTCTCGAGGTTTCCAAAATTTGCTGAAGTAATGCTATTTGGCTGAGTACTTTTACCCCAGATTTCGTGTATTTACTCCATAAAAAAAGCATTCGAAGCAGTGCCGAGGTTTGATTTTTGCTTTTCAAAGTTACAGTCACTCAAGATTTAAGATTGAAACGTCTATTGAGCCGAAAAAAATGTAAAATGGCCCAAAATAAGATGGTGTCCAGGCCTCGTATTAATTCCAAAAACAAACGAATAACTAAATCATACATGCCGACCACGGAGTATAGAGATACTTTTTTCTCTATACCCCTAGATATATGCATTATAACCCCTGCCATGTTATTCCGAGAAATTCATCCTTCTCCCAAAGCGCTCAGCGCGAAGGGCGTAGCAAGGGCGGCGATAATTGCCGAGGCGATCGAGAGAGGGAGTGCGTTTGCCGCATGTCGGATTCCGGGCAATTAAAAGCGGCGGGAAAATGAAGGCGTCCACCTCCCCTCCTTTCGCTAATTCAACATGATGAAGGTACTTTTGAGCAATTACACGGCATACTTTCTCCGGAAGATATCATTCTCGACGTCCGTCGCTCTTTAATAATACGGACATCGTTTCGTTTTCAAGCCGTTTTATTTTTATAAATGCACCACGAGAATAAAAACTCATCGGAGGAACGAGTACGAATGCGAGCCAGGGCATGAAGACTGCAAATCGAATCTTAAATGAGTGGCAATCATAATTTCCGAATGAGGTCAAAGAAAGGACTCGAGACCTTGGTGGCGGAACTCCAAATACATGCCTGTCATTCATTCATTTAGGGATTCTATCAACTGATTGGTACGTTTTTGGACAGTCCTTATCTTTAATTCGCAATTTCTGGGACATATTCTCACTTTCCCAGTTGTAAATTGCTACGCACTGAATCTGAATTCGTGGTCACTAAAATGAACTGTCTGGACTGAGGCATAACAGGATCGACAACAATTGAGAAAAGACAGACGCAGCTTTTGAAATGCATAAGTTCTCCCTCAAAGGAGTAAATATCACTTTATATAAAAAATTACAACATGCCCTTGGGTGAAATGGCGTGATACAATTATGGCGCGTTCTTGCACGAAGTCCATTTGATGAGAGCAGCGGCAAGGTCCTTTCGAGAGCCAGGGAATAGCGAAAGCGTTCGAGTGTCTGCGACGGTCAGGTAGCAAAAAGGGTCTGTCGTCGGCTACTCTCTTTTTAACTCCACCTCTCTTCCTCAGTATTCACCCCTCTATCACTCTATTCAGCATTCCCTCTCTTCTCAAAACGTCCTCCAGCCATCTCTTCTGCCTCCTCCTGGCCTATCCCACTATCTTCCTCCCATCTCCAACCGCATACGATTCCTCCTCGTTCGTCATTCTCTCCACCCTGCTGACGTTCTCCATCCATCCTTCTCCCCCCCCCCACATCTCAAAGGCCTCAAACCTATGTACATCACAGTACAGAGCCACACTCCATATTAGAGTCTTCACCAGCTTCTTCTTTACGTATCTTCTCCGACCCCCTCCGACCTTCTCATCATTTTCCACCTTTTTGAAAATGCTTCTTTAGCCTTGGAAATTCCACATCTGTAACAGTTGCTGAAGGTGCTCAAAAAGCGAATTTTTGCGATCCATTGCAGAGATTTTGAATGACAATGTTGAAATAGCCTGAAGATGCGTCTAACAAGGAGCATATTATAGCGTTATGCGGTGCTGAAGCATGGACTCCAAGAAATGATGACGAGAATAGGCTGAAGGGCGTTAGAGATGTGGGCGTGGAGGAAAATGGAGGAAGTGCGATTGTCGGCAATGAAGGAAAACGAGAGTTGCTTGGTCTGATGGATTAAGAGAGGAACATGCTTGAAGAAATTTGTAGAAGGCAGAGTAGGTCACTGAAACGGGTAATGAGGGGCGAGGCGATGCTGATGGCCGTGATAAGAGGGGAGGATGCTAGTCTAGCGGGGAAGGGAATAAAAAATATAGGCTTTATGAATAAGATCTTCATTTACGTAATACCCTTCGATCCGCCGCATGGGCGTGGCGCGGGGGGTGTTAGGACACCAGCCGTGTGACGACGTAAGGGATAAGGTTTTGGGAGGTGAAATGGTGACTTGTATTACGGGAGTGTATTTAGTGGAGCTCAGTTTTTATTGTGGTCGCTTATTGTGCGCGGAAAGAACGAGTTTTTGTCGCTATCTGTTCGGTAATGTATCTCTCTTATTTTATCGCTTCTGTCAGACATAGAGATGTAGTGAAGCGTCATGGTAATAATATCTGTGTCGCTCTGAAACAAACCAGTTCAGAATTTCTCAAGTATAGGATAAAGAGATAGAAGACGTATGACGAGCTGCAACGCAAAATGGGTTTTTGGTACGAAGACCTTCAGCTATAAAAGGCATTCTTACTTTCATATTAACCTATTCTTAACCATTTTATCACACCTAATGATAATTATGGACGCTTTGCTCGCTAGAAATTCCTGCGGATAGGAAATCCTCAGAATTCCTGCTCCAGATACCCTCCTAAAGATAGCGAATACCGTCCGGATTCCGCTTGCTTCCTTAAGATACCCTGAGGAGTGAGGGAATACCCCAAAAGCCCATTTCAGATTATGTAGACCGAAATTCGCTCTCATTCCGCCTGGCATGGTTCAGACAGACGACGTCTTAAATTAGATATCCTGTATCTTCACTGTTCTTCAACCTTTGGTACTAGAATTGATTGAGTGGGCTTAGCTTTTGTAAGTCCAGGAAGAATGTGCTCATGTTATTTCGAATCGTGTATGGGGCCCGTTTGTAAGGGCACTGATATCGGCCAACCGAACGAGTCCTATGTCTTTGCGTTTGAAACTTAAGGAAGCAATTCGCTATCAAACTGGTCAATCGTAAAAACTAGTGTCACATTAGCGATTAGGGTAGATAAGCAGTCACTTTAAAGCTATACACACCTCAATGTATCTGTGAGCGCATTCTCTCGATGTACAACCTAGCTAAAAACACGAAATTATTGGTAAGTATTTTTCAGCTAGAATAAATCTTAAATCTGACTCGAATTTCTGGAATTCCTCGTAGAAAGCATCTTATTGCTCAATATTTTGCCGCCATTGAGTGGCTCTCCAGCCATTTCAGCTCATTTAGACAGTATTGATATGTTTCGATCGTTTTAGGACATTTTATGTCTTGAGTGAGAGTATTTTTTCAAAGAACTGCAGAATTGGCCGCGCAGTAACTTTAACAGAGTCAACCGCTTGTGGTCACACGATTGTGTGAAATTCAAAATGGAAAAATCATTCGCATGCCTGGGATTCGAACTCAGACCCCTCGATTTCGCGCCGATTGCTCTCGCCAGTCAAACTACCCAGCCGCCCTCGTGTTTCAGTCCCAGCGAATGATTTCTCCGCTGTGGATTTCTCACGCTTTGTCGTGATAGGTATCCTCATTCCCTGGTGGATAAACAAATGGATTGGCTAGGATATATGGGGAGGCGACCGACAGCTAAGATCATTTGCGCCATAGGGGACAGGAAGGGAGGAAGATGGGATAGAAACCCGGCGTCGGCATTGGCCTTCACTTAACGAAAGGGGACCGCGGTTTAACGTCTCATCCGACGGACGGAGTACTGTACTCGTAGTGCCCTCCACAAGATACTCAAGTAGGGATCGGGTTTCCTCCGAAAAATGTCCTCCTCTGCAGGGATTTGAACCCGGGCCACCCGCATGGTTAATCAGTACTCTAGCCACCGCACCAACCCGATCCCCAAGGCATAATTCGAGCAAGAGAGAGTGTTACTATGTGTACACTTTTGGTAAATTAAATGTGTTGAGAGTATAAAGTGACTCTACTGGTCCGTCTAAACGAACCCTACTTTACGTGAAACTCTACAGCCAGCACGACCTCCCATACGCACATATTAAAGGATTCAGGGCAAGATTTAAAAAAATGAAAACTCTCCTTGCTCTTTTTGCTTTGTTTACTCTTAATAACATTATTTGTTGCGTTGTAGCTCTTGAAAGTAAAGAAGTGCGCGACTGCTTACTCGTTATCTGTACTCATTTAACATTTTAGCCTAAGGTAGTTTGAGCAAAATATCATTTCGCCTAGAAATCAATGAATTTGGTCTCTTTTAAAGAGAAAAAATATTTTTCTCCTCCAAAAATAAGAAAATATCAGCCCCTTACCGAACTACTTTCCGAGATTTTCGGCGGAAAATGCCAGCCCTTTTACGTGGGAAATGGTACGTGCATGGACTCCAGGGCGACCTTATGTAGTTAATGAGGAATTTTTTACGCCTAGATCTCGTAAAAAAAAATAAACAGCCTGTAGTTTGTATGTTTTAAGACTATTTTTGAAAATATATCATATTGTCACCGCAATAATGTTTTCAGAATCGTAGAAAACCTTCCACTGTGAAGGAATTTTAAACGTGCCGCGTGAAAAAAAAGAGTCAAATTTAAGACTTAAGTTTATATTTTCATTTAATTATTTAGAATTTCAGTCAGCTAAAACTATTTAATTGCGCTATAAATAATGCAATATTTAACTCATGCTTCCTACAGCTGCTGACATTTAAACGTATACTACGAATGTGGTGTCCATAATGACAAGGGAACATTCTCGCTCAAACTACCAATATATTTTTTTGTGATGGCTTAGCTTTAAGCACTTAGTCGAAATAAATATTTGTTATTGAAATTTATTAATTGAATTTTATGTTATCAACTATTTTGTGTGGTGCTTTAAGGTGACGGAGTATGCTAATTTTTCTTGATTTGAAATACTGAGTGGTGCTATGTGCGGAAAACATGCGAATGACCAAATTGATTCAAAGCCCGGCAGTGATAAGAGATTTTTAATAGGGATCCACGTCTCTTCTTGGGTGCCTTGGACAAAATACTTCTGTGTATGATGAGATCTTCTCGGATTTCCAGCCGGGTCAGGAAGACCGATCTAGCCAATCAGATGAGACTAAATCGCCATGCCAGACTATATAAACCCGGCATGACCCTCTGTCCGACTTTAGCCCTGATGACAATGACGGAGAGAGCCATCGAAAGTGAGCATAAATCGCCTTCCTGACCCAGCTGGAAACCTGAAAAGACTTTATCAGCTATATTTGCTGGGAAGACACCAAATTCTTCATTCTTCTGTGAAGTTTGGTACTCCGTTCTTCAGGCGAACCGTTTAACTGTGGAAACCCTTGGCGCCATTTGTTGAAAGAAGAGTTATACAGGCACCCGGCGGATTCCTCTCAAATCCTTCTTCAATCATCAGTATTCATCAATCCGGAGATTGGTTCGCAGCAGCTCTCGAGTTCCAACTGCTTCATTCCGTCGTTTACTTGGGCGTCCCTCGTGATTTGCTCAATATATTCCATTCCTGGCCTTCCTCTGAAATTTTTCAATCCGTCTTCCACTTCCGAAATAAACCTTCCCCCTCTATCCTACCCGTATATCCTCAGTGACTCAAATGGTCTCACCGATCGGTTGCCTCCCCAAACAACCAAGAAGCCATTCATTTATTACGTAATTGTGATGATTTTCGTCACACGTTTCCCCCCCCCCCCCACGCATGCAAGACAACATAAGATTTAATGATCTGGTAGAATGCGAAGAGCCAAAGATCCTAGGTTCTTCTCCCGGTCCAGGTGGATTTGTACCAATGGAGAAAGGGAACGTTCATAAATATGGATGGTTTGACAATTAATATGTTTCGAAATTCCACAGAGGAAACATCATTCGCTTTGACCTGGACTCGGGCCTGAATCCCTCGATTTCCGGCCGACTGTTTTCGTCAGTTAGGCCACCTGAATGGAGCAGGTCCTCTTCTGAGGACCTGAAGACGCCAGCAGGATGGCTGGAGAAACTTGTCACAATGAAACACCTCGCGAATGAACACCCGAGAGCCGACTTACAAGGAATTGATCGCTTGTGTTTTTTTAATGTTCATGCTAAAAAAATTTGTTTTCGTGCTCAACGTCATCAATGGGGGTGTGTAAATATTAAGGAGAATTAATCCATCCGCGGCGAAATTGCCCGCCGACGAATCCAACAGATAAAGGGAATTAATGACTGTAGTCGGTAAGCTCCGAATAAAGGCGCCTTATTCGGTAAACATTTCATAAACTGATAAGACCGCTCCTTCTCCAACAGGTGTGCCTCAGTCTCGGGAACTTCGCAGTCGTGCGAGCAACAGGTATTGGTCGCCTCTGTCCTCTCTTTCTGGAGTGGTGCTAATACGTCGCAGAAAGGGCCATGAACCTCGAATTGGATACACGAGAAGTTTTTTTTTTTAAGAAAATATGGGACGAAGATTTGGACTCAGCCGTTACTGAACAAGGAATGAGAACGAAAACGGAAATATAATTAAAGGTGAGAGCCCCCCCCCCCCCACCCTTAAACCGGCCGACTATTGCCAACAGTTTACCTTATCCACCCACCCCCGTCAGCGGGAAAAAAATCGCGCACGAGCTAACGAGATTCAAAATTCTGCGTCCTCGGAGGGAATGAGGCGCCGACCGGTTCTCCGAAATGGCGCCTGGCATAATCACTTTCTCATCAAGGAGAGTCGTCAGGGACTTTTTTAACGCGCGCGCTCTCTCGGGTTTAGGGGGTTATTTTGTCCGCGCTCGATATAATCGGGCGACGGAAACTATGTGTTTTCTTTGCCACCGTCTCCTTTATCGCCCAGAACCTCGTCTGATTTGTTCCAGTTATTTTAATAATGTTTCAAGAGGTTCGGGTTGGAGAAAAATGACGGCCTTAGTAGGCCATAATTTCTGAAAATGTTGACTGATTGAGACTGGCTAATTTATACGTCGGCGATCAATCGTGGCTACCCGTGCACACCTATTTGGGATAGTAAACTTATTTGAGGGCTGTAATGTTACTGTAGTGAAATCATCGTACTTAAGTTATTCGTCATTTCTCGCAGTTTAAAATATAGAAACTGTAGAAAACTTTGACAATGTACAAAGAATTTTAAGTGTGGATGGGTAATAATAGTCCCTCTACTCAGTGGAGCCATTAAAAATGAACTTTGTTACGCAAGCTTCCATGGTTTTCTTGTTTATTGGTATTTTTCGGGTTCTCCCCGCGCTGCACCATTTTTATGGACGACCGTTTCGCCGGCATTCCAGTCGGCTTCATCAGGTACTAATGAACAGGTCCGCTCTCTTTCTACTTTTAAACGGATTTTCAAGAATCCAACACCGTCCGACTCCGCGGGCAATCAGAGCGCTCGGAACTAGATCCCAACGGACATATATCGGATTAGATCCTTAAATATAGCGGCAGACAATTCTCCTGTTCACGAGGACCTGATGAAGCCGATTGGAATACCGGCGAAACGGTCGTCCATAAAAATTGAAAAGCGCGGGGAGAACACAAAAAATACCAATGAAAAAAGAAAATTACTTAATCATTCCACAATTTTTGTAATCTATTGATAGAATTTTAATTCAAATTAAACTAAATGAGATGTATTCGGAGGAATGTCATGTTAACTCAGCACATGACACTGATGATTCGTTAAAATGGTTCCAAACCTCTTTTGGATTGCTTGCTACTAAAGGGATAGCAGAGCTATATGGTTACTTTATGGCAATGCTTAAGCACACATGTCCCAAAATTGTACTCCTCGTAAGGATTATAAAATAAATACTCTGGAGTATTTTTCCGGTCAAGCTGTGGTTAATATGAATGAGTGTAAAAGTACTATAGGTTACCGACTCGTTCTTGATCAACAAACATGATTTGAATGAGCTGAACCATAAGTTACTATAACATTGTGTTTGTGCTGGTTTAGTTTAAAACTGTTGGTAAATGAAGAAGCGTAGAGAAATAAACTTAGTAAAAATTTTCTTACCAAAAATAAATAAATATACCAAACAAATATTTATAACACTGCTGTGAGCTATACCATTTCGCACATAGTTGAAATAAAGCTGATAAATCATCAATGGCAAATAACCATATTGGACACTTGTCCTACAATATTTGCATTCATTTTTAGTATTAGCTATAAATCAGCTAATGCCCCTGCAGCACGGTAACGTTTCCCTAACGTTAGATTGACGTTATCTCGTTAACACGTTGGGCTCCGAAACTGAACGAACGGCTTTCGCGCCAACGCTGGTTTATGCTGAACGTCTGATTGGCGCATGCTCAGCCAGGCTGAATATATGCGGCCTCCGCTATCCATCATAGCACAGGTCATCGGTCTGACGTCATGATTTCTAAAGAAGTGTCCTCATTGGCTGAGTACCGACCTATGAAGCCGGCCAAAGAGCGGCTGAAGAGCAGGAAGTTTGTTAATCACGATCTCCTTCAGTGGGATAGTCTTTTGTAGTGCAGCGTTGTTAATAAAAGATCAAATTTTGAAACGGGCTTCCTCATTTCCTATTCCCAACATCATTCAATTTTTCAAAATTACCGGACACATTTGCATCACGTTTTTAATTAACGTTTCTTTCACGTTGGACGGGAACGGTTATCGGCCAACCAAAACAAAACGTTCGGGACGTTTGCCATCTAAACGTTGCACAAAACGTTGGGGTTCGAACGTCAATCTAACGTTAGGGAAACGTTACCGTGCTGCAGGGGTGCTCTATATATTTTGGGCCGTAGGAATAAGTAACTCTGTTAAAAAATTTCTTTTTTAGGTCTAGGTATGGTTATACTGCGATAGCTACGCAGCTCATATACTCTAGGTGTTTTTCTTTCACTGCCACGATTATAAGAAATCCTAAGGACGTTATAAACAAATTTTAATATAATATAATATAATATAATATGTATAATGTATGTAATGTAATGCAATGCAATACAATGCAATACAATTCAATTCAATTGTATTTTATTGTAATGTAATACATTACAATACCATTCAATGCAATTCATCGCAATGCAGTGCAATACATTATAATACAATATAATGTAATATTAATAATAATTAATATATCAAAAATTAGTATTATATAAATTAGAATGAGAAAGATTCAGACTCCGACTTCACGCAGAGATGTGCAAAATCTCAAATTTGTGAATTATTTTATAGCGGTTCTAAACAATTCAGTTTAGGAGACTCAATATATTAAGGCACGACCGTGCTCACCAGCACCCTCTTAAATATCAAATGGAATTAGAAATGTAAGTTAAGGTCAAAGCGATATTTTTTTAAAGCACAGATTTGGACATATTTACTCTTACGTGACAAGCGATTTTACAGTTAGTTGGTCGTTGAAATTGAACGTTTGCTGTCGATTGAGGCAAACATATTGACGGTTAGCCAAACGTTCTGGGTTGATACTTCTAGCTAGGTTTAAAATTAATGTGTTATGACAAAAATGAATCCGGAGCTACCCTTATTGTATGAAAGGATTGTGCTTCGCTACATTGGTCATGTTTTGGTAACACGACTAGATTTGTAATTGAAGTGTAATGGTGGTTGGAGCACGAATCGTGAGTCGTTGAGTGCACGTTTGATTAACTCTTTAAGCGTGTCGGAAAAAAAATATTTGGACTACGCTTCCCTTTAGTCGATCAATTTATACGTTTTAAATAACATGCATGTTAAATGATGGAAGAATTATATTTGAAAATGTTCGTCTCAGTCATAGCATTGTGATGATTTGGGTTTACGGCGTGGTATTTGAAATTTATGCGAAATGGTATATACGTAAGCCGGACAAAAGAACGCGTAGAAATACGTGTTTTTTTATCGGGCACCATACTTTAAAATATTCTGGGAACAGTTATAGTGATATGAAAGATATTTTTTCCCATTTAGGAGAAAATTTGTATGTATGTCTTCGAATAATATATCAAGTTCCATAAAGCTACGTGTTGAAATAGCATTAACTTGTCAATAAACCGATTTAGTGACATGCAAGTTTATTCGCTTTTATCTATACATATTATTGATAAGTACCCGTGGTTCTTGCCAGTCTGTGCACGAAAGAAAATCGCTCCAACCACCATAGCGGTGTGTAAGTAAAGGAATATTTATGGTTCTTGGACATTCGTCGTCCACTAAGGAAATACTAAAAATACAGTATCGTAAAGGAGCACTCACATTACATATTAAATTACTTCGAAAAAGTGGGAGCATATTAAATATAGAAACAGCAAATAAAAAAATAAATAAATAAAGAAAAAAAATTATCACACTATAATTCATGGGGTGTGTATTTCTTATTGTCCCTTTGTAGGACATATAGATGGTGAAAAAGCGTTTTCTTAAAAATACACAGTGAGGTTTTGTACTGTTCCATAACCTATCCCTAGCAACCGTCCAATGCAGGTAATGGAGGGCTAGATCCCGAAATTCATGGGTGAATGTGGTGGAAGAGAATCTACAAAGAGGAAAAATATCGGGAGTCTTAAGAGTTGAAGAGTGTGAGTGAAGCTATGCGAGATTGTAAGATAGGCGAGAGAGGTATACAAGAATACGGAATTTAGGGGAAACTATGGAAATAAATCTCGTTTCCGCGGCACAACAGCAATAACTACGCTCATTCGACTTTACCGACTCTTAAAGGGAATGGCGAGATGGTTATGGATATCATTTCGCGTAAGTGGAGCGGAATAATGCTATAGCCGTCATGAGCCTCAATGCTAATTTCAAATTCCCGCGGTCTTTCGGGATACAAAATGGGGGATTTTCCCGCTCAATTGTGTTACCGTGACTGCTAAGGAGACTTTTATTACAATCCGGTATCACTGAGCTCTAAAGGGAACCACTGAAATTTCAATTGGGCTATTTGCTTCGGAGTTTGCAGATTTTTCACACTTTGAAAGCAACTCGGGAATTTTTTTGTCATAAAAACAAAGCGTTGAATGTTTACTGTGAAGAATAAGCCTGGTTATATCACATTTGAAATTGCAAGTTAGTAGGATGACAATCATTAAAATACCATGCGCTGAAACATGGGGGATAATATATAAGCGCCGAAAACCGTAGCTCTTTCAAATAACCTGAACTAAAAGTAAATCTTAGGCTACAGAAAATATTTAATTCAGATCAATGAACGTCGAAATAAAACTGCTTTTTTATCCATTTTACTTCCATCTATCCATTTTACTGCCACTGCTACTGCCACTGCTACTGCCACTGCATTTCACTGCCACAGGGAGCCCACAGAAAGTCGGGAGGCTACACGCTAGGCTTAGCTTGCTCGAGAAATTCAGTACTGGTGTGTTTCAGAGCGGCGTTGAGAATATTATCCTGACGCCTCACCACATCTCCAGGTCTGACAGAAGCGACAAATGAGAGAGATACATTGCCGAACAGATAGGTACAAAAACTCGTTCATTCCGCACACAATAAGTGATCACAGTAAAAACTGAGCTTCACTAAATACACTCCCACAATACACGTCACCATTTCACCTCCCAAAACCTTACATATTTACACGGCTGGTGTCCTAACACCCCCTGCCACACGCCCATGCGGCGACTCGCAGGGTAGTATGCAGATGTAGATGTTTTTGGTTTTCTCGCTAAGAAGATAGAAGAGCATTTGAAACGTCACATTTTCTTACAGACAGTAGGGATCTACGATTCGGTATTCGTGCCGTCACTAAAATACTACATTAGTCAGAGAACGTTGTGAATCAGACATTTTACCCTCGCTTTAATCTACCCACGGTCGCCATCCGCTTAGGTAGCATCAAAAAAGATTGGCCCCATGCATTACGAGACGACTCAATCGCATTCCCTGGGGGAGGGGAGATAAAAAGGAGGGCCTTACCCCTCCGTTCGAGACGTCTCACGCACGCAATAATGCACGCGGGAGTGCTACGTCAGGGCCGCCCGCCCATCTCCTACTTCCCCTACTACGGCAACTTACATACGGCTGGCATCTCGCACGCACTTCCCCTACCTTCCTTTTCCACGTCTCCCTCCTCCTCTCTCTATCGGGGAGAACCATCCGTCCGTCCGCCCGTCGCGGCGGCATTCGCTTTCAATTCGCGAAACCGGTGGCGCGCCGTCCGAACGCGCGCTCGCGACCGTTCCTCAAGTGCGGTCTCGTTTTCTTTCTCGTGTTCTTTAAACGTACGCAGCCGGCGAGGAAGGCGAAGGAGTGTGTGTGTGTGTGGTAAAAAAACAGCGCGAGAAGTGAGCAAGATTCCGATTGCAGGCAGAGGGAAGCTTGCAGTTAAAAAGAAAGTGTTTTCGAAAGGAAGTGCGAGAGAGCGCCTGCGTTTTCATCGGCGGGAAGTCTGCGGCGGCATGGAGATGGCCACTCTCGGTGAGTTCGCGGTTGGGCCGGCGCGGTACTTGTGTGTGTGTATCTCTGACGGCGATTCCTCGCCTCGTGCGATGAGCCGGAAAGCCGGCGATCGGGGGTGTGCGAAACGATTCGCGCGCGAGAAACGATCTCGAAAGTGATAACCATACGAGCGGTTTCCAACGTAAACAAAGCGCACGGGTTATATCTGGCATAAATATCTATTTGCGTTCGAATCACGTCTACCGTTCGTTCACTCGCATCAAACGCACAAGATTTTGTGTCCTGTTGTCAACGTAAATTGTGTTCATATATGTGGTTGTCAACGTAAATTGCCAGATTTTAAGCTATCCGGGACTAGCCACGGAGTTCCACTTTTACGGAGTCACCCGCAATGCACAATTGTGCGAAATTTCACAAAGAAAAAATCCACTGGGAAAGAGGTTGCATCGGTAGCTTAACTGGATACAGCACTCGGCCGGAAATCGAGGGATCCGGGTTCGAATTCCGGTAAAGGCGGATGAATTTTTCTCTGTGGGATTTCGCACGACGTAAATAGCGTTCGTGTATTTGGCTGTCTACGTAAATAGTGTTCATGTATTTGGCGGTCAAGTTAAATAGTGTTCATGTGTTGGGTTGTCAACGTAAATAGTGCTGCGTGTTTTTAATTTTGAATACAACTAATTTCGACCTCAGAATTACGTAGGTAGTCCATTTTTTTTAAGATAACCTTTACGGACATTATCTCTTACTTGTGGGGTTTTGGCTGTCTAATGAGAGGAAAGCGCTCTATTCAAAGTGTTGGAAACAAAACTATGTAAAACAAAGTGCTTGAGTTTTTACTTAATATATTTGCGTTGAAAGCATGTTAGCCGTTCGTTCTCTCGCGTCCAAAGTTCAATAATATGATCTCATGTGTGTGATTTTCAATTTAAGAAACGGATTTCGAGGTGTTTTAGTTTAAACGCGCGCCGTGTTTTGCGTTTATCAAAAGTGACTTAATCTTTAGAATGTAGTCGACAGTTTAGGATTCAATTTGAGTCAATATCGACTTCAGTGATCACTTTCTTGTGCGGAGACGTGCTTTTGTGTGTACGTACTGTCAACGGAAGCAATGCGCTCTGCTTCAAGTGTTTGAAGCTAAACAGTTTTTTGTCGTTCGAATGGCGCCGATAGTTCATTTACTAGCCTCAAACACTCCAGGGAGTAATGACATACATTTTTGTGCATCGCGGGTGCCTGATTAACTGTGAGCTTTAATTCGGAAGGAAACTTAATACTTACTTTTAACTTATTGGAACGTTCGCTCGCTTTCGTCAGGCGTTTCCAAAGGGGATCACCGACGTAAAGTTTGGGAAGGGAAAAAGTCCCCTAAAGTTACAACTTTGCAGGAATCTTCTTTTGTTTTTTTCACGTACTGCGTATTCAATTGCGTCTTATTGCCATCGCAGGGCTTATTGAATATTGATTTGTGAAAGTAAAAAATTCTTAAAAGATTTAAGTTTCTCCTGATGAATAGTATTAATAAACTCGGGCTCTGCACCAGGTGACTGGCTTCATATTTGCCGACGTTTCGGAAAACGACTTGTTTTCCATTTTCAAGGCGTGTTACTCTGTCCGTGTCAGATTGTACAATCTGACACGGACAGAGTAACACGCCTTGAAAATGGAAAACAAGTCGTTTTCCGAAACGTCGGCAAATATGAAGCCAGTCACCTGGTGCAGAGCCCGAGAAGAGTTTATTAAAACATTATTACGTTCAATATTTCATGTAATTGACAAATCTAATATATCTCACTCCCAAGATAGAGGAACTGCTTGGAAATATAAATATTATAAAACATAAAACTACTTTTTCCGATCATACCTGGAGATTCGACCTAGCTTATTCACTTTTTCTTGGTTTTTAACTCTTATCGTATAGATGGAGTATTTGAATGTTTATTTATAAATTAGTTTGTCCAAGAGTTTTCAAGTTGCCTCTCGAAAATCAGTTGTTTGAGTTTTATATTAAAGGGGACATTGCGTCGTTAATAGCATTTATATTACTAAAGTACTTGCTGAGGTTGGGAATGTTTGGCTTAGCAACTACTTTTTGTTTCCTTAAACATTAATTTATTCTAACTTAAATAAAACTTTGTATACTCCACTAGAGGTTTAATAACACGACCCGGGTTTCGACACTTCGTGCCATCTTCAGGACGATGATGAAGTGTCATCCTGAAGATGACACGAAGTGTCGAAACCCGGGTCGTGTTATTAAACCTATAGTGGAGTATACAAAGTTTTATTTAAGTTACTATGAATTACTTCCACAAAGTCAAGCCTGGAACCATTTCTTTTGTGATTAATTTATTCATTCAAAATCCGTGGGCTTTTCGGTCAACTTGATGTCATTTCTTCAGGATGAGATTCGTAATTTTGCTGAGTTTCTGTATTATTCCAAACGATGTGCGAGTGAGACCAAATCCACAAATGCTAATAACAATGAGGACGATTCTGAATCGCATCGATGGATGACAAATGAGGAAATACCCAGGGTCCATGACGTCACCTCGCTTTTCCGTGGGTGTTCATTAATGGTCGTACAGTGGACCAATAGGAATGCAGTAGCTAATCCATTATTAATTAGAGTCGAAGAAACTCTTCAATCTGGTTTCGTCCTGAGATGAAAAACAGCGTAAATCAGTTTTTCTAATGTTTTAAAAGCTGTGTAATTAGAATAATAATTATTACTCGGGATACTACAATCGGGGACAAATCATAGCTGCATTACTATTCCGCAGAAACTTTTTAGTGGATTTTTTATCTTTGTTAGAAAATATATACGTTTGAAGGTGGCTGGAGAGGCAATCTCAAGCCATTGATTGCACCTTTTAGTAACTTTTCAAGAACGTCGAAAAAAATTCGATTCTTCGATTTTTCGACAGTAAATTTTTCGATCACACACTAATTAAGTACATTCGTACATACGGTTAAATAACCATTCATGTACTAACGTAGATGATGGAAGAATTTTATTTCAAAATTTTCGCCTAAAGTAAAACAAAGTTATGACATGGATTTAGGGCTCAGAATTCAAAATTTAAGCAATTATCCTATGTGAATACGTGTTTTTAACTCCACATGGCATCTTTATATTAGCTAGCTACCGTTTTGATAATTAGAGGTGTATTATTTTGCGTTTAGGAGAAAATCTGTACATAAGGAATGAATTATTTCGAAATACCTGGGTCGTTCCACCTCAATTCAACAAACGATTGTCCCATAGGGTCTCAAATTTTGCTCAGACATAGCTTACGGGTAGCATGTGACATAGAACGAATTAATCTGACTCCGTTCTTGGAAAAAAAAATTTTTTTCGTGATTCATGCGTATTTAAATTTTCCTCATTTTACAGCTTATTCTTTTAAAAATTAAGTAACACGATTTAAAATTAATTTCAATAAATTTCCTATTTTTGTTAGATTTTAATGTTTAAAAAATTTTAATTCACTTTTCGCAAATACCTACTCCATCTCAGAATCGGCTAAAACTTATTTTTCGCCATCTATACGTACCTAACTAACTTTTTCTGAATTAAAATTCCTTGGAAATCCATATTCACACTTTTAAAATTCTTTAAAAGAATTTCTTTTTTAGTTCGTGATAACTGCCTCCGAGGGCTCAGCCCTAGAGTTGGCATGTAGCAGACACGTTATAGGTAGGTTTATATTGGTTCAAGGTAAGCTCCAGCTCATATGTCAAGTACCTTTAGGATACTTGTTTTAATAGCGTTAAATTGCCAAGAAACCGAATCGTTGGCGTGCAATTTTTTACGCACAAACTAATCTATACGTAATAATAGGAAAAGAATAAAAATAATTTTATTCCTTCCTTCGTCAATACAAAGTAAATGCCAATGCATCAACAAAATTGGGAAGCTTTAGGTTACCCTAAAGATTAAAAGCCTGTGTGGAGGTAACATATTACAAACTAGCTGACCCAACAGACATTTTCCTGTCCAAATTTCAATAAATTTGTTTGTGATCGTTTTGTGAATTCGTGAAAAGCTAATGGCAGAATCACTATTCAACTGAAAATAAACAACTGTATCAATTTTTCGTCACTATGCGACCAATTGGCTTGATCCACAAAATGGACAATTGATTCACTTCGTTGTTACTGTATATAGCCGTTTGTCATTTCAAAACTCACCGTATTTCGTACGTAAATCTGTAAAATTGTTTGAGATTAAAGGACGAAACGTATTTCATTTCATGAAACGATTGCGATGAACTTTCAACAGAATCAAAGTTCAACTGTGAAAAAACTACTTAATCAATTTTACGTCACCAATTAATCGATTGGCTCGATTCACAAATCGACAATCAACTGTCAAACGACATCTGCACACATACTAGCTTTTTTTCCTGATAAATTTTCCAGAACCATGACGAACAACATAAAAAAAGGACTACTCATATCCATCGTTCGAATCGTGAGTCTTTTGAGTTCATACAAAAATCCCATAGGAAAAAAAAACACTTTCAGTTTTTCCCAAATTTTCCAATTTTCCGGGTGACTTCTCCATTTTTTTTCTTTCCTTATAAACCTTATTCGGACTGTTACGAACATTAAAAAAATTAGCCTAATCGGTCCAGCCATTCTCAAGTGATGCGCGTACCAACGAAAAGCATTTCAATTTTATTTATATAGATTAGAACGCGTACGCAAAGTTTCACGCAAAACGCAAGGTTTTTGAACAATATTATTTGGGCGAAAATGGAAATAAAAAAGTTATGTGAAGAGATGCTCTCCCACTGCCATTTTGGTAATGTATTTCAGCGTTAAAATTTATCATTTCTTAATTAATATATCTTCGTTAAATTGCCTGTAATTTTGTATATTTTTACACCATTCAATGGAAGAAGTCTTACCTTATAATATACCAGCTATGCCCGGCCTTCGTTGCAATGTCTCTTTTTCTTTGTAAGTTAGCGCACATGTACAAAACAGACACATTAACATATACACAATAAATGACAGACAAGATGAATTTTTTGTGTATTAAATTAAATTTGAAAAAATGTTTAATTAAATTTGAAAAAATATTAAATTAGATTTGAAAAAAATTGAAAGACCTAGTCCAGTGAATTTCTCGTACCTACACAGGAATTCGTAACACACAAATGATGTCACGAGTTGCCATTCCATGCCTATGCTGCGGTTTCCAAGTAAATTCAATATTCTATTGATCAAGTATTGCAAAAATTGAAGATTTTCGAGCTTAAAAATCCAACTGTAGGAAAAAGCGAAGTGTATACGAAAATCGAATGCAAGAATTCAAAGAAGCAAACAAAGAAACCTCTGAACCAAATCTTATTCTACGTACAAATCAACTACCCACCTTTTAAACAAATTATATCTCACCGATATGATTCTGATGCACGTGATTGAGCAACTCATAAACGATCTACTTTGTTGCTTGCTTGTCGTTCCTCGCTTGTTTGAGAAGCTCGCGTGCCGACACCGCCGACACTCATCTTTTGGAAACGACTCGCGCTCCACCTATTGTACAATGGCTGTAATTATTCAGAAACCTTCGCGGGTGCGCGCGCAACTCATCAAAGTTTCATCGTCATCTGATGTATGGTATTGAAACGCATAGAAGACGAACAAACAAATATTCGTTTTTATAAATTAGATGTGAAAATCAAGGTAGCTTATCGGACACACCTAAAATAAAAGCTCCTCCGTAAATGCATACTCGCTCCATAAGCCCCTCCTGGTATTCATGATTACGAGTACGTAATTTTTTATCACTTTTACTCGACACTAAAATTTTTTATCCCAGTTTATACGCGCAGCTCTATTTTTCGAAATCTGTTTCTCAGTATTTCTGGCAACAAACTTCTAAGATTCTTCACGTTCCAGATGCAATTCACCGGCTTATTCATCCACTTTTAATTTACAAGGAATCCACTCACACGACTCATACCACTCGTGATTTTGCTGATTCATTTATAGTCTCATAAATCGCAGCGGCCAACTTCCTCTAATCTTGAGGCCGTCCCCGTTTCAGTCAATCCCCCCTGCTTGATGCTCCCTCTCGTGAACCCTTTTACGTGATCGTAATACTTATAGAGGTCCGCTTAAATAGACTCGCGCAGTAATGAGAGTGGGTGATTTTTTTATGTTCCTGCCCTGACTGAGCGGTAAAAACTGTCCTTGGACGATACATGTGACCAACCACGCCCACATTTTAGGCGGCTGAACGATTTTCGTTTATGCACAGGCTCGCATGAAACTTAGCACACGTGTTCTCATTGGTGATATCTTGAAATAAATTGCGCAGTGGGAAATGCGTGAATGAATGAAACAGATGAGGGATTCATAGTGTTAAAAAAATGCCATTTTAGGTGAAATTATTCATAAGAGGCTAATCTAGGCAGAGATGGTGATCATATATTGACTTATACCTTCTTATTGTTTTGGATAATTGGCAAATTATTTCAAGTTAGAATGCGCTAGTTCAATTGGAATGGCGCTGCAGTCGGCGCCTATTGCTGGAAAAAGTGCTCATTAAAAATATATTCGTCAGCTAATTAGTATGTCTTTTTATCTAAATGTTTATCTGTTTTTTTTAAGTGTATGTCATAATTTTAAATCAAACTCAAGTTGAAATTTTCCTCAGTATTTTTAATGTTACGACAATTTTCAACCCACCGAGTCATCCTAAAGAACGCAGGGAGTTGATGCGCGTCGTAGTATTAAAAACCCTGCAGGAAAGCCCTTGTAGGGCGTGATTTACCCCAAATTCCTTGCACTACATCAAGCCTGCATGTGTTGACGTGTCTGATGTGAAAGTTGAGTTTAAAAAAAATAATTATAACAAACGGGTGTGATTTAGTGTCTGTTCTGACTGGCACAGTCGAGGAATAACCTCCTCGAATGATTGTCATGAGAACTGTGAGACGCGTCTGATTAATTTTGAGAAATCGAGCCGGTGTTCGTCCAGGATATGCCCTTGGCATTGGGCAATCCAAATATTTTTCCAGCTGACCCGCGAGAAGAGAAAAACTCTGAATTATGAGAGGTGAAAGGTTAAACGGGAGTTTGATTTATTAAGTGCCGTGCTCTTTGAAGTGTTCTCATTTTCGCCATCCGTCACCTGTTATGCGACTTGTCAACAAGAGGAATCGGAGGCTATTCCCCACTCTCACTCTGATTCTTTGTTTTTTTTTTTCGCGATCCATGAATTTTTTTCCGAGTCCTTGAAATATTACCGATGAGTTCGCGAGTTTTCCCCTTTAGGAATTTCGGGGCGGCGCGTTTCGACTGCCATCGAGATGTTTGACGAATCCAGGAAAGGCTCTGAAAGGCTTTTGAGTCAAGCTCTCGCCCCTGCATTTCTTTTTTTTTCCCGACGACTCGATCGGAGAAATATAAACCCTGCTCTATTTGAAAAAGCGAACAGAAACGAAGGTCATGGAGATACAACCAAAGCATTGGAAGCAAAAAAAAATTGTTTGCGGAAAGTCTTTAAAAAAATGACCGAGCATAAACATTCAAACGATCATGAGCGTGAGAAATGAGGTGCTTGGAGCGTATTTTTTTGTAGCCGCGGAGTGTCGAAAGGATGTATCTCAGGAATACAGGATTAGTTCCCTTCAGGTGGTTGGAGTAGATTTGCGTGAAACTTTTCATAAAAACACTCGTTAGTAATACGAGGCGTGTTTCTTAAGTAAGTACCGTTTTGAAAGAAAAACAAAACTAGTATACGTTTCTGAACAATTTTATTTCAACATTAATACCTGTACCTGAATCTACTTTTCTACATAATTTCCTCTAATATTCAGGCACCCATCGCATCGTAGAACCAGCTTCTGAATCCCTTCCTCATAGAAGTCTGCCGCCTGATTTGACAACCACTGCAGCACGGTCGTTTTGGCCTCGTCATCGTCGTCGTGGCGCTGATCACCCAGATGCATCTTCAAATGCGAAAACAGGTGGTAGTCACTGGGCTCTAGATCGGGACTGTACAGAAGGTGATCAAGTTGTTTCCAGCCAAATGATTCGATGAGATCTTGAGTTTGATTAGACGTGTGTGGACGGACATTGTTGTGAAGCAAAACCTTACTCAGCCTTCCGCGCCTTTTGTTTTGGATTCTCTAACAGCTCAAACCCATTTTCGTACCATTCCTTCGCTCATAATGTTTTTTTCCATAAACTTCACTTATCTGACGATGGATTTCAGCCGCTATCATGCCTTCATTACCAAGGAAACGAATCACTGCGCGTGTTTCACGGTCGGCGGAATTTTCAATCGGCGGAGGCATTTCAAATACCTTCAGAAAACGTACACACGGTCGAATGTTTCCGTAATGGCGTCTGTGGCTTCCTAACAGATGTAGGTACACGGCACGCATGCGCGAAATGCTGACCGCAGAACTGCAGCGGCGGAATTTCAAAACGGTACTTACTTTAAAAACACGCCTCGTATGTAGGGGTAAAAGTGAAAAAAATTGCCCGTTACCGATTTGGTTTCTTTTGCAATGTAAGTCTATTTTAACACGTGGCCTTATAGGTGCTAGTCACACATTTCGGAATCGTTCGATGGCATGTGTACAGATTTTTGTCAGAAACGCGATGCATAGTTTGTTTAGTGTTACGACGTTAGTGTTTTTTGCCACCGAAAATGATAGTAAAAATGCCCTTTTTCGGACCTTCAACCGATTATATATAATTAACTATATTGAGTAAGAGGACGTTCTTTGATATTCATGTCCATTATCTATGCCTTCACCATCATGGGAAATGTGAAAGCTGTTTGCCCCACCGTTGACAAGAAATTTGGGTTGACATTTCGAAAAATTGGGGGGCTAAAACCTTGGTAAAATTAGGGTCCGAAAATTTGGTAAAAGTTCTTTATTTTTTCACTCGCCGTGTACTCAGAAGATCAAGAGGAGAGCTTTGGTATGTTTCAGTGCATCGCAATACAACTTTTCATATTATTATAATACTTCCTATTAATTATCTAGGTATTATGCCGAATAAAAAACACTTAATTATGCACGGTTTTCGCTTACATTTCGAATCCCGCGCCGTAAACTCAAGTCATACCTAGCAATGCTTCAATCGAGGCGAAAATTATAAAAAAAATATTCTGTTATCATTTATGTTTCAACGTGTATGGTTATTTACTACATATAAATTGATGTACTTAAATGTGGTGTGTTCCAATAATTTTTTTTCGACTTTCTTGAAAATTTATTAAAATATGCACTTCTACGACTCACGAACCGCGCTCCAACCACCTTAACCTCCTCAGTCACGAGACATATCCAACATTGTTTTTGGAAAATTCTTCATACTTACGTTTTGCGTTGTAAGCCATGTTTGCTGAGTTAATATCTCTGTGAATCTAGGTTCTTAATGATGCTGCCACTTATCAGCAAGCGCTGAACTAGTGGCGTTGCCAATATTTTGCGTTGCTGAGCGGGAAAAAAATCAAAATTCTTTGTATTGTGTACAACACGCCAGGACCAAGGAGGTTAAAGGCTTTCAGAAATGTGTATACTTCCAGACGTCGAAGTGTGGACATGTTCTTTGGGCCGATTTCGATTGTAAATAATGGTGCAACGAGTGCACTAGGCGGCTTTTCACTTGGAAGTGACGTCTATGCCAATAGCCTTGGAATGCGCTTGTTAGTGATACGTATCAGCGGTCTTCTATGTCTTCTATTGCAGTAAGGGGTTGATATTGGTGGTAATCGACTGCGGTTCGCATTTGAATGGAAAATAGATGGTTTCCTTTCTTAAAGCTGCAAATGGTAATTCAATTCTGCTAATTTATCGCATCTTGCTCGTTGAAATCCTGATGTAATGACTCAGAGCGGAAATTTTAAACGTAAACAACGGACAAGGCCGCCCCTGGGGCTTGCGGGGCTCCTGACAACTTGTGGGGCTTCAGGCAGTTATGATTCGTGCGGCTCTGGACAACTGTGGTTTACGGACTCTAAAAATATATTTTTGGGAGTCCTAAATTATAAAACCAACTCTTAGAGTATTTTTTATCTTCAATCCGTTAATTAATTTCATTTATGGATTAATTTTTAATAAATAGTAATAAAGTTGGTGCGAAGGCTTCCTCTGTACTCTGATGATAAAGGGTGCGTTATTGTTTGTTTTAACGGATCGTTTTTTTGACATTGGCAACAGTTTCGACCTTCGACTTGAAGACGCCTGCTGGATCTCAGGCGAAACTGTTGTCATCGTGAAAATACTACAACGCTTTAAACACCAGAAAATGCAACCGTTATCATTTGGCTGAGTAATGATACTAATATATCATGAATTAAAAATAATAAATAAACTAATAAATTCAGGCTTCACTTTGTGGAACCTCTCCATATCGGAAATCAAAAACTTTCAAGTAATGGTCCACTAATATTTTTATTGTATACGACCCGGGTTTCGTCACGTAATGACATCTTCAGGTATATCCAACCTGAAGATGTCATTACGTGACGAAAAATATTGGTGGACCATTACTTGAAAGTTTTTGATTTCCTTAAATTCCAAAAATAGCGTACAAGTTCTAATCAGCACAATAATTTCCGCTGCTAGAAAAAGAGTGACGATTAAGGCACAAGGTGACCGATATTAGGTACGGTGATTTGATGGTCACTTAAAATTTTTCGTTGTATTTTTCCAACCTGTGATCTTCGAGCTCACCCAAAATGCCGGTCCCTCGGAGGCGCGGGGCCCGGGGCAGCTGCCCTTCTTGCCTGGCTCATAGTGCCGTACTGACAGCAGATATATTTCGATTGCCATACTCATGGTTACAAATGGAAATATTTTTTTTCTTGAGCTGTTTTTTGTTATTATATGTGGCTTAAATGGTGAGGATTTAGATTCTTCTGGTACTGAACAATAGGAAATGAAATAATTCTCACGCTTCATCGATGCTTCTAAGTATTAAGTTTAATTGGTATACTAATAAAACTCCACGAATGCCTGCGGAACTCATAGAGTGCTGCGCAAGAAGGCGTTGATTGGGATATTAAGGTAGTGCGAGCGATATAGTTCCCTAATCATAATAGAGACCATATTCGATATATACGTTTCAATTTCACCGACTGTGAGACACACGAATTAAATATTGCATTATTAATGGTGCAATAAAATAGTTTTACATGACAGAAATTGTAAGTAATCAAATGAAACTATCTGAATAAGTCTTTAACTTGTCTCATTTTTTTCACGCGGTACGCTTGAAACTCCATCAAAACGGAAGGTTAATTGAGATACCGAAGAATTTACTGTGGTGACAACATGATTAATTTTCAAACATAGTTGAGAAAACACACAGACTACACGCTGTTGATTTTTTTACGAGATCTTAAGAGTAGGAAATGCCTCGTTTTTAATATAAGGTCTCTTTGGAGTGTATACGCGAACCATTTCCCATATAAAAGGGATGGTATTTTTTGGAAAATATCTCGAAAAGTAATGTGGTAATGGGTTGAATTTTTGAATCCTGTGATCAAGTAACAAGGGATCAGTACCTCTTTCTCATATTGGCGAGCCAAAATACCCTTCTTCAACAAGGGCCTCGTCTTCCTTCAACCTTCCATTGCAGGTTTTGCTGAAGAAGTCTCTTGCGTCATTTCATTTTTAATCGACAAATGATCGTTGCCGCACCATCTCAGATTATAATAAAATTTGGTTTGAAGATAGTGCCAGCCTTTGCGACACAAAATCCGTCGTCCGAGTTAACGGAAAAAAATTGCCCCTGTGATTCAGAAAATCACACACGGCGAGATCACGAAAAAACGTAATTTTACGCCCTTTTTCTACAAGCTGCAGCAGGTTAATTTTACTCATTACAGAAGTATCAAAGATATAATTTGAAAGTGTAAAGACTCTACTTGATGTTTATGAACATTTTAATGGACTTCATGCTAGATTTAATGCCTCTTTAACCGCTCTTTTGCGAAACTTAAAAATGCCGTTTTTCTAAAATTATGCGATTAAAAAACGGAGAAGGACGCCGATTTTAAAGCCATATTTTCTAGTGTCAATACTTGTACTTACATGGTGTATGATGAGCAAATAAAATGGCGGTCTTTGTCGTCCATCACGGAGAAAATAACCCGAGAATTAAGATATTTATAAAAAATGCTTTTTCGGAGCAAAAGAAAATCCATGTGGCACAGGTATTAAAAATTGAATGACCCTGTATTTATAATTGAATATTCAAGATGTTGAAAAATACGTTGTTTAAACTTCCACTTTAGGTTGGGTTGGTAATCATCCTAGAATCCTTTAAAGGCGTCAGTGGAGCCACATTTCAAATACTAGAACAATATTCGCCGTGGCATCTGCCAGGTTCCTGGCCTCCACGCCATGCGTTTAAGTCGAGGACGTATAAGATTGAAGGATGCGCATTTTTTATGACAAACTTGGATCTCTCCCCGTAAACAGAGGCTTAATAGATGTAAACATTGCTCAAGGTCTTCCTATCCGTCGCTTGATGACCTGAGAATGATCCGAGTCCTCGTTGATGCTCCAGAGAGTGAATCTCGATAGCCTTAAGATGGGGTGGTCATAAACTTGAATCGTTCCTTGATTTACTCCACACCAACCTTGGGCGCGATCGCAGTTCTCCGTAACGAGTGCGCTCGAGTTATCCTCATTTTTCAATTGCGCTCACGTGAGCGAAGACGCGATCGTCACTCTACTAAATTTTCCAGGTGCCCAAAAGTCACAAGTTTTGATTGATCGATGGCCAGTTGCAGGAACGACACATACGCATTCTATAATGTTATGGGACCCATAAGCTGTGGTAACGATTCAATACGTGTTGCAGAGACGCTGAATACATTTATTGGCTTCATACCTAATGGCATAGAGCTATGAGTACTATAAGTAGCCAAGATGGCGGATGCGCGATGAACCGCTTGGAGACATAAACACTTGATAAAATAGTTGTTTTGAAACAAATGACCAGTTTGTTTATTTTTACTGACAAATAATTATGTGCAATTCATTGGCTAAACCTTCATAAATTTTGTCTGGCGGTAGAAAATTAGATCAATTTTTCAAGGCAATTGACTGTTGGTAAGTAACTGGTAGTAGTGTTCCTGCTGCCCGAATATTTTTATGAGATCAATAACTTCATGGATCTCCTAACTATTGATACCATAACTTAATTTTCTTGCAACCAACAATGAGTGCGCTATTGGGACCAATGCTTTTTACATTACCCTGATGGAGTGGTTTGTTTATTTGGAACAATAAAATTGACGATAAAGAAGGTATCATTATAATCCCACGCCTTTTCTGTCGCGATTTGTCTGTCAAAATAATTACTTAATCCCCAATGATTGTTCAGTTGGATTTGAAAATTCTGATTTCGCTGACGACATCCGTTGGCCCATGAAATCTAAAATTTAAGTTCAAAATATGCGGGTTAACTAAAGAATACATTAACACTTGTTTATAGACATATCTACATCTACATATTACCCTGTCCGAGGAAGGATCGGGTATTAGGACACCACCGGTTTAAAGGTGTTAAGGAAGAGGTGTTGGAAGGCGAAATGGTGAAGTGTATTATGGCTGTGCTATAAGTTGAGATCTGATTTAATTATGGTTACTTATTGTTTATTTATTTATTTATTTATCTTCACCACCCCGAATACAGCATAATGTGTCAATTTACGTCGGGTGGATAACAGTAATAACGGACGAGACACAAACACCCATGTCCTGGGCAGATAATATTATATCCAGGCGGGACTCGAACCCGCGACCCTCGAGTTAGCATGCGAGGACTTTACCCCGCCGCTACCACCCCGCCGCCACCACGACGATTGTGCATGGAAAGAACGAAATTTTATACATATCTCATCGGCAATGTACCTCTCTTATTTTGTCGGGCCTAGAAGTCTAGTGTGGCATCAAAATCATTTTCTCCGTGTCGCTCTAAAACTCATCTGTTCTGAATTTCTCATGCAAACTAAGCCTAGTGTGCAGCCAACGAAGCCAACTGCAGCGTCACTCTTATGGAATCTCCAACCAATGGAATCTCCTCCAATGGAATGCAACCATTTTGACTTTAATTGACACATTCCGACTTCGATTCTAGTAATAAATCGCGAATAATCAAACAAAATGAAGGTGGTAAGAAGCCTATATTTTATTTTCAATTGAAATTGTGGGGGCATTTTATTCTTATCAGTACACAGTGTTCGGACGTCGTCGTATTTCACAACAAATAAACTCGAGTTTCATTTGCGAGAAAAAGAACGTGGGTAGGAAAGATTTGGAGATTTCATATTAGAGAGAGGACACTTTTTTATACATACATACCAATCACGCCGTTCCCATCCGGGGTAGGCACAGTGACGAAGTTTCACTCATAAATACATATTTATACACCTAACTCTGCTTCAATAATTTCCTCCATACTGACCTATCCTTGCAAACCTCTTTTGCCTCATTTACCCCCATACACTGCTTCATACACGCCCTCCTGTTTTTAAGACTCCTAATATTCCTCCTCCTAAGAATTTCCTCAACCACAACTTTCTCGGCCTGCCTCTACCTCTCGCACCATTCATTTCACTTTTATACATCTGTTTCGTTATTCGGCTCTCATCCATTCTCTCAACATGGCCAAACCAACCTTTTTATACGAGGCTATAGTATGAATCAAACGACGCTTAAGTTATTTTAAGGTGGAACTATTTTCATAGGCGTTTTTACACGATTCATGTTTCCGCGCAAGTACGTGGCTGGACGGAAGCGCGGAGAAATGCTCCAAGTTAAGGACAGGGACCACTTTATGCCCACGCGTTTTATTTTATTTTTATATTGTTTTTAGGGCCCCCGCGCACTGGCAACTTCTTCAAATCAACTATTTAGTTACTTTGAAGAAGATCCAATGAAACACACGGTATTGACTGTGGCCCCGCGCACGGGCGACTTTTTAGTCGCTGCAACTAAATAATTGCGTCCGAACCTATTCCGAGGGTGAGTAAACTGTTGCCGGCAGGAATAGACCACGTAGGTTTTTGAACAACCCCGCGCACTGTCAACTATTCAGTTGCTTGACGGCCCTTGTCCGGAGCGCTTTTAGAAGTACTTCAATAACTACTAATATAAAGCAATAAAAACGTTGTATTTCCATTTCTTTTGCAATAAATAATTTAAACTATTAGTGGTATTAATATTTTCCTTACCTTAGAGTCTCTGCCAATCTTTCTTGAGGTGGTACAGCCTGTCGTAATGATGTATTTTGGTAAGTTAATAGAGGTCCAAGGGTAACCAGCAGTTAATCAAAAGTTTCTATGCTCATTCTAAAATAATTAAATAACTTATTTGGATGTTCTTTCCATCTATCAAACGGCTTATAAAATTGCCCATCAAGAAGTCTGGAACTAATTACTGGATGTACCCAAAACTTTTTGTTCCTTTGCTTATTTTTTCGCTGTCTCAGAATGAGCGCAAGAACACAAGTAGCTTCCACGAGATCCATTGTAAACTGAGCTGAGAGGCAACTATTTAATCGCCATTGCGCGGTGGCGGGCAACTCACGGGTGAATAAACTGTTTAGTTGCCGGTGATTTAAGTTGCCAGTGCGCGGGGGCCCTTATTATTGCCTTATCTTCACCACCCTGAGTACAGCGCATTTGGCCAGTATATATCGGGTGAATAACGAAAACAATTTAGAAACACAAACGCATTTCGACTTCAATTCTTTTGATAGATAATTCCACTCAGGATACTGCCAGGTTCCTGGGTGGAATTACCACCACCATGAATGGTAATAATTTCACCCAGAACCGCGATTCGAACCCGCGACCCTCGGTTTAGCAGGCGAGGATAATACCCCGTCGTCGCAATTTTGGGTGCGTGCACGATGCAAGTTAAACGGTGAATGTGTTCCTGCATCAACTCGCGCGGGTACGTGCATCGTGTAAACACAGCATAAGAGTGAAGCCCGATTTGCACTATTCAACAAGTATTGAACAAGGAGCGTTGAACGAGACATCTTAAACGCTTCAAGGGCATTCGAGATCTTTCGAGACGGCTATTTGAGAGTAGTCTTTCAATCCAATCCAATCTACATATTGGATTGGATTGGATATTTGGGGAGGCGACCGACAGCTAGGGTCAATTGCGCCATAGGGGACAGGTAAGGGAGGAA
Source organism: Ceriagrion tenellum (assembly GCA_963169105.1). Classification (NCBI taxonomy): domain Eukaryota; kingdom Metazoa; phylum Arthropoda; class Insecta; order Odonata; family Coenagrionidae; genus Ceriagrion; species Ceriagrion tenellum. Next base: position 62,328,539 of record OY720635.1, read on the forward strand.
AGGTGGATGGAAACCCGGCGTCGGCATTAGCCAGCTCTTTACGAAAGGCTATGGATTCCAGACCCTCTGACACACTCAGGATAGTCCTCAGTGATAAAGTTAAAAGTCATGACCCGACTCCCTTCAACCGTAATTATTATAATAGGGCGTTCAAAAAGAGTATTTAACTTCCTTTTTCTAGTTTTGTCAGTTGTAAGAATCCATTTGATTTAACATTTATTTAATATCATAGAAGACTTAAGACCGTTTCAGAGGAGGCACTTTACTGCATAATTTAAAGTAGCATTTGTTTTCGCGGTAGGAGAATACAATGAATCAGATTGGATTGGGTTGAATATTTGGGGAGACGACCGACGGCTAAGGTCCTTTGCGCCATAGGGGACAGGTAAGGGAGGAAGGGTGGATAGAAACCCGGCGTCGGCATTAGCCAGCTCTTTACGAAAGGCTCCAAGGGGACCACGATTAAACGTCCCGTCCGACAGCCGGAGCACTGCACTTGAAGTGCCCTACACAAGACCAAGTAATGATCGGGTATTCTCTAAAAAAACATCCTCCTCTGCAGGGATTTTTAACCCTGGTCGTCTGTACGGTTGGCCAATACTCTAGCCGCCATACAAATCCGATTCCCTCAACAGTTCATGAATGGATATGGTTCACGCCGTTAAACAAAGCTAGAATGTACTTAGACGGCGATTGCCAACTTCGATCGCCTATTTACAACATTGGTAGAAGATGATGAACGGTCTAAATGAGTCGCCAAAGGGGCGTTAACTCCCGTGGAAGGAATAGTCTGAAGAGAAACCTCAGAGATACCGGATTGATGTTCTCCAGGTCGAAAAAAACGATGCAAACAGTATTTCCGGACGTCGAATCGTGTGTATATTCCATTCGTGCCGACTTCGATTCGTAATTATCAACGTCGGGATGAAATGTTCTCGAGGGAGAGAGAGAGGAAAAGATTCTTCATTGATTTATGACTCGGGGTGGGGAAAGTGTGGTAAATCCGAGAGAGTGTTCAATTGGAGCGCCTGCCCCAATTACCCGTCGTCCTGTGACCGCCGCCTCTTCGTCCAAATCCGGACTCTCCCTCGGATCGCGGCACCGAAGAAGTGTGTCCTTCGCCGTGCGTTCCATATGGAGAAGGACGGCTCGCTCGACGACGCGCGACTCAGGAATCGTCGCGATCCAGATCGCGCACGCGCGCAAAAAGGTATATTCGTTAAAAAATGAGGGAGACAGGCTCGTTCTTTTACGCGGTGGAGATTTCCCATTTTCCCTCAAAATTATATGAGTGGAAGGCCTCGTGTCTCTGACCGGATTACTCGTTCACCGTTCGAACGGTCACTGGAATGAAAAGAACACAAAATCAGGGTTGATTAACATGTCCTTTGCCAGAAAGATCTTAAAGTAGTTTGAGTGGCGTATCGTTTCGCTTAGAAATCGAATAATTTGGTCTAATTTTTAAGAAAAATATCTCGCTCTTCCAAAAATACCAAAAATATCAGCCCCTTACCGAACTACTTTCCGAGATATTTGTGAAATAATGCCAGCTGTTTTGAAATAAAATGAAGATTAAAGCTTTAAATACAATTTAAGCTTCAAATAGAATAAAGCTTAAATAATACCAGCCATTTTACATGAGTAGTAGTACGTGTAATCGCTCCAGAGAGACCTTATTAAAAAAAAGGAGAATTTCTTACGCATAGGTCTCGTCAAAAGAATTATCAGTGTGTAGTTTGTATGTTTTCTCAATTTTTTAAAAAGTAAATCATATTCTCTATGCAGTCTTATTTTCAGAATAACAAAAAATATGCGTTGTGAAGGAGTTTCAAACGTCTCGCTTGAAAACAATGAGTCAAGTCAAGGACTTGTACGGATATTTTTACTGAGAATTCCAGTCAAATAAAAGTATTTATTTTCCTTTAACATTACACTGTTTACTTCAGGCTTCCTACAGCTGATGAAATTAAAACATAAAATTTATATGTTGTCTCAATCATGACTACGGAATTATCTCGCCTACCTTAATTGACGTTCAATTCGGACTTTTCTCGCCTTTGAATTCAGCGAAGTTCAAACATAACCAGGTAAAATGTCGTTGTGAGCAGTAAAGTTTCAGTTGACGTCTGAAAAGTCCTGAAGATACCAAAAAATGGCCAAAACGTCGTCCTTGAACCAGAAAACAATTGAATAAAACACAAGAAAATTCTTAGGTGTCAGCTGATTTTATTTCGAGTCCCACGAATCCTGTCCCTCTTGCGTTCATCGGAGACACTTCTCAGGTATACTTTTCCCTGCCGTATATACTTATTCGACAGTGTGATATTGAAACAAAAAAAATTATCGGTGCACGGACGCAAGATCAAGTTGTACCCAATTTTCTACGTTCTTCGTGACAGAAGATCACCGTATTTTTAGGATTGTTGTGATTAATTTTAAATAAAAGCACATAGGAGGACGGAGAAGTATAGAAAACCGGGAGGAGATTCTCTGACTTTCAACAAAACATATCTTTTGCCGGTTATGATAATTACAATACTCGGGGAAACATCATTCTGTCCTTCATAAATGTGTCTGTGCCTTTATTTTCACGGCATCGTAAAACTACGATTATATCCTCCGTATAGCCTCTATCATTTAGTCGCCATCAACGAAATCGTTCTCGGCACGTATTTTATGGGTAGATGAACTAGTCGCTCCGTTTTTTGATTGACAGGTAGTATACCAGTCCACAATGTTTTTCCTTGAAGCGCCGACACGATTAACGAGCTGAAATTGGGTTTAATTTGGATTCGATTTTTAGATACGTCAAACAACATTTTGGGAAATACATGTGATGGGTGAGAGCCCCGAGCCGCGGAAGTAAAGCCCACTTCTCCGAACGCCCGAATTAAACTATCAACTTTCCCATCATGGACCTCGTAAGGGACGCAAGACGATCTGAGGCAGCATAATTACGTACGTCGTGCCCAACGAAAACGTTTGCCTATAATCAGCTTCCTTGAAAGAAGCTATACCAATAGAAAATTGAGATAAAATTAGCTGTATAAACTATTTTTCTCGACACTCGGTACATCAATCGCTGCTCGAAATGGGGCAACGTTACTGTTGGCCAAAAGCCTTAAGGTAGAGGCTTAGTTATGTGTATAATTGCCGTTAAATTAAAGTACAGGGATCAACGGGACGACTTGCTTTCGATTATTTTCCTTTCCGCTGTTTGTTTATTCCGCTGATTCCTTTTCGATAGTCTATTGTCTTAGCGCCGTCGTGTCAAGTCTTGGAAACAGTTGTTTGTTTATCGTCTGCGTCTGGCATGACGTCATTAAAAGCTGATATCTTCCCGAAGATTGCCGAAGCGTGACGAATGATACGTGGCGAAGAACCATAATTCCTTGAGAACGTATCGTACGTTACGTGGAAGCGATGGTAACGAACGATATCTCGTAAAGAAAAAAGAACCATAATTGACACCCAGATTTCAGATCCCCTTAACCGGGACAAACTGTCACCATGAAGTGGCTTTTCCATACGTGTTTCCCTGATCAAGTGTTCCTAAGGAAGAAACTGTTGCCTGGATCATTTGCCGTTTACTAATTCAATACGTGGAAAAATATTATTATTCTATTTCAGTTTCGAGTTTTTAAGATTTAAAAAACACTTTTTGAAGATATATTTATTGGATGAAAATAAAGAGCACGTGTCGCGTATGAGTTAAATCTTCACGAGTTTAAAGCCAAGTCAGGAGTTCACTCGTACAGATGACGTTTCAATGGCTAGCTCCGACATCGTCTTCATCCCCTCCTGGAGAAGATGATGGAGTAAGCCATCGAAACGTCAATGCCAGTCGTTCGGATCCGGGTGAAACCCTCTTCGTATGACTCGCCGGGAAAGCTCGTGTTCCTCCAGATCACGTGTTCGTTAATGAAAATGTCGCCATGTAGATACATATAAGTACCAGGGGACCGAAACTCGCTTGGTATACCGAATCTAATAATTCTTTTTGAAATGAAAATATCAAATAGAATTTCATGTTGTTTAATAAAATATTTTAACATTTTTTTATATTTTATCAAGAATAAAAAAATGCCATTAATAATGGCTGAAATAGGTTTTTCTCGAAAATAAAGAGGCGCGAAAGTTACAGTCCACTTTCTTTTCCCTGCACTTAAATTCCATGACTGCATGCATTATAATTCCGTGGTTTGCCATAGTTGAACTTTAGTTTAATATTCTTTTTAATAGGTGCATGGAATATGTTTTTGAAAGCGAAACCAATGAGAATCGCTTGTTAAACTTTCGGCGATTTAATTGAATTTTATAAATTAGCTATTTACGTGTGAAATAGAGATAATACCTAACAAAATTTTATATATGAATATAGTTCTTACTTTATAAAGAACTGACGCGGAAAACATCCACGTGAGTAAGATACTTTCGTTATAAACGCTGATATCGTTATTAGAGTTGTTTACAAAACAGCCCGTTGTCATAATAGTCTCGTTTTCATAAATTGGTGTTTAATAGTGTAAGATATGTTTATACATTATCCATTCCGTTGATATTTAGTTTGAAAATTGCATTTTTAGATTCCCTTTGTTTACTGGTGGCAGTTGGTAGTGTAATGAAAACTTGGAAAGCGGAAAATCCGAAACCGGTGTCTGTTGATGTTTATTAGATCTTTTGCGACATATTCACTACGTTTACCAATCGATACTCAGATCGATTTGGCCGGTTCAGCTCGGCACGGTAAACGCAACGGGCTAGTGGGATCGATATAAGAAGCGGGCCTCTGCCAGTCTGAGATTTAAAATCGATATGAACCGATTTAAATTCGATATTTCAATCGATTTCGCCAGGCCAGGCCATCCGAGTCGGCTGGATTAGAATGTTCAGATCGGTCCGAGTTCATATCGGTCTAAGTTCAATTGGTAAACGTGGTGATGGACAAGTATCCCAAAAGCGGTACTGTCTCGGCCCAATTGTATGGTTACCTTACTTAAGACTCAAACAATATCGTTTGGAACGATTATCGATAATACCTTTGTGGCCGTTTTGCGACCTCATGTTTTTATTTTACGATAAATTTTGTCTTGAAGAATCCGTATTCTATCCGATTGATTTGATTTTAGTTCACACAAGAATCTGTTTTCGGGTATTTTTCCGCCTTTCATTTTTTTCTCACTCTAGTGGATTGTCCCTATGAAATGGCCGTTCAGATAATATCGCGAAGAAGATTTTTTTTGTATTCGCGTGCAGATATAGACTTTGGTCGACACACTTAGCTATTCGGAGAGGAACGGTTAAACGCATGTGAGCAAAAATGAGCAACGAACAGCATGTGAATTAAAAATCGACATTGAGAAAGTCACGATATGTTTAGCTAAACACTTAGTTAAAATGATACTTAATAGTTGTCTTATTAGTCGCGGAACCAGTTCCATGCAGAATAAAAAAATATTCGATCATTATCTCAACAAAATACTTACGTCGCACCTCTGAGTGACATTTATTTCAATTCTTCAATTATCTGTTCAGTATTTTGGGAAAGTTGAACTCGGAGACGGTATTAGGGTATAACGCAGTCTTTCATTGTTTAAACAATTTGGTAGCTTTGGTGGTAATATTGAGGTGTATACGTCATCAAACTGTTGCTTGACAATCGAAATAACAATCATATTATTTAAACCTGCTCACTCTTTACATTCGTTTGAATAGCACGACAAAATGGACGAATTAGCGGTTGTAAAGCAAGAATATCATGATTTGTTTGAAATTTAAGGGAGTAACTCTTAAACATAATTTGCTGCTTAAAGCTATGGAGTCTACTCGATTTTACAATAGTTTTCACCGGGAAATCTATTAATAATTTCAATAAGTAAAAATTATATGCAATGACAATGCATATAAAATGCTACTTCGCTCTGGTTAGGCCACACCTCGAATACGCCACGAGCATTTGGGATCCTGGTCATGTAGATTTCACCAAAAAAAATGATAAAATTCAAGGAAAAGCTGCGCGCTTCGTTAAAAACTTCTTCGAGCGAAGATAATGTTTCACAGCTTTTAGAGGGATTAAGGTGGGAGCCCCTAGAAACTCGGAGGCTGCACGCTAGGCGTAGGTTGCTTGAGAAACTCAGAACTGGTGTGTTTCAGAGCGACACAGAGAATATTACCATGACGCCTCACTACATCTCTAGGTCTGACAGAAGCGATAAAATAAGGCCGGCTTCATAGGTCGGCGGCGGCGGCGGCGGAAGTGATGGTACTCAGCCAATGAGGACACTTCTTTAGAAATCATGACGTCAGACCGATGAGCTGTGCTATGATGGCTAGCGGGGACCACAAATATTCAGCCTGACTGAATCTGGACTGAATTCTGTGGCGGCGGAAGCTGGCCGAGAAGCGGTAAACCCGCTGCCTTTCAAAAATGAATCCTCTTTGGATGATTAGCGAGTCCTTCTGTTTCAGTAAAAGATTCTTTAAGCGATGCGCATAATGTTTACGATATATTTAAGATGTTTAGACTTTTAATTTATAATTGCTTTAGAAAATATGGTGTGGTATCCAACGAAAATAGCCTTCCTTAAGGTTATATAGCATCATTAATCTATTAGCGTTAACCAGAGAGTGCCTTACATCAGCCAATTGGCAAATATTGAGGCAAAATATTAGTTATCCATTCTTGATGCTGCAACCACGTGGAGAAAATTTTCAGGTTGTGCCTATTGTTTATTGCATGTTCGGGCAGTGGAGCTGATCACGATTAAATGCTGATATGACATTGCCTAACGAGTTAAACAACGACCAAATTATGTCACTCGCTCGACTGTAAGGATCAAAGCACAATATAATTCTTGAATTGAGTGGCAAGGCTCTTTCTCAACTCATTTCAATTAACATGCATTTCAGGTTGAGGCGTTGAACGTTAGCTTGACGAATATGGTTATAGTGAAACTACTGTCATCAAATAAGCATTAATAAATAATTACATACTAATCTTTAACCAAATCTATCATTATATTGCACGAATCATTCTCAAGAGTAAAAAAATGTTGGATTTTCCGATGTCATGCAAATACTGCAGTGTCAATGTTATTGTACGCCTATCGCCTTTCATTTGTTTTCTCGCCGCCGACCTATGAAGGGTCCACCGCTACCGGCCGCGGCGAAATCCATCGTGATCCCCGCCGCCGCCGACCTATGAAGCCGGCCTAAGAGATATACATTGCCGAACGTGTAGATGCAACAACTCGTTCTTTCCGCGCACAATAAGCGACCACAATGAAATACACTCCTATAATACACGTCACCATTTCACCTCCCGTTACCTCATCTCTAACATATTTACACAGCTGGTGTCTTAACACCCCTTGCCACATACCCAAACGGCGGCTCGCAGGGTAGTATGTATACCTAGATGTAAAAGAATTGAATTCGTGCTGATATGTTGTAAGTTATCGATGGAAAACATCGTAAAGTTGTATAATTAGTACGCCAGCTTGTAAGCGCCTGAGGAAAATCGGGGTTAACTAAGATGGCAGACAGGCCACGCCCACGTTACAGCTTCTAGCATTTGCCATAATCGAGAGCACCCTCTCTATCTACGTCAATGGGTGGGAGGTGCACGCACTTTCTGCGTGAATGCGGGAGCCATGTTTTCTTTTCATCCTTCAAGTAATTGGTATGGCGTTCGTAAATATAGTTTGTATCCCAGGGAAATCCAGTGTTGTCAGATAGTAGTAATTTACACGGCAAAAAAAATAGGCTATGCGCGCATGATGTAACCCGAACGTTATTATGTGGTTGTGTGGGTATTTATGGATTTTTTTCACGAGGTTCTCGTATCGGTAGTTTCCATCTCCGCGACGGGAAAATCGACCCTAATTGATCCCATACGACGTAATGGACGAGTCTTTTCTGGCATTAAGTTGATTATGGGTAAACAAGAATGTGCTTTCTTCTCTTTTGCCCTTTAAAGAGGATTCCATTGGTCTTAGCCATTGAGGTAGGTATATGGAGAGGGCGCTGGCTACGCTGGGCAATGCTAGAAGCTGAAACCAGTCCGCCATCTTTGTTAACCGTCATCTTCCTTATAGCGCTTGCGGAATTGCGCACTAATTATGCAATTTTACAACGTTTTCCATCCATGACTTGCTAGAAATCAGCATGCACTCACTTCTTTAATGTGAATTCTCCGTAGATATTTTGTTTATTTATTTAGTTAAAAAATAATCCACATTACCAGTGAATAATGTGAATTTGAAAAAGCTCAAGAAGAAAGAAGCATAGTGAGAATACGTTCAATGGTATCAGGCTCAACTATGTGGAAGTTGATATTCACCAATGAAAAAACGACTTCGTTTTCTTCCACTGATTTATTTTTTTGGTACGACATGTTTCGACACATAGAGGTCATTTTCAAGTACAAAAAATTTTAAAATTCAAGCAAATATATACCTGGAAGGGTCTTGGGGGAGGTTGGAGAGGGGTGGAAGAATGGGTGCTAGGAGGGGGGGGGAAGGGGAAACCCGGAGAGAGGTGAGGGGTGGCGAGAGGTGAGGGGTGGCGAGAGGTGAGGGGTCCCTAATTCTCACCATAACCGCCACCCCTCACCTCTCTCCGGGTTTCCCCTTCCCCCCCCTCCTAGCACCCATTCTTCCACCCCTCTCCAACCTCCCCCAAGACCCTTCCAGGTATATATTTGCTTGAATTTTAAAATTTTTTGTACTTGAAAATGACCTCTATGTGTCGAAACATGTCGTACCAAAAAAATAAATCAGTGGAAGAAAACGAAGTCGTTTTTTCATTGGTGCATAGTGAGAATCATTAAACAAAGGAGAGCTAAACATATTGGACATCTACTACGGCACGATAATCAAGTGAAAAGGATAATTGAAGAAAAAATTGAGGGAAAAAACTGCAGAGGAAGGCCCCGACTAGACTTATGAGCCAAATTATGAAGGATATGAATTGCAGAACATACTTTGAGCTTAAACGGAAAGCTGAGAAGAGAGATGAATGGAGGTCTGCTGCCAACCGACTCAATGGTTGAAACGGAAGAAGAAGACTGGTGTAAAAATCGAGTAGAATTTATAGCAATGAGCAGCTAATGTTTCTAGAGTTACTTGCCTTAAATTTCTAATAGATGGTTGATATTCGTTCTTTAACATCCGCGAATTCGTCCATCCCGTCGTGGTATTCAAAGGGAATTAAGGAGAGAGCTGGGTTAAACAATGTGGTTGTTATTTCGGTCGTCAGGCTTCGGTTTGATGACGTAATGCCCTCTCCATGTACCTCAATGGTCTTGGACCTATCCGCCACTGATGCCAGTCATCGGCCATTTGAAATAAAAATTGAAAACTTTTCCCCCAAATTAGTCAAGCGACATTCCTGAACTGTGCTCACATCAGTCGAGGAATTCGAGAGAAATTTTCTCTCACGCGCTTCAGAGCGTTTTTCGATCTTCTTTTTTTTCCTTTAACGAGGTCTTAATTTTACCACTTCCCGAAGGACTTTCAAATCCTTCTCTCTCTCTCTCTCTGTCGCTCATTTTGTCGCAATTCAAAGGTAATTTGCGGACACGTCGTTATCATTTTGCAAATCATTGGTTTGCCGACTGGACGGTTCTGTAATTTTTGTCGACCCAAACGCCGTATTCCATTAATTGCACGTTTTGATGCCTAATTTTCAAATGAAGGCTCGTGAATTCAACACAAATAAACTACCCCGTGGAAGGAGAGAAATACCTGTTTTTATTGAAACGTCTTAATATTCTTAAAACGCATGATTCTCCGAATGAAAGTGACTTTATGTGGCCATCAGTGGCCCTTACAGCCAAGTGTAATTCGCTGTAATTTCAAATATGATATTTTAACCACCCCTTTAAATTAAATAACGATGATTTTATGGCGACGAACGCTACTTCAATTGTCAATTTTTGACAAAAAAGCTCCGATTTATGTCCGATAATAAAAACCGCTATAACACATGTTGTATAAATGATTGCCAAGTTATTGCCTAAGTTCTGCTTCATATATTTTTAACAAATTGTATTGCTATGAGTATTGCTGACTAGTAATAAGAGTGTGAATTTATAAAGCCCTTAGGAAGAAAACTAAATTTTGCTACACCTCGGCTGTGGAATTTGTTACGTTTATTATTAAATAAAACCTGCAACTGTCATCTCCTGACTACATAAAATTTATTTAACGACAATTCGAGAATAACTTAATACCTGAATTGTTACTTTGTCAATTAGCTCTGCATATTTTAAACCATAGCTGAAATGAACCTTATAAAAAAACACCAGGGTTGAAATTCGCCATGAAAAAATCGTTTGACTTGACCGGGATCCCGTTTTTTTTCTGGCATCAAGTTGATTGTGGGTAAACAAGAATTATTTCAAATACGGTTAAACGAAAAGCTGAGAAGCATTTTTTTGTTTTTAAAAATAAATATTTTTTTTCTAGTCTAGCCAGATTTGAAGAGTTTATTTGTTTATTTATTTAATTAAAATGCATCGACATGCATTTGCCATAATCGAGAGCACCCTCTCGAGTTATTTTTTTGAAATAAATCGAGAGGGTGCTAATTTTCATTTTGTCTTTTATTTATATAAAATATATAGCTACCATCGACAGGCGTAGTAATATTTATTTCCTTATGAACCGGGATCCCGGTCAAGTCAAATGATTTTTTCATGGCGAATTTCAACCCTGGTGTATATGAACCCGTGCGAGTGACTTCGTACCACTTCATTTGTTCAATGCATTCATTGGAAATTTCTAAAAAAAACCATCAAAATTGTGCAAAAATCAACGTCGTGTGGCATATTTATCATGAAATGATATCTAGTGGCTCTTTGTGCTGCCGGAGGCAGCATAGTTTCAGAGATTGCTCAAATTATATTGAGCTTTTGCTCTAAGTCCGTACTTCTTTTATCCCCTAAATTTGGCCACCTAGCCTTTATTGAGAAAGCATACTTTCAGGTCTTTTGTACTTGTCATGATTTAAAATTTTATTTTTCCCAAGATCGACCATCTTGGGAATGTCACTGTTTCTCAATTTATTAAAGTAGTCATATGTTTGTTTTTTAATAATCTCCCAGATGGGTTTTGTCCCAAAAATTTTGTATAGTTTTTTGTTCCCCGCCTCGCAGGGGATTTTGAGGATAGATCTTAGTATTTTCCTTTCTGCTATTTCGATTCTCTTTTGTTGCCCCTTGTTAAGGAGACCAGCCCAGGCAGGTATGGAATATAATAATTGAGTTTTTATATATGTATTATAAATGAATATCTTAGTGTATTTGGGTGTTCTGTTATTTCTTAATATTGGTGTTAATTTAGCTCTTGTCCCGTAAGCTTTACCAATGATATATTTAATATATGAAATGATATAGGTGATGAGATTTTGCCTGATCGAGAAAGTTGGGATAAAGATCAACAAGGGGGATGGGCTCAAACTAGAGCGATTGGAAGAGTTCATGTTGAATGCAAGGAAAATTTCTTAATAAACACTTAAACGAATCATAAAATTATCCTGAACTGTACCTCAGAGTGAAACTTACTCGGATGTTTCTATTTTTTATGTATTTTTCCCCAACTCTTCACATTCCACCGCTGCACTTGCGCTGATGTTAGCGTGTGAGTGAGAGTGAAGGTTACGGAGGATATTTATACATTTCAGAGTAAAAAGAAGTTCATCCCCCGACTCCGACGAAAGTGTAACGATTTCCGAAACAGTCGACGTGGGGCCTTAAGCGGCCGACTTGCTCGTCCATATGGGAGGTGCTTTCCTCAAGAATGGCGAGGCAAATCGCTTTGAAGACCTTCTTTCGCCCTAGTTCGCGCATTGCTTTGACGGATGTCGTTCGTTTTTTTTTTTAAACTGTGCAGTTCTTGAATTACTGAAAAAATATTTTTGCAAATTGTTCGGGAAAGCCATTTTGCGTAATGTTTGTCTTGAAAATTGAATTATGAGATTTAAAACTATTCTCAAATAATTATCAAACAATTTTATTTTGGTTCAATCCTATATTATATGCCACAGAGTGAAGCTACCATCCTTTCAAAATATAGCTTGCTTGAGTTGGTTGGAGAGACTATCGTTAATGTATAGATTTGCGTGAAAAATTGTATTCATTTATTTATTATTAATATTAATCGTTAATGGTGAAAAAATGTCATGTTACGGATTTGATTTTTTGGCAATTGTATGCCATTATGACACGTAGCCTAATGGCTTGACATTTATTTCGAAATAATTAGATTTAATATGTACATGGTTCCTTATTAACGTGAAACAATGCGTTTCAAGTTTTTTATTATAGTTTTAAACAAATTTTAAGGTATCATGCCGAGTAAAAAAACTCGTATTTACGTATAATTTTCGGTTAAATTTCGAATTTCGCGCCGTAAACCCAAGTGATAACAATGCTTTGATTGAGACGAAAATATTTAAATACTATTCTTGCGCCGTTAGTACCTAAATCTACTTTTACGATCTAACGTTTGGTATTTTTCCCATCATCAAGAATAAGTCGTTTAAGACTTTCTCGTTCCATTCATTGTGATGTTTTGTTTCACGATATTGTGGTATGGTGGCTATTGTTTAGTTCTAATTTGTTATTTCAAATTTGATCACTATTTTAATCGATTGTCTAATGTTTATTTTTTTGTCAGGGTTGTTGATTGGAACTCGGGGAATCGTTTCGAATTTGAGAGAGTCGGTCGGAAGTGTAGAGGCGATCGCTCCAAAACAATATGTGTTAAAAAGATTTTATCATTAAAAAATAAAGAATTTATTGAGTAAAAAATGTTCGAACTTATAAGTGTCATTTCCAGAACAGATGAACTTGAGTGAATTGTGATCCAAGAAGTTTTTCGACCTACTTGAAAAGTTATTTAGGTTGTGCGTTCAACTACTCGCGATTGCCGCTCCAGCCGCCTTAACAAGAAGCAGTGACGCTAGTGCCAGCTCCCATAATACTCAGGGGTTGGATTTCAATAATGATTATTTCACTAGAGTTTTTAATTTTGCTTACGCTGAATTATTTTCTGACTCTGTGTTTTAATCGGTATCAGGTAATAAACACTATAGTGGAACGAGCATATCCAACCCTTATTCTGACTCATCGTGAAGGAGTTCTACCAAATGACGCCTGGAACCAGTTTATTTTCGAATTTACCTAGACTTTCTTTTATTACTTTTTTTCGAATTTACCTAGACGTTAAACAGTAAATTAGACATTTTTGCTGCTGTTTTATTTCTCCAGTTGGATGGTTACAGCATCCGTCGACGCCTTTTCGTGATCGTGCTTTCGTAAGTTTTTAAAATCTTACGATCATTCCCATGTGAATGATCAGGAGTGCTGCTGATAAAACGTTTGGTTAGCAATTGCTAAAAACATGTCGGCATCATGATCTTATTTCCTTAATGTTTAACTGGCAGATTATCATCTAAAGGCGGGTTTGCATTTGGAAGTCACTTTCGCGGCAGTAGCTAACAGTCGACAATTAATTGTGTAAGCACAAACTGGTCGATAATGGTAGTAATCGACCTAGATTCGCACGTGCGGGGAAAATAGATTGACTTCTATTTTGTCTGCATGTAGCATATCGATTCTGCGCAAAAATCGCATCGCATCCGGTGGAATCTTGGTCACATGACAGCACAAGGAGATTTCAAATGTAAACGACGAATAACTTAGTAGGAAATTGACACATTGCTGCTTATTTAAATATTTATTTGTGCTTGAAAATATATTAAATGCTAAAGAATCCCTAATGTACGCTTTAAGGCTTATCTCTTATTTGATAATAATGATCATTTTCACAATTAAGACACTTGATTCGACGTAATAATGAATAATTATTATACTTTATACCAATTTAATTTAACCGACGAATGCCTATGGGACTCAAACGAGCGATATACGAACGCCATTATTGTCAAATTTAGGCATACTTCGCAATTATTATATTCATTGTTTAGTTACATCATCCATTTGTTTGGTAAAGGCCGGAAGTTGTATTTAAGCAGAACGATTCATTGAGAGTGGCGATACGATTCGAGATATCGCTACACTCGCCACTTCCACGTGTAACTCTGCCTTAAACCTCCTTCAATTATTTTGAGTTTCCAATGGCAACTCAATTATTTTCTTCCAGTTCCATTCAAGTGGAAGCGTATGGATGCTTAAAATACTCCTCAGTTATATTACTAGGCCAATTCTCCGGGATCAAAAAATATGCCCACCAAAAGTAGACCACTTCTCTATGCTGTCTTATTTTTGTGTAAAATATTTTCGTCTGATATTTTTGTACATTTCATTGATGCTATTACGAGAGAAAACGAGGGAATGAAATCGCGATCTGTATTATTTCAAAGTGAAAAGTTTCGTTTCACTGATGTTGCGAAATGCCTAAATTTAGTCATTTGAATGGCTCACGTGCCCGAAAAAAAAGGACAACGTAGTTTTAACGATGCGGTAAATCCTTGACGTTTATGGACCGACATTCGTGCTTAGGGTGTAAGAGAAATGTCAACGGGTATGAAAATACGCCAGGGAAAGAACGAATTCCTGTTTTCCCCCGAAACTCATCAAACTCGTTTTCATCCATGCGGACTTGAACGGAAAATTTGGATGAGATTCTGGCACACCACGATTACCTATCTGCGAACTGTAAATGCAGAGCGCGATACACCGCTTGAAACCAGTGATGGACTAACCTAACCGTGCATCATAGAGCGCATGAAATTCGAACGTGCCGTTTTAATTTAGGGAACTGGAATCATTTGGAATGCGGATGAATTGGGTTAACAATCACCTCCAATGAAATGTATAATGGCGCTAAGAAATCGAGAGTATTTTTCTGCAATATTTACTTTAAATCTACATCTACAGACTACCCTGCGAGCCGCCGCATGAGCTTGTGGCAGGGGGTGTTAGGTCATCAGCCGAGTAAAGATGTATGGTTTTGGGAGGTGAAATTGTGACATGTATAATGGGAGTGTATTTAGTGGAGCTCGGTTTTTTTGTGGTCGCTTATTGTGCGCGGAAAGAACGAGTTTTAGTGCCTATCTGTTCGACAATGTATCTTTCTCATTTTATAGCTTCTATCAGACCTAGAGATGTAGTGAGGCGTCATGATAATATTCTATGTGTCGCTCTGAAACACACCAGTCCCGAATTTCTCAAGCAAGCTAAGCCTAGCGTGTAGCCTCTGAGTCTCTCGGGGCCCCCACCTTAATCCCTCTTAAACTTGTGAGACACTTCGCGGCGTATGCGAGGTGTGGCCTAACCAGAGCGAAGTAGCATCTCTCTTTGACTTTTTCATCCGAGGACCTTCCTATTATACGCTTAACAAAACCTAGTTTCTTTAATTCTGTGCCGCATATGTTTTTATGTGTATTCCCCAGGATATATCAGAAGTTAAGGTAGCGTCTTTAAAGGCAGGTTCACGCATGGAAGTCACGTCCATAACACTAGCCTTGCCAGTCGCTTGTCAGCGGTACTTCGCTGTATGAGCACGGACTTCCATGGCAGTAGGGATCGATAGTGGTGGTTATCGACCGAGATTCTCACTTGCTAGGAAAATAGACTGGCTTCTATTTTGCCTGCAAGTAGTATATCGATTCCGTGATAATATCGCATTGCATCCGATGAAATCGCGGTCACTTGTATGGAAACGGAGATGAAAAATGTCAACTACGAAAAAACGACTAATTGGTAGGATGAGGACTCATTGTTGCTTATGTAAATATTTATTTGTCCTTGAAAATATTTTAAATGCTTAACAACACTTTAAGTAAGTTTTGTTCCTTTTATATAATTTGACAGTGATGATTGTCACAATTCCTGTACTTGATACGATGTAATAATGCACCAGTAGTGTAATTTATACAAATTACTTACATCCATGAATGCTTTTGGGATTTTAACGGCGGTATGCGATCGCCATCATTGCCAAATTTTGGGCGATTTTCGTAATACCATAATCATTGTTTACTCCCGTCATCCATTTGTTTGGAAAAACCGGAAGTTATGTGTAAGTAGAACGATGCCCTGCAAGTGACGATACGATTTGAGATATCGCTACACTTGCTACTTCCATGCAAGTCAACTTCCACGTGTAAACCCGCCTATAAAAGTACGTGCTTACACATCGAAGTACCACTTTTAAGCGGCTTGCAAGTTATTGAATCAACTTCCATGAGTAAAGACCCCTTTACGATTCGCCAAATCTGTGGCCAGCATATGAAATTGAAACTGCGATTACAAATAAGATTTATTAATTTCTTCCATTAAAATGGAAAGTCTATTAGCTCTTTCTGCTTCTCGCAGAGCATACGTTTGAATAAAGGTATGCTGGAGAAATTTGATGAGTCAACTGCTATAAAAATCGTGATGATTTTCTAGCTTTCCCAAATGCGTACGGCGTTTAGGTCAATAACACGGGTGTTCCTTCTTCCCAACACTCTGCTGAGCTATTATGTAAAATGGGGCGGTAGTCGCGGCTGAAATGCGTCATCGATTATCAAGCTATGTTGTTTATCCGTTGCTATGGCATTTATTCCCAATCGATCACGAAACCGCAGCTACTGCATCAGGAGAGGCTTTGAAGTATACTAGATATATGGGACTATGGTGTTTTTAATGGGAATAGGTATGCTATTGAGATAAATTTCTATCACACTAGACATGAGAACTAATATAATATCAGGACAAAATTCTACGTCGTATTCAGTTCCATCACGTCGGAGCCTTAATACGTTGAGTTAGATGAAGAGGCCAATTATGGGCTCAATCTATTGTGGCCAATATTATAAGTTGTTACGTGTGCGTGGTCTGTCCGCCATATTTGTTATCCCCGACTTTCCTCTAGCTCTTGCAGGCTGACGCACTAATTGTGCAATTTTACGATGTTTTCCATAAATAACTTACTGGACATCAGCATGCACTTGCTTCTTTAATATGGATTCACCTTACGTATTTAATTTATTTATTTAAACTAATAATAATCCGCATTTTTGATGAAAACTATACTTTAATGTGGTAGAGTCCATAGAACTAAGCAGCCAATATATGTTTCGAGAGTTACTTTCCTTTAATTTCAAACAGATGGTCGATATTATCGATATAAATTAGTCGTTCTTAATAATTCAGTAATTTACCAACTCAATCAATACACTATAACAACATTAATTAAATAAATGGTAAACAAATTACATGAATTTAGTATACCTTATGAACAATAACACGTCGTGTTGAGGTAACTGGAAAAAATTAAACATCGGGCAAACTTAAAAATAAAAAAGTCACTCTTAAGGAGAGCTCTCCGTACCTATCATATTTTTAAAAAAGCAATGCATTACAATTTTTCATAAAAGAGAAAAGAATATAAAATGAAACGAATAACTCTTTTGTTCATCATTACATTATTTAAAGCATTTAAGTTTCCTATTTTAAAAACAAATCCACTGGATATTACTGGTAGCCATTTCTTTAATTTTTTTTAAGAATATTTGTTTATTTGTCACAGAATATATTTCTAATGGTGCCAAGTTAAAAAAAATTGGGCACAAAATACGTGTGAACGTTTGTAAAACTCCTGATAGGGTCGCGGTTTTGTAACCAAGTTTCTGTACTGGACTATTTCGTCGTGCTATTCAAAGGAAAGTAAGGATAGAGCGGGTATAACCAGTATGGTTGTTATTTTGGTTGTCAGTCAACAGTTTGATGACGTAATGCCCTCTCCATCAACCCCAATGCCTTAACCCGTGATTTATCCGAATGAGTTGGCGTCTCAATTTCTTGAAAGAAACGGTTACTAGTGGCAGAATTTGAACTTATATGGCAGTTTCATTGATTGCAAGTTGTGTATTCCATATGCACCGACGCTCATGTCCACCTCAATTGCGAAAGAAACTTCACTGCCAATACCGGATTGATATCGTGAATTGAGATTTCAAAAGCTTTGGCCCACCCCTTGGGTGGCCACTTTGTCAATCTGGAACCTCTCCAACGCATTGCGATCATGGCGGGTCCCTATTGATCGAAGGGAAAAGAACATGTCGCGGCTCGGTCATGCGTTGAGGTGCATCCAAGCTTAACTCAATTGAGCATTGAGTGATGCGCGTCAACTACAATGGGGAAACATTTATTGCTTCATGGTTATGAAACGTGAAAGTTTTTCTCCTTTGTAATGCGTGATGATTCTCCATCTACATACTACCCTGCGAGCCACCGCATGGGCGTGTGGCAAGGGGTGTTATGACACCAGCCGTGTAAAAATGTAAGAGATGAGGTTTTTGTGAGGTGAAATGTTGACGTGTGTCATGTGAGTGTATTTAGTGGAGCTCAGTTTTTATCATGGTCGCTTATTGTGCGCGGAAAGAACGAGTTTTTGAACCTACCTGTTCGGAAATGTATCTCTCTCATTTTATCGCTTCCGCACGCCCTTTCCGTTTTTTTCGTACGAATTCTTTGAATCGAGAACTTACTTATAGGAAATACATTATTATTTTATCCAAGTGCCTCAATGGCAGCTTCAAGAATAAACACTGAGTCTCTCATACTTAACTGACACATATCTGGCGCTGCTACTAATTTTTGAGTAATGATATTTTTCCGCGCAGTTTTTTTTTACTGATTCCGGGTTGTATATTCTCGATCAAAGTTGGCAAATCTTCTTTTAATTGCATGTCATTCTCATTAGAATCAGGAGATGAGTCGTTTTGTAACGGCTCATAAGATGATGTCGAAGAAGTTGGCGTGGAACAATGTGCAGCACGTCGCTTTTCTTCTTCAGTAATTCTGAGGCACGCCCTTTCCTCTTTATTAGTCAGTTTTTTTGTCCACTCCAGCTAAGTGACCAGGCCGACCTGGTGCTCTCTGTCGCTCTAAGAAGATTCTATCTTCATTTATTTTCATAAATTGAAGCGCATCGGCGTGTGCAATGTCAAACAAATTAGCTAAGTTGTTGACAAACTCTTGTCAGCACTGCTCAAATACGTTTTGGGTTTTTTTTGCATTTGTTTTAACTCCCTCCAAAGTTGATATAGGTTCACTATTTTCTTCACACAATCAGGAAAATATTTGGTAGGTATACGCGCCTTTTCCCAAAAGATAATACATTTGCGAATAGGGAGATATGCACTTTCATTGACAGTAAAATTCACTTCACGGATATTATAAAATTAAACTGCCAGAACTCGTCCATTAGAGGGCAGTTTTGAACCTTTTATTTGATGTTTTACGTCCCCTATTAAAAATATACCCTTTTTAGAACTACATAATTCCATTGACATATTCATTGTTCAATGTTCACTGATTGAAAACAATACGTTTACTAACAAGATAACAAGTGATTACAAGTACACCGACGGCTTTGACGCGGTAGCACATTGTCACAACGCACAAGCAAAACCTGATCCTTACTAAGCAAACACTACGGACAACCAGCGTGATTCTAGCGCGTACCAGCTCGCACTGAGAGCGTATCACATGTTCACCTGCCTCCCCTCCGAGTCCCGCGTCACCAGTGTTGCCCGATCGAACACTAAGCTAGTCTCCTTACTTTATTTAAATACTTTGTACAATACATATACTTTGTACATTTTTCACTATATTCGCATTAACATATGGAAGGTTTACAGTGACACCTTACTTAGCAAGCACTGACATGTTTCAATACAAGTCGGCACGGGTTGCCGAGGTCCTACGTTTATTAAATTTTATTTACAATTGTTTTGACATCGTATATATAAATTAAGAGGGTATGCGTTCAAAAAAAATACTTCAATATTTTTGGGACACCCTAGTGTATATATTAATTTTTTATTCAATTTCCCAGGACTGCGGGCTTCTTACTAACAGTTTTAATCAAAATCTTGAATATGCTTCCTCGCTCAAAAGGACATTTTTGTGCTGTAATAGGAGAAATCTCCATTAGAGCCCGCGTTAAAATATCCACTTTTAAGGCTGAATTACAGTAAAACTGGCCAGGAAACGGATTTTAGCCCAGGAAACCATATCTTTTTTATTTTAATCTTAGTTTATAAAATGCACTTCAAAGATGCTACATTCAAGGTTCAGGGAAATCTGGAGCACGTGACCGTGAGACCATAGCCACGCTAAGGACAGGTTTTTTTTTCCTTGCGACTAGTCGTGATCATTCATGTGTGTATACCATGAGAGATGTTCACACTCGCGGATACTGGCATTTCTTAGTCACTGAGTTGGATGAAAAGGCTCCTGTCTCAAACGGGAATATTTCTGGAATGGTTTAACGCAGATACTATCGAGGAAGGCACGTGGAAGGGACCTCAATTAACTTTCCTAGAACTGCCACGCTATAAACTGATTCAGAAGTCTTGGAGGGTGGGTAGTAGATCCCAAAGACCGTATATCACTTCACTGTACTGTACATTTTATGTAATCGTTCTCTTTGATTCATTAGAAATGACGATTCATGAAATATAGTTTCAAATTTGCATTCTTTCCTACCCTTATGTATGCGAGTTTGGAAAAATTATGCAATAGGCAAATCATTAGCAGCGTCTGTATATTTTTCCAGTAAGAATGTTCATTTTATGATTATTTTTTAGATGATTTATTTTTTTAGAATAATTTATTCCTTCCTTCTTAAATGCAAAGTACTTTCCGATTCAACAAAACATTTGGAAGCTTTAGGTTTCGTATATTTTTCCGGTGAGATTGTACGTTTTATGATTACTTTTTAGATAATTTAATTTTTTTAACATAATTTATTCCTTCCTTCTTAAATGCAAAGTACTTTCCAATTCGACAAAACATTTGGAAGCTTTAGGTTTCGTATATTTTTCCGGTGAGATTGTACGTTTTATGATTACTTTTTAGATAATTTAATTTTTTTAACATAATTTATTCCTTCCTTCTTAAATGCAAAGTACTTTCCAATTCGACAAAACATTGGAAAGCTTTAGGTTTCGTATATTTTTCCAGTGAGATTGTACATTTTATGATTACTTTTTAGATAATTAAATTTTTTTAAATAATTTATTCCTTCCTTCTTAAATGCAAAGTACTTTCCAATTGAACAAAACATTTGGAAGCTTTAGGTTACCCCAAAAGTTATAAACCTGTGTGGGGGTAACCAATAATTTCGTGCAAAGGAACGTAATAAAATATTTCAGTTTTAAACGGTGTACTGATCACAATTTACATAAATTCTTAACAAAATAACCTCAAATGCATCACCAACCGATGACTTGCAGATTATACACACGGTTCACATTCCAAAACGAGAAATTTCCTGCGTCATTTCATTAATTTCCAATAAGACGCGATTCCTTTTGGAATAAATTAAAGGAGTACTGGGGGAACAAACTACGCACTTACGTTAACGCAAATGCCTCAAACGGTTTATTCAAGAATAAATACATCGCATCTCTATACACAGCATCAGGACTCTGAACATCCGGATGTCTGTCGAGCGATTAAGAATATTCATCGCTAATTACCGAGGGAGGTAGTCACGTCGTAAATTTCTCGGAAACGGGCGAATCGAAGATTATAGGTTCCGCAAATCAGACGAACAATATTACCTCGAACGGAATCTATCGGCATTCCCATTGCCGTTTTGAAGCGTGTAATTTTCCTCGCATAACGACCTCGGTTCCCGGGGCATCGCGTCGGAAATATCTCAGTTTTGGAGCCGAGAAAGAAGTGTTCGCTAGATCACCTTCCTCGCAGAATCTCTTACAGGGAGATTCATACCTGATCTTAATAAACGTGCGAGGAGATGGAAGGAGACTTATTGAGTCTGATAAATTGCGGCGGGGTACCCATTCATCAATCATATACCCCCGCGGCTGCAAACCGCCATTATAAAGCTCGGAGGAGGGTGTTTACGGAAAGAGGACTCGGTGGTCCGGCCATCGAGTTGCCGTGGCGACGATGATGACGCGATGATGACGTCATTCGGCGTATATTCCCCCTCCACAAGCGTAACCTACGAGATGTTACGGGCCGCAGCTCTTTTATCCACAATTTTCTTTGTTTTATTTTCAATTTATTTTCTTTTGTCAGTGACACTAGGAAAAGCGCGGGAAATGCGTTTGTGTGATCTTCTCATAGCGAAGATTTAAAAATTTAGGCAATTATTTCGATCCCTACGTCGATTTCTTGGGATCATTCCTATGTATTAAGATTAATTCACGATGTAGCAATTCCAAGGCCCATAAATGAATTATTCAGACGGGGTTACAATTATCTGGAACCTAAAATATTCCGCTCTTTACCATTTGATATTTCAAGCATTAAAAGTGGAAGAAAACTTTGTAAAGTAACAAAAAAAAATGGTTGTTAGAGAATAAAGAGGTCGAATTTTTGTTTTCTGTGCATAAATAAACATATTTGCCTCAGGGAAAATGTTTAATATTTTCCAAAATTTTGTTTGACCTTGTTTAATTTTTATATTATGTTCAAAGTATATCTTCAAATTTTCTTTTCTTTTTAAGTAATATTTTATTTCCCGCAATTAAATGACACAGGATGATGTAACATATTGGCCGAATTTTGTATTAATTATGAAGAGTCTGCAAACCCAAAGAAGGACAGTTGTTCCAATGGGGATTCCTATATTCCTTGTATTCTTGTACAAGGTTGTGTGCATTCGAAGATATGTATCTAAGGATAAACTTATTATTATAATTTGAAATCGGTGACAATATATCATGGATTTATGAAATCATTAGCACAATTTCATTTAGGGATTTTATCGATTTTTAGGAAAACTATTGATAAATTAATAACTATATGTCGCTCACAATCCCGATCGAGGAATTTGTCCCATTACCGAATTAAATGTATAAAAAAGACAAATTGACACAAAGTAACGAAAGAGATTATAAAAGATTCCATTTGTTTCCTCGTTATCACGTGCTATACGTGTTTACGAGGAGCTAGAAGGTCCGTGTTGAAAACTGTGCGAGACAATTGCTTCCTATTGATTTATAATCAATGTATCCGTTAAAGTAATTCCCTCCACAACACAACTGACTGCCGCTTTCTTAATACGAACTGTTTTATTTACTTGAGAGGCATGCGATCCAGATAAGTCACCAAAGAAAACTGTTTTACCTGGAATGACCGTCCTTAGATTCATTGTCCTTTCACCTTTATGTTTTCGCCAAAATTCTGCAGCTATCAGCGACAATTCACCTTATTATTTTAATAAAATCTACGGTGCTGACGAATTCTTACTTGCCATAATAACTTATTATGTGTCCCCTCCCCCGTTAGCTTCTTGGGGGCTTTGGAAAATTCAGGAGTACTGATTACAAGCAAATGACCATCGAACTTAGGGTAGGAAGATGTAGTTCTATTTGGAAGATTCGGATTGATCGACATCAGGTTTACAGAAATCCCTTCCAAGGTGAATTTTCTCCATGGTGATTTCCACGTCCTTTCATCGACATTTGGGTCGGGGAATACACCACAACCCAAAGGGACGCACACCTTTGAAAAGATTTTTTAAAAATTCTTTGTATCTCTCTCATGCCCTCTTCCCACTCCATTTATCTTACGCTGACTAGGAAAAGCCGGGTTACCAACCAAAGGGATTTTTCTTACCCGAGCAACGAACAGCCTTCTTGAAACCATGATTGGTGTGCAGAGAAATCACGAAGATAGTTGTTGAACTGAAGGATGGGGACACAAGTATTTGCTCAGAGAAAAAAAATTGTGCTGCAACTAAGGTGTATCTGTTCTCCTGTTGTACTGTAAGTGGACAGGAAGTGAACTCAAGGTTTTACTTAAAAATTGCAACAAACAGTGTAGTTTGTCACATTACACAGTATTTTTGAAGTACAGTTATCGTAACTATTCACTTTCAGCCCTGTATTATAGCACCGTTTCAGGAAAGTTTTATCTAAAGTACACTTCCTGCACTGTAATGCAGGACATTTTTAGTACAGCCCTCTCCGCGGTTCGGTCTGTACAGTACACTTGCAGTGCAGATCATCTTTAAACAGTTCAACCGCAGTACTCTCCAGTGCAGTTAGGAGAACTGGAACTTAATTAAATGCTGGATTTATTACAGTTTATGCTTCTGTACAGTACAGCCGCAGTGGAGATTCTTTTATCTTGGTGGTGTATAAGAACGTGAGGAACTTACTCCGTCTCCAGATCGCAAGGGGAACAAGAAATTAGTCGAATCAAGCACCGGAGAGAACTATTGTTTTCCGAAATCGTATGACTGCCTTTAGAACCGGCGCGGCGTAACCAGCCATCCGAAATCAGGTAGAGGTAGGGTATGTAGCTGGATGGGGTATTAGAGGGAGAGATGTTGGTCCGGTGGGGAAGTGGAAGATAGAGAATGGGTATTTAGTATAGATGCAATTAGGTGTGGCTGGGGATAACAGTTGCCCCCACCCCACTCCCCGATGATTTTAAAGCAAACAAATTTTCATTTAATTAAACACTTGAAAAAACAAATATTACGGCGACGTATTTCGTTATTCTGCGATAATGAAGTTATGAAAGTAAAGTGACTAGCATAGGTTATAATACGGAAAATTGAGAATTTAAAAAATATTCATGGTCGTAAATTGCTCTCAAAAGGCTTTATTATCTGTCATTGTAATCCTAGAATGGAATATCCCCCCGCAGAACTCCCAGTAGTCTTTGCCCCTCTAATTAAAATGCTCAAATTCCGCCCTTGGTTTTATGGACATTATGGTGAAGGGTAGGGCGTACGTGGAGATGAAGAAAGGCATGATAGAGGTAGGTAAGGCCCTTCAAGTGTTAAAATCTGGAGGATTGTCTCTGACTTTCAATCAAATCTTCCTTCAGCCGATTGATTTTCTTTAATAATAATATTGAAAATTCTGAATGAAATCCGGAATGGAGAGGGTAGTTGGCTGGGGAAAATAAATAAGGGGCGATGAGTTGCTCCAGAGTGTGACAAAGGGAAGGATGTTGGGCCAGCGGGGAAGGGGTTGAAGGAGAATAGGTTTTATGGACTGGATGAAGAAAGATAGATCGTATACTGAGGCGAAAAAGGAAATATATACTAGAAGTAGATTGGATACTGAAAGTGTAGTAAACCGGGAGGTGAGCCTCCGACTTTCAACAAAATCTACACTTTTACCGGCTATGATAATTTAACAAAATACTCGGGGAAACATCATTATATCCCTCATGAATGGTTCTGTGTTTTTTTCACAGCATCGCAAAACTGCGATTTTTTTCCTCTATTTAGCCTCTAACATTCATCCGCTATCAACGAAATCGTTCATGGCGCGTATCTAATGGGTAGAGGAACTAGCCGCCCCGTTTTTTGATCGACAGGATTTGACTCAGTCCACAACGCTTTTCCTCGAAGCACCGACACGATTAACAAGATGAAATATGGTTTGATTTGGATTCGATTTTTAGATACGTCAATCAGCATTTTGGAAAATACGTATGACGCGTGAGGGCCCGGAGCCGCGGAAGTAAATCCCCCTTCTCCGAACGCCCGAATTAAACTATCAACTTTCACATCATGGACCTCGTAAGGAACGCAAGACGATCTGAGGTAGCATAATTAATATTTCTTGTCCAACGAGAATATGTGCTCATCATCGGCTCCCCTTAAAGAATGGGCTAGGCATTGAGTACGGGGCATCAGCCGGCTGAGGTACATATACCTATTATAGCTCAGCGCTAACCGATTCCCGGAACACGTGACTAACCTCAAAGCGCCGGGAGGAAGCCGCGGCGTGGTCAGAATGCGGACTCGTGGGAGGGACGGTCTGGGTAGAGGGGGGGGGGCATCGCGAAGGAGAGGCTCGGGTGACGCTTTTGTGATGGGACAGGAAACCTCGCCATTAGCACAGCATTCGTGAAATGGCCTCATCGCCGCGTCTTTTTCTCCTCTGAAGCCGTCTATTTTTTATGATAGATTTCTAGATAAAAAATGACTGTCATGTGCTTAAAATATACATATTTGTCGTGCGTGACTCACGGCACGTGAGAAAGCATCAAGACACGCTTTTGACAATTCTTCTGTTTCTGGTTTGCACCGCATTGAGTGTTTTGTGCATTCGGGTGACGTATATTTTTGTGTCTATTTAAGTATTTAAGGAAAAGAAAGGGGAAGAAGTATATACGGTTACTGTCTCAATATCTGCTTTTATCTCCTTATTTTACGTGGATGGTTTAATCCATCATTGTATCTTGTAGAGAACAAAATTTAAGTTAAGAATTTCTTTTCCTAAAATCAATAAACGGCTGGATTTCATGCAGTTACAAGTTTCATATTGCTAGTTTTGGAGAAGTAGAGCTCCGAATTCAAAGATTTTGTTTTTAGAATAAATATCTTTTGGTGAAGTGACGGAATAAATACATTGTGCGATGTAGCAGCTTTGACTGAGAGTAAATATGAGGCTGTATAGTTGTTATCATTAAAAAACAGTGCAGCTAATTGTTATTCGTGATTGGCGACGTTTTCTCGAGGTAAATGTAACATTAGCGTCGCCAGAGATGCAAAACTTGCGACATTTTAAAAATAAATATTTTTGATCTTTTTCGACTCATTTTTAACACTTCTTTAGCAAAAAAAGACTTAATTACGCCAGGATAGTAGCCAACCGGGGCATAAATGAGATTCGCGGCGGCTTGGGTAGTACCCAATGGGTATCTGCCCTTCCCGACGTACCAACCACGGACGTATACCCATTTTGGTACGCTATGAAAAATTTCGCAGTGATGTTGTGCGTCTCAATCATCCCGTTATCTTTTTTTGATTGTATGGAATAATCGAAAATTTGAGGGCGTTTCGGCACCTCTGAATAAAACAATAATAATAATAATATAAAGTATTGTGCTACCATTTGTGACACAACTTTGCCGAGACATCATTTTACCAAATTTCTAATGTGGAATTAGGTACCCCTATAGAAATAATCCGTTTTTGGGGTTACCACATAAGCTCCACTTTCTCCGGCGAGATGTTGTAGAACAGCATGTTGAACAATGATACTCAAACGATATCGTACTGTCTACCAAATTTATTTCAAACTCTTACAACACGTGTTTCAACTGTCTAGCAGTCATCATCAGATAAGACTACGTACACTTTCCACAAATTACACTTTCCACAAACTACTTTTTCCACAAATATATGGTGATGATGACTGATGACAGTTGAAACACGTGTTGTAAGAGTTTGAAATAAATTTGGTAGATAGTACGATATCGTTTGAGTATCATTTTTTACCATATAAGCATTTTACTAGAAGCTGACATTCATTTCTCACATTGACAATTCTCACTCGTCACAGGAAATCACTTGCGTACAAGTCAGGTGTGTCCGTGCAATTTACAAAAAAATGATCGATGATTCAAATGATGTATGTATTAAAAAACAATACTTTGCAACAGGTCACAAAAACTTATGCAGTATTACAACATCAATTAATCCATAACTTCAAGTCAAATTTTCACTATACTATATAAAAACGCCTATAAATATTTTCGCACCAACCCGGGAAAAATGAAAGAAAAGTTATCTCTGAAAATATTCTTTAAAAATCAAAACGCCTGTAAAAATTACGAAACTTGAGCATCTGTGGCCACTTTTGTGTAAAACATATACACTGTTGGATGCTGTTGAACGCCACACTTAGCGGCATTGCATCTGGTCAGGGACTTCGCAGTCCTTTTTAACGCAAAAACAGGAAACGCGAGAGCTGTCTCCGAATGACCTGCGTATGGGGATTCTGCATTTTTCCTCTTTCATTCTAGCTGCTCCTCCTGGTTGCCATCCAGTCGAGGGAAGACGCTCGAAAGAGCAAACTTGGGATGCCCGCCGAAAACGTAGTGTCGAATTCCTGCGACCAGTGTATACATTCATGTTTTCTTTTCCAAGACACGACAGCTTTGAGATAAAATCAAGATTTACAGCCAATAAGTCTCTTCAGAGTTTCTCCGCGGACCTCAATTCTTTCATTCCTCCGAAATTCATTACTCCGAAAGTAAACGCAAGAAATTTCCGAGAAAAAAGTGTACCTAATCAGAGGAGTTGTTTGAAAGAGGAGAATTATGGGGAGAAGGAACGATGGAGATAAATGGAACGTTTGCCATACGAAGGGTTCGTGTAATCACTTCGGTGTCGAAAGCTTATGCGAGATCGAGAAGGCGGATGTTTGGGAACACTACTTCAGGTGTAAGTGCATACAGTGCTCTAGAGTGAATGAAATTTATTTCGAATGACTGGAAATTCGGTCCAAGGGGTTC
Organism: Ceriagrion tenellum; assembly: GCA_963169105.1. Taxonomy (NCBI): domain Eukaryota; kingdom Metazoa; phylum Arthropoda; class Insecta; order Odonata; family Coenagrionidae; genus Ceriagrion; species Ceriagrion tenellum. Next base: position 62,356,806 of record OY720635.1, read on the forward strand.
CAATTTCTAGACTTACGCACTCCCGGTCAACATAGCTCCCCGCAAGTGACCTTCAGGTGCTTGGTAGTGGAAGACATTTCACCGAATCGCGTGCAACATTTCATACTACGAAAGTTTGAAAAATTATGCTGTTGTCATCGTGCGTTACCATGTTTGGGAACATTGAAACACTTAACAATTGCTTATGTTTTACTGTCGGAAAGGAAAGAATGCATCTGTGATGTGCTGTTAAAATTCTTCAGCGACTCGCTTAACGTATGTATTGCATATCGATTGAAGTAACCGTGGACTGGTGCAAAGTCCGTAGAATATACAGGTTGCCTCAATCGGAGTCGTGTACGGATTACTCATTGAGGTGCATGGAGAGGGCACTTGCTATGCTGGCCAATGTTAGAAGCTGAAGCCAGTCCGCCATCTTCGTTTAGCCTCATTTTCGTTCAGCGCTTACGGACTTTCGTACTAATTTTTCAATTTTTTTCATTGATAACTTACTATAAATCAGCATGCACTTACTTCTTTTATGTGGAGTCTCCTTACATATTTTGTACATTAATTTAAATTATATATGATCCGCATTCCCGAAGAAAGTTATTGTAAAATCGAGTTTATTCCATCGCAATAAGTATCCAATATATGTTTCAAGAATTATTTGCCTTCAATTGAGAAAAAATAACGGATGTTCCCACTTTAAATCCGCTAATCCATCCATTACGTCGTGATTTCTTAAGGAAAGTAAGGTAAGAGCAGGGATACAAATTGTGGTTGTTATATCGGTTGTCAGGTTACAGTTTGATGACGTAATTCCCTCTCTATCTTCCTCTGTTGTGTTGATCGTTGAAGATATTGCACGAGCAGGTGGTTGTAGCAGATTAATTCGGACTATGAGATATTGACGCACCGCTGTAGGTGTTAATGGCCAGGGGGAAAGATGGAGGAGAAAAATAAAATCCTTGTCGTTTCGGATGAAAAGAGGTGGGATGTTTGTAGAGTAGAATCATCATCATTGATCGTTCAATCCTATGGTTGGTTGACTGCAGTCCTCCACCCTTCCCTATCTAATGCTAGTTCCCTTACCTCCTGGTATCTCTTAAGATGTACTTTCCTCTTTACTTGGTCCATGAACTTCTTCCTGGGTCTTCCTCTGGGGACTTTTCCCGTTATTTCGCCTTCAATTATGTTCCTCACAAACCCATTGTGTCTCGGGTGTGACCAATCCACCTTGTTCTCCTTTTTTCTATGGTATTCCCTCTGGTCCTCTCCTCTTCTACTCTTCTGTACACTTCATCATTTCTTATTTTGCCCGTCCATTTTATCTTCAGCATCCTCCTCCAGCACCAGGTTTCGAAGGCTTCTAGTCTCTTATCGTGTTTCCGATCCATAGAGTGCTACGCTCCATACAAATGTTTTCACGTACTGTATCTTGGTTTTTAGTCCTATCTTGTTGGAGCACAGCAGTTCTCATTTTTCCCATGAACGCCTTCTTAGCTTGGGCTAAGGTAGGTAGAGTAGAAGAGAGAGTATAATGCGGGAGAAGAGGAATTAAATGGGGGGGATAAAAATATCAGCGAAAGCTATCTCTGATCGGTTGAATGCTAGTCATCATCACTAATGATTAGAATCGCCACAGTCATCATTAACGAGACATTATAATTACAGATTAGAGTGATTAGAATGATGAATGAGGGACAATGGAATTCCGAGGACTGCGATGGTGAAGGCAGGATGTTATGTAATGGGGGAAGAGGGAGGACGGGTAAGTTTTGTGAATAGAATAGAATAGAATGGAAACCTGTTTAATTGGATATGAATGGACGAATGGGATGAAAGAAGTTGGAAGAGTGCCGAATTTATGAATACACGATATGAATGCACGAAATAATGAGAAGAAATAGATGAATGCGATTGAAGCGGAGGGTTTAGAAATATATCGCGCTCATTAGAATTCAGTTTTAGTCGTTAAAAGAGCCATTTACAATTGTTGCAGTAATGGTGGATTGCAAGAACATTTAGTTATGGAGCCAATAGTTATGAGATCCATGACGTTATAGATATATAAATATTCGGGTTCCAGGAACACATCTACTGGCTGATTAACTTATTTACCAATAGTTAATTGCTTTGAATATTTGATCTAATCTTCTACTGTCGGATAATATTTATGAAAGCTTAGCGCATGAATAATTTAACGCATGAATAATTTAACGCAGATAAAAATTAGTCAGTGAGAGTAAACAAACTTGTAATTTGTCACAAATCAACTGTTTAATCTAGTAAATAAGTCTCCTAGCGGTTCATCGCGCATCCACCGTCTTGGCTACTTATGGAACTTATTCCCATGCCATAAGTTGTGAAATCAATAAACTAATCTAATGTTTCTGCTACACTTATTGAATGGTTGCTATGGCTTGTGGGTCCCATAACTTTATAGATAACGTATGTGTCGTTCCTGCAACTGGTCATAAGCCATGTACTTACATTCAGCAAATAACGACATTCTGAAGGGGACAAACATCCTTGGTGGCAGAGCTATGTTGTCCACTGGGATAGCCATTGGAATTTGATGCAGTTTTGGCTGAATTTCAGATGTACAGTACAGGGTTGATTATGCGTAGCGATTGGCCATTGAGGGTGTTTGGATAACTGATCTCTTAGGTAGTCGATCATCGACGGAAAAAATTGAGCTTGCTTTATAGGGTCTTAGAAGCAATGAGACATAAAACTGTGCTAACAAACACAAAACTATAACAATTTATTTTCACTCGGTTTTTTTCCCCTGACAAACACCTTTTAGGTGGTTTTTGGGGTATTGTGTAGCTGTTTATTTTTTCTTTGAAAAAAATCCTAAATAATTTCTAGCTTCAGCACTGAGACTCGTTTTCTTGCTGCTAAATCTCGCAAACCTTCTGTAGACAGCTATAGAAGAGTGTCACATTCGTCTTGTTTTTGAATCACTTGGTCGTGGTCTCAAGGGAGTAAAAAGCTTCCTCCGGTGGGACAGCGGAACCGTAAGTACTTCTTGGCGCGAGAATTAGCTTTCGGTTTACCGACGTTTGGGGTAACCGGCTTTCGAATAATCGACGTTCTATTGTAGCCGAAAAAAAACCAACATGTCTACATAAATAATTCAAATGTATTCCCATGATCCAAAAACCGTAACTAAGGTTTAATATGTGTCATCATGAATTAAACATTTTAAGCAATTTTAAAAGAAATTAGTAGTTCTAGAAAATATTCGAACTAAGTGCAAACAAAAGACTCAGAATAAAGAGCTAATAATAAATTAAAGTGAATCAACAGAATAATACATTGCGTGTAGATAAGTTAGAACGATTAAACCAACAGGAACCCTCATTATTATGAACCATTCATGAGGAACCCTCAAGTATTATTCTCCTTTTGTGAATAAAGGTGAATTCCCCAGGGAGAGAATCACTGACTCTCTCCCCTTTATAATTATTTATTTACTATAACCCCAAAAGCAGTACAATTGGCCTTTTACATTGGGTGGTGTAATACATAAATATTGAGAATTGACTAAAACAAGTCACTCAAAATATTAACAGATAAGGTGATTAGGGAACATGAGTGAATTTACAAAACAACGGAGTTAAAGCAGAGAGATTAAGAGAAAAAGTCGACGGAGAGACTTTTTGCTGTAAAGCCTGAATCGCACGATCATTTTATCCGTCCCTTTTAAGGGATAGTTTCAATGATCGCTCAAATGATCCCTCGTAAATGATCAAGTGACGCGAGCAAAGTCAAAGATGGCTCCAGCTATAGAGATCCCTATCGCTTTTTCCATCACTGGGCACGTCCCTTCTTCCGTCCCTGAAGGCATCGCTGACTCCACCATTTAGCCAATCAGAGCGCTAAAGAGCGACGCCACATTCGGCTTTCAATGGAATGAGAGTAGTAAACAAATAGAAATGATGCGAAAAGGGATGGAAAAAGGGACGGCCAAAATGACCGTGTGATTCAGAAAATTATAGCTCGAGCTATTATTGTCACGGTCCCTGAAAAGCTATCATTGGAGCTATCCCTGAAAAAAATGGACGGAAAAAATGATCGTGTGATTCAGGCTTAAGGGAATTGAACAAGGAGGGGAGCATGTTGAAAAAAGTACTCTGGGATTCAGAGAGACGGATTTTCCGAAGGTGTTGGGGGCCGTTCAAGTATTGCGTAAGACGATTTATGCTATTTTTCACCTCCCCTAACCCCCTATGTAAGACAATGTAAGATTTTCTCAACCCCCCCTCCCTCTCATTCTTACGTAAGACGTTATATATTATATATAGTATCTACTCTTCGTTAAAGGCTCGCTTTCTGTAGTTTCATCTTTCCATAGAGGCCATCGTACAGATTTGAGCAATGGATATCTTACAACTTTGTAGTGCTGCAGCATTTTCTCAACCCCCCCTCCCTCTCATTCTTACGTAAGACGTTAGATATTATATATAGTATCTACTCTTCGTTAAAGGCTCGCTTTCTGTAGTTTCATCTTTCCATAGAGGTCATCGTACAGATTTGAGCAATGGATATCTTACAACTTTGTAGAGCTGCAGCACCACATTCTTTAGCATAGAGTGAGAAACAGTCCCTCAGCTGATGGAGTTGTGAACAATCGCAGGATATTTGAAAAAACAGGATATTTGGAAAGGATACATTGTTTCAAGACGGACAAAAATGTTACGTAAATTGGTTCCAGACCCCCTGATCCCCTCTTCATAAGACAAAGTAAGATGATCCCAACCCCCCCCCATTCTCCAAAACGTCTTAAGTAATACTTATATGGCCCCTTGTTATGTCTACTACTTGGGACGTTAAGTCCTCGGAGGATATCGCGTCCGATTCAACGCAACTTGTGTGGTCTCCCGTCCTTAATGTTTCTCTTGTATTTCAGGCGGCCCTTCCGGGGGAGCGGCTGCCGAGGCGTCGAGGAACGGCAAGTCGTCGGACGTGAACGGGTCTCCCTTCTGGAACGGCATCGAGGGAGGCGCCGTCGGAGCGGGATCTGCGTATCGTCGGAGGGCGAGCCACGCCTGCACCCGGGAGACCTCCAAGCCCGCGTCGGCCCTCGTGCAGATGCTGCACCTCAACAGCGACCATCCGGACGGCGTGATGCCGCGTAGGAGCAGCGTCGCCACTGTCGACTACCGGAGCGGCGGGAGCGTCCACACCAACGGCACCAAGGAGATTCCGGGGAGGCCTTACGTGCTCACCTTGGCGCTGCCGGCTTCTTCAGGGGCGAGTCAAGAGCGGAGGCTGTCGTACTCGGAACAGGCGGCGAGGATCAGCGCGGCACTCCTCTCTGCACCCGAACTGGCGGACCCTAGGACGGGCACATTTCTGCACACGAGCGAAAGGGGAGGTGAGTCGTGCTTCATTACCACGTTTTTATTAACTCGCTTTCTTGTCTGTCGGTTTGTCTGTTCGGTACAAATTTTGCAATCGATTTTAAACTAACTTCTCGATAAGCGAGTGACTTGAAACTTCAAACATGGCTCAGAGCTGGATGACAATGCAATAGAATGCAATAATAATTCGTATATAATATAATACTAAATAATAATGATAAATAATGATTAAAGTTATCACCAAGGGAAAAAGTTGAGCACAAAAGAAGTGGGGTGTAATGAGTAGCTGTCCTAGAGAAAGCTCACACAACAGTTCACATCATTCGCAGTGCAATAAAATTGTTAGTGACTTAGGTGAACTATTCATGCATCAGCTATCTATGTCATGTGGCCCACGTTTTTCGTTTTAAATCGTACTAGTATTTTCATACTATTAAAATTCATAATCACCAATTTTCAGGACAATCCGTATGGAGTTAGGAATCTGTATGGGGCTAGGAGAAATTATTTTATACTTCTTAGTCCGTTTAAAAAACGTGGTTGTTTAAAACAATTATTTAAATAATACTTTTTTATTTTTCTCGTAGCAGAGGTGCCTTTTAAAAACGTGGTTGTTTAAAAAAATTATTTAAATATTTTATTTTTTATTTTTCTCGTAGCAGAGGTGCAATGCGAGAGGTATGGGATGTGAAGATTATCCATTAGAAGACGAAAGTTGTGAGATTCTCTAGAAGCAAGAAGGCGGTGTTTAACATAATGGTGGGAGGGTACAGAATAGAGCAATTCGAACAGTATTCGTACGTGGGTAGATTTCTGGAGGAGAATGGGTTTAGTGGTAGGGGCATTAGATGTAGAATTTTCATGGCTAAAGAAGCATTTTCAAAGAGGAGGAAATTGATGAGAGGAGGGGTCTGAGTGGAGACGTAACGAAAAGACTGGTGATAACTCTAATACGGAGCGTGACTCTGTATGGGTCGGAGTCTTGATCATAGCGAAGGTAGGATGTACGTAGACTTGAGGCGTTTGAGATGTAGTTGTGAAGAAGGATGGAGAGGATGAGCTGGGTGGGGAGAAGGACAAACGAGGAAGTATTGGATATGGTTGGAGAGGAGAGGAAGCTAAAGGCTGAGGTTCGGAGGAGATAGAAGAGATGGATGGTGGACGTACTGAAAAGAGAGGGATTGCTGAAGAGGGTAATAGATGGGAGAACACTGAGGAAGTGAGGTAGAGGAACAAAGAGGATAGGAATTCTGGACGGAATAAGAAGCTAGATTACCCACCATATTTTCGAAATTTAAGGCAAGCAACTCGTGAAACATACATTAGTTACTTACTCTCCGTTGCAAAATTCCGTCACCCAAATTTGAAGACTAATATCTCAAAGGCGGCTCGATCGATTTTAAAATGAAGTACATCAAATCAAATATCGTTAATTTATGCGTTTATTAATGGTATACAAAACTTTTTACCGTTTAAATTATTTCAGTGAGTGCTTAAAAATAGAATTTTAGCGCATTTTTTCGGGCACCGGACGGATGCATTGCATTTACGGCTTCGTAATAGTACCACGGATCAAGATATCGGAATTTTCTTTTCAAATATTGGAGCAAAGATCTTTCTTAATAATCATATGAAGTTTCATATTATTTAGTGCATTAGTATTTTAGTTATTGTTGAAATTGCAAGACTGCGTTATTTTCTGTGCCGCGCATCCATGAAAACCGCCGTTTGAACCTTCTTCAAGCTATCGAGTTCATCATCATGCCTCAGCTATTGAGTTCATCAATCCACTTATAAAATCTTAAAGGAATCCGCAGGTTAATCAATGTCGATTTATTTTGGAAGATGAGCGCGCTGGGTTGCATGGAGCATGCCCGGAAGAGAAAGGGAAAGGCGCGTTCTGTTGCCCAGTCAGAGGATTGTCCGTAAGGCTTTTTTTATTAGTAATATAGATTCTACTTGATTTTACATAATTCACCGGAAATGCGAATTGTTAATAAATAAAGCAAATGAAATATATGTTAGGAGAATGCATATTAATGAAGTAAATGAATGCTCATTTCTAGTAAGTTATCGATGGAAAACAGCGAAGAATTGCAAAATTAGTGCGTCAGTCCGTAACCACTGAAGGAAAAACGGGGTAAACGAAGATGGCAGACAGGCAACGCCCACGCTTCTACATACTTTACAGCTTCTAGCATTGGTCACAATAGCTAGTGCCCTCTCCATCTACCGCAGTGGTCTCCATCAGAAGTGCATTTCTCAACTTGGTTACTGGTTCCTTGTTGGACAGGGTCCGAGAAAGGCGTGCTAAAATAATTCAACTAAATTCTCCTTGGAGACGGAGAGGCGGTTTTCGAGAAAAAGGCTCGACTAAGACCTCATAGTGCGAATGATGGTGGTTGTAGCGATTTTTTGCATATTTCGAATTTCGTAAATATTTGCCTACGAATTATTTATAGCTATTTGTTCAGATATAAGCGGAGTTATTGCATTTAACCGATTTGGATTTCTTTGCAATGTAATGCCATTTTAACACGTGGCCATATGACTCATGAAATTAATTTCGTAATATTTAAATTACCCTAGTACAGATTCTCTCTTATAATCATTTTAACTTACAAGTATCTAGATGACACGCCGAATCCGTAATAGCCTATAACAGCTTACTGAAACGTTATTTTATCTAAATATCGAACACCGCGCCGAAAGCACAAGTCATTGTATGCTTTAATTTTAAGTACAAAAATGTGTCAACTGTATGGTGAGTTTATCTGCGTTAACAGGTGTACTTGAATGAAATGTGGTTTCACAATTTTTACGACTTACTTCAAAACTAATGAAAATGTGCCCTCAATACTCCACGAATACCCTCCGGAATCTTTAAGGAAAAAGGAAATTTTGTCGGAACCTGAGAGATGTATCCAATGAAAATGAGGTAGTTTGAGCGAGATAGTTCCTTAGTCTTAATGGAAACCATGTTCGAATTACGCGTTTTTATTTAAGCAATTGTATGATTTGTGGTTAATTATTGCATTATTAATAGTGCAGTAATTTACTTTTATATGACTGAAATTCTAAGTAAATTAATACAAATATCTTTAATGAGTCTTTAACATGAATAATTTGTTTTTCATGCGATCCGTTTACAACTCCACAACGGAAGGTTTTTACGATCCTTGAAAAATATTGCGATACTGTATTTTACGCTGAAATCTTATCGGATGGTATTTTCTAAGAAGTCAATCAATATTTATGATGAATAAATACACTTCGTGATATTCTACAGATTTATTTTAATGGCTAGGCGTGTTTCAATCCTCCATGAGTCAATCCTCCAAATCATGAGTTCATAATGAATTGTTTCATTCTCATTTTTAATTTTGCGTTAAGGGAGTGCTTTTATTGTTTATGAATATCAACACCCTCCATCAAGTCCAGCCTGATACGGCTATGTAGGCACATATGTCTGATTCGACAACAGGCTTGCCTTTTTTGCCTCTTGGAGAAAACTAATACTCTTATCTTGTCCCTCTGTAAAGATGAATTTCTTCATTGAGCTTCCCTCTGCAGCTTTTGAGCAGTAGTGATGGTCGTTTTTCCCGCTTTTGACCACCAATCTCGTCCATGATCAATGTAAACCATGGAAATAACCGAACACGCAAACGGTTCTGTTTAATTGGTTCGATTGATTGTGAAAGATGGAAAGATAAATTACTCCTCTGATTATGTGGTTTATTTTCAAAAATAGTTGAGAAAACATACAAACTACAGGCTGGTTTTTTTAGACGAGATTTAATGTTGGAACTTCCTCATTCTTTTTTAAACAAATCCTCTCTGGAATGCGTACACGTACCATTTCCCATGAAAAAGAGCTGGTATTGTTTTTCAATAATCTCGAAAAGTATTTCGGTGTAAGGGTGATATTTTGGTATATTTGGAAGGGTAAGAATGTTTTCTTAAAAATCAGACCAAATCAATTGATGTCTAGGTGGAATGATGTATCGCTTAAATTACTTTAATGCAGTCAATGCAACAGTTTTGAATGACTGACAAGCCAATTGGAGGGTTGGTTAATTCGTAATTCATGCGGCGTGATATTTCATCGTGTATATTTGATAAACTGATATAGAATAAGTGGATAAAGACGATCCAAATATGCAGTAGCGCTTATGTTACGGCATCTAACGAGAAAAATTGAGTACAATGCCGCGTTAAAGTTAGAATTCAGTCGTTTTTCACGGATATTCTCGCCGTCAATGGTCAAGAACATTCTTTAACCTTACGAACTTTTTTTCACATCAAAAACTCAAGATTACAGAAATTTTCTTTTGCTGAGTGGGATCTTATGCCATTCTTGGAAGTGGGGGAATCGGGGAATCATCCTGGAACACACCTAGTGTGAAATTGCCGTGAGTTTACCAAGTCCCTCAAATTGACCCACCTTTCCCGAAAAGAAAATCTCGGCTCAGACTTTTATTTCGGGATGCAGCCGGCAACTGAGTCTATTTACGCCATTGCGGATAGCTGGGATGGCTGGCAAATGAGGGATAAACAAGTATGACAAAGCTAAAGTTCTCTGCCGTGAACTCGACAAGGATTGCCTCCACTTCCCCCCAACTGTTTTCTCGGGTCAGAGTGGCTGAGTAGCCTTGTCCCATTTCGGCCGCCAAAAATTTCCTCGCGAATGAGAGTCGTCCTCCTCGCCTATAGGAAGCGGGGAATCGTGCGATGGCACCCACTCACTCAAAAACGCCCCAGAGCTTTTAACGCCTGGTTCTCTCGTCTCATTTCTCATTCGGCGCGTCCGACGGCGGTAGAATTCTGCCAGATCCGACACGATATTCGTGCCAAAGTGCCCAGGTGCGAATATCATTACCGTTCATTCGCATTCGTTGCACTCCGGCGTCTCTAGCACGACCGAAGCGAAGTTTTTTGGTGCCTCAAGCCTTCGGGTAAACTAAAACAAAAAAATTAAGTTCGCTCTTCGCAAGCTACGACGATCTCATGCGATCTGTCGCCCTCGAGGCTTGAGGTTACGCGCGTGTTTTGTTTTTTCTCCCCATATTGCGACGAGCCGTTTATGGAGGGGGGTCATTGTATGATATGACCTTGTAGATTCATCCTTTCCGACAAACTCCGGCAACATTAAATTCAGATATCGTGAGATGAACCTGATCAGCCACGGTTTAGTCCCGGGGCCGAAGATTTGTGGGATTGTTTTAAGGCATACGCTCCTGGTCATCACGTCAAATTTTTTTACTAAAACATCCGATCTACTTTGCCGACCAAAGGACCATTCACCTAAGAGCTCAGAAGGACGATATACGACTAGAAGTGCGAATGCGGGGAGTCGAACGTGGGCCAAACTTCCCGAGCGCTGAAGTGACGCATTTCTGAACACCAGGGAGCCATAATGAATAGTCAACCGAATCGGTCAGACATTGCGGAGCACACTTGGAGCATTCCACCCCATAACATTAATGTGGTGGAAGCGAAAATAGTAACTAATTTCGGATATTTTGACAAAAAAAATACCAGCCCTTTTACATGGGAAATGTTACGTGTATACACTCCAGAAAAATAAGAACTTTATTACCACTAGTTATCGTCAAAAAATTACCAGCCTGTAGCTTATGTATGTGTCTCAGTCTGGCAGTTTTTTGTAGATGGGGCAGTTCGGATGAAACTATTAATATCGAAGCCAATTTTCAAGGCCAAGAATTGTGCTATTTTGATCATTCCAACCCTCGAATGGGGAAATAGTCTGATGAGTATGTATGCATGTAAATTAGGAATAGCTAATCTCTCCTGCGGTATTACGTGTCATCATCATTACAGTCATCAACCTGGAGTTTGGCTGGTTTACTACAGCTCTCCACTTTGCTCTACTGTCCGCTAATCGCTTTATTTCTCCCTAAGTATTTAAGGTAGTGCGAGCGAGATAGATCCCTAATCATAATAGAGACCATGTAAGAAGTATACGTTTTAATTGCACCAGCTGTGAGACACACGAATTAAATATTGCATTACTAATGGTGCAATAATAGAATTTTACATGACAGAAATTGTAAGAAATCAAATGAAATATCTAAATAAGTCTAAGTAAATTTTAACTTGTCTCATTTTTTTCCACGCAGTAAGTTTGAAACTCCATCAAAACGGAAGTTTATTGTGATACCGAAGAATTTACTGCGGTGACAATATGATTAATTTTCAAAAATAGCTGAGAAAACACACATGCTACACACTGTTGATTTCTAGACGAGATCTAATTGTAAGTGTAGGAAATGCCTCATTTTTAATATAAGGTCTCACTAGAGTGCATAAACGTACCATTTCCCATGTAAAAGGGCTGGTATTTTCTAGCAAATATCTATGAAATTAATGTATTAAGAGGTTGAATTTTTGGCGTGAATGGAAGGGTGATATATTTTTCTTTAAAATGAGACCAAAATCATTGATTTATAGGTAAAATGATATTTCGCTCAAACTACCCTGTAAAGAAGAAAGTTGGAGAGAAATATCATTTTACCTAGAAACCAATAAATTTGGTCGCATTAAAAAAAAAACCATCTCACCCTTCCAAAGATGCCAAAATAACAACCCCCTAACGGACTTAATTACGAGATTTTTGATGAAAAATACCAGCCCTTTTACATGGGAAATAGTGCGTGTATGCACTCCAGAGATACCTTATTTTTTTAAAAATAAGGACTTTCTAAAAATCTAGATTTCGTCAAAAAATTAACAGCCTGTAGTTTTATGTTTTTTCAAGTATTTTTTAAAATTAATCATAGAGTTACCGCAGAATTTCTTTCAGGATCGTGAAAATCTTCCATTACGAAGGATTTGTATACGTACCGCGGGAAAAAAATGAGTCTAACTATGACTTTTTTTTATATATTTTCATTTAATTATTTATAATTTCAGTCGTATGAAAGTGTTTTTGCACCATCAATAAAGCAATATTTAATTAATGCTTCCTAGCGCTGCTGAAATTGGAACGTATAATTTGACTATAGTCTCCATTATGACTAGGGAACTATCTCGCTCAAAGTACTTAAATGGACATCTCTCCTGAGCTAATGACACATATTTGATTTAAAAAAATGAGGAAACCATAGTGTGTAATCCTTAAAAAGGTAAATAATTATTAGGAGGGATGGGTGGCACCCGCATTCTAGCCATTTTTTCGGTTCACTTCTGCTGTAGCTGTCAGAGCATTTAGCTTTCAAGGAAGACACGACTCCGAGCAGAAACAAAATGCGGAGTTCTTTGCTTCGTGCGGACGTGATGCACGGAAGCACCCGCAGGAAAAATTCGTGATGACGGTCGCTGATCGTGAGCGTGAAAATTGTCGCGCAATTCACGAATGCGGTTTGTTTTTACGGAATTTCACCCGAACGGTGTCTCAGCACGCAAGACACGCAAAAAACTTGTTCTGAGCTCTAGAAAACCCATGGCTGTCCTCGACCACGAAAGGAATCTTTTGCTCGAGCCAAAGTATTATGGTAGTAACGATCACAGTCATAAGATTAATTATCATTAATGAAATAGACTGCAGAACCGACAGATTTAAAAAGTCATTTTTCCACGTATACAATAAGGGACCATAATAGTTGCGATAGATCAGTTCTATAATACCTTGACCCTGACCAGTTTAAATAGGTTTTTGCTCATGTGCTAAATATCCTAACATCATTATCAGTCACTGACATCGCATGAAATTTCCGTCATGACATAGCTCTCGCATGATTTATTACCTTGTAGAATTATTCATCTATCGCAGTAACTATAGCCAGTAGTTGTATTTTAACACTTCTTGATCCGGTGCCTTTTAAATTTGACTAGCACTTGGGGCCGGCCATTTTTTTGCATTTTTGTTGGGAAGTTACATGTATACAATTGAATTCACACAACTCCAGAACTAATGTATATTTTTAATGAAACTTTCATTCGTTGCATATTATATAACAGATTAGACCATTACCGCTGTTGGCGGAAACACGTATTTTTACGTGAGCGGACTATAATGTGTTAAGTAGTGAACTGCATGGTAGCATGTTCGTCCACGTAGCACTCTCCTAGTTTCTGGTCTGACCGCGTGTTTTCATCCTGACTGCTTTTGGCCTGCGCCTGGCATCCGGGGGAACGTGCGCGGTTCGGATCGCAGCTGGGGTGCGGGCTTCATGCCTGGTGTGGAATCACCCCGTGTCACGCACCCTGGTGGTGGTTAGCACGGTATTTCGCAGATGTAGATGAAGGAAGTCTTTATGTTGAGATACATTCCCGCCACCCCTTTATAATAGCCGAGGTCGTAACTTTTCTATAGCCACGGCGCGGCGCTGACCACTTAATAAAGACTTGGTTGTTAGAGAAGAAGAATCAACCCCACTCACTTTTATTTTTCCGATGAATTATGCCCACAATCCCATTTGCGAGCCCATTAATATACGAAATTCCGTACCATATATTTTCCGGCATTCATGTTCTGGTCCATTCCTACTGTTCTCGGGTAGTGATTTGTCCCCCAGCGTAAAATTATCATCCATGCACACACTCCCCCGAGATGGCCGATGGAGATAGGTGAGGACTGCGGGCATTCTCGTGTTTCTCCGCGGCGGGATCGCCTTCAGATGCCAATGTAACAAATGGGACTGAATGAAAAGGGTTGAGGGTGGTAGGGGAGGTTGGGAGTCTCAAGGTCTTCACTAATGTCAATACCGCCTTGCCACGGAGAAGAACAGGAGGAGGAAAGGGAAGGGAGACCGAGAGGCCTCCCTGTCGGCGAGGTAAGGTGAAGGACGGTCACGGAGGAGGAGTGCTATTGGTTACCGCACTCGTCGGCCGACCGGGAGGGACGGGGAGTGGGAGCGGGGGGGGGGGGATTGCCTGGTATACCACTGCGGTCACCTCTGTGTAAGACATTAGCATGTGCACAGAGACGTGGTACTACTGGTTATACTGTTCTTAAAGTTCAAGGGAGGGGGTGGGTATTGCTTGGTGTACCACTGCGGTCACCTCTGTGTAAGACATATTAGTTGATTATATTGTCGACATATGGCACTGTACCATTTTTTTTAAAAAATGTTTAATTTTAAAATTTTTAACAAAAAATTTAATTTTAAACTATTTGTCTATTTTTCGTCAATAGCGGGGAACAAGCTTTAAAACGATGTTTGAATCATTACTTTCGATGAAGAATTATGGGAGTTATGGCGTTGCGACAAAAAAACACCTTTGAGAAAGAATGTATATGATGATAATTTAGCATAAACGAAATGATAAGTAATTATTTTTTACTTATAAGTTAAAGAAAGTGAAACGTTAGGATATTTAATTATTTTCTCTCGTCTGTTGTTGCGTCGTGTATTTCGTCCGATAAAAAATTCACCAAGCTCAAGATACGCGCTGGTCGACTTTCTTTTTATTTTTAAACGAAATGTAGGCGCCAGGTATGGTTATTAGCAAAAAGTACTTATTTAGTAAAAGTACTTAAAGGATTTTACGTAGGAGACATGGGAGGTGGTCGAGTGGAAGCAGTATGAGTGAGGCGTGACTGCGGTGCTATCGGCGGTAAAAAGGCGCTCCTTGGCACGGCAGCCCGCCGAAGAAGGCGCACGGCATCCTCCTGTTGGGTGTCACGATTGCTAAAATCATCTAAAACCTGCTTCTTGGAGAAATTGCCGAGTCCAAGAATGAAGATATATTTTATGAGGCTTAGGTTATTTGGCTTTCGTATCACTCCTCATTACCGAGTTCTGCTTTGTGTAAAGTAGCCTAGGCTACATCCACATGCTACCCTGCGAGCCGCCGCATGGGCGTGTGGCAGCAGTGTAAAGATGTAAAGGATAAGGTTTTGTGAGGTGAAATGGTGACGTGTATTTAGTGGAGCTCAGTTTTTATTGTGATCGCTTATTGTGTGAAGAAAGAACGAGTTTTTGTGCCTATCTATTTGGCAATGTATCTCTCTTCTTTTATCACTTCTGTCAGACATAGAGATATAGTATAACGTCATAATAATATTCTCTGTGTCGCTCTAAAATACAACAGTTCTGAGTTTCTCAAGCAACCTAAGCCTAGCGTGTAGCCTCCGAGTCTCTAGGGACTTCTAGACCTTAATTCCTCTAAAAGCTGTGAAACACTATATGTTCGCTCGTTGAATTTTTTTAACAATGCGTGCAGCTTTTTGTTGTATTTTTATTATTTTTGGTTAAACCTTTATGACTAGGGTCCCAAATGCTCGTGGGAAGTGGTAGAGTATGGCTAGGAACATATTTAGTGTGTGTATACGCGAATTATATTATGTCCATGGGTCAAAATAACATCCTCAATGACTCCCCATAAAGTCTGCAACCACTGCGTGGAATGCGATATAGGTATAATATGACACAACTGCCAAGTTTATATGATTGCAGGATATTTCTCTGATTTCTTGCATATTTTTGCGTTATTATCACTTTAAGAAGGCAAAACTGTCAACGTTACATTTTTTTGCCTCTTTAATGCAAATGAGAATATTTTATATGTTCCGAGAGCGCTAATGGCCTAAGAGTAGTTTTATTATCTTTAATTATGTCGAAATAAAATGGTAATAGTTGCTGTCGTAATCAAAATAGACAGTAGCTACAGAACAGGTACAGTAAAGAAAAATACGCTAAAAACCATTAATGCTCCTTAGTAACAATCGTTAATCAGTTTTGTTGTTTCGATATGATACAGCCACCATTCCTTCAGTTATCATTCATATGACTCAGGCCTCCAATAATTGACTGTCCTTTTGAATTAGAATCCGTTCGCTATAATTTTCTCGGGAGTGATATTAGACCGTGAAAGATGTTAAACCTACCTCGATGAACGGCAAATAATATGTTTGAAATGTTTTTCCCTCTGGCAGTTTTCCAAAGAGTTTTAGCCTATCTTTATCCCAAAGGATGCTCAGCCATGTTCTAAAAGAAGTGGAAAGACACTATCCATTTATCCTCGTTCGATTCTTCCGGGCATTTTTTTGTTTTTCGACTGAATTTTCACCCATTTCCTGGTTAAATGTGAAATGGATGAAGCTAGGAATGGAAAGGAAAAAGTACTTGTGGCATCACTCCGAAAATTGGTTACCTGCAGCTCTCCTCTTCATCGTCTTCCAGCTAATCGCTCAGTTTTTCATTACACCTCATTTTGACTTCTCTCAACCACTGTATAGGCTACGCTGTTGCCTGTTATTTGTACAAAATGAGTGTCGTATCTACAGCTACATCTACGTGATACCCTGCGAGCCACCACGAGGGTGTGTGGCAGGGGGTGAAGATCACCAAACATGCACTATGGACATGCAACTAGGATATTTAACGGGGACATGCTAGATAATAGGGTCACATGGAGCTATACGGTTAGTATCTACATAATAAGGAAGGTATTATTGGTTGTTATTACATGCATCATGCACTACAGACTACTCTAACTATATTTCACCTACCTATCCCTTTGCTACACTGCCTATTGTTCTCTCTTATGGCACACGGGAAAAATGACATGTTAAATCTATCGGTACGACAATCTATCTCTCTAATCTTGTTAATATGATCAAACCTAGCATAATACGCAGGGGATCTCAATATATATCTAACGTCATCTGTGAACAACTCTGTTTCGAATTTACTTAAAAGGTTTAACCTAAGTTTTAACCTGCGTTCTGATAGTAATTCCCAACCTAGTTCTTCTATTAAGCTCGTAACACTTATACAATTATCATAACGGCCTTTAACAAACCTAGCGGATCTCCTTTGCACGCGCTCTAATTCTTTTATCATACCTTCCTCGTACGGATCCCATATACTAGCGGCATATTCTAAATGTGGCCTGACAAGTGTAAAATAGCTTCTTTCTCGTACTCTCTCATCGCATTTGCCTAGAACCCTTTTTACGAATCCTAATCTACGGTTTGCTACACTAGTTATTTCCCTGATGTGTTTCCCCCATGACATGTCTTCAGTCGTATACAGACTCGGACGGAAGAAGTACAACGGATACCAAGCTAAGAAGGCGTTCATGGGAAAAAATACAACTGCTGTGCTCAAAGAAGATAGGACTCCAAACAAGGAAACAGTATGTGAAAGCATTCGTGTGGAGCGTAGCACTCAATGGATCGGAGGCATGGAACATTGGCAACGTTGACCAGAGCAGACTAGAAGCCTTCGAAACCGGGTGCTGTAGGAGGATGCTGAAGATTTCCGTCCATTTAAGACGGAAAGAATAAGAAATGATGAAGTGTAGACAGAAGAGTAGAAGAGGAAATGACCATACGGAACTCCATAGGGAAAAGAAGAACAAGATGGATTGGACACACCCTGAGACACAATAATTTTGTGAAGAATATAACTGAAGGTAAAATAGAGGGAAAAGTCCCCAGAGGAAAACCCGGGAAAAAGTTCATGTAACCAAACAAAGAGGAAAGTACGTAGGAAGAGAAACCATGAGGTAAAGGAAGTAGCATTAGATAGGGCAGGGTGGAGGGCTGCAGTCAACCAATCTCAGGATTGAACGATCGGTGAAAAGATATGGTGCGTAATCGGTCCCTTTTCCCGTGTCAGCCTGTTCTAGAAAGAAGAAAGAGCCCGTTCAACGGCACTTCTGTAACAGATTCAGTTCAGCCTCCAGTGCACAGTCAAAAGAGAGCCAGTCGGCCTGGAGGTCGAGCCTTGTCAAATCAACGCTTCGGAAGATGAGGTATTGTATATATCTTTCCCCACTTCTCCTCCCATTCACGATTTTACTGCCGTGAAAGAGCTCCGTTCAAGCGCTCGGAATGCCCACCGGGCAAAAAAACATAAATACCGTGGTCAGGATCAATTTGAGGTTTTAGATGTGAAGGGGTTTAATCTTTATGGCCGGTTGGTAATGGGGCGTAGTTAAAAAAAAAGAAAGATCCTCTCCGATCGTACTTATTCAAGCGTGAATGGAGGCGGTAGGAAGTGGTTTCTTGGTCCGTGGACCTCGTAAAAAAAAAGAGGAAAGAAAGAAAAATGGGCGAACTCAGGCGAGGGTATTTGCAACATTGGTTTATTTGTTCGCGACTCGCCTGAACTCGCTTCACTCGCTCAATATTCATGACGGCATTCCAATGCGAGGTGGAAAAATTACATGTGATTCATTGCCACTCGCGGCTTCGTTTTTTTACCTGGCTTACCTTTGTTGTGATTTTTACTTCGCCATGATATCCGGGAGCCGAAATTGATTCAATAAGGCGGTTGTGCGGGTCGATAAATTGCAACAGTCATTACTTTCCTCCCTGTGCTAATTGTGGGGAAGAAATCTCGTCAGAATTTTATGAAACCTATTCCAACATCCTCTCCTTGGTTCTGGTCTTCGACGGTCTGGTCTTTGGAAAAAACGCCGAATTGTTTGGTGCACCGGATTAAAAAATTGTATTCTACCGGTTAAGATAAGTTTTTTTGACTTTCAGAGAATCTCCTCCCGGTTTTCTACACTTTCAGGATCTTATCTTGCTCTAGTAAATCCTTTTCGCCTCAGCATACGATCTACCCTTCTTCATCCCGTCCATGAAACCATTTCTCTTTCTTCCTCTTCCGCGCTTGCCCAACATCCTTCCCCCTATCACATTCTTGAGCTACCCATCGCCCCTTATTACATCCTCCAGCCACCTACTCTGCCGATCTCGAAATTCATTTGGTACAGGATTGCATTTGGTTAAAATACCTCATGTTTTAGTTGCCTGCGATAGCATAAAATAACTTTACGCCTGATAAGCCACTGTCGCTGTAATAAAAAATACATAGTACAAATACGATCCTTTCAGGGTTTTGAGTCCTATTCCTAAAATTCTCATCATTTTGAAGCTACTTTTCTTAAATTATTTATATCACTTTACCTAGTTCCAACTTTAATGAGAGTTTTTTAGGACAATCCACTGTAATAATTCTGAAACAAAGTCTAACATAATATTTTTTAGTTTGTAAAATGCTTTCAAAGTTGCACGTTTACCAGTCAAATTGCTCATGAGTCGTGAGAATCTTCTAGGTGTATGAGTATCCTATTTTTTCTTCAGCACGTCACTTTCTCTCCAATTAAAATATCCCAGGAGAGGCTTGGGTACTTAATTATTTCGTCTTGATAATGCGGCGATGTTTAAAAACTGAAATGAGTTTTGTTCAAGCTAATATAACTTTGGTAGGTTTTTAGTAATCGCTCCGTTTTTCGGTCTTTGAATGGTAAAAGCGATGGAGGGGGAGAAAGTCTTTGCAAGTGAGATGGATAGTTTCCAAACATTGCATTTAACAAATGATGTGGTACGAAGTCACTCGCACGGGTGCATATACACCAGGGTTGAAATTCGCTATGAAAAAATCATTTGACTTGACCAGGATTCGCACCCGGATCTCGGCAATTGGGAGATCCGGGTTCGAATCCCGGCCAAGTCAAATGATATTTTTCATAGCGAATTTCAACCCTGGTGAGATGGATAGTATCTAGGCGGTGACATAATTTGCGACCCTCATCAAAGATGACAAAAAGAAGCTTGTGGGAGAAGGGAGGTATTGAGGGAGGGAGTTTCCTTAAACTTCCTGCAATTAGGTTTTGAAAGCTTAATTTCTGGCGCTCCAAAGTGCGCATTCGCTCCGCAGAACATAAAGCCCACTTCTGCCTCATTTCTCGAGTCCAGGGAAGCCGTGCCTGGATAAATTTCCTTGGCTTTGGTTTTTTTGTTTTCAACTCTTTCTCACTACTTAAAACTTCCAACTTAATGACCGAAAAACGGAGCGATTACTAAAAACATACCAAAGTTATATTAGCTTGAACAAAACTCATTTCAGTTTTTAAACATCTCTTAATGTGCGCTAGCAATTCCATTTCTAAATTCTTCAACTATACTTCGAGAGAAGTAATGTGCCATCGGGATGATGTCGAAAAAAGTGATTAAAATTGATGAAAGAAGAGAAAACTAAAGTTTATATATGTTGTGAATATTACCTTCGTGGCCATCGCACGTAGAGTGTCCTGTGATATCACTTATAATTGTAAACCCATTTGAAAAAAGTCGCGTTTTCACAAATGTGATCGGTACGTCGATTCCCACACAACTGGAAGAGCGGTTATTAATTTCATGCTCTTCAAATGCCTTAAATTTAATGTATTTCGCTGTTTTTACTAACTGTTATGTCGTGATTTTTTATATATTTGATGAATTACTGTTGAATAAACGAAATTACATTGCATGTTCTGATGATGTTGATAGCTTTCTCTTCGTCAAAATATCTCCCTTTTGACGTTATTATTAACAAAAGAGTTACAATTTGGATATTTTCCAGGTGGTAACAGTAAAATGAAGTAAAGCAGACGTTTATCCAATCACCAAAAATAAAACATAAAATCGGACATATTTAGAAAAATTACAATTAACAATTAATCAATCGTCCAAATTGAATTTTCTGTGCCTATTCTTAAAAACATTTATATTCCCAGGAAAGAGTTCAAACAGTTCTGCAGGAAGATTATTCCAATCTACAATCGTTCTATTGAGGAATGGAAACATTTTTACATTGGTCCTTTGTGACCGACGTTACACCTTGTATTGGTTTCTCATTTGCTTCATCCTTTCAATGTAGTTTGGATTTTCAACCTTCAGTTATGCCATTCAGATATTTTTGTGTATACCCCTTTCCTTAATGATACATTCCTGGAGCGACCCGTGTAGTGAATATATCTGAGCATTATGAAAACATTGATTGAAAATAATATTTTTGGCCATATATGATTGGATAAATAAATCCATCTTTACAATTCTTTTCGTAATGGCATTCGTATTTACTGTCTTCACTGCGTAAATGATCCGCATATTATAGTCGATTATTCTTTGTCGAAGAATGCGATATTCATCTGCGATTTGGTGCCAACTGGTCTCTTGCATTCTCTCCTTAAATCCACCGATGGAAATGATTTTCTGAAGAAAACGCTTTGGTTCTCACAGATGCCGATTGAGCAGACTTGGCTTTAAATCGTTTCCTCATTCTTCGCAAGGCCTCCTCCCCAGCGAATGGGTGAATCGGTTGAAAACAGCGTGTTTCGGATATTTTCGCGATAAACTGCCGAGAGCGGGCGTCTAACGACGCGGAGCGGCATCGCTATTGAATTTCCCACCGGCGAGAGCTGGGGAAACTTCGTCAGGTAACCTTGACTTGCCGAGATCTTCGCGAGCCGCTCATATTTTTGGACCCGCCGTGACAAGACTTTCATTTCGCACGTCTTTTATTTTCATTCCTCTCACCTGTTGTCACATTTCGCCAGGAATTTACGTCTCTCCCAAGTGACGTCACGTCCCGGCTCCACCCATCCGTGGAAACATTATTCTGAAGTAAACAAGGCCGTTGGTTTTTTTTTCTCAGGGACGATTCGTGGAATTTTCTACGTAATGCCTGTGGGTTTTAAGCAGGGTATTTCGATTCGATATATCCGTAGCTCTTTCGCAACGGTTCTTTGCAATCATTTGCACCACACGGCCGCCATTAATGTGCTTACTGAGCATTTACCACCAGTGCACACCCAAGAAAATCTGCGAATATGCGGCGCCAGCCATCTTTTTGAACACAAATGCGTTGAAAAATCTTAAAAAATGTTGGACATCCTATGCTAATTGTGACAATAGTCAGACAGTAAATCTTTTTCTTTATATTCTCCTCTTTCTTATTTATGCAAGATGTAAATATTGATGTTCTTATTTATGCATGATATTTAGAATCTGTAGTAGTACTCTTTGTATCCCTTGCATGCTGGAACGATTGACGATAGAATGTTTCTTGGGTATTAGATTTTTAATTGGCGCTTTGCATGTGTGGTACGCGGGTTTCAATACAGTAAATCTTTTTCTTTATATTCTCCTCTTTCTTATTTATGCATGATGTAAATATTGATGTTCTTATTTATGCATGATATTTAGAATCTGTAGTAGTACTCTTTGTATCCCTTGCATGTTGGAACGATTGACGATAGAATGTTTCTTGGGTATTAGATTTTTAATTGGCGCTTTGCATGTGTGGTACGCGGGTTTCAATACAGTAAATCTTTTTCTTTATATTCTCCTCTTTCTTATTTATGCATGATGTAAATATTGATGTTCTTATTTATGCATGATATTTAGAATCTGTAGTAGTACTCTTTGTATCCCTTGCATGTTGGAACGATTGAAGATAGAATGTTTCTTGGGTATTAGATTTTTAATTGGCGCTTTGCATGTGTGGTACGCGGGTTTCAATGTAATTTCGGTGTTCTACCGTATCATTAATGCATGCCTGGTGTGGAAGCACCCCCTGCCACACACCCTTTGGTTGGTTTGCAGGGTATGACGTAGATGTAGATGCTATGTATGGTGGCCCAGGGGGTAGGCCATTTTTCTCGTGGTCTCCAAGCCTAAGTTTCTTGGGTTCAAATCTGGCTGGTACCTTATGGGGGAGCGGTTCTCGTGAAAATACTTACGCAATAGTGGTAGACGTGAGGTTTTGGACTTCTAGTTTAAACTGCCTAGGCTGTATCTGGTAGTCTAGCCTAAGACCATAATTCTAAGACGAAAGACTGGAGAAGGAGACTGTGGGCAAGTTTTTATGAAAGTTCCCAGAATTAGAGTGAAATAACATATGGGTCATTTAGTATCATATTTGCATGGTAAACATGAACACCAAAATTAGGAACCTAGGTTTCTAGGAACTAGGCTTTAGCTTTCTATTGTGCTCATTATTATTTCTTCCAGCTATTAGCATGGGCTGGAAGACAACATAATGTACGAATTTCAAGGTCTGTAGGGTTCTCTCCTATTTTTTTAATGCTGGAACTACGCTCGAATCTCTGAATATCATCGGCAAATGGATCGAGTATTCCCAAGTCTTTTTTTGTACAAAATTGCTTCTGGCTTTCGGGCAGACGAATCGCTCTGTGGAAATTAAAGGACTGAACAAAACTGGGAGCGGCGGAAGTCAAAGTGGCTCGTATGTGACGGGAATTTTGCAATTGTCGCAATCAATTCGGCTAATGGCACCTGTGTTTACATTCTATTTACTTGAGATTGGAAGTCAATAATATTTCTCGATCTGAAATAGAGAAATTTGTGGGATCCATTAGTGAAGTGAACACCTAAAATATGCTTAACTATGTCTGACGAGATGTGGTGGAAGAGACGATTAATAGGAAATTAAGGTATTTCTTAGTTGACTACGTTAATCAAAATAAACAGCAAATATCAGAATCCAAAAATTCAACCTAATTTATCAATTATAAATAAATGTATTCATGATCTCAATGGTTTCAGGCTCAGCTTTGTGGAAGTCCATTATGAATAATCAAGAAGAAAACTTTGTTTGAAATTGGAAGTCAATAATATTTCTCGATCTGAAATAGAGAAATTTGTGGGATCCATTAGTGAAGTGAACACCTAAAATATGCTTAACTATGTCTGACGAGATGTGGTGGAAGAGACGATTAATAGGAAATTAAGGTATTTCTTAGTCGACTACGTTAATCAAAATAAACAGCAAATATCAGAATCCAAAAATTCAACCTAATTTATCAATTATAAATAAAGTTATTCATGATCTCAATGGTTTCAGCCTCAACTTTGTGGAAGTCCATTATGAATAATCAAGAAGAAAACTTTGTTTGATTCCATCGGTTTATTTTAAGGTACGACTAGTTTCGACGAAACGTTGTCGGTGCCGGAAAGGTACCTGAAAATGACGCCGCTGCGTCGAAACTAGTCATTTGTCGAAACTAGTCAACATTTTGAGGAATCAAACAAAGTTTTCTCTTTCAGTATTCAAATTTCTTCATATTCACAGTGCAATAAATTCTGGATTGTGATGAAATTCGTAATTTTTTTTAAAACTTAGAATAATAATATTTCGATTGACTCATGCAGTATAGCCGCGTTTTAAACTTGACGTCGTTTTTTACGCTTAAGTTCAATTTTACATACACTCATTCAAAGTAAATATGCAGTTAATCGCCCAGAAATTTCAAGGAAGTGAGTAAATGAATCCAAATACCTTGCGATGACGGCCGAGTGCGAGAGTTTAGAACAAGGTGATTGAGGCCGTGTTTACCCCAGGAATGGTCTGCATCAATACGAGAAGGTTTATTTTATCCTGTAAAGTGAGTGCTGAATTCTGGAAGAGACTTGTGTACATAATCAAGACGCGGAAAATTTAGCGAGAGGAAACGGAGTCGTAAATGCTGGAGAAGTCCTGAGGTATTTTTGGGACTATGAAGATGCCTCTGGAAGTGTTAGGGATAGGATTGCGGTCGCCCTCTATGGTGCAAGAGGATATAGAGAAACGCTCGAGGCTGGGGAAAGACAAAGCGCTCCGATGGAGAAGGAATCTGTCCCGTGTCGAAAGATTTGATGGACGAGAATCTGAAATGAAGCCATGCGGAGGAAGGAAAATGATTCAGAAGGCGATTGCTCAATGCATAACACTTTTAGTAGGTACAGAGATTTTATAATATATGATTTTTGATTTTGACACTGTATCGTTTGTTGACTGGGGCAGAAACGTGAATTCTGAGGAAGTTATGCCCCGTTCACAGTACTATCGTACTTAAGATGGTCGGTACGACGTTAGCCTGTGTTCGTAATGTGACTGCTCGGCCGTACGATGGTAATCCATATTTTACAACGCTGTCACTTCACATCGGTATCTCTGGTATCGCTAGCAGAAACCGGATATAATTTTTAGCGCTAATAAAAAAATAATTGAGTGGAAGGAGATGATGTTACTTCAATGAATAACCTTAAATGTGTCATTTGATAGAAAAAAAAACATATATAAAGCCTCAAAATGCCACAAGAATATGGGATTCCTGATTTCGTTCATATTCTCTTTACTTGTTCGTCCCGATGGCCTGGTAAGGGGGATGAGGGTAATGCGGCAATGATATGCCCTGTTAACGTTACAATCGTACGTACCTTTGTCCGTACGATGGTAGTCTGGACGAGGCGATAGACGAGAGAAAGTACGATGGACGGAAAGGAAGACAAAGTGCTTGGTGTGATGGGTGGGGAAAGGAAGCTTTTGAATGAGATCAGGAGGAATCGAAGTATGTGGTTGGAAAAGGTAATGAGGGGCGATAGGTTGTCCGAGACATTTATCATGTTGGATAAGCGGGAAAAAGAATAGGTTTCACGGACGAAATGAAGAAGGTTAGGATGCAAGATGAGATGAAGAAATGTTATAGGTTTTTATTATATGCCTGTATTTATTATATGTATTATTTAAGTGCTAAAAATGTGAAAACCTTGAGGATTTTTACTCCCTTCCATTGAAACGCACATTGACCGGAAGATTACCACAGTAAATAAACATAAATTTATTAGATGACTATTTTTGATTGGAGGGTTATCGGACATGGCATGGGTATATGTTATTCATGCTTGACATTATACCCATTGTATTCATTTACAACTTAATTGCTGGAAAAAGCACTAAAAGCTGAAGAAATAACGAGGTAAATTATTTCAATGGTGAATATTACTCGTAAATAATACTTGCTTGTATAAAATATTACTTGTAAAAATAAAATCTTTACGGTGTGAATCCTCAAACAATACAAAAAGCTTGATTGAGTGGAATAAAAGTAAATAAATTGAAATATTGCGGGAAAAAGTATTTTGGCAGAGAAAAACGGGAAGAAGAAAATTAGATTGTATAGTTTTGGTAGGAGGCTACCGAGCATGGTTGTTAATGTAACGAGGGGAAATGCCGGACAAGCCTTGGAAAACGTCGAAATAATAGTTATTTTTGACGGAGTATGTGGAAGTAAATGATGTGAAAAGGTGAAGGGGATAATGATACACAGCCATCGTTGAGTTTTGAAAAATGAAAGGTTCAAATTGCCTCTGACCATGAGGAAAAACATTTCTGCCAGATTACTAAGATATCTATCCATATTGATGTCATGTCTATCTTGAGTTATGTACCGTGCGGTTCCTTTGGTCTTCATCGACGATGACGTTGGCCCCTGCGTGGCACAAAAAGGCCGAGTCATAGAGTTTAGGATAGCAGATATTTTTGTGCTGTTACAAAAAACAGCAGCACAAAGCTCTGCCATAGAAAGTTGAGTTAGTTTGAAGACTGCTCTTGCCTTACACCCAAACTTCAGCTTATTCAATCCAACTGTGCCATTAATCACCGCGTGTGTTCTCACCATGACCATTCTTCACTCTTTCCGCCTCCTACTGTCCTCTTCCCGTATTGATTAACCTTCTATCTTCTACTAATTCTTTGAGGTGGTTTAAGCGACATTCTTTCCTGGTCGTAATGGACCGAACTCGAATTATACCTTTTAATTTCTGCCGCTATATGAAACATAAATTAAATACTGCATTATGAGTGACGCATTAATATATGATTAAAATTAAGCTTCTGAATAAAATTCGAGATCGTTTCCTCATTCTTCCACCCCCAGAAACTCTCACCTCTGGCTAAATGAAGGTAAAATAATTCCTCTTTGGGCCCCCGCGCACTGGCAACTTTTTCAAAGCAACTATTTAGTTACTTTGAAGAAGTTCCAATGAAACACACGGTATTAACTGTGGCCCCGCGCACGGGCGACTTTTTAGTTGCCGCAACTAAATAATTGCGTCCGAACCTATTCCGTGGGTGAGTAAACTGTTGCCGGCAGGAGTAGACCACGTAGGTTTTTGCCCAACCCCTCGCACTGTCAACTATTCAGTTGCTTGACGGCCCTTGTTCGGTGCGCTTTTCGGAGTACTTCAATAACTACTAATATAAAGCAATAAAAACGTTGTATTTCCATTTCTTTTGCAATAAATAATTCAAACTATTAGTGGTATTTATATTTTCCTTACCTTAGAGTCACTGCCAATCTTTCTTGAGGTGGTACAGCCTGTCGTAATGATGTATTTTGGTAAGTTTTTCGAAGTCCAAGGGTAACCAGCAGTTGATCAAAAGTTTCTATGCTCATTATAAAATAATTAAAGAACTTATTTGGATTTTCTTTCAATCTATCAAACAGCTTATAAAATTGCCCATCAAGAAGTCTGGAACTAATTACTGGATGTACCCAAAACTTTTTGTTCCTTTGCTTATTTTTTCGCTGTCTCAAAATGAGCGCAAGAACACAAGTAGCTTCCACGAGATCCATTGTAAACTGAGCTGAGAGGCAACTATTTAATCGCCAGTGCGCGGTGGCGGGCAACTCACGGGTGAGTAAACTGTTTGGTTGCCGGTGATTAAAGTTGCCAGTGCGCGGGGGCCCTTTATATACTAGGAAAGACTGTTCAGCCGTCCTTTTTTTGGGCCCGTTTGCTGGGGCCGCAGAAAATTTTACCTGCTATCGAAGCCTGGTGGATGGGTCGACCCTCATTTAGCTGGAACCGAACTCGGAATCCGAGCTTCGGCGTCGACCCTTCACCCGTCGGGTGGGCAATGGCACCAGCCTCAATATGTTTTATAGCTTGTAAAAGTTAACAATAAATCCAAAAATTGTGTTCGTATTTGTATTGCACTAGTCGCGCTGACGAAAATGTTTTTTTTTTGATCGCTGTTATACGATAGTTATAAACCATTGTACGTGCTCAAGGAAACCAAGCCGCATAAACTTGCGTAACCACGGACTAAAGAATAAATTCTATTATCCGTGCACGTAACTTAACGCGCTTTCCAGCCGTTCTTAGGGGAAGATCGAACGGCTATCACTTCGTCAAGTTTTCTTCTTTGTTTTTCATCAGAGTCGTGCAAGAAACAGGAACAATTTAATAATATTATACTGGCTCGTCACCGCATCGCGCCACTTACTTGTTTGATCCGAGCTGCACGTTAACTATGTATTGTTGTCGCGACTGTACATTAATAGACAGAGACTGTACTGTCAGCCAGCTGACGCGAAAGCATGCATCCGGGGCATGTCATAGGACAACAGCAATTTTTGTGTGGGTTCCGAAGGAATGTGACAGCGTTCGCCTGCTATCACAATCCTTAAAAAACAACTCACGGCGTGATTTGAAAGAAATAATTAATTAGGTACTTCTGAAATTCATCGCCCATCTGTGCGTGGAATTCCCGGCATCATAAGATCTCTCGTTTTTTTCTCGATGACTTTCGTTTTCTTATCATCTGAAAGTTCACGCAGCTTACCTTGGGATTCGCACTTTCTGGGTCCCGGTGAAATCAATACGTGAGATCTATGGTTCGCCACTCTCGCGGTTTCTTTGTCCCTCGTGACCTCTCCCCTTGGATTGTGCGTAGAATTCCATTCGCGGTAAAAGCAGCATACGCTTGAAAGGCGCCGCGATATTCAATGGCATTATAATTCATCTTCCAGCTGCTTCCACCTTCGACCATATGGTCGAAGGTTTCCACATTCATGAATACCCCAGGTTGATATTTTACAATGGGATAGGTTATATTCGAAACTATCCAAGCATTCCTTTGTGCCTACCTTGTTTATCAAGTCTTGAGATGCTTTAATGTATGTAAAAAATAAGTTCAGTTATGCTGTCTCAGCATCAGATAGGGTATACTTATATCGGTCATTTCAACCGGATTTTAAATGATGAAGCTATCAGATATTATCACAAACTTACCATTTAAAAGCCAGTCATCACCTCTGAGGGTGAAGCGATATGATACCGAATTCGACTATTTATTTATAACGGATGGAAAAAATGCCTCGATATCAACGCTTCGATAAAAAAACTGATGCAAAAACGACTTCATTTTATTTCACAGCATTTCAACCTGTTTCAATGCCTTCGCACACTTACCAAAACAAAACTATCAAGTTTAATTCAAATTAATAACATGCCACGGAGTGAATTCGCGTACAATCCATGGTACCCAGATTGCATGATATAAGCATAATATAAGGTATTGTTAATAATAAAATCGGTGGATTCAGGCCTGACTTATTCGAAATTAATCATGTTGTAAAGAGATATCTTGGCATATTTTTCCACAGTTAACTTTATATGGTGTAAATAGCTTCAACGTAAAGGCGTCATCCTGGAGATCCTGAAGATAACGCCTTTGCATTGAAAAGAGTAGTACCTTATAAAATATACTGTGGATGAAATACCAAGTGTTCTCCTTGCGTCGTGATGTAACTTTATATAATGTCACGGTGATGGCAGAAAAATCCAACGATGTAGTTCTTATCTCGAAGAAAGAGAACAGAAAAACACCTGTTTTAATAGCTATGACATTGGCCAGGGCCTGTTTTAATAGGATGCCCACATCGGATCAATCAGGAGGTAGAGGCGGGGGAAACTGGATCAAGGCTTATCCGAGCTCCGAATAATTGGATGACTTTGAGATTTTGAGGAAGCCGAGAGCCAACCGTTACCTCGACGCGAGGGGAACGATTTCTCGATTTAATGCGCTCGCTCTAAAAACGCTCTGGTCAAAGTCCAGACTCTGCAGGTCGAGGACCACGCCGAACCGAAATGGACCACTCGTGGGATTACTCATTGCCGGCGGCCATAAATTTCTCGAAGAGGAATCACAAGCGAGGAGGCGGAGCCCCTTGGGTTTTCGGGGTTACGAATCCATCCTCGGCGTGAATGGACATACGCGAAGCTGGAAGCGACGCTCTCCTCGTGGGCGGAATACGAATTCCCGCCCACGAAGGCGGTAAGGAGATTAAAAGGTGGGACGCGGCCTCCCATTCATGAATGATGCGATGTCTTTGCAAAGAAAAAGATACGGAGGGAAAGAAAAAATTCAAGATGGGTTGGAGTGGCGATTGATTCTGCGTCGACGAGAAGGAGTGAAGTTTGAGCTTGATCGGGGTGGCCCAGAGGTGGCGCGTTCGACTCTCGTCCAGAGGGTCGCAGGTTCCAGGTCAATTGACGGAAATTATTATTCCTGACCCTGGGATCCAACATTTACATGCTACCCGAACTGATTCCACTATGAGACAACAGTATCATGAGGCATTGATGGCGCAGATCAAGAAGATCGGACCGCTATCAACAGCCACAGCTTCGGGCGAGAATGTAATTCGCGGAATCGACCGGGGTACTGCGATGTGGAAGGCAACGGGGAAACCACCACATTGATCTCCCCAGAAGATGCAGCCCTGCACCTTATATGTATATGATATGATGGCATTCCTCCCGGTAAAATATTCCGGAGATAAAATAGTCCCCCAATCGGATATCCGGGTGGGAACTACTGGGAGGGGTACATCAGTCTGAAAAACAAATGCAGAAATATCCTGACATTAAATGATATAAAATGGTTAACGAACATTGTTTTGATAAACTATAAGCAAAAGAAGGAGTGTATGAAAACGGAAATTGTCTTTCGTGCCTTCACTTTGTCCACTTTCGATCTCGCAGTCAGCCTCACTGCTACATTCCGCTTCTTTTTGTCACGGTATCTTGAACGGTAATTGTGGGTCATTAAGTGCACGTTTTAATAACTTAATTAGTATTTTTTCACTGTCATCGAAGTGTTCTACCACCTGATTCGTAGGTTTTTGGACAATACTTATCCCAACGTCCCTATTTCCGGCATATTTTTTCGTTTTCACTCCAATGGATATCCGCCATTAACATTCTGTTGCATTCCTCATATCATCACACTCCTCTTATTTCGTCCAGATTCCTATCTTCTTCCTTCATCTTCCAGCTTTCCCAGTGTTCTCCTCTCTATTACTCTCTTCAATATTCCCTCTTTTTTCAATTCGTCCTCTCTTCTGCCTCCTTCAAACCTCAGCCTCTAGCTACCTCTCCTCTCCAACCATATCCAATACCTCCTCGTTCGTCCTTCTCGCCACCCAGCTCACCCTCAATCATCCTTCTCCACACCCATATCTCAAACGCCTCAAGTCTAAGTACATCCTCCGTCCGCAATGACCAAGTCTCCGACCCATTCAACGCCACGCTTCATATTAGTTTTCACCAGCCTTTTCTTTACGTCTCTACTCAGACCCCCACTCATCAAATCCTTCCTCTTTGAGAATGCTTCTTTAGCCGCGGCAATTCTAAATTTAATGCACCTACCACTAAAATCATTCTCCGCCAAAATACTTCCCAGGTACGTTAACCGTTCGACTTGCTCTATTTTCTGACCTACCAATCTTATATTCAGCCCCGCCTCCTTGTTTCCAGAGAATCTCATCATTTTCGCGTTTTTAAGTTTCTAAAGTTAGTTTATAATAATTCTTTGATCGAATTTCACCAATTAGACCGAACTAATAAATTCAGGCTTGACTTTGTGGAACCTCTCCATATCGGAAATTAAAACATTCTAGTAATGATCCACTGAAATGATATATTCTTTACGACCCGGGTTTCGTCACATAATGACATCTTCAGGTCTGAACCTATAGACCTGAACCTAATAGACCTGAACCTAATAGACCTGAATCTAATAGACCTGAACCTAATAGACCTGAGGATGTCATTATTACTACGTTTACCAATCGAACTCTGAACTTTATGAAATCGAACCGATCTAAACATTCTAAGCCAGCCTACTCGGATCGCCTGGTTTATCAATGCAAAATCGATTGAAATATTGATTTGAATCGGTTCATATCGATTTGAAATCTCAGACTGGTAGAGAAAGCGGGCCGAGGGCCGAGTTAGCCCGCTTCTCATATCGATCCCACTAGCCTGTTGCATTTACCATACCGAGATGAACCGGCTAAATCGAACTGAGTTCGATTGGTAAACGTAGTGAATGTGACGAAACCCGGGTCATAAAGAATAAATCTTTTTAGTGGACCATTACTAGAATATTTTTATTTCCGAATTTGACCGAAGTTCATCTGTTTATGCGTCGGAGTTCACTAAATAGGCAGTAACGGAAATGGTACAAGAATTGTATTGTAGATTTCTATTTAAAAATAAAGCGTGTTATAACCTGAATTTTCGGCGCGGATAACGAAAATTTTACGGCGCTTAAAGTTTATAAATTTAGACCGGATTATCGAAGAATCAAGAAAGTCAAACGGATGGAGAGTATAGCCTACGACGAGGCACTGTGAGGAGCTTGAGAACAAAGATGCGTAATACAAGCTTTTGAGGAGAAGAAAAGACAAAATGATTGGACTAATGAGGTAACCTATGCGGTTGTTATTTCGGTTGTCAGGCTACAATTTAATGACACGATGTCTACCTCAATGGGCCGATCCCTCAATAGCCATATTTTTTATCATTGCGAAATAACTTTTTCCGCCGGATGAAAAGGGACAGAAAAAATTCTTCTAAGTACCTACTTAAAGAGTTCTCAAAATATCTTATCCAATTCGTTTAAAATATTTTTTTAACGGCATTCGGCACATAGGGCCTTGGTACATCTGCAAATCAGTTGAAATTACTCCAGAGGTATAGTTGCTGAATGTAGAATATTTGACTGGAAAGGTATAGGTGATTATACGCCAGGGAACTTAAAAATTATCTGTTAATATCAGCATAATACTCAGCATGATATCTCTCACCTTTAGACTCCTCGATTCCATGATTGGGTAAGGCGCGGATTCGGTGGATATTTTTTTCGAATCCAAATATAAGCGTTTGATTTTTTTTTGCTAAGTCGCACTCATCGGATATTCTTAGATTTTCCCTTCTTATTTTCTATAGGAACATAAACGATTGAAGGCGAGGGAGTTTATATTCCTTGACCGGCAACACTTTTTTTTCTTGCTCGGAGTGGTCGGATGTTTGTTATTTGTAGTTAATATGCATCCGTTTATCCTTTCACTTTGATCCTGAATATTTATGAATGTAAAGGATGTTATTTTTATCTCCCAACGTGAGGCTCGATTAAATTTACAGGTCCCTCGTTAGAGATTTTCTCAGGCTGTTGGGCGGGCCGGCGAGTGGGCGAAGGACGTCTCTCTTCTCTCTTAAAAGTGATCCCTCTGTATGATGATTTCATTCTCTTCTTGTTTATAGGTATTCTAGATTCATAGAGGAAAATATGTTATCTAAATTCTATGAGCGATAGAGCCATTCTTTCTTCGCTTTTTTATTCTTAAATTGATCTAGAAATTTCATGGCGTAATTTGTTATACATGGGGATAAACATGAGGGAAAGAGCAGTCTTCTATGTAGCCCAAGTGCCATTTTGCGGAAAGATTTGGACGAGAAGCAAAAGCTCTTAGTGAACTGAATGTAGACGAGTATAATGTTCCTCCTTACCATCTTATTTTTTTTAGTTATTCGTGAATAACAGCAATGACTAATGTAAAAATGCGTTAGCTCATTAAGATTGGCGCCTTCTTTGACTCTTATGGCCGAAAGTGTTCATTAAAAAATATATATTGTTGAATTTCCTGCATATTTAATACCATAACTGTGGTTTTTCATTGGCAAGGACATCGTTATCGAAAGCAAATTTTCAAGGGAGAGAGTCAAAATTAGTGTTTTTTTGTATTGGCAAAGAGTCAAGATGCGTTATCTCGGTATACCGGTATATTCTATAGAAATGCAAAGTCGGCTCCTACGGCTTGGAAAAAGTGGTCATTAAAGGTAAATCCGTCGAATTAAGTGGATGTTATGTGCTTCAACTAAGTATTTAAAGGCTAAGGAATTTTTACAGTGAATAAAGAATGTTTAAACGAAAGGGTTGGATTCAGTGTTTGTTTCGGCTGACAATCTCGCATTGGGACCTCCTGAAGGCAGTTTGAGCGAAAGATCGTTTCACCCAGAAATAAATGAATTTGTTCTCCTTTGAAAGGAAAACATCTCATCACTCCCTATATACCAAAATATCTGCCCCTAACCGGACTACTCTCCGAGATTTGAGATGAAAGATACTATCCTTTTTATATGGGAAATGGTACGTGTATGCACTCCAGAGAGACCTTATTTGTAAAAATGAGGAATTTCTAACTCCTAGATCTCGCCAAAAAATAAACAGCCTGTAGTGAGTATGTGTTCTCAACTATTTTTGAAAAAAAATCATATTGCCACCGCAGTAATTTTTTCAGGATCACTAATCACCTTTCATTTTGAAGGAGTTTTAAACGTGACGCGTAAAAAAGAATGAAATTAAAGCCTTATAAAGATATTTTTAGTTGATTATTTCGGATTTCAGAATTATAAAAGTTTATTCTGGCACTATAAATAACTCAATATTTAATTCATGCTTCCTACATCTGCTGAAATTAAAACGCATGATTCGAATATGGTCTCCATTGTGACTAGTTAAACATCTCGTTCGAACCACCTTAAGTAATTGAAGTCAACACGCGGAAATTCCATGTAAATGGCGCTGCAGTCGGCTCATAAGGCTGGAAAAATGTGGTCATTAAAAATATATTCTTGGAATAATTTTAGTACTTCCTAACATATTATTCATCTACATCTACGTAATACCCTGCGAGCCACCACAAGGGTGTGTGGCAGGGGGTGAAGATCACCAAACACGCACTATTGCCATGCAAGTAGGATATTTAAGTGAGGCATGCTAGAGAACAGTGTCACATGCAGCTAGGTGGTTAGTATCTACATAATAAGAAAGGGATTTTTGGTTGTTATTACATGCATCATACAGTACAGACTATTGTAACTAGATTTCACCTACCTATCCCTTTGCTACGCTGCCTATTGTTCTCTCTTATAGTACGCGGGAAAAATGACATTTTAAATCTATCGGTACGACAATCTCTCTCTCTAATCTTGTTAAGATGATCAAACCTAGCATAATACGCAGGGGTTCTCAATATATATCTAACATCATCTGTGAACAAAACGGTTTCGAATTTACTTAAAAGGTTTAACCTAAATTTTAACCTATGTCCTAGTTCTTCTATTAAGCTCGTAACACTTATACAATTATCATAACGGCCTTTAGCAAACCTAGCGGATCTCCTTTGCACACGCTCTAATTCTTTTATCAAACCTTCCTCGTACGGATCCCATATACTAGCGGCATATTCTAAATGTGGCCTGACAAGTGTAAAATAGCTTCTTTCTCGTACTCTCTCATCGCATTTGCTTAGTACCCTTTTTACGAATCCTAATCTACGGTTTGCTACACTAGTTATTTCCATGATGTGTTTCCCCCATGACATGTCTTCAGTGATGGTGACGCCTAAGTAATTAATAGATTCTACGTTACATATTTTCTTATCTTTGATGCAATAATTATTCCGGGGAAAGCCATTCTTTTTCCAAAAGTTTATTATCGCGCATTTCGTCAAATTTAATTCTAGCTGCCAACTATCACACCAATCATTAATCGCATCTAAATCCTTAGCTAAAGACTGACTGTCCTCTTCATTTCTAATTTCCTTATATACTACTGCATCATCGGCAAAAAGACGGAGCTTGCTATTTTTTTACTACTGCATTCAAGTCATTTACGTAGAGAAGAAATAAAATTAATATTGGTTTTCATTAGGCAAGCTATCTAATCAGCGGAATCCGGATTTTTTAATCCGAATGTTTAAAAATGTGTACCTTAGTACTTGTCTTGACTCACATAGTTAAGCTAGAGCCACCCGAACACCTGAATAGAAACCTCCTAACATTCCGCAAAAGTCAAAGAGTTGCGTTTTCACTCTCCTCGCTCCAAAGGGATTTGTTGGTTGAGGTGAGAAGAGCTGGAGATGAGAGGCGAGGGGGAGGAGCTTCCACCGCCTCCTCGTCTCGTCTCTCGAGGGAGACTAATGGTCGCCGCGGCTGACCTCTCGGGTGCCCCCGCGATGACCGAACGAGCGAGTCCCGCGGCGAGGAACAAAGTGACCAGGCCCGTCGCGGAAACGGGCGGACGTAAATAAACGCGATGGATATGTTAAGTGCGTCTAGTGAGAGAGAGAGAGGGAGAGAAGGGCATAAATTATCTTAATTAATCAGGTTTCCGTGCGCCTGTTCGTGAGTACTCGCTCCTCGCGCGTTTTTCCCTTCCATTCCGATCCTCTCGGGTTCCTCAAGGTAGGCTTTAACCATCTCGTTCGTGGTTCCCGCCACCCTTCGCTCCCTCTCACTATCGGAAACCTCTGGGGTTCTATTTTTGGATGTGACACACACACACACGCACACAAAAGTGCTGATGTTCTGGAGTTAATCTTTCTAAACTCGTTTTTGAATGGTTAAGAAAGAGAGAGAGAGAGAGGAAGAATCCAGGGAAGATCGCCGCACAGGTATGCCGTCTGGTTGCCTGTCCGTTTCCCGGTGGGTCTTTTTTCGGGGGATTTATCCCTTCGCGCGGAATGGAATCGCCGCCGTCGTGTTGTTAAGTACTTAGGGGTCACAGTTACTCACGACATATCTTGGGGAAAACACATTCGGGAAATATGCGGTCAAGCATACAAGAAGCTAGGCTTTATCAGGAGAATACTCGGAAAATGTGATGAGAAAGTGAAAGAACGTTGTCATTTTTCAATCGTTAGGCCTCATCTGGAATATGCTGCCAGTGTATGGGATCCATATGAAGCGGGGTTAATATCCGAATTAGATCGCGTGCAGCGAAGAGGAGCTAGGTTTGTG
Source organism: Ceriagrion tenellum (assembly GCA_963169105.1). Classification (NCBI taxonomy): domain Eukaryota; kingdom Metazoa; phylum Arthropoda; class Insecta; order Odonata; family Coenagrionidae; genus Ceriagrion; species Ceriagrion tenellum. The sequence continues at coordinate 62,393,625 of OY720635.1, forward strand.
AAACGATGCTGTGATAAGTTTGCCAGTGTGTCTGGATTGTTAGAAGAATTGGGATGGGAATCGATATCACAGCGTAGATTAAATTATAGGCTTAACCTACTAACTAAATTTCAGGAGAAACACTTTTCTGACGACGTAAAAAACATACTATTAACCCCCTCATACTACAGCAGATTATATCGCGCTAATAAAATTAGAGAGCTAGATTGTAGAACCGATAGGAATAAAATGTCATTTTTCCGCGTACCATTCGGGATCATAACAGCTGTGATCGTCGTCATGAATAGTGCAAATAGTGAGATTAGCTAGATTGTAGATCTCTTTCTTCATATTTTGTACGTTCTTATTTATGCATGATGTAAATATTGATGTTCTTACTTATGCATGAGATTTTGAATCTGTAGTAGTAGTCCTTGTACCCCTTGCATGTTGGAACGATGGACGATAGAATGTTTCTTGGTTAGTAGATTTTAATGGGCGCGTTGCATGTGTGGGGCGCTGGTTTCAATGTAGTTTCGGTGTTCTGCCGAAAAATTAATGCATGCCTGGTGTGGAAGCACACCCTGTCACACACCCTTTGGGTGGCTTGCAGGGTATGACGTAGATGTAGATGTGTGTGTCTTGAGAGGTAGAGAGAGATCTTGTTGGGCAGACTTAATGAGCTTCCGATTGCCGACAGCGGCGTTCCGAGTTCAGCGCCTACAGATAGCGTGGCCGACGCGGGGAATTCCTCGGTGAGGAGGTCGCGAACGAGGTCGAAAAGAAAAGGGGGAAGTGATCTAGTGAAATATCTCGGCTGGTTTTTTAAAAATAATTTCCAGTATTCCGCAAGCCTAACTTGAAATGTTCGGGAGATTTCCATTCAGGTGTTTAGGTGGCTCTAGCTTAACTATGTTAGTCAAGTCAAATGCTCCAGTACTCATCTTTATATATTCGGTTTAAAAAAAATCCGAAATTCGCTGATTTAATGGTTTGCCTGTTGATATCCGATATTAGGTTACAAAGAAAGCAGATTATTCCACAAATATGTTTTTAATGACTACTTTTTTTCCAGCCTTTTGAGACAACTACAGCGCCATGCACATTCTTTTTTCTGGTGTAATCCGATCATTCTCCATAAGAGCCCGTGTTAAAATCTCCACTTCCAAGGCAGAATTACAGTAAAACTGGCCTTGAAACCCAATTTTATTTTCATCTCAGTTTACAATAAGCACTTCAAAGATGCTATATTGAGATTATCAGTAAATCTCGAATAAGTGATCCTGAGGCTAGAGTACCTTAAAGTTAGCGCAGATGAGAACTCTTCATGTCACTCGAACGTGGCTGGATGGAACGATGTGCGCGGTCCAAAAGTTTGTTGACGGGCAATTTGTCGGTGAACGACAATCACGGTCGAATTTTCCTTGTGTAGCTATAGAAATGCAGTCCGGGACAAGGCTACGTCGCTTGCTGCGATATATCATATGTAGTGACTTTAGCGTCATCTACTTCAGGCGCAAATTAACAAAGATCTTTAAAAAAGACGATAATAGGTTATTCATTTATTAATAATTATTTTAATCGTTTATACTCAGTGAATTTGTTAACAAAAACTACGTTATGATTTCGTTAGGAAAAATTCACATGGCCTCCATAGTCCGTATTAAAATAACAAACATGGCGGCAAGTCGTGAATGTGAGAAGCGACCCGTGCGGCATTATTGCTCAGCCAGTTGGTGCAATAATTTTTCTGGCTGCAGATAGACAAAAGAATTGCATTTTTCAACTTCCCGAGTGATTTAGCGAGGTAAGTACGGTGTGAATAAGATGGTTAGATGTTTTACAGTCATGACCGAAGCCTGCTCTTACTTTTGTATTGACATCTAATTAATTAATTTGGTCCTTGGTCCTATAGTATGGCTGTGCGAGGATTTATGTGATTTTATGCCAAGTTTGAAAATGAATTCCACTTCATCGTTTCAAATGTTATGTCGAATTTTTTGTAATAATGTAAATTGTGCCTTCAGTATCATTATTCACAATAAAGTTTGTGTGAATTCCATTTGGTTTCTTTTCATTGAAAATTATGTACCAAACCTTAGAAACAATATCCAATATCAGGAGACCTCGCGAATTTTCATCATTTGGACCAATATCGGATGAATGCAGAGGTCATGTTACAGGATATCGCTCAAGGTTTCAGTGCATCGGTTTAAATTTGGCGGGGTTATCGTGGTTGGGAAGCGCCTGACCGCTAGAGTGCTCTGCTAGTAAAGCATTACCGTTGAGGGAAGGGGAGCGTCGCGGTCTTGGTTCGGGGTATTCGGAATGAAGATAAACCATTTAAAAAAGTGATGAGAATCTCTAGAACGAAAGCGAGGCTGATGATAAAAGTTGGAGGATACAATCTCGACTTAGGTAGCACGCTAGAAGAAAACGGGCATAGTAGCAAAGACATACGAAGTAGAATAGCGCTATCTAAGGAGACGCTTAGTAATAGAAAGGAGTTGATGACGGGGAAATCGGGTAAGGATGTGAATAAGAGGCTGGTGAAGAGCTTGATATGGAGCGTAGCGTTGCATGGGGCAGAAACGTGGACCCTGAGAAAGGAGGACGAGAATAGGCTGCTGACATTTGAGATGTGGGTGTGGAAAAGGATGGAGAACCTTAGGTGGACGGAAAGGAAGACTAACGAGGAAGTGCTTGAGATGGTGGGCGTGGAAAGGAAACATCTTAATGAAATTTGGGATAGGCAGAGTAGATGACTGAAGGGCGTTATAAAGGGCGATGGGCTGCTCAAGAATGTGGTAGAGGGAAGGATGTTGGGCAAGCGGGGAAGGGGAAGAAAGAGATTAGGTTTTATAGTCGGGATGAAGAAGGGTAGATCGTAAGCTGGGGCGAAAAAGGATATACTAGATTGAGATAGGCCCCTGAATGTGTAGAAGACCGTGAGGAGATTCTCTGACATTCAATAAAACCTACCTTAACCGGTAGAACACTTTAAATAATTTAATTTGTTTTAAATAACTGTTTACAAACGTAAGTTTTTTCGCCTCTAATTAGTTGAAAACTTGGCAATATCCTTGTTAGAATTACTATAGGCTGCTTATTGCTATGGATTCTCCTTGATTTTCCAATAGTTTTCATCGGGAATGCGGATTATTATTTATTATACTAAATAAAATACGTAAGGAGAATCTACGTTAAAGAAGTAAGTGCATGCTGTTTTCTAGTAAATTATCTTACGTAGGAAAACACAGTAAAATTGAAAAATTAGTGCGTTAACCCGCAAGCGCTATTGGAAAATGAGGGTAAACGAAGATGGCGGACAGGCTTTAGCTTCTAGCATGGGCCAGGATAGCAACTGCCCTCTCCATATACATCAATGATTGTCTACATGGCCTAGTGGTGAACCCACGGTGTGGCTACAATGGTCTCCATGTGGCCTATGCTACCAGCTATAAGTGAAACGCTCTACTGCCACGATCCATGCCTCCCTTTGCCATTTTCCTGAAAGGCTGTCTCCACAGAACGGCAATTCTGCCAGGACCTTATCCTTTCTGTAAACCATTGATTTAAGTATCTTCCATAAGTTTCTTCCAAGTAAACCATTGATTTAAGTATATCCTTCCTTGGTAAATCAAAAAGTCTTGCTTCATTTGTTCTCTATCTTTGCTATTATGTATATACATACAGCGGATCGAATCGATTCCAGCAATGTTTGATTGGACTTCGATTTAAAATAGCTCGAATCAAAAGTATGCAAAAGTATCTAGTTTTTACGCCAAGAATATCGGAATCAACGGAACCAGAAGAAAATAATCGGAAATTCTCTTCTCTAGGTACCTTTTTGCTGCATAATATGTAAAACGAATTAGTGAAACCCAAATCTATGTCTAAAGGAGAAACCCGTGACTGCCATTTAACCGCCATTGTTTTGGAGGACGACTTAAAGGATTCAGAGTAAACTGTGTCGATTAGCCCAGTGCGTGGGGGAGCTGCATTTTCGGGCGATGTTTTTTGTAATGTTGGTGTCAAGGGAAGGCGCCGGAAAAAGAGGTCGTCCTCCAAGTCATTCTTACGTGGGTTTTTATCTCATATTAGATGCAGCATCCATAAACCCAGTCGAAAGCACTTGTGCGGCCCGCAGAAAAATTAAGGGACCACTCTGATTGTGATATTGCCTAGTACATGGTCATATTTTGTTTTGAGAACATTCAAACTCGTGTGGGTAAAATTTATGCACCGACAATTTTTGTAGCCATTCGATTGCCAGCGATTAGCTGTCGATCTTTTACCTCAAGTAAGCTGATATCGACATCTGGTGCACGATGAAGAAATAAGCAGTAGAAGATAGAAAAAGAGTCCCATCTCCGTCAAAATTTCCAAAGTGAACATCTTCCTGAAAATATTTGTGTGTAACAATACGGAGGGAATTCATGAATGTTTGTCCTGTAAATGAATAAATATTCTCCGATAATTTTTTTTTCGATCTGAGTACTTCAAAGGTCTGAGTAAAAATCACGCACGTTGATCATTAAAAATATCAATGATTTTAAATAGAAAAAAATAAAGTTTCTTTTAATATTTGAGGTAGCAAGTGAACAATACGAATGTAGTTATAACTTTCAAGAACAATAAAATAGAGATAGTAATAAGATTCTTGAGTATATTAATGACCAAATATTCAAGAATCTTATTAATAAGAATTTAGTTCGTGGCGTAAAAATTTCCTGACTGGTTTTGCAAAGGCAACAAGGACGAAATCACGTTTTCATCAAGTTCTTTGTGATTTTCGATACCTTATAGATGATCACACATTGTTCTTTGTCTTGTTTCTCACAGAATATTTTTTTTTGCTATATACAGCTGTCTTTCTTCCACAGTAAGCAAGCCTTTTGAAACAACTTTAATGGCGTCCATTCACCTAATTATCTCCTTCACTGACCCGAGTAGAATATGTTTTGATATAAATTCAAGAACTGTAAATCTTACAGAGTGGTATTTTACTGCTTGGAGATTGGTTTGGGTATGCGTAAGTTTCTTATCCAGCGTTTAATCTTTAATCTCTAATTCCTATGTATTTTTTCACTTTCATCTCAGCATACAGTCCACCATTATTTCCATCCATGCCTGACATTAACCTCCGATTTCCTCGTTTGCCTAACCTAAATCATACCTTCCAGCGTTCTCGCCTATAATTTTCTCCTATTTTTCTTGGATATTTCTTCCATCCAATTTCCTCTTGAAACCTCCTTTACTCCCATATCACGCCCACCTGTGCACAGTGGCACGATTCCAGCATATTGTAACTCAGTGTACGTACTGATTTCCAGTTTTCAAAAAATTTGAAATAAGTGACGCTGAGACCATAGCCACCTTAACCGTCGGTGGAAAAAAATTGTAGTTTATCTCATCAATAAACAGTCACTTCATTCATTCATTCGTCTATTCAATCCTAAGATTGATTGACTCCAGCCCTCCACACTTCCCTATCTAATGCTAATTCCCTTACCTCCTCGTATCTCATCCTATGTACTTTCCTCTTTATTTGGTCCATGAACTTATTCCTGGGTCTTCCTCTGAGGACTTTTCCCTCTATTTTGCCTCCAATTATATTCTTCACAAACCCATAGTGTCTCAGGGTGTATCCAATCCATCCGGTTCTTCATATCCTCTCATCCACTCATACCTCTTCACAGAAGAGAAGATACAACCTTGGTGTGATGAGTGCGACTCCCCTCTGAGTGTGCGACACATCCTGACGGAGTGTGATGAATACCGGTCTTCTCGAGATAAACACAAGGTCAACGGTACCTTAGGACACATCCTAGGTGACTCTCCCGATTGCCTCACCCGAGTAATTGCATTTTTAAAAGAAATCAACGTTTTTAATAAATTATAAATTTTTTATATGTATATGCGTATTATACAAGGTTATGTAAATTTTATCTCACACTAGTACTAAAGGGATTTAGCTTAAATTACACAAACCTGCTGTTACATATGGACGAGAGTGGTGCGAAATGACCGCGGTAGTAGACGCACCCTTAACTAATAATTCTACTACTACTACTACCGGTTCTTCATTTATGTATGGTGTCCCATATAGTCCTTTCCTCTTCTACTCTTCGGTAACTTCATCATTTCATATTTTGTCCGTCCATTTTATCTCCAGCAATCTCCTCCAGCGCCAGATTTTGAAGGCTTCGCGTCTCTTTTGGCAAGCTTTTCCAATGGTCCATGTTGCCGAACCATAGAGTCCTACGCTCCACGCGAATGTTTCCCCATTCTGTTTCCTGGCTCGTAGTCCTATATTCCTTGAGCACAGCAGTGGTCCTTTTCCCATGAACGCCTTCTTAGCTTGGGCTATTCACTTAGTCATTTATCTCATTAATAAAAAGCTCGAGTACGCTCTCTTCTTCAGATCGACTTTTTGATGCTGTAATCTGAGAGCTATCCATAAGAGGCCATGTTATATTGTTTACTTTCGAAGCTGAAATACTATAAAACTTTAATGGAAACACTATTTTTGTTATCTCAGTTTACAAAACGCATTTGTGAGATGCAATATGCAAGTTTTCTGAAAATCTGGAATAAGTGACTGAGGTAAGAGCCCCCACATTACGACGATTACATATGACATTGGGAAGAAATCCCTTTACCGTATCTTAAGGGAATTTGAGCTAATTATCATTTCACCTATAAATATATGAATGTGGTCTCATTTTAACGAAAATATCTCACTCTTCCAAAAATACCAAAACATCAGCCCCTTACCGAACTATTTTCCGAGATTTTTGACAAATAAAACTAGCCCCTTTAGGTAGAAAATAGTTGGATACGCCTTCCAGAGAAACCTTATCTATAAATTGAGGCATTTATAACAACTGCTTCTCGTCAAAAAATTAAAAGGGTGTATTTTGTATGTTTTCACAACTGTTTTTGAAAATAAATCATATTGTCACGCTAGTAATTTTTTTCAGAATCGCAAAAAACCTTCCGTTGTGGAGTTTTGAACGTATCGCGTGAAAAAATGAGGTAAATCTAAGACTAATGTGGATATTTTTATTTGATTGCCTAGAATTTCAGTCATATACAAGTGTATATCATTGCACAATTTAAAATGTAGTATTTTCATTCATGCCTCCCACAGGTGGTGAAATTGAAACGTATAATTCGAATATGGTCTCCATTATAACTAGGGAACTATGTCGCTCAAACCACCTTAACCCTCTTAGTGCTGACTCCTGCCAGGGGTACTAGCGAGAAATGCGGAGGGTAATTTAATGAAATGTATCATTTTAGGAATAAAATATGTCTATGAATATAAAATATGTGTATGAGGTTATTGTCTATAATATCCATATACGGTGATTTTTATTGTGTATAAAATGAAATAGGTAATAATCATGAACGACTTTTTCATTGTATAAAAATTTATTCTAATCGTATTAGTGTACTAAATTTGAACAATTTTGGAGCCGATATATCGGCCCGCAGCACTTATCGCCCGAGATGCAAAATAGATGGATAGATAGATACTTATTGCATCCAACAATGGTACAAATATATTGGCAACAACATGAATTGGGATGTTTAGGCTACCTTAAAAGGTTATTGCCTGTTTAAAGTGTATACTTTTAAGATATACATTGGCAAAGAAATTTACCTTGAATCCCGGACTTACAAACTAGTAAAGTCAACAATAACCTTGGAAGTGTAATATAAAGATATACAAAACAATCAATGCTATAAAAAATTAATACATGGACGGCAACCTTTCATACGTTGTTTTTTAAAAAGGTTTTCAATATTGTGCTGAGTGAATAGTGCTGCGATAATCCAGTATATCCGGCAACAACAAATCCGATATATCGGCCCGCCGCACGATGAGGGTTAAGGACCGATCCCTGCCGAATAGTCGCATCGTCATGGGAACACACAATACTTCTTCGCCGAGCGATTCTCCCCAATCTTTTGTCTCTCTCTCTCTCCTTCTCGATCGGATTGATCCGTTCGCCCAACGAAAATACCTCCACGCTCTCCGATACGAGAACCATCTGCTGGTTGACCTACACACGTCAAGCACGCACACAAGGCGGACTATAAATAAATCCCGAACGGCGAACGCGAGAGCGCGCGCGCGATTAAAAATCACGCCGACGACAATTTTTGAACGGACGACGAAAGTGCTGACCCTGTTTTCTCGTCTCCGTGACTCGGTTTGTGGGAAAGTGAAGCGTGGTTGGGCAGGGTTGGCTATAGGGACGCGACCTCGCCGATGCGACCGACACTGAAAGAAAGACGCAGCTTCGCCCGCCCTGTAGCTGTCCTATTAGTCTTCGAGAGAATTCCTCTCTCGCTAGGCTTCCACAGAGGCGTGCGGAGGATCGAAATCTCACGGTTTAGTGCGGAGTGATCGGAGGCTGTTGCGCAAGAGCGTGGCCTTTCTGAGGATCTCTCCTCCCCTCCCCGCTTCTCTTCTTGTTACCTTGCCCTCAGCCGCGCGGTGAAAATGAAACGAGAAAATCTCTACCTTTCTCTCTCTCTCTCTCTCTCAAGCCCAAGGATTTTTTTATCGTCCTCCGACTCTTTCCCGCCTTTTCAAAACCACCCTAACCGCGGCCGCGTGGTGATGGTCCCAGTTTCCGTTTTTTTTAAGGAATTGACAAAAACTTTGTTAACTTTTACATAGAATTCTTATAAGTCGCCGGTTTCGCCGAATAGTCGACATCACCAGGTACCCACCCTCCCACCACCTTTGAACAAGTTTGCCTGAGAGCTAGTGCTGTGCAAATCAGAGATTTTCATTTCGAATCGAATTTCCCAAAAAATATTTCGAATCGAAAGGATTTTTTTAAATTTTCGTGGCGAATCAAATCACCCCTCAAAAAAGTCGCTTGCGAATCGAATTCGAATCTAACTAAAATTCAAAAGCTTATGCAGAGTTAAAGTAATAAAGATTTTCACGATGATGTTTCATGGCCTTACATTAGTATAACATGTGGTCGTTAAAATTTTCGCTTCGCGTGAAGAAAACATCCTCTAAACGGACGGCGCACCATTTGGGATTGAGCGTCATGTTTGAATGCAAGTAGCGATTCGAAGACGAATCTATCAGATCCGAATATTTCGAATCGTTCGGTTTCGATGCGTCCCAATTCGCAGGCGAATCAAATCGAATTAAGCCAGATTCGAGTCGATTCGAATCGATTTCGAAGCATTCACACGGCTCTAATGAAAGCTCTGTTTAATGTGCCCGATGATGTCTGATGCCCAGTGGACGAAACTGGTCGTCTGATAAAAATTCTACGTAAATCTTTACAAAGTTTTTCGTTAATTCCGAAACATTATGGAAAAGTATTACAAAGTTAAGGCTGTAACTATTGAGTTTGTCCAGTTTACGTTTTGCACCAGACTTATCGACGTCGTATACATCTACAAAATTCCGGGCAAGCCTGTGTGGCACGGGGTGAATTCACGCCAGGCAAGCAATGCTTATCCCAGTTCATATCAGAATCTCGCACGCTCCCCCGGCCGGTGGGCGAGGATCAGAAAGAAGATAGGGGAACCAGAAAACAATCGAGTTCTACGTTGACAAACATGCGGTACATGGTTGACCATGCTACAGTTAATCTTTTATTTACGGAATGTTTTATTCTTCAAGCCCGCGACGACTTTCTTTAGTCCTAATCGTTCTAACTCTTCCGTGGACGTCCTTGGGATCTTCTGTCTCTCGCTCCACATTTCCAAATTTGTATTGGTATTCCCTCTCCATCCATTCCTTCTTGGTGTTCTTCCCTTATGTTTCCGTAATCTTGTATCGTGTCGTATTATCTTACATCTGTATTTCGTTTTCTGTCTGTCCGTTCGTAGCCAGCTTTTCTTCTTAAATTTACATCGGTTAGTTAGTGCTATGGATTCTACTCGATTTTACCCGAGTTCTCAGCGGGAAATCGGATTATATTTTACTTTAATAAGTAAATAACAAACACTAGGAGAATGCTCATTAAAGTGCATGCTGTTTTCTAGTAAGTTGGGGGGTGAAGTGATATTTGCTGAGAAATTGAGCTTCACTAAATTCTCCTATGATACATGTCACCATTTCATCTCCCAAAAACTTACATCTTTACACGACTGGTGACCTAACACCCCCTGCCGCATGCCCATGCGGCGGCTCGCATGGTATTATGTAAATGTAGATGTAAGTTACTAATGGAAAATATAGTAAAAGTGCAAAAATTAGTTGTTTTGCCCGCTAGCACTATAGAAAAATTAGGGTCAACGAAGATGGCGGACAGGTTTCAGCTTCTAGCATTGGCCAGAATAGCAAGTGCCCATTACTTATATACCTTAATGGTTTTGACTCACACTGTCGTCATGTTATTTCCTTAAGATTTACGTTTCGAATGCTTGTAATCTGTCAGCATTTGCATCTGTGAGTGTCCAGTTCTCGCTACCATATATTGCACAGGGAGTTGCCATTGATATTATAAAATGTCATCAAGGTGGAGGCAAAGTTTTCGAGTTTGACTGCGTCTCGATCATTTTAGGTCAGACGTTTCACCTACGTTTCAGCGAGCGTATTCAGGGGTGAAGTGATTATTGCTGAGACGTTCTTGCCGCATTTATATGGAAGAGCTGCGAGGTCCCATTTAATCATCTTTACGTCGGAGGATCAAGTTGGTCTCGGCGGAGTTTGCTGAGTCTGATTGTTCGGATATGAGGCATTTCCAGGAGAGGGAAAGCTGGTTAGTCATCGTCTTGGTTCAAATTCCTTGTCCCTTTCGCGATATTTTTCGATTCGCGAATCAAGCGGGGCAGATAAAAAGACACCCTGAGGACGCTCGTGGAAACGCGGGTGAAACGTTGGGCCTAAAATGCTCGAGACGCAGTGAAACTCGAAAACTTCGCCAGTACCTATCAACAGCTGCTACGCCAGAATTTCATGCAGGTGTCTGCTTCTGATAATTAGTAGTATAAATCCTTTTTAATGGATGGATACCAGAAGATATTGCCTCGCGTGGAAAATAAAATAATGCGTGGCTTATCAAGTGAGATGAGGCGATAGTAGCATGAGTATAAATCGAGTCCTCCAAGTAATTCTCGGGCTTGTTTCCACACCTCGACAGTCTAATTTCGGGATTGAAAATTGAAATTCGGTGATATTATCCCTGCTATTTGTGAAAATAGATTATTACTGAAGTTAAATACATTTAAATATATTTACACCAAAATTTATTAAGGTGTATGATAGATCATATGCTGAGGCGAAAAAGGATATCCTAAAGCGAGATTGGCCCCTGAAAGTGTAGAGAACCGGGAGGAGATTCTCTGACATTCAACAAAACCAATTTTAACCGGTAGATTACTTAAAGAAATGGCGGTGATAGAGTGAAATTTGAGGGGCAAAGTGTCCATTGGCAAAGGTGAAGGAAAAGCATAGGCGCATGGAAAGGATGTGGTGCCGAGTAACGTCGGCCAATGCAAGGTCTATACTGTGTATACTTTCATGGCGTATTTAGCCTCAACAATTAAGCAGAATGTCGTCTTCATCATTTCTTCTAACCTCCAGGGGGTATATCTAATATCAGCTTAACCTTGACTCAAAAATTTGTATTTGATGATGACGCTTATGCGTCGAAACTAATGTTCTTTTATCCACTGGGAGTCTGTAAAGATCCTCCAGATTTTCACGCGTGCAGGTCCCTATCTCCCTGACAGTATTTCTTTTTCTCATTGTACGCCCTAAACTTATTCATCCCGTCCATGAAACCCCTTCCCCGTGATTGAACCCTTTCATACGATCCAACTCTCCGTTTGTATTTCTGCCTGATGCATGCGCGACAGCTATTGATTCTTTTTTATATTATGCATACGTACAGTCACTTCAAAAAGTATTGCGACACGCTAGACTAGCGTCTCGTATATGTCGGCTGCCGATGCTCGAAGTACGTTGGCTATCCTGTGTCGTCTCTGGTAGCAATGAGAATTTGCAGGTACACTTTCCATTTTCCATCAGACAAAGCGCCTGGTTAAGTGGGACTGCATAATGGGAGTGCTCTTGTTCAGGGGCGAGGACAGAGTTCCTCCTTGACTCGGCCTTGAGGACGTATTCGGTGAAAGAAGTAAGAAGGGAAATGTGGTTAAAAGGCAATGGAGTAAACGATTGAGTAATTATACGAGTGAAGTCGCACGGAGGTAAAACGAAGAAGAGACGAATGAATGGGAAAACGAGCTCCAACCTATGTATGAAGGAGATAGGGGACTGCTATCGTCTAAGCTCAGCGAACCAGAGAGCCTTTCGGGCATCAAAGGCTGATATTTTAAGTTGACCGCCTGATGGAAAATTATGAGATATATTGACAATAGCCATTGGATAGTATTATTGTTTTAGTGTATAGTATCCTAAAGTTGTGAAACCATTTTCGTGATTATTTATAAAAAAATGCAATATAATAACAATTTTGAGGTAGAGAATTGAAAAGGATGAAGTACCGTTTTTACTCCTTTAATTACCAGCAGCTCACCCGTTGAACACATATCGCTATTAAGTCACAAATAAGTAATAGCGTAATTGTTAAAAAAAGAAACGCGACAATGCATATGTCAAACAACCACAAGTAAAAAGGCGATTAAAATTATCAGTGATTTACGTTATCGAGTTCCTCTTGGACGCCACATGCTAATTTTTCCGTCTCCATTACTCTGGAAAAACTTTTCATCGCTGAACATGGTGAGGTCCCGAAAGGATTGGTGATATTTTTTGTCATAGAATCCAAACGGGCGGATAGAATCCAAATCTGGTCCTCGGTCAATTTTGGCTTCCAGGCCGGACGATAGTGTCGCAGGCCTGCTTCGTGAAATATATTAAGCACTGTTTTTTTTAACTACACTCCAGTCTCAAATCCCTTTTAAGAGTTGGTATGCAACCAACCGTCAAAGGAGAATCCATCATTGAGGCAAATACTGACTCTTCCACGCTCTTTTCACTTTCCACTTAGTAAGAGAACTGCCGAGTATGATTACGATGCCTCTGAGTTGCGAATACCCTTGCTCCCCGCTGTGAATTCATTTCAGTGTTAGCCTTCCAACGCGAACGAAGTCCATAGCACTGTCGGAGTTTAGTCCCACTTGACTTAGAACATATGTCGTAATGTACCAGACGTTTCTCATAGTCACCCATGACGACCCAGGATAGCCAACGTACTTCGGGCTTCAACAACCGACCTATACGAACCGCAAGCGTAGTGTGTCGCGATACCTTTTGAAGTGACTGTACATAACTAACGCATTTTTACAATACCTAAATCATTTTTTCTTCAATTTTCAAACGCTTAAAATTAATTTATTTTTGCAAGGTTCTGTTTTCTTTGTAAGAAATAATGAGTCCCTTTAAGAACCGACCGGAAGTAAAACGAGCAACTACCTAAGGGGAATCGGTGTATTATTACAAATGGTGAAATCTTTTTTATTACGAGTTATCTAACGGTAAAGGTAGATTTAGATTGAAGGATGAATAACTCCTCTTAACTTTTATAGCTGTAGACCATTGTCTGCCTACACTATTTCACCCTTCTGTACGGCATAGATCCTACCTCTCTCCATCTCATAAACGAAGCCTATAATTATCTTTCTTTCACTTCCCCGCTTACCCAACATCTTCCCATCTACCACGGCCTAATCAACCTGTCGCCTCTAATTACCTCTTCCAAAAGCCTACTCTACCTCCTCCTAACCTTCTCCAAAAGTTGCCTCTCCTCAACCATATCTCAAATGTCCGCACCCCATGCTCGACCTTTTGTCTCAGAGCCTAGCGTTTCTGCTCCAGGCAACAGTATATTCAATATTAAACTTTAAGCCGGTTTTTCTTTACATACGTACCCTAGGTCCCCTTCATTAGTCCTCTCATATTTCTGAATGCTTCATTTGTGAGAGAATTTTTCTTATTAATGTCAGTCGAGTATTTCAAATGGCATATCTATTTTCATATTCGGGCTTCTTCCCGAAAAATGTGTCCCCAATATGATAACTTTAAGAAAATCCTACAGCCTCATGAAAATTTTCATTTTTTCACGAATTTAACCTAAAATTTTCGTGGGATCAGTGGATAGAATACTCTATAAGTGGAGAAATTCAGTGTAAATTAATATAAAATCAAATCAAAGGCATAAATCGTTTCATCAACACTTTTTCCGCTCGTACGAATCTAGTCCATGAGATGAAAACGTGGCCGATTGTTACTGGCGCCTAAAGTCTACGGCAACGACAGTTTTCACTTCATCTGGCGCGGACTTCCAACATTCCTCGTGGAAAATTATCGGACCGGTAATTCCACGACTGCCGCAGTTCAAAACGGCAATGGTGAACTGCGTTGAGGTTGACCCGCCTCCTCCCGTCTTCCTTGGAAGGCCGCGTCCCGATGGGGAGGAGGCGGAGGAGGAGGCCGCTTCCATAAAGGAGGCGAAGTCCGCTGTTTACGGCTCTCTCTTGTTGCGAAGGAGGAGGTTTTTGGGTGAAAAGGTTGGTCGCTTTGGCGGAGGAGTGGCGGATGTGTTTTGTTTGCGCGGCCGACGGCGCGCGGAGACTCGGAAGAGAAACAAAAAAGGCTCGCGGAGCGTGGGAGGTGCGAGGGACGAGACGACAAACATTTGAAGGAGGCGAAGTTTTCCTCTCGGACGGCTCTTTTGAGAGAGACTTCGTCGCGGAATCACTTACGCGTCTCGACTCGAAACATTCTCATCTTGAATGCGAAGGGAAATCTTTCGGCCGCGAAAGATTCTTTCTCGGGAAAAACAATTAAAGATAACGCCGGGCTCTCTTAATTAAGACGGTTCATGAATGGATGCACCGAAAAGGAAAGAACGAATTTGCTTGTTGATGAAATAGGGAAAAGATACATTAAGTGCTTGAGTATTTTTTTTTGGCTGGAGGAGGGTCCGCATGCCTCACTTCGTTTCTCATTTAGAGATATTTTACGTCCGCGCTAAACTTACCGCACAATTAGGTCACTGGATAACGGCCTAAATTTATAGTTTGCGGCGAGGAAAAAAATGAGATACCTGCGTTACTTGAAGCAATTAAATGTTGAGTTGCAGCTCAAAGTTACGAGGGCATTAATGTAATGTAATGATGCTTAAAAGTCTCAGTGGCATGTGGCCCCGTTGATAGTCACCATTTTGGGTCCAGTATGCTGAGACAACTTTCATCATTTTTTTTCCTGGATTTTTTCACGCATGTCGGGGAGTGGAAACTTTTATGGCTTTCATAAATAATTTATAAGGATTTGGTGAAGGTGTATTTTGGCTCATTCGGAAATGTAACGCGGAACGTTTTGAACAAACGGCTAGCCTGCAATTCAATGAAAGATAAGTACGAAATATGTGCTTACACACCCATCTCGCCGTTCCCTTTCGGGTTTGGCAAAATCAAAAAAAGCTTTATATTGGTGCTAGGAAAAGATCTGGCTCTCTTTTGATGGTCTTCCTTAATGTTCTGGCATTTAATTTTTCGTTAACTGAAAGAAAGTGTTCATATGAAGGTAGGCTTGGGTTTTCACTAGTATGAGCATTTCAGGTTGCAGTACACGATTGGTTAATCGAGAAATTTAATGAAATGTAAAGATAACGCTGACGAATATTTCTACATCTCCATACTACCCTACGAACCGCCGCATGGGCGTGTGGCAGGTGGTGTTAGGACACCAGCCGTATGTAGGTTGTGACGTCGGGATCTCTCAAATGATACCAAATTCCCTTGGAATATTATTTTGGCATTGCCCCACTTTAATTCACGTCTCTCCACTTCAACGTTCTTTTTTTAACAATCCTCCCTTCTTCTAAACAACAACAACATAGCAACCTTTTACACAAACAATAAACAATATGAAACATCAACATAGATAAACATGCATTCACATATAAATTAATTCCAGAAAAACCCGAATAACGAACGAAAATTAAATAATTAAAATTAAAATAAATAAAACTGGAATTAAACAAAGGCAGGCACGACGTTACAAGGTATGAAGGATGAGGTTTTTGGAGGTGAAATGGTGAAGTGTATTGTGGGATGTTTTAAGTGGAACTCCGGTTTCATGATGGTCGCTTATTATGCGTGCAAAGGACAAGATTTTGTACCTATCTTTTCGGCAATGTACCTCTCTCATTCAATCGCTACTGCCGGACCTAGAGATTTAGTGTGGCGACAAATTGATATTTTCTCTCTCGCTCTGAAACACACCTGCTCTGAATTTCTCAAGCAAAATAAGTGTAACACGCAGCCTCCCGAGTCTCTAGGGGCTCCCACCTTAATCCCTCTAAAAGCAGAGAAGCACTAAGTGTTCGCTGGTAGCAGTTTTTATCGAAGCGTGCAGCTTTCCTTTGTGTTTTCTTATTTATTTTTGTTAAATCTTCGTTTCCAGGGTTTCCAATGCTCGCTATGCGTATTCGAGGTGTGGCCTAAGCTGAGCGAAATAGCACCTCTCTTTTCCTTTTTCATCCTATAATACGCGTGACAAATTCTAGTTTCATTAATGACCTTAAGTTAATTCTTAGCCTACCAAGGTGATCATAATGAACTGCAAATATCAGAAGCCAAAAAATGGATCTAAATTATGAATTATAAATGAATTTATTTATTTTCGAAGAGTTAAAAATTCTGCATGTTAATAAAATATATCGATTTATTAAAACTTAAAAATTTTTTTTTCGAATGGTTTCTACAGCATTGCCGTATTTTGAACGTTTTAAAGGCTTACGGTTACTTTTATATTCGAAATAAATATGTGGTCAATCGTCCAGAAAGAGCAAGGTCCCCTTAAACTTAGTGTAATCAATTTTTTGTTGTTGTTTTAAGCGGAATCTTGAATATTTGTCTTTAGTTGCAAAAATTCGGTACTTTTATTTCACTGTTTGCCATAAATCGTAGAGTAAAAATGTTCGATTTTAATGAGCAATACCTCGCCAACCATGCGGTAAAGAGATCCAAAATTTAAATCAAAGAACTTCCGTTTTATAAAAAAGTTTGTCCCAAGGTTTCATTAATACCTTGAATGAATTGATATTACTGAGATGTACCTTAAATATGGAATGTGTACGAAAAAAACGTGTATTTTAAAGAACCCGGTGGCGGCGGGGTAAAGTCCTCGCCTGCTAACCCGAGGGTCGCGGGTTCGAGTCCCGCCTGGGTAGAATATTATCTGCCCAGGACATGGGTGTCTGTGTCTCGTCCGTTGTTACTGTTATCCACCCGACGTAAAATGGCCTAATGCGCTGTATTCGGGGCAGTGAAAATAAATAAAAAAAAGAGGACAAGAATAGGCTGCATGCATTCGAGATGCGGGTGTGGAGGAGGATGGAGAAAATACGGAGGGAAGAAAGGAAGACGAAATATGAGGTGCTCGGCATAGAGGGGGAGGAGAGGTAAGTTCTGAAGGAGATTACGGTGAGGCTGGGTTGGTTGTGGGAGCAAAATTGCGTAGGGATGTCGAAGACCATGTGACTGAAGGGATGGCACTTTTCGAGCCAGGTGAAAAACAATTGGCATTAGGAATGGGATGAAGAGAGGTAGGCTGAGCTACTTGTTTTGCGCCCCTCCCCACTCCTTTCCGCCAAAATTTCTTTGCTGAATAATAGCCTTTCCCACTCACAAGCCCTTAATCTATGTTCCCCTGCCTTGCCTCCCAAAAGTTAGTTTTTCTCCACACACCCCTCACGTCACGTTACTATCGCAACAGCTAATAAATAAATGTTATACAAACAATTGTACCTGGCGATGCAGTAATGCTGTGGAATGCGTCGTACAAATTAAATAATTGTAGAAAACTACGAAGTGTTCTTTGCAATATGAATACACATTTTGGCAATGTCTTCATCCCTATATTAGAAAAAACCGACCATGGTTTCAGCTCATTATGCCATCATTACTGTGGCATAGTGAGCTGAAACCATGGTCGGCGACTAAAATAAAAGTGTGGAATTTGTACAAGTGTTAATTTTCAAATGTGGAAATCCATAGGTCCCACAAAGTTTGTGCCAATACGCTCTCTTAATGTCTTCATCATTGTCTATTAAAGCCAGTTGAAATACAACATGAGCAGGATTATGAATCGTTTTAGTATTCCGAAGTTAATTATAGTGGAGCGAGAACGCGATATAATAAGAAGTTTTGGAATTCTTTCATATGCATGTAGTTGATAATTAATTGTCTCTCTCGGTGCAATTAAAAGTCTATCGAGTGTCATAATTTATAAACATATTACAGGTGTGTTACCACGCCTTCGTGGGGTCAAACTCTCGGCGTCACGGTGACTCGTTTTCCTCGGTAGCAGACGCCGCTTCGCATCCAGACCTCAATTAGCGGAAGTGAGCGATGTATACTTAATTAAAGTGCCGCTTCGTGTGTTGGGACGATGAGCATGGAAGACCGTTTCACTCTCTTGTCATTATCTTCCCATTAATTCACATTTTGAAAGCGGGTTTCCCTTCCGGAAATGTGACCGCTACACATGTGCCCTAGTACACGCGAAGTTCCCTTTTTAAAGTATAAGTCACTCCCATTCTTTTAAAATTTAACAAAGATAAACGCTGTATTCGTGTACGCTTTGAAATATTCGTTGTATCCAAGTAGGTATTGATATAGACCGAGATGGGAACCAATCGGGGACATGCATTCCTGTTGTGTGTATTCAACTAAACCATCTGGTGACGAACACTCATAACTAAATCCAAAGCCAGTCTTGATTTTTTTTTTTTAGTTTTCTACCGGTTAAGGCAGATTTTGTTGAATGTTAGAGAATCTCCTCCCGGTTTTCTACACTTTCGGGAGCCTATCTCGCTCTTTTATATCCTTTTTCGCCTCAGCATACTGTAACGCCGCGCTCCTTGAGTTATTGTTTTGTGTGTTTTAATTTTTAATTTGTTTATTTTGTATGGACGTTGTTGGTTGTGAGGGTGTTGTTGAAGTTTGGAGAGGGGGGATTGTTGGAGAGAAGAGAGAGGAGATAGAAGATGTACTAGCAAACTGAAAATAAAACGCTACCAAAAGAAAACAGCTTGGTACGTTCCTGTATTCTCTCTTCAAAAATGAATAACCCAATTATTTGAAGCAATTTTTTTCCCGTCAGAGATAAAAAGTAAAATGTAACGACCAGAATGGCTCCTGATTTTGTAATCACCCCCAACATAGAACAACCACTTTTCTGTTGTCGAAGCACGATTATGGGACAGTATTCCCAACAATATTAAGGATTCTGCCTCTTTATCTATATAAATAAATAAATAAATAAATAAATTTATTTACAAATAATTTACATTCTGTAATTTCCCTTTGGATGGGTCACAATAAATTTACAACAACAAGGAATATTTTTACTTATTTTTGGTCATAAATCATTCATAAATATAATAATCACAAATAAAAATATATATTTACCTTCAAACAAAGATTACTTTTTTATATTATAATATAATAATAATTTGATTCCTTTTCAGGAAATATAGAGTGGTAGCACCATAGATAGCCCCTAAGGAATATCCTGTGTTGGGGCTACTGACAAATAAATAAACCATGCAAAAAACGATAGCAAAAACAAAATAGTTTACAAATTTCGATAAAACGTTTACAATACAGTGAATAAACTAATTCAAAATAGAAAAAAGACTCAGAGATATACATAATTTCAATAAAGTAATATAGTGTTTATAATATATATTTTATATACCAAAAATAAGTTTAAATAATATTCAAGCAAAGTTTTTTTTCATTATCTAAAAGCCCTTGAAAGAGTGTAACTTGTGTTTTTTTTTCTTTTTTATGCTCTTCTATTTTTACTTTACATTATTTATCCGCCCATCCCTATTCAATTTTGTTTATAACATATGAGCTCTAAATATTGTATAAGTGCTATATATTCCTAATGGACGATGGAAAAGTCCAAGTACAATAAATTATATATTATTATTACCCTTCTTCATCCCGTTTTAAAACCCCTTTCTCTTTCTTCCCCTTCCCCGCTTGCCCAACATCCTTCATTCTATCGCACTCTTGAGCAACCCATCGCCCCTTATTACATCCTCCAGCCATCTACCCTGCCTATCCCGGGTTTCATTCAAAAGTTTCCTTTCCTCGCCCACCAGACTTAACACTTCCTCTCTCCTTCCACCTCACCTTCTCCATCCTTCTCCACACCCACATCTCAAATGCCTGCAGTCTATTCTCGTCCTCCTTTCTGAGGGTCCACCTTTCTGCCCCATACAATGCTTCGCTCCTTATCAAACTCTTCACTTAATGAAACGAAAAAAAAAACGCTTTCACAGTCGGTCACGCCCATTTTTAACGTGAGAAAAGAGGAAATACTTGTTGTTCATTTTGGTTTACCTTTTAAAAATTTTTTGTTTTACTCGCGGATAGCGGCGGAAAAATCAAAACGATATTTCTGTATTCATCTTCATCGGCAAGTGATTTTGATTCTTGGATTTATTTCATCATTCATTGATTTTTATGCGGCCTTTCTCTCCTGTTCGCAAACCATTTTACTCCTTCATTTTTCTTCATTTACATGTTCTTCATAATTTGATTTGTGTCTTTCTTGTCTTCCTCAACAAATCTTTACACTCGTTGCCTCTCATTTACATTCATATACTTCTACATCTACGTGATACCCTGTGAGCCACCACGAGGGTGTGTGACAGGAGGTGGAGATCACCAAACATGCACTATTGCCATGCAAGTAGGATATTTAAGTTAGATATGCTAGATAATAGGGTCACATGCAGCTAGATGGTTAGTATCTACGTAATGAGAGAGGGATTATTGGTTGTTATTACATGCATCATGCACTACAGACTACTCTAACTATATTTCACCTACCTATCCCTTTGCTACGCTGCCTATTGTTCTCTCTTATAGTACGAGGGAAAAATGACATTTTAAATCTATCGGTACGACAATCTATCTATCTAATCTTGTTAATCTGATCAAACCTAGCATAATAGCAGGGGTTCTTAATATATACCTGACGTCATCTGTGAACAACTCTGTTTCGAATTTACTTAAAAGGTTTAACCTAAATTTTAACCTGCATTCTGATAGTAATTCCCATCCTAGTTCTTCTATTAAGCTCGTAACACTTATACAATTATCATAACGGCCTTTAACAAACCTAGCGGATCTCCTTTGCACAGGCTCTAATTCTTTTATCATACCTTCCTCGTACGGATTCCATATACTAGCGGCATATTCTAAATGAGGCCTGACAAGTGTAAAATAGCTTCTTTCTCGTACTCTCTCATCGCATTTGCCTAGAACCCTTTTTACGAATCCTAATCTACGGTTTGCTGCACTAGTTATTTCCCTGATGTGTTTTCCCCATGACATGTCTTCAGTGATGGTGACGCCTAAAATGACTTATGTGGAAATAAGGGAAGTCTCGTTTATTTCATTAAAAAGTATCGGATTTGCGGGTGTAGTTCATTTCCTCCATGAAGGATATGCGTTTGATTGGTCCGTTTTGAAAATTTTATTATTTATCATTTGAGTAAAAAGTGAAAACTTTATCAGAAACGAAAAGAAGCTGACCCATTTCATTGGAGAAATGTAATATATTTTTAACAGTCGATATAATCTTCGAATGAATTGGCAAAAGACTTTAGTCCTAGTTGCCAACTGAGGAGGAGACCAGGATGCGAGGGTTATGTTGGACGGAGAATTGCTGAAACATGCTGAGAATTGCCAAGTTTAAATACTTGGGAAGCAAATTAACTCCTGACGGAAGGAGTGCAAAAGAAATAAGGAGTAGAATACTTAAGAGCGGTGTAATTTTATACCTACTCCTGTACAGTGTACTGAATAATGTTCTTTTAATAGTAAGAAGAAACTCTTCATGTCCAACTCCATCGATATTTTGTTGAGGAAAAAGCTAGTCAAGACCTTTGTGTGGAGTGTATTGTTGCATGGCAGCGAGGCATACATCTAGAGGCTTTTGGGATGTGGTGTTGTGGAAGAATAGGTACGATAAACTGAGCTGAGTGAGTAACGAACCAAGATGTAATGAGAAATGTGAAGGCAGAATGGAGTCCGTGGAGAAGGAGATTTAGTGGATGAAGGAGATTTAGTAGGGATGATAGAGAAGGTAAAGTTATAGAGGAAGAACTAGACTGGAGTATTGGAAGTAGATATTGGAGGACATGGGACATGAATGGTTTTCAGAAATGAAGAGGATGGCAGAGGAGAGAGAGAGGTGGAGGGCAGTCGCAAACAAATCCTGATGGTTTGAGAAGAAGATCAGAAGAGTGATTTGATTTGGAGAAATTCAGAAATCGATGCAATTAAACCTGCTCTCTTGCGTTTTAGTATGGAATGAATTTTTTTGCATTTATTTTGATAAATCGTGAAAAGCTGTCATAAAAATGCTGGATGGTAAATTTGGATTTCTTTCATCCAATATTTTGATCAATGCCTGAGTAATTTATGACGATAAAAATACATATCTACATCAATATACTACCCTACGAGCCGTCGTTTGGGCGTGTGGCAAGGGGTGTTTGGACACCAGCCGTGTAAAGATGTAAGGGATAAGGTTTTGGTAGGAGAAATGGTGACGTGTAATATGAGAGTGTATTTAGTGGAGCTCAACTTTTATTATATTCACTTATTGTGCGCGGAAAGAACGAGTTTTTTACCTATCTGTTCGGCAATGTATCTCTCTTATAGTTTCGCTTCTGTCAAACCTAGAGATATGGTGTGGCGTCATGATAATATTGTGTCGCTCTGAAACACACCAGTTCTGTATTTCTCAAGCAACCTAAGCGTAGCGTGTAGCCTCCGAGTATCCAGGGGAATGTGTTCTCGTAACAATACAATCATTGAGGAAAGGAGAACTATTTTTAAAGAGTTCCAAAAGACATAGGTACATCCTTGAGAGCAACATTCTCTCACAATGCGAATTGTATATACACATACAATATATATCGAGAAGCTAATCCTTGCCAGAATAAGTCAAAAGTTTCTCGGCAGTTCAAGGCCAAGGACAGGTGCATTTGCGTTCTACGTGCGCCACGTCTGCGAACGGAATCGTGTCATATTATTCATCGGGGAAAGGTAAGGATACGCGTGCGAGTGGGAGGTAGAGAAAAGCGTGACCATAGTGGCACTCATGACATATTCCCTTGACATCGTTGTCCGTTTTGATAATGCATTTCATGAGGCTCCCATGTCCATCACCTCCTCCACGTGGAAACGGTCAGTTCTCTTTCGTGACGACTTAAAATTATGGCCCAAGCGATCGTCCTAGACGCTCGTGACGACCTCAGATGGTCTGGAGGTTTGGAGGACACCTCGCTATGGCGTCGGATGATTACTTTATTATATTTCTAGGAAGAAAATAGTGCTGAGCAAATTCGTTTTGGATTTGAAGTCTCCAGCAATGTTGTGTGGAATTTCAACTGTAGAATTTGTAACAATTTGGAATTTTCCACAAAAATACAAGTATAATTCTAGGATCCGGTGTTCTTATATCATATCCAGGTCTTACTTAGGATTGGGTAGCATCATCTTGAGTTAAAATTGAGTAAAGCTTGTGTTTGATTTTGAGGATGTGTGGAATTTCAACCGTTGAATTTGTAAATATTTGCTATTTTCCGCAAAAATACAAGTATAATTCTAGGATCCGGTATTCTTATATCGTCTCCAGGTCATGCCAAGGTTTCTATTGCATCATCTTAAATTGAAAAAGTTAGTGAAACATCTTCGTGTATGTGGGTTGGCGGGGTACTTTGGACGGGAGTAATAGATGTAATAACATCGAAACCGAGGTATTAACAGCTGTTTTATATTTATTTGTGGAAAATTATGCATCTTTATTTCATGAAAAACAATGCTGGGATAATGCTTAAATCAGCATTATTTTTCGTGAAATAGAGATGTATAATTTTCCTCAAATAACTATAAGACAGCTGTTAATACCTATTCTTGCTCTCCAACAAGAAAAAACTTGGTTCCTACGATGAAAGCCATCCTTCATTATTTAAGACATGAATTGCGGGATTAAATAAAGTAATCGTTTTTATGTTTCTCATGATCCAAAATAAAACATAGTAGAGCCTTTTGAAGCTTAAGTTATTTATTGAAGTCATTTAACCTTGCTATAATGCTGAAAATGTAACTGTGGGGTTTTAAATTACAATAGATCCAGAAGACTACTTTAGAAGCCGAACAGACTGGTACTAAAACTCGCTCTTTCCGCGCACAATTCAGCGACCACAATTAAAAACTGAGGTCCACTAAATACACTCCCATAATACACGTCACCATTTCACCTCCCAAAACCTTATCCCTTACATCTTTACGCGGCTGGTATCCTAACGCCCCCTGCCACACGCCCATGCGGAGGCTGGCAGGGTAATATGTAGATGTAGATGAAGACCAAGAATCGTTTGCGACAGTAGCGTCTGTCTACTAATACGATTTGAATTGCTGCTTTAAAAAACTGAAATCAATTAGATGCCCAATATTTATATGTTTTATGTGGTAGGTTATAAAATCCAGACGTATTTATTTTCTTGACCAATAAACTTGCCCTTCATATCGCGAATTGAAACTTAAGGAGTAAATTGAGTTCAAGGAAATCTTTTCTCAGCATTACCTATATCCTTGTGCCTTATCGTACTTGTACAGTTATCTATTTTAAATTGCTCTTCGATTTAGTCCACTGTGACCCATATTGACCTAGACGATATATTTTAGAAATACCGTCAATGGCTAGATACTTGCAGAAACTATATATGTGATGCAATTACTGGAAACGTTTTCCAGCGATTGCTGCGCTATAGATGGATCAATGAGAGGAAGAGGGAACTTCTTGAGATAATGATACGCTACACATTATGTGCAATCAGAGCAAGCTACGTGTCCTTATCCACCCATGTCTCCGCATCACCTGGCTAGCTCAATCACGAGGAATTTCCTGAAATCGCGATTTATACACCGTGAGAAAGGTAACAAACTTAGAGATACATGTATTTTACCCTCTTCGAATGACTAAATCTAGTAATGAGAAGGCGTCGGAGTTCAGGAGGCGCATAGCTTCTGACCAGAAGTTCCATAGTCCTATGAGGTAAAGGCACCTGGGCATATATCCTTACTCCAGCGGCGTAATTTTCCTGGATATCAGAACTTTCGAGACCGCAGATGGCACGGAGAGAGGAACCAATCTACGCTCTGATATGTTTATTAATTTTACTTGTATAGGAGTCATGGAACTTGTTAAACTCTTCCCTCACCGATCGATCCGGCCTTCTGGTTGAAGACTAATGACGTATGATATGAACTATAACAAGTGCATGGTAAAAAAGTTAGTGATATAAGACCTGAATACGTTTTATTTCTAATGTGCCAATTTGAAACGAAAATAAAAATCATGTATCGTAAAGTGTTTTATTTTTTGTTGATGTGGTACTTTTTATCTTTTATCCGACCGCGGCCCCTCTTATACATCAAGGGTTAAGATCTTACTGAAGAGGGTTTTCCGTGGGAAGGATGGGGGATTAAGCGCGGAAGAGGATAGGGATTTTGGGCGCTATTAGGAAAGGCTCAGGTTATGAGAGAGAAATAATAATATTGAATTAAAATAAAAAGGTGAAAGAGACTAAAGTCGGTGGCAAGAGTTGATTTTGTAGGGGAAGCTGAGGCTGTTTTGTCGGTCTAATATAATCGAATATAAATGAAGAACTTAGTTTTTTTTAATTGAAATGATAGAGGAGAATAAGTACAGAACAATGCTGAAAACCCGATGTCAAACTAAACCGCAGAATTGTCGAAATTGGAACGCCGAGAAAAACAATGATAATTGTTAAAGAGTAGTAAACAATTAACTTCGTGAGGTAGGATGAGTACGCCATTTCAGCACTCATTCATCTTAATCTCAGCTCGGTAATAAAAAGTGTATTGACATTTTCAGGCTGCTATGAGTGCGCCAGGAGGGCGCCAGGAGGGCGGGAATAGGCTGCAGGAATTTAAGATGTGGGTGTGGAGAAGATTGAAGAAGGTGCGGTGGACGGAGAGGAAGACGAACGAAGAAGTGCTTGAGATGGTGGGTGAGGAAAGGAAACTTCTTAATGACATTCAAGATCGGCAGAATAGGTGGCTGGAGGATGTAATAAAGGGCGATGGGTTGCTCAAGAATGTAATAGAGGGAAGGGTGTTGGGCAATCGGGGAAGAGGAAGAAAGAGAATAGGTTGTATGGACGGAATGAAGAAGGGTAGATCGTATGCTGAGGCGAAAAAGTGAGTACAGTGAAGCCTGAAATAAGCGACCACCGACGGTTCCACCGAAAAATGGTCGTTGACAGGGGTGGTCGCTTGATAGAATAGAATAGAATAGAAAATATTCTTTATTGTTCTGGGACTTTAAGTCCCCTGGAACATAGAAAAGAAATAAATACATGCCATAACATAAAAGATTACAAAAAACTAAGCAATTTTACATAGGTAATCAGTCATGTTTCTCTTGAACATCGAAATTGTCATCAAAATGAGGTTCTAACATTTACAGGTAAACAATTCCATAACTTGCAGGAGGAAATTAGGAAAGAGTGCTCAAATAATAAGGTATGGAATTTAGGGACTAAAAATAACTCAGTGACACGAGTTGATCTTTTTCCTGTATCTACATTACATATAAAATTTTCATACAAATAGGTGGGGTTTTTGGATTTCAGGACCTTGAACACGTATAAAGCCTTTTGCAGTTTTCGGCGTTTATCCAATTTCAGCCATTTAATTTTTTCGTGATAAGGCGTGACGTGTTCATCATAGCGGATGTTGAAAACAAAACGCAGACAGGAGTTTTGAAGACGCTGCAGCTTAATGCACAGTTCTGAGTTAACATCTGAGAAAATGATTGAACAATAGTCAAAATATGGGAATACCAGAGTTTGAACCAGCTTCTGGCGAAGGGAAATTGGGAGCAGATGCCTGAAGTGCTTCAATTGGTACATAGTCTTATACACATTGTTAGATATATCTTTAACGTGCTCCCGCCAGCTCATTGTTGTTTCCACCGTCAGTTGATAGGAGTGGTCCTTTAGAGGGGTTTCACTGTACTAGTACACTGGTCGAAATTGGTAGAGAGACAGGTAGATAGGACCCTGAAAGAGTATCAAACCGGGATGAGATTCTCCGACATTCAACAAAACATACTTTTACTGGTAGAATACTTAATTAATAATAATGATAAGTAGACCAGCTCAGCGTTCACTCCATTCTTCGTTAACTCTAAGTTTTTCCCTTTGGTGATGATATAGGTTTAGTCCAGCCGACGCGATCTCCTTCGGGAGGGCCCGGCGCATGAAGGGAAACTTGGAACGGCCCCCTGTCGACTTTCTCCTTCTCCTGGTGGGTAGTGATTGAAACGTTCGAGATAATCTCGATCACATAACTGAGGAGTCACGTCGAACAATCACGAAGGGTACGCGATTTTGTATATTTGAACGGTTTGTAGAAATCTCAAGCAGCCTTCCCGATCGAGTTTTCCTCGCGGTAATATAGTTGATGGATTCTTATATTCCGATTAGATGCAAAATACACTATATATAAGTCTTTTAAGATAGCCATCCGAATGGGTAAAACTCACCAAAATCTCCAACCTTTCGTTGTTTTATATACTGCGTGACTCCGTAGTTAAGTGATCGAAACTGTCTCGAACGGTTCGAACGCAACGGTGGAGCAACAACATTGCTGAGGCCGGTACCGATTTTTACAAAGTATTCTACCGGTTAAGGTAGGTTTTGTTGAATATCAGAGAATATATATTTATCCGCAATAATTACTAACATTTGTTGCGGAGGATTTTCTGGGAATTAATTGCACATACTATAATAAGGCAATCCAACATGCTTCATAGGCAAAATACTGGCCTTGATAGCGCCAAATAGTAAAACATTTTGAGGAGCCAAGCGATCAATACAATGCTACACATCGGAATCCTAGTTGTTTTGAGGTTTTTGTTTCAGGCCGTCAATTTCATTATCATTATTTCAACTTGTGCATTACATATAATATCTCTATTTATCCTGTGAATAAATCATATCGCTATTACAAGCCTCAAATTAACCTATTTCAGCCATAAATCTAAATACGTTGTCAATTTGTTTCGGTGTCTCTCAAGCAAACCGACTGATTACCCTCGGTACCGACAGCTTTTACGTGTCGGTACGATCTCCCGACGGAAGCTCCTCGGCCCACCGATCGGTTTCATACAGAATACCACGGTAGTCGGTATGACGTTCCACCCGACGAAAAGGCTCCCGTACCGATCGGTTCGTAGTTACAGAGTGACCCCCCTGGTCAGCTTTTCATTGCATGGGATTCACCGGGAAAACGTTAAGTGTTTTTACCCCTGCGGTAACATTGTGACACTTGCAACAGCTCTTTGTGGAGGACTGCAATATGGATTGAGGCTCGGAACAGCCTCCATTCCCCTCCTGTCTGAGTTTTATTCCTGTTCTCCTTCAGCCCACCGCCGCCACTCCATTGATGTCGAAAACGTGCCCGCCCATGCGTCGTGCACACTGCTACTCCCCGTGGGAATAATGCGTTGCATAATTTATGGTAACCTCTTGTATGGTCGACTCCACCTCGAATTCCACGGGGAAGTTGGCGTGCGCACACGCGCTGCTGTTTTGTTTTTTTCCTCTCCTCTTAATCCCTCCCAGCCGTGTCTCGTGTTGAGGACGCGAGTGCAGCTGTCCCGGTGATGACATCGATCCGCGCGGCGCGTCGCTTTTGTTGTTGTTTGTTCGCCCGTGGGCGCACCCGCTGTTCGACCAAGTCGCATACGCAACAGCAATAACGCGTCCGTTGCCAATAAGTTGCCTTTTTCTCGTTTTCGAACCGTCTTTGGTGTGATTTGATTGGCTTACGATCTGCGGTATTGACGCAGCTCTGAATTGCGAAACCGAAGGAGGTTAGTAAAGAATTGGAGGCGGCATTCCACTTAATTATTGAAACCGATGCCGACATTACAGTCGGCACAGTTTTAGCCTCGGTGAATCAAGTTTCTCTTGATCACGTTTCTGGCGGTCGTGATTGAATTTCGTCAAATCTAAGTTCAACTCCAATTAGAATGTTTTTTGGTGAGTGGCAGGTCGCACCCATTCCAGCGCTTGCTTCACCTTTGTCCATGAGAGTTCACGGCCATGCCATCTCCATTTCATTTTAACCCTGATAGTAGAAGCACCCTAAAGTGCGTCCTCGCTGCATATTTTTCTTTTTACGCCTTATAATGGCTCGTTCATTTATCAGCTTATAGAGATCGATAGCGAGTGAAGATGGGCCTACGAGAAGGAAAGTGGCCTCCATCTTTTATGATCGACAAAAAAGAGATTTGTCAAAATGCTTTTACATTTGCGTAACACCCTGAAAGCCACCATAAGGGGGTGTGGCTGGGGGTGATTTCTCACCATGTTTGCGCGTACATGGTGAGGAATCACCGCTTAAATGGAACGCATTATCACAATGTCATATGCTGTTTTACTTATTATAATTCAAACTGTTGCCTGGGTGGGGAAATTTCACGAGTACAACTGTGTCTAACTATTTCT
This sequence comes from Ceriagrion tenellum, assembly GCA_963169105.1. Taxonomy (NCBI): domain Eukaryota; kingdom Metazoa; phylum Arthropoda; class Insecta; order Odonata; family Coenagrionidae; genus Ceriagrion; species Ceriagrion tenellum. Next base: position 62,423,207 of record OY720635.1, read on the forward strand.
AATCTAGTGGAATGAACGTTTAATTCTGCTATGCAAAAATTGAAAATATAAATTCAAAATTCTTATACTTTGTAATCTGCTGTTCTTTATTAATGTACAAAATCGTCTCCTGGGCTAATATAGTCTATGATAATAAACGGTGTTATTATTATTATACGTCTTGAGGGCCTCTGCCGTAGTCAGGGTTTCGTTTTGGGGGGGTCAATATATAGTATCATGCGGTGGAGGTAATCCGGAAAAAATTCGAAAACTAAGAGCATAGTTTATTACTAGCAATAATAGCGTTATAATAGCGTATGTGGGAACAGAATTGCCCCTCAGCACGATGCGCTACAGATTCAGAGACATGCTTCTCATTATAAAATGGTTTATTAATTGGTCATTAATTGGCCACTTGACCCATCTAGCTGCCCCAAGTGTGTGTGTCATGGTAATGCCTGGCCAGAGAGGAGGAGTTCTTTAATCAGAGGATCACTTGACCCCTCTGCCGAAATCCTGTCCTCATTGAACTGGCCTGCGTGAAGTTCTGCCGGTTTTCCTCACGCCCTCGGGCGAATTTCCAGCCATATAGCCAGCCACCTCCGGAAGAAAACAATTTCTGAATTGCATTTTATCTGTAAAATACTCTCCATGTACAACATTAACAAACACTGACTATTTGACTCGGGTCCAGAAGAGTTGGGAGTATTTTCAGCAACCAATCCGTGTAACTTACTTGAGCACATAGAAAACGAAAATAAAGCGTGAATTTTATATGTAACCTTTTAAAAAATCATAGTTATGTCTATATTCCTTATGAAACTTACCATACTTTCGCAGTTTGAACTATGAATTTCGAAGTTCTCTCGCATAGTCATTGAGTTGGCGAATGTATGTCGGGGAAATGTTGTTGAAAGTGTCGAAAACTGGTGCCAGGTAGCATTGACTTGAAGGGTGGGTTTACAAGGGCTAGTTCCGTTCGCAGGTTCCTCTGAAAGATCTGGCGTGGATTTCACTGTGACGAAAAAGTATTTAGTGTTAGTGCAGAGACACAGTTAGAGGGAAACGTTAGTGGAGGTTGACGTTTACACTGGTGGCAATGCTTTTCTAAAAGCAACTTGCCAAAAATTTGAAATAGTTCAAAAAGCAGACTTGTAGAGCCCTTTACTCCTTTATTTTACGTCGAAAGTCTCTTGCTGCTAATAACTTGCGCAGGAAACTTGTCAGTGTGAACCCTCCTTCAAGGTCTACTTCCAAAAAAATGCGTAATTTATTTGCACCCAGTACGGATTTCAGCGCATCGATGAAATGGAAAGGAAAGGAATAAATATCTTAAATTACTGGTTTTACGAAAGTGAGTTTTTTCTTACGTGGTGATTACCATTTTCACCAAGTCACGCATGAGATCGTCGTTATTTATGATAAAATTGTTTCGAATCCTTTATCGTAACTCATTCTCATTACGTTTGAAACAAAAACAAATGAAAAGAAACATAGGAAGTAATTTTTTGCTACACCTGAAACAAAAGTTCGTTTTTCCTCCCTGTTTATATTCACGTTATATCGTGTTTATTCTAGCAACGAATTATTTACTCTACTGAAAGTCCTGCCGTACTAAAACGGATAAACTGAAAAATCAAATTTGAATTATTAGTAAAAAGAGAATGAGATCTTGACATGAGATCATCGAAAAACTCCAGAGATGGCGATGAAAGTCGGAGAATTCCGTGATTTTGGTTTGGAAGCTTGAAATATTTCAGGGTATTTGCTATCAGAAAAATCGTTTGGTCGGTGCAATTGGCACAACGGTATTTTTAAAAAGTCGTATACCTATGGTCAATATGATGCGTGGACGGAAGTGGCCTGAATATATGGAATGAAGTTAATTGGAAGGAAGAGTAAGCTCACAGTCATAACAAGGAATAAAGGGTAGGAAAACCATCGAACTCATAATTACAGGCGAGCCCCTAGAAAAGGTAGAGAGTTTCAAATAACAAGAAAGTCTAGTGGAAGAAAATGGAAGAAATGATGGAGAAATTAATCAAAGGGGTAGGCAAGCAGAAGCATTTCTGAGAAGTGTCAGGAGCTTCGAATGGAGCAAAGATGTCTCACAAAAGAGCAAAGGGATTATTTACGGGACATACTGTGTCCCCATCCTGACGTATTCTTCGGAAAAATATACCATGAAGAGAAAGGATTTGAGTATATTGCAGGCATGTTAGGTGAAATTCCACAGATCGAGAGCGAGAAAAATCAAAATGGACAGGATCAGTAATGAAAGAAAAAGGGAGATTGTCCAGGAGGATCCGCTTCAGGAAAGGATAGAGACATCTAGGCTGAAATAGTTTGTGCGTGTGAGAGAGGATGGATACGGACAGAATGCCGAGGAAGATGCACGAAATGGAAATTTAAGGGAAACGGCCTCGAGGAAGACCACGGGAAGAATGGGTGAAAGGAGGGGAAGAGAGCGTAGAGAAACCAGAAAACTTCTGAGAGAAACGGAAGGAGGATCGGAGAGCAGTGAGAGAAGAGAAATAGTGGAAAGGCTTGTGTGCGGAGCAGACCCGGCCAGTGGCCGGAAACTATAATAGATGATTATAATTATAATTGGTCATAATTAAGGAAACATCTGACAACGTTCGTAGAAAAAAGAAATGCCGTATTCGTGTCAAAACCCTACCGTCTTTTGTTTCAAACGTATGTGAGGTATTGACAGAGTAAATTATGATACAGTAGAGTTGTAAATGAAGATTATTTTTTAATGAAATCTTCTCTCAGATGTGGTTAAAGCTCGTACGCGTAACAAGAGAATGAACTAGCACTTTGCCATTCGTGTTTTAGTCACCCTCGCTTTCGGGTAGGGTGGTAATCTCACGCGGGTGGCCGCGATGCCGTAGATTTGTGCACTCCAGCATAATCCCCCGCAGTCATCAGCATGCAGTCAGTTACGTATAAGCGGAGAGCCAGAAGTAACTAGTCTAACGCGATGACATATTTCTTGTGACAAGTACTTTACTCCAATAAATTTATATATTTGTAAAAAATGTGAAAAATTACAAAATTTTCCAAATTACAGCACTTACCGATCGGTAGAATGGTCCAATTTCTGCTCCATCATGGCTACTAAAATTAAAAATGATTCTTTATGGAGGCGAAATTGCATATCAAACTCCGCTTTGCTCCACCTTTCCAAATACTTGGATCTTGGACGCACTTTTTTAGGATTTTGAACGATTCCCATTTGCTAAATATTCATCTCCTCATCGGAATCATCCAATGGGAGATCTAAGTTCATATATTCACCATCGTCCATTTTAATTATTTACGAATGTTAACATTCACCGAATGCACTACCCTTGACCGCCGGACACTTTGGTAGCCCTAAGCGAATCTAGAAGTAACGGTTTATAACTCAGAAGCTGGAGGCTACAGCGTAACCAGAAGTGGTGCAACAGATTGCATCGTTTAACTTTGACCCTAACCCTGACCGAAGGTGTTACCCAATTTGGTGCATCCGGCCCGAAGTCCTACTCCCGTCCCTACTTACGTAATATACTGTTAGTAATATTGTGGATTCCGTGTTATTCATCACCTTTATTGACCTTTTCATTTTTAGATCATAGGTAGCCGTGCATGAAAACCTGTGTGAGGGGAAGAATAAGTTTATTTCAATTCTTTGGGTACTAAAACCCTATAAGCAACAGTAATTTTCTGTGACGTACATGAAGTTTTGGCATAATAATGAATGGCATTTGTTACAAAAATAGGTATTGTATGGAGGATTGGGTATTAGTTTTCATTAAATTATGCAACTGCTGTTCTATGTTGTAATTCACGTTATTTTTTATTGATTTTAAGATATTTACATTGGAATTAATGGATCAAAGTTCACTGTGAAGGAATGATCGGGATTGAAGGATGGTCGGAGAGTAGCTCTACTAATTCATCCGAATCCTACATCTAAGTCTGATTATTTACATGGCCCAACGATGAATTCCAAAGCGAATTGTCCAGCTACGGGTGGAATTAGTGTGCCTGGTGATGGAATTCTTGCGATGACACCCTCGTTGGCGTGGTGATCACAATCTTCGTCCGCCTTCGATCCTCCGGGAAACGTACCATTTTGGCGCGAAATCCATCGCTCTCTCTCTCGTTACGATTGTCGATGAGTCGGAACCGGCAGCGATGGCTGAATTGGTCAGAATGGGTTCACGGAGGGACCCCGCGACCTGTCCATGCACAGCCACTTGCCGAGGACCGTGAAGAGGATTATGGCCAGCACGACTGTGAGGACGGCCACGAATGTCGTGGTCGCTCCGTCGTCATCTTCACACTCCCCCTCAAGGACTTCGTCCTCCACAAGGGGCGCCGACTCGCTGGACGCTCCTCCCTTCTGCGGCTCGTCTTCCGGACATGTCCTGAAGAGAATATAAGTGGAACGGGGATCGTGTCAGGAGACGCCGATCCGACGGCGGATCAGTTAAAAAATGCTCGTTGAAAGTGATGGTCGCTTGATAGGAGTGGTCGTTAAGAGGGGTTTTACTGTACTTGTGTACGAATCTTCTTATAAACGCGAAATAATACATTTAATGTTATGATAATGGTTGCTAACTAACATCAAGGTGTTAAGACGGGTCGAAAATTTGGAAAAACATGTTGTGTAATTTTCACCTTTATTTCGAATACCGCGCCGAAATATCAAGTCATAAAATGCTCCAAATAAAATGCCAAAAGTCATTCAATGAAAAATATAAAATATTACTCCTATGCTATCTCCATTATTGCAGGTATGAAGAGTTCCACCGTGTAAACTGCGGCAAGTACTTTAATGAAATGTGGTTCTAGAATTTTTTTCGACTTGAAAAGTTATTAAAATGTGTCCACAGAGACCCGTTATTACCGCCTATAACACCACCGAAATAATAAAGTAATTCCGTGCTCACAAGTCGAGCCTGCGCGGTCAGTAAGTCTGCGTTTCCAAGGATGTAGCCCATATATACATCATCATTACTCGCCATAGGCAACACTCTTGCTCGCTAAGTCAGTTCGGAATTACGTGTACTTCGTAAACAAGGGAAAAATCAACATTCAAATATATTGTGTTAGAAGGACACGTGATGGAAGTTGTACGTTATTGAATGTATAAAAATCCCGTCCTGCTCCAAGTTTCGGGAAAGTGGCTTAAACGATGTCAATTTACGGATAACACTGGTGTCTTTCGGCGGCCATTGCATCGATATTTTTTTCTTCCTATTAGTTGTATTTCGTTTGCGATAAACTGACGTGTTTATACCATTTGGAGGAGTGCGAACGATGTGCACAACTTTTTGTGTGAGTTAAAATTGAGAGTTGGTGGAGAACTAACTCACCAAGCCTCGAAAAATCGCATATTCAGAGTCACTTGAAGCGTGGAGACTGCATATTTTCGTGGTTTTGTTTAATGGCGTCTTGGCATGGACGTGAGAGGAAACTGGTCATCCTTTTATCTCGTCCACTTAGCGGTGACTGACTATAGGGGTTTCCCACAAAACTGTTGAGGATTCTCGCATTCTGAGCCGCATAATGTGCTTTTTTTCAGAAACGCTATACTTTCCGGATGATTTCACGCATCGTGCTCTCTAAAGATATGCGGTTTTTCGTCAAAGAGAAGGCCTCAAAAACTTGGATCCAGCGGTCAGACTTTTTTTCTGAAATATCACTCACTTCCTGCGTGACCTAACATTCAGAGAGACGAGAGACCTTATTCGGAACAGCTAGCCATTTGGTAGCTAAATTTTAAAGTTTATTTTAAATATTCATTACTACATATACATAGAGCACTCAGTGCTCTTGCAGAAAAATTCTACCGAAGATTTTACCCGAGGGTCTAATTTTCATGCTTCATGTGTCATTCCTCACAGTACAAATGATAATCTCGCATAATGGTCGTTTCTTAGGCGATTATCTGCTTTAGCCGATAAGATTGGGAAACTTTTCGTGAATTATGTGCGTTAATCATGAAAATACTGGACTTCGGCAAATACTGGATTTTGCACATCGTTCGCCATATCAACCACCATTGATTATATTTATGAATGTGTTCTAGCTCGCATAAACCCCCTCAGTGATTCACCTTGAATTAGGATGGCTTGTTGGTGTAAGTGGCTAACACACCTAAGCAGTGATTGGAAGATCCGGGCAAGAATCCCGGTCGGATCAGCTGAGTTTTTTAATGGGGAATTTCATCCCCTCGGTGACATGGACGTATTTACGTGGGGAGACGAGCAAGAACGGACCCACTAGAGGTAAATTGTAAAGTAATTAACTTTGTTTAGTGTATCAATACTGATATATAAGTAAAATTAATTAACTAAATATTTTTAAAGACTTCAGTAAGGCCTAGGAAATGAAGATATTTTGTTATCATTTTCAATAACGCCCCGATCCCCTAATACTTCACCTTGAAACAGTATTTTGGCCCTCCCTGCCTCCCCGGAGCCAAATTTTTGATACGCCACTACTTTTCGTACTTCCTTGCACCTGCCTGACTGCTTACCACCGCATTTGTACATTCTCGCAGGAATTGAAAAATTGTCAGAGTGAGTCGTTCTGGCGCGACAATGTAGGCTCATCGCCAAGGACAGCAGCTTAGTAAGCGCGACCATGACTCCTGTGCTGCATTGTGTACTTGAGAGGAGAACCCTTAGTTCGCCCAAATCCACGCCATACTTTCCCTTGAATCAAAAAGGCTGGGTAGTGTAGCCGGCTACCACATCTGGTAAGCAATAGAATTATACGGGCTTCGAATCCCGACCAAATCAAATGATTTCTTTCTTGCGAACTTCCACGTTGTTTATTGTATGCTGGAAGTACGCATTTTTATGTTCCTTGAGGCATAGAAGTTATGTTTCTTATTTTTCACATTATCGCTACTTTTGAGTAATGTCATCAGTTCTATTTCTACTGTATCGAAAGTTAAAACTTATATACGCGGATATGCGGCAGAATTTTTTGATGCTCCCATGTACAAAATACCCTGTCCAAGAGTACAGTGATAAAGACCAATTTTTTTGCACCTTCGTTTGCCAGGTGTGACGCAGCCGTCATTAGTTTGGGGCTACCGGAGAAACTCAGTATGTGTGTGCGTCGAAAGCGTTATGGAAATCGTAATTGGTTGGTAGCAAATAATGTATTCGATGACTTTGGAGCTTTTAAGTATGAAAAAAGGGAGAAAATTTACTTTTTCAATTAACTTCTAAAGATTTTTTTCACATGTTCCTTAAATCGCAGACGGTTGATTCCAAATTGCTTCTAGACCGCTAATGATTTGCGCTCTTTAGTTCCCAGTTTCTCGTACCGATTTCTAGCTTGGAACATTAATTTTCATACCCCAAATTTCGCTTGCTTTTGAGGCCGCGAACAGTTTCTGTTAGGAATATCTGATTTTTTTATGTGTGTGCCGTCGCGAATGGGAAAATTTTTCAATCAACACTCGTTTGTTTCAAAAGCTGTTTCTCCCGGCTTATCGCTAAATACAAAATATTTACACCCCATCGTGTTTTTCTTTTTAATATGTCGGTCGTAAACGAGAAAGCTGTGGAGCTACTATTCTCATTATTTTTTTCGTAGTTTTCTTCACTTTTCATCCTTTTAGTAACTTAAATAAAACTGTGTATACTCCACCATAGGTTTAATAACACGACCCGGGTTGCGACACTTCGTGTCATCTTTTCTTGTCCTATTCTATGCTACCTTATGCCACAGAATCATGTCACGTTTGAAACATCGGTTTTTAACTTGTTAATATACGGGGAATCTTTGGAAAGCTCATCGCTTTACTGCCATATTCGACATCCATCACTCTGTTGATATTGAATTCCGCATAATTTCCTTTCCGTGTCCCTTTGAAACTCCAATTCACAAGTCGTGTGGTTTAAAGATTACAGTTTTTTTTAATTTGTTAGTTTAAATATTACTGCCTTTTCGTGCTAATCAGAGACACCTTTTGCGACTCAAAATGACGTCCTGACGTAGGACATGGAGACGTTTTTTTCTAAAGAAGAACAAGGCGACAAGGTTATTACGCGTAAGTTTTACTGCAACGTGCCTAATGATAACTACTCTGTATTTTTCCAAAAGCTAATCGTTTCCATGTATTGCTGTTACTGCTATAAAATTTTCTATATTTGCAGCGCATTAGATCCACTATTAGACGTGTGTATTACGCATCTCTATAACATAACATTTCCGTGCTTTAATGCCATGTGACACCGTGCTTTCTTTTATTAGACACGTGACCGATTTCAGGTGGGCACCTTGTATTAGAAATGTCTCTTTTGTAATCGGAGAATTCCATTATGACTAAAGAGAATGTTTTGGTGATACCTGTAGTGGTATGAAGTGTACCGCCATAAGAAATAAAGACGACATGAATATTTTGAGGTGGTGTTTCGCCGTCCTTGTTACATTTCTGAGGACCACTACATTGTGGATCTTATGTAAGATTTCGCTCGACAAATTTTGTGCTTTCAACCATAGAAACGGGAAAATCTGTGCTGCTGTAGGTGAAAGTTTTCTCATAGTATTATGCAAATTCAGTTGTGAAGCTGATATTTATCGAACTGCTTCCTCATAACTATTATCTTTTTCAAATGCCTACAAAAGCCCTATAGCAAAATGGGGCTAGGAGGCAGACCTAAAATTTGTGGGGGCAGGCGCCTTTCGCGCGAGTCCGTAACTGTTCGATGGACTCCGCTGCTGGAGGGCGGGGAACTGCCATCTAGAGTGGGAGGGGGTCTTAGCTCGATGTAATCCACTCTGGTGTTTTTTCTAAACAGCCATTCTTAACCGATGGTAAAGATGCGTCCTCTTAAGAATAAAAGAAATACTATTTTTTGTTCTGCAAATGCCACAGTGGCGACAAATATATGCCTATTTCAGCATTTGACTTTTTCCCGACACTACGCTGAATACAACAATGTAGGGCCAAAATCAGCTTCCAAATTGATGCTTAACGGATTCGGACACACTTCAGGATGTCTACCCTTCTATGAGAGCATTTACGGGCTTCATTTGTCAATTCAGATTTTCCCTGACTCTGTAATGGTAGTTAAACTTGGTGGCACTCGCCTGCACAAAACATGTTAGGGGCTGGCAAAGGCGCAAGTGAAGTGGAGAGAAAATGGCAGGAAACGGAGCCAACTTGGTTCCATTTAACCTGAGAGGGCAGGAAAGCTGCAATTGAACGACGATGATTACGGTCCAGTACTCAGTCCAGAACTAAGCGAAATCATTTTCCGCTGATAGCGTTCACAACTCATCGGGAAAATCCACTAAAAGGATCGTTTTAAGGTGGTTGAAGCGCGAATCGTATGTCTCATGAGTGCACATTTAAATATATATTTTCAAGTAAAAAATTCTCGGACTACTCTTCACTTAGTACACTTGTTTATTCGTTGGAAATAGCCACACATACTGTAATATAAATGATGCAAGAATTATATTTAAAAATTCTCGTCTCAATTAAAGCATTGTTATGACTCGGAGTCAAGGCGCTTAATTCTAAATTTTAGAGAAAGTCTTTTATTCGGCATGATACCACATTTATTAGGAGCCATTATATTAATATGAAACGTATATTATCGCAAGCATTGAATTGCCAAGTATCCTAACCGGTGTAATGCAATTTTATCGATTTAATCTATTTATATTATTCACAAGTACACGCATTCAAAGTTTCCCGCATATCTGCAGGTGAACAAAAATCGGTCCAACCACCTTATAAGTAACAGAGAGCGTTTTAGTTTATACAAAAGACTGAGAACTTTGGAATTGGCAGCGAACGCTAGCGACCTTGTGAATCCTGGTTGTTGAACGAGGAGACTACCTTAGGTATTCAAGTATTACGTAATACGTTTTTGGGGTGGGGGTTTGGGATCATCTTACATCGTCTTATGTGGGGGGTTGCAGGGGGTCTGTAAACAATTTACGTAAGGATTATTCTCCGTCTTGAAACGATGTATCGTTTCCAAATATCCTGTGATTGTTCACAACTTCATCAGCCTTGGTACTGTTTCACTCTTTGTGTTAATAAATGCGGTACTCCAACATTGCATAATTATGGGATATCCAGTGCTCAAAGCTGTACGATGGCTTCTATGGAAAGATAAAACAGCAGAAACGGAGCATTTAACGAAGAGTAGATACAAATATCTAACGCCTTACTTAAGACAGAAGGGGGTTGGGAAATTCTTACATTGTCTTACATAGGGGTGGGAGGTTAAGGGGGTTAATTGGCATAAATTGTCTTACGTAATACTTGAACAGCCCCTTACACCTCCGCGCGGGAATTGTATGAAAAGACAAGAAAAAAATAATCTACTGCGAAACTGTCGCGTGTTCCGCTACCACATCGTTACCCGTACATTGTGTCCTCCCACGGCTCGTCGTCCGTAACGGGTGTCTGTTTATCCTTGTCACACTCCTCCGGCAATCCCTGGCGGGGGTCACAGGGATCCACCAGGCGCTCCGAGTAGTTATCGGCCACAGTCTTCATCGGGCGACTGACCTCTGGTGCTGCGCTCGCACCCAATGACTCCACTTCGCTGCCATCCAATTCCCGCGCCGACGAGACGTAAGTTTTGGGCGCGGCGGCATACACGGTGCCGTCGTCTCTTGACCCGGAGTCTTTGGAACAGTTCCTGTCTACTTCCTGTCGACTGCCCGCGCTGGGGGGCCTCCAATGCTCGAAAGCTACCGTCCGCTTCCTCAGTCCGATTCCGTCCGCTTCCACAGCGGGGAGGAAGCGACTCCCGCAGTCGCTTCCTCCCCGCGACCGACCGCCGGCGCAGACGGACTGTCCCGTGGACCACTGGATGCTCACGGTCGACCGGCGATTCCCTTGGCACGGTAAAGACGTATGTTCGTCCTCCGATGAATCCGACGAAAGGGATTCCTCAGATGCCCTGGGGCTCGAAGTGGTGGGCTCGACGCTGTCGATCGTTACCGTTAGGGATCTTCTGCGGTTCGGCCTGTGGAAGGAGAGAAATGTGGTGGGCGCATTACGTTAGTGGAATAAGCCGAGTATCTTATTAACCATGAAAACTCACCTTGAAGCTATCAACAATTTCATTTGGTAGGTGATTCAGTATCAACATAAAATAAATCAGTAAGCCGTTAAAACTTGTCGTATAACAAATTTTTATTTGATTAACAACTTATAACCTAACTTTTCCAAATTTTCATGATTTATTATTTTTATTTTTTACTGTAACTTTTGGATCCTAGAGTCTTTTTGCGTTTCTATCGCAAGATGTATTTCTTGAATTTAGGAGGAATTGGTTGTGAAATAAAACTCTTACCGCCTACGGGAGCGTTTGGTCTGTATTTAAAGGCATCCATAGGAGTACATATATAATATTTAAGGGAATATTAGAGTAAGAGTGCTACTCTATACTATAATACGTCTATTCTTGTTAATGGTTAAAAGAATTACCCATGGAGGGATTGAATTATCGCCAAACAAGCATCCAGATACAAAGCAAACTAAATACCAAAGAAAATAGATTTAAGCCAACAGACAATTTATTTCTTGTCTTTTATATCCAGGGAATTGCAAACAAGATTACCTGCCTACGATGACGTCGACATGGATAAACGTGAACAATCAACAGGGCTGATGTAGTGGTGGCAATATTGCGCTGAATCACTAGAATAACGTTATATGTCATTAATCATCAATTATATCACAACATTACTCGCTATAATTATCCCTATGAGCCTCTATTTACCGATAACGATCGTCAAACGAAATTTATTACAATAATGGTTCATATTCTTTCATGCGAATTTTTGTCTTCCTTTCGTATTCGTGAAGTTTTGGAAGAATAATTCGTAAAATTGCTCGAAATCACGCTTTTTTTGATGAACCTACATTATTTTTAAGCCGAGTCTCATAAGAATACATAATGCATATATAGGGGAAAAAAATCCCTAAAACGTATCAATTGGAAATGTTAACAGCCTTTCATCATCGGGAAGCTTTTTTTGAAAAGAGTTCGCTTCTTAAGTGAGGACACAGAATTTAGTGGAGTGAAAGATTGACGGAGTATGGATGCCTTTAAATACATTGGAGTGATTGTAGGAGCGAAAGTTATGCTAGCTTTGATTAAAATACTGCTTTGTTGGTGAATTAATCTTAGTTGGAGACATAATTTAGTTGGATGGAAGATGATCAAACAAGCAGTTAGACGGGGTATTCTGTAAGCTTACAGTATTCTATATGGCATTACAAATACTTAGGATTGTACATAGTACACTTGAGATTATCATAGGAAATTCGTGTCATCAGGTCATAGATATATGTAAATTAGCAGAAAATTCGACTTATGGAACCGAACAGGATATTCGAATGTTATAAAAGTGGTTTTTACTCAAGGTAATTTTATATTTTTCCATACTGAAATCTTATTGTTCAAGAATCACAATAATCAAACATTTATGAGGATATCATGAGGAAAGGTAACTTTCTGAACATGAAATCTAATTCCGTCATGATTGATGAGGGGTTTTACTAGATCCATATAAAATGTTTCTCAAGAAAACATGGCAACCTACTTGCATAGATTTTTGTATAGAGTTGCGCCAGAACACGTGTACATCAAATGAAACTTACTTATAATTTTCGTTTTTATAGTGCGCGTTATATTGACTCCCAAATTATGACCAAGTTTCTGCAATAAATTTCCCAATTTCGCCATTTTTAATGACTAAATATGGAGCTCGCTATCCTAATTCAACCAATATGAACTCTCTGGTACCATTCACGATTTGTCATTATTCATTTTAGTGCGTTGGACAGGCATTCAAATTTTAGCATTGAATATGCGCTCAGGGAATCAAAAATGAAAGTCCCCGGGAGACCAGGAATCTTCTCAAACCTTCCGAGATAAAAAAAGCACCAGGGAAGCTTCAGATGGAGACATTAAAAGTCCGTCTGGCTATTAAAGATTGGCTTTTAAATTTAATGGCGTCGTACTTTCTCATCCGATGGGAGTAAGAAGAAGATTGCTTATTGCATCTGAAAGATCGAGAGATTTGTTTCAGTGCGGAAGTATTGTGATGACCCGTAACGAGCCGGGCCATTTGTTGTGTGCTTCATGAGTTAAAAATACCGTCCAATGGGAAGGTGGGCCAACTTCAAAGCGCATAAACACTCTTCGTCCCGGGAGAAGCGAGCTTTGACCAGATGGAAGAACGTGGGTAGCCGGGATTAAGAAAAAGCAGGCACTATTTGGGGATGTAACTTTCAAGATTTAAATTCATGTCCGAGATGTATTGGGTCCTCTCTTCCGAAATTCATAAATGCACTCAAATAAGAATAAATAAATCAAACAGAATTACTCTCAATCAAATAAATAAATCAATAAGAAATACGCTCAAATAAGAATGCGGTATAGCCATTTGTATTTTAAATTTCGGCTCAGGTACTTTGAGGACTTTTAGTTACCACACCATCACTCTAATGCCTTGTCATAGTCATCAAAATCCACTTTAGAGGAAAGAGTTATTTATCGAAACATTGACTTTTGTTACCTCTTTTGGTTATGTTTCCTAATTTTTTATAGTTTTCATCACTTCTTGCTTATATTACATCATACTTCCATCTGCTTCTAGTCTTATTCATGAAAAGGATATTGTACCACCGCTGATAATTTCTCGTCATCCAGGAAATTTTGTTTGTATCTTTTTCGATAAAAGGAGCTAAAAGTATTCGTGCGTCTCTATTGGCCTTTAAAATAACTCTAAGTAATGATGCTATTATCTATCCACAAAATAGGATAAGTCACCATAGATTGAGTTTTTGCAATTCGAGATTCAGTGTGACGACTCGATTGCGCATGGAGTTTTATCATAATTGAATTCACGCTTTTGAAGGATGTTGGGCAAAGGGGGAAGGGGAGAAGGAGAATATGGTTTTATGGACGGGATGAAGGAGGGTGGATCATATTCTGAGGCGAAAAATGAAATATTAGAGGTTGTTAGGCCCCTGGAAGTATAGAAAACCGGTAGGAGATTCTCTGAATTTCATTAAAACTACATTTACCGGAAGAATACTAAAAAATATCTGTGATATCCAAGGTAAGGTATGCGCATGAGTATCGATTTATTCAGTTACATGTGAAAATGAGTACCCTTTGTCAATTTATTTTACAAAAATGGCTCTTCTATCTGAAATAAATACATGTTGTTTTCATAGGTTTCGCTCAGTCCCTTTTCGAGGCAATTTATAGCCAGGCGAGGCTTGTTAAAATTAATTATGCAGAGTAATGGATTTTATGGAATATGATTCATTTGAGTGCAAACTTTTTTCAAGAACTTCCTTCCTAAAATACGAGGAATGTCGAAATGTTCGATTTATGACCAAGACTCCTCGACCATCTCGCAGCTTACGTCGATTCGAGCTCTGGCGCACTGGTACGGTTGAGTCACTCATTTCCTCGTCAGCATTCAACGTTTGTACAAGCAAGCCAAACATATGACCGTATGGATCAGCGCTAGAATCGCAAATGGAAATGCATCCATAAAAATATGAATATGGTTACTACGCAGCGAAGTTTGCGGTCTGAATACCTTGATGATGATGCCGTGTTTTTTTCATCGCATCCCTTTTAGTGCATTTTTAAGTGCGACCGGTTAGATGGACCCTCTTCCACTCCCCGTTACCTATCGTGGCGTCCTTTTCCAGAGTGGGCGCTAAGACACCTACGTAAACCCTTAAACAGTATCGCGACCGGAATGACCTCTCATGCGTCATCGCTTTACTACCGGGATTATGGCGAGTTTCTTTATTGCGATTTAAAGAGCAATTGACCTCTGGGAGTCGCAATTAAACTCAGCCTTAAAAAAACTGAAGCTGAAACTGAGAAACCACATCGGAGGAGCCTAAAAACGAGGTAACCGTCGAGGAAAAAGTTGATATGCTACGATCGCTTTTGCGCATGCCTATTAGGTAAAGGCTTCACTACGGAAGTTGTGAAGCCTTTACCTATTTCTATCCCTGAGCATTCTACGAGCGGAGTGGTTGGTTTTGTAAAGGATCCCGATCTTAAATTCTAATCTTTTGG
The DNA here is from genome assembly GCA_963169105.1 of Ceriagrion tenellum. NCBI lineage: Eukaryota > Metazoa > Arthropoda > Insecta > Odonata > Coenagrionidae > Ceriagrion > Ceriagrion tenellum. The sequence goes on from OY720635.1 coordinate 62,438,290, forward strand.
CTCACATTTAAACTTCCCCACTTATAAATCAACTTGCCACCCATCAATTCCCACTTAGTTTCTTGCCTCCTACGCCTAGTAAATTAGTAAAGAACATCTTTTCGTGAGAAGTACTAATGACACCGCATCTGGAGCCAGAATATCTCTAATACTCTCCACGTGTTACGAAGCTATTTCTACTCTCCTATCTAGATACTCAATAAAAATATCTCTAAATAGACGTTAGGTGAACAAAAAGCGCATATCAATGGCATTTCTTGGCCAGATTTGATTCCACCGTCGTTTGAGTGCCATTATAGGTAGCCGTTAAGTTTTTACAGAATCAATATCTCTGCCTAAGCCATGGAAGAAGCCAGCCGCACTTTGTCGTGGACTCAAATTCGCACCAGCGACTTATGATTACTAGAAAACTATGAATTCATCAGGTCTTAAAGTATTCAGTTCAGAGAGCAGATATTGTTTTTTATTTGAAGTAACCTCTGGGTTCTATAAAATGATATGAGAAACGGATATCACTGTATTTAACGGTTATTTTTACCTGAGTCTATCTGTATCTCATTCGGATATACAGAATTATTTGTAATAAAAATCTCGAATAAGATTGAAACACTCGAAGTAACTCCGCGTTGAGAGCACTTCCTCTACTGGTATTGCTCTCGACTACGTATTATCACCTCATTTCACTCCTTATATGAAGTAAGATCTGAGGCTTTCTCGGCGTGAGATCTTAAGTAGCTCTATTCGGGAAGTCCGCTTTGTGAAAATTCTGCCCTGAAGACGATGAACCGGACTGAATGGCCGAGTCGGCCATCAAAACGTCGGCTCTTATGGAGTTTCTCACCCAGTGGACTTCCCTAAAAGAGCTACTTATAACTCCTTATGTATTTAAGTTTCCCAAATGAGCAACACCAAGAATTAGTGAATAGCAATTACAGGAAAAATAATGGTTAAAAATAGAAAAATCCCAGGTGAACTAGTGGGGCCCTCGTTGAAACGGAATGAAAGTGGACACTTTGGACCTGCAGTTCATCTTAGGATGAATTTTCTCATTTTTATAAAGTTGATCTACTAATTTTCTATTTTAACAAAAGGATAGTTCTAATATCTCCTTATATTTCTTAATTATCGCACTATTCTTGCTTTTTACCAAATAATAGCAAATATTTGGAACCACATAGAAGATCTGAAGGCATACCGTAACACTCCATAGTATTTTAGTTCGTAAATTCTATTCTAATTCAGCTTTGAAACAAATTAAGCTGAGGTGCCAGCCAAAACGTTGCTAATTTTACAGTTGTCGGTGCCTTCAAGTTTATAGTTTTCTTTTCCTATCTGACTTATTCTCCGGAAACATTTCTGTATATTGTTTTTCTTCAAGCTTAGAAAAACCCCTTTGAAATTTCTTAGGCTATCAATATCCTATCGTCCAGTAAAGTGAAAACTAACAATTGACTATCACATTTGTAACTAGCCGAAGAAAATTCCTCCCCTACTATGATCTCTTGCCTAAAAATACATCCCAAGAATCCTGATTAAACTTGGCACGCAATAAATGGTGCTTGCAAAATTAGCCACAGTATTTTAGAAATGGAATAGGTAAGTACCGAAAAATGTGATACCGTACATATCTATGCATCAATGACTTACCTCTTGCCTATTTTAAGCATCGTACATTAATTTGTTTCCTCGCCTGTTGATTTGTTTACATACCTACGCCACAATGACTTACCACTTGCCCATTTTAAAAATCGTGTATTAATTTTTCCCTTTGAGGGCATTTGATCCTATTCGTAAATCCTTTTTTATCTGTATTATTCGTGATATTATTGTTATTTAAGTATTCTACCGGTAAATGTAGGCTTTATTGCATGTCAAAGAATCTCCTCCTGGTTTTCTACACTTTCAAGGACCTATCTTCCTCTAGTATATCCTTTTTCGCCTCAGTATCTGATCCTCCCTTCTTCATCCCGTCCATGAAGCCTATCCTCTTTCTTCCTCTTCCCCGCTTGCCTAACATCCTTCCCTCTATCACATTCTTTAGCAACCCATCACCCTTAATTATATCCTCCAGTCATCTACCCTGCCTATCCCAGATTTCATTAAGAAGTTTCCCATCCTCGCCTTCGCCTTCCTTCTCCACACCCACATCTCAACTGCCTGCAGCCTATTCTTAGCCTCCTTCCTGAGAGTCTACGTATCTGCCCCATACAACGCTATGCTCAGTATCGAACCGTTCATGTGAGAAAACTTTCCAGTGTTCATCAGTCAACAAAGGGCCAATATAGTTTCGAGCGACGTTCCGCACGAATCACGAATGAGACGTCACTCTCGTCCAATCGCTCGTGATGCTCTTCTTTTTTTAAGCCGCCCTCTTGGAATACTTGAGACGCCTTCCCGATGGCATCACTCCATTCGGTTCCGCGCTCACTTTTTAGCAGAAGGTTAAGTGATCCAATTACCCCCGATGAGGACACACGCCTGGCATATTGAAGGAATGAGGGAAATAGTGATAGATGGCACGGCCCCTGACTAGCATCGGTCTTCGTCTGCGTCACCAGAAATCAGGGCGGTGCCACTTAATGATCGCGGAAAAAAATGCTCCTAAAAAGTTAGTCCGTGAAATCGTAAGTGAAGAAATGAATTGACAAAATGTCTACGCCCTTAGAATTGTGCGTGTGAGAAACTGATCATTAATGATGTGGAAATTTCCCCCTATCCTGCGATGATGTTGATTAATGGCCGAAGCGAAGGAAATAGTTCAAGGAGGAATGTCGAGCTAAGCATTCCTACGGGGAACAAACAGCCGCGTGAATTAACTTATTTCGCTGTTGGTATACATCTGAATACCATGCCATACTCTGCGAGCCACCTCAAGGGTGTGTAGCAGGGGGTGAGTTATCATCAACATGCATTACACTATACCCTGTCAATGTAAATACGACCCCTTCTGCATTATCAAACACCTGCTAAAACTTGTCCAGCGGCAGAATTTCACAAATACGCGCAACGCTATAATTATGTTGCCTATATTGTTTTGTACTCATGTTTTGTATTCAAGTGTTTGTATTCATGTTTTTTACAACTTCACCGATACACAGAGATTTAATAGTTACACCGCAAACATGCACGGCGTGCTGTAAGTTCTTGGGCGCAGATATGGATACAAGCATTATCTCAATTGCCTAGCTACACTTCATATCGGCATACGTAGATATAAAAATAGAGATAGACAACCGTTATGGTCTCTTATCGTTCAGGTAAGGCTAAGGCAATAGCAGTTGCAAAGTAACCTGGTCAGACAGTCACCCACATTAGGCTGTGACGTAGCCATTTCGTTGGACAACGACCCCAGAGCAATATGTATAAAATCGTTATTTTTTATGACAGATTAACTGTAAAACTTGGAACACAAAAACTTGCACTAGTGGGAGCATTTTGTTACGGTGATACTACGGCGACGGCCTCCGCGGTCACCTTCCTTAAGCGGTCACCTCTCCACGCGACCTATTTTTTGGGAATGGAATGAATTTCCAGTGCATTTAAGCAATGTAAATTTTCCCTCTATATCACCGGTCAATTATTTAAGCGGCCGCTATCCCTTGGGCCATAGGGTGGCCACTTAATACAGGTTCCACCGTATTTAGGAAGCTGGACCACCAGGGATGGAAGAAGCGATAGAGATATTGTGAACCGAGTAGCCCTAGCAAATATGAGGTTCCACCAGAAGATGAGTTTGCTGACAGATAGTAACACTGACCTGAAAGTAAGAAAGCACATTATAAAAACATATTTGGCGTACGTTCGTAGACGACAGTGAAGCCCGGGTGGTAACAGTTGAAGAGCAAAAGAGATCAGAAGCAATGGAGATGCGTAGCTACAGAAGAACGATGAAGACAAATGGACGAAGGGGATCGCCAGTGAAGAGGTCCTGCGAAAAGCTAGAGAGAAAAGTTGCATAATCATAAGTCTTGAGGTGAAGAAAAGACAAAATTGATGGACACATTTTGTGACACAACAGCCCAATGAAAGCAATATTGGAATGGGAAAGAGGAATAGGAAAATTACAGACGAAGACCAAGAGTGAAATTCATCAGGCAAATGATTAAGGACATCAAAGTGAATAATTATGAAAGAATGAAGCTTTAGTAAGAGAGGAGATTGAATTGGAGAGCTACTGCAAACCAATATTCTCAATGGTAACTACTGATGATGACGATTTTTCACTGTTGAACTTCGATTAAAAGGCGCATGTAACCTATATCTACTTATTACCCTGCAAGCCAGCACAAGGATGTCTGGCAGGGAGTGACTTATCACCAACATGAACTACAGTGAAGAAATTGACTTTCACCAATAAGCACCACACTATCGGTATACTACAAATGCTATAGAAACTACTAAAATGAGCCATTATGTAACTATGAAAACGTGACACAAGAGTCATGCAAGGAACATGCAAAACTTGGTTTTATCGCCACTCGGCAGATTTATAAACATGCATTAGGGTGCATATGAATTAATCAGCTACAGTACCTGTCAACCAACCTACTTCAAAGTCTTAACGCAGCCACTGTGCTCTCTTACCGATCGGGGGAAAAACGACATTTTAAACCTTTCTGTTCTACAATCAATTTTTCTTATTGTATTCTCATGATCTAATATGCCGTAGTATGTTAAAGTTCGTAAGATATTGAAAACTGCGTCTGAAAATAATCGGTTTTGGAATCACGTAACAGATTGAGTCTAATTTTCAATCGATGGTCTGAATGTCATATAACCACAAGTACGATGAATATATTAATTTTATTCCATTTAATCCATTCAGTTTTATATATGTTCCAACAGTTAAAGTTTCAGTTACCCGATGTATGATCATATTTGCCGGGGTCCCCATGCTGCGTGGAACGTCGAGTTAGTTACCGAGGTCAACCTTGAAACCCCTAGAAGGGCTGAGTGTCAAGGGTCCTCGAACTTGTCTGATGACTTCTACGTACGTTAATTTTATTTGTACTTTGAAGGCTATGGAGCTCGTACATAGAAAAAGTTGACGAAAGATGTGATGGCTGAAATCTTCTATTTTTCAAATGTATTCTACCGGTAAAGGTAGGCTTTGTTGAATATCAGAAAATCTCCTCCAGGTTTTCTGCACATTCGGGGGCCTATCCCCCTCTAGTGTAACCTTTTTCACCTCAGCATACGATCTACCCTTCTTCATCCCGTCCATGAAACCTTCTCTTTCTTCCCCTTCCCCGCTTGCCCAACATCCTTCCCTCTATCACACTCTTCAGCAACCCATCACCCTTAATTATGTCCTTCAGCCATCTACCCTGCCTATCCCGAATTTCATTAAGAATTTCATTTTTCCTTTCCTCGCCCAGCATCTCAAGCACTTCCTCGTTAGTCTTCCTTTCCGTCCACCTAACCTTCTACATCCATCTCCACACCTAAATCTCAACTGCCTGCAGCCTATTCTCGTCCTTCTTTCTTAGGATCTACGTTTCTGCCCCAAAATCTTACATCACTGAGTTTAAATGAGAATGACTACTTATTTCAGTGGGGAAAGGAGTGAAAATCCGGAGGAAGGCTTATTTTAGAGTTTACTGATTATTTTTAATGATTACGATTTATGGCCGATTACAGTGTCACAAATATTATGACGAATTGCAAAATGTTTCAGCGTAAAATAAAGTAAATTGCCTATATTTTGTCTTCCTAATGGTTTTATTACTCCGCAAATTGTATAAATGTGGGAGTTTACTTTTATTGATGAGAATCTGGTTGAATTTTTGAATTAAATTAACGATAATAGTTATTGTAAAGTGATAGAGTAAGCGCTTGGTGGCATCGAACTCGAACAAGATTACGTTATACAGTCCTTAGCCTCTGTCTTGGGAGAGCTCGCTCTGAATTTAGCTGTGGCCATCAACCTTCAATCATCAAAGCGTTTTTAGAACCTAAATAAGGGACCAAACAAAAAAATCATTTCATGGATAAGATAAAAAGGCATAATAAAATTATTGCTTTGTTGAACTTCATTAAGAGGTTTGCATAATCGAGAATGCTTAGGTAAGATGTTGATCCTGCTGGGTGACTTAAGGTCGTTGTCGTGCTTTTGCCAGGAGTGGAATAAGATATTAGTATTTTGTGAGCCTCGAAAAAGGAGGGTAATATTCAAGAAAAATCGTAATGAATGATGGATTAGTTTCCAGGCGAGATGGTGTTAAAGGTTTTCCCTAATTTGGTTTTTAATTTTTATTTATAATTTTTAAAAAGATTTCTCTTCGGTTACTATGTCTTTTTTTTCATTTTCATTTTGTAAATGAATACGAACGAAAAACACAAATTTTAGTTAAAAAATAATAATAAAATAAAAATAAATAAATAAAACAAAAAAAATATATATATAAATTTAAAAAATATTTATGGTCTTTTCTCCACGGTTAATCTTTCGCTCGATCTCAAGGAAATGTCTCGTAAAATTGTTTGGAAAAGAAGAATCCTAGGCCAACAGCTGGAAAATGTTTTTTTCATTCTGATTAATGAGGAGACTTACGGAGGTTGGTGCACGGAGCGAAGGGACCATTTCCTCCTCAATGAATTAAAATCGGTGGAAGACGATTTGTCCCACAGCTCTTCCGAGTCTTCCGAGAAGATCCCAGTGGATTTGCTTTTACTCTTCCGGCAGGACTGGTCATCGGTTAATCTGTGAGGATTCAACGAGAGAGATTGATGGTCATTAGCTGTTGAGAATAAGAAACTTCTATTCAGCCTTTGCGACTTTTTTTCTCTGCATTATAATTTGTTATTTAATCAAAAAAATACTACCCCGATCTTGTGTCCGGAGCAATATGTTGGTGGTAGGCCGTGTAGAATGAGCTCTGGGCTGTATGCTTTGGTAAGACTCGGCGTGAACGTCAAAAACCATCAGTTACGGGATAGTTTCTGTTGCTTATGAGTGAAAGGTATTTAATAAAGAGGGAATCTAAATGAAAACTAATGGAACTTCAGTTTGAATGATTTTTAAGATTTTATTTCGTAATTCTTCGTCGTGCTGATTCATTTTAAAGCTGCCTCAAAGACATCGCGAAGTCAGCCAACTTATGCATTGTGTGATTGTACGAAGAGTTTGTACATAAATCGAATCAAATATGTGATTTTATAAATGTCGAATCAAAGATGAGTTATATTCCATTAGGGATCCAGGAAACTCAATTCCGAAGTTGTGGAATGTTTCGAATAATGGAACGAAAATTTTAAAAACCATTGGGATGCGATAAAGCCGAGTTACTTAAAATCATATATATGTTACTTATGCCACCGTCAGAGCACTATATAGATATACTACATTGCCTACGTCAAACTTCACTCCTCCCGCTTTAAAGTGTGCTAATTCAATCTTCCCGTATGTCGATTCGCATTCACAAAGCACAGTTTCTGTTCGTATTCGAAGAAAAAATATGTATAGAATTCGATTTGATTTGATTCGGAAAATATTTCAGTATTACTTCCTCTGGAAGGGAGAAGATTACAAAAACTTGTATCTTCAGCGCAATATCTTACGTGGCGCCGCTTGTGCGTGTGGAAGAATGCTGCGTCGTCAGATACTAGAGAGAAAAGAAAAGAGAAAAGGGATGTGCTACGCGTGACTTACACCGAGAAGATTTCGCTCTGTCGATCTGTCATCGCCGTGCGGCCGTTGGGGGGGGGGAGGGGAAGGGGAGCGTGAGGGGGAGAGTACGTTTGGGACGACTGACGTTTTGGAGCGACCCGAAGTTCATTTCACCTTGGTTGACGAAATTTGTCTTTCCCATTTAGATTCTAGTTCTCTTAGCCTCACTCGCATCTCCCTCTGCCCAACGGCCTTTCGAAATATCAACCTGTTCTTTTGACATCGGAGTGACTTTGAATCTAAAGATAGAATCGGCTGCTTTGATTTCATTTTTGCCGATGCTGAACCGATGACAAAGCCGTAGGGAAAAAAAATATGACGAAGATGTGTATCTAAGGTAGTGCGAAGCGAGATAGTTCCGTGATCATAATAGAGACCATATTCGAATTATACGTATTAATTTCACCAGCTATGGGACACACGAATTAAATATTGCATTATTAATGGTGACGTAGTATAGTTTTACAAGGCAGAAATTGTAAGTCATCAAATGGAAATATCGAAATAATTCTTTAACTTGACTCATTTTTTTCACGCGGTACGTTTGAAACTCCATCAAAACGGAAGGTTTATTGTGATTCCGAAGAATTTACTGCGGTGACAATATGATTAATTTTCAAAAATAGTCGAAAAGACACACAAACTACTCACTGTTAATTTTGTGACGAGATCTAAGTGTAGGAAATGCCTCATTTGTTAAATAAGGTCCCTCTGGAGTGCATACACTTACCATTTATCATGTAAAATGGCTGGAATATTTTGGAAAATATCTCGGAAAGTAATGTGGTAAGGGGTTGAATTTTTGGTGCCAATAGAATGGTGATATATTTTTCTTTATAATTAGACCGAATTCATTGGTTTCTACGTAAAATATATCATTTTCGCTCAAACTACCTTAAGGGTGTGCAAGAATTCACGAGAAGAGCTGCATATTGATAAGAAGGTTGGCTTTGAAGAGAATGTGCCTGCATGAAAAAAACAATTTAACTTAGCGACAATGGGTTATGACGGGATATACTCAAGAGTCGGTTAATGCCGTGGGCATAGGAAATATATTAAGTGTTTGGGGTTAAGGCAGAAGGAATAGGGTAAGGAATGAGTGTGTAATGAAAGAAGGTATAATTAATGCTCCGATAATGAACGCATATTAAAGAAGAATGATTCGTTGGTTCGGCTATAACGAAGGAATGTATGATAATCGAATTACAAAGCGGATTTATGATAGATGAGTGAGTGGTTTGAGATGAAGGGGACAGATGAAGTCTTGGGTGAATGTGGTGGAGGAAATGTACTCTTAGAAGAAGGAATATGCGGAGTCTTAAATACTGGAGGGTGCTCATGAAGCTGTGTACGCGTGCAACTGAACCACATGAGATATGCAAGGATAGGACAGTAGGTAGGAAATTATTACAGAGCCAGAGTCAGTTCAACTGGCCTATCACCAAAAATGAAACTTATTTGACGGTGTCTACCCCGACAGAGAACGGGAGTGTATGTATATCATCCAAATTAGAATTCAATGGCTCCTTTCCGAATGTTGACCGATTCATTACCTTCCTCTGTTTTTAATCTGGTCAATCTAATGGTGCGTGGGGAGACGTCATGTTTGTACCCATTAGTTCAGCAGTTTATCTCGCTGACTTTTTCCCTTCTACGATACTCCATAGCTGCTCAAGAGCCATTTTAAATCGATTAAAAAGCCTTAGGAAAAAATATTACGAATTTGTAAATTTAGGGGTGTGTGAGAATTCACGTAAATACCTAAATATTGATAGGACGGTTGGACGGTGTAGCAGCTCTAGAGCTAAAGTGCGGGATTGTTATAATATAATCCCTGCCATTTTGAAAATCACCACGACTGAGTTTTTTAAGAGGCCAATGCCTAGCGTGTAACCTCCGAATCTCCTCCAAGGTCCTTGTGATAAGTACCCGGGGTCAGGGCTGGACGGTATTTGAATCCCAATATCAATATCCAATATCTTAAAATTTTTAAAATGGACCAATATCAATAACCTTTTATTGGACTATTGAATATTGGAAAATATTGGCATTTTGGTATATTGGAAATTATGCAATATTGAAAATAATAAAATAACTAAACATAGGAAAATATTGAACATAGCAATATTAACGGGTAAAATTAACCGTTAAAAACAAAAAACGGCGCCAAAAGTGTATTAGAACCGAGGGGGGTAACTTCGAATATGAAAATTTATTAACTAAGTAAATGTCTGTTTATAAAACAAGAGAACCAATGTAAGCTTCTTAGTTATTGCTATGAATATTGGTGGAAAAGGAAGTGCTGCACTGAGTGCCACGCGCGTCTGTTTTCAAAGATTAGGGCGTTCTCCGACCACCCTCATCGCCTGGTTCCAATACTCAACACTTGAATTATTTACATAGGTAATCCAATATTCAACATGCAATGGTAAATATTGTTCTTCAATATACAATATTCCAATTACAAATATTGGTTTTTCCGACCACCAATATCCAATACAGGATATTGGTGTACCAAATTTGTATTGCTCGTACCAAAATTGTGATTTCGGAATCCCAATATTAAAAAATATTGATATTGGAACCAATATATTGGAAAACCGCGCAGCCCTACTCGAGATGACTCAGTCTCCTCACCTGGGTGGACTGACATCGCAGCTGGGCCGCGCGTGGAGCCTGACTCTGGACCTGCAGCCTCGTCCGTCGTCGAACTCGATGTTTACTTTGGAGATGCCCTGGCTCTTCCTCATGTATATCGGCCCCTCCGAGTCCTCTGACCGGACCAGCATCCAGTCGTCGGGCCCAGACGAACCGGAACAGGCCATGCTATCGCCCGATCTCGTCGTCGCGACCTGCGACCAGCTCGCTTCGTCCTGACTCGAGGTTCCAGACAGCTCCACGGCCCGTGCCTCTCGCCATCCCTCATATCCCGAGGTGGTCGCCGTAGACTCGCGTGGACTGCTGCTTTCGATCTTCAGGACTCGCGTGCGTCCACCCTGGCCGCCACTGGTTGACAGGTTCAAGTCCAAGTTGCAGGAAGGCGGAACCCTCAGCCGGAAACGGTTCCTCCTGCCGTTGCACCCTGGACAGTCAAACAACTTTGGTTACGTTTCCCCTAATATTGGTACCTAGAAGTGGCACCTATTAGTGCCTAGTTCACCTACTATTGGTACTTACTTTCATCTACTAGTGGTGCCTAGTAGGTGAAACCGTTCTTGTGCGGGACTCAGGTTCTTGGAAAAGCGCAGCGAAAAATGAAGTCATTCGCTCGAACCAGAAGTCGAGTTCATATCTCCCGAATTTATACCGGGGAAGTAAGATCTGAGGCTTCCCCGGCGTGAGATTTAAGCAATTCTATTCGGGACGTCGTCACTCATGAAGTCTCTCACCCTGTGGACTTCCCGAATAGAGCTACTTTGTACCGGGTGCTTTAGCCGTTAAAAGTGTCAAAAGAAATACTAATTTCCAACTTTTCCGAATGGTTCTGCACATCCTGCTTCGCTCATGGCAAGCGTTTGCTATTGAAAATCAAAATCAAAGCACAAAATTGTTTGTTATTCCACGAATATAATTTTAATCGATACTTTTTCATAGCCGTACACGCCGATTGCAGCGCCATTTCTTTGGCATTACCACATTTTGATTTCAAATCTCACAGTAATTAGCTAAAAATAAGAAAAACAAGGCGGTGAGATGCATTAATTTTATTTTTTTTTCAAATTTCCGGGATCTTTTGCATCATAAAAACAGTTTTACAAGAAAATGGAATTTTAATTCGATAGAGAAATACTATATTCCACGTGTTTTTCCCTATCTGCCATTGACCACCGTGTAATATCAAATTATATTCGCAAGAAAAATAGAGCGAAAAAGTAATATTTTGTGGTTTATAACAGAAAGAGGACATTTTTCTTTAACAACCAGCTTTTCAGGACGTTATATTCAGGGCACTTGATTGCACAATCTGATGCCTGCATGGATGTGCATCAAAACTGCGTCTTGTTAAGTGGTGAATCTTGAGAATGCGTGAGCTAATGTATTGACGGCAGATGGGGAATAGACCCTCCTCTAATTCAGGGCCCACCTTCTTGAAATTTCTGTACATCTAACTGTGCAACTATCCAATAGGCTCGTGTAAAACGGCCATTCCACTGCAAATTTATGGTAGTTTGAACGAGATATTTCCTTAGTCATAATGAAGACAACTTTCGAACTATACATTTTAATTTTAGCTGCCGTAGAACGCATGAATTAAATATAGCATTAATAATGATGCTATAATATACATTGATATGACAAAAATTATAAGTAATAAAGTAAAAATATGAACATAAGTCTTCAATTCGACTTATTACTTACACGCGGTACGTTTAAAATTCCTTTACAATGGAAGGTTTTTTGCGATTCAGAAAAAATACCTGCGGTGACATTATGATTTATTATCAAAAATCTCCGAGAAAGCAAACAAACTACACACTGTTTATTTTTTGACGAGATCTAGGGGTTAGAAATCCCTCATTTTTTTAAATAAGGTCCCTCTGGAGTGCATACACGTACCATTCTCCAATGAAATGGGCTGCTTATTTTTGTTAAAAATCTCGGAAAGCAGTTCGGTAAGCGGCTGATATTTTGGTATTTTTGGAAGTGAGAGATGTATGTTTTTTACAATGACTCCAAATTCAACGATTTCTTGGTAAAATGATAGTTCGCTCAAACTACCATAAGCGAATTAGTTGCTGTTTCCTTCAAAGCACTTTGAAATTTACAGTGTAAACCAGTGCCTTAACTGAAGCAGGATCCACTGCAAACTGTCGTTAAAATCATCTTCGGGCTGCTTATAGAAAACGTCCTTTGTTTGATATGTGATATAAAATCCTAACTTTCCACGCTATTTTTGGCTCGTTATATTTGAAATTACATAGTATAAAATGTGAGAATGGGTGAAGCTTTGTGAAAAATAGTATATTTCTATCTGACATTAATACCGTTTACACGAAAAACTACTGGAGGGAAACAAATTCTCTCCGGAAATTGTATGGTAAAGACATTTCGGCACTTGACTGTCAATTTTTTTAAATAATTAGCAAAGGACTTCAACAATTCAGGTAAAATGGGTTAGTTCAGTAAAAGTAGCGCTTCAGTCGGCTCTCAAAGCTGGAGGAGGGGTTTAATAACAATACATTCATCGACTAATCTGCATATTTGGTATCTTGATTTGATATTTTAGTATTTAAGGCTTGAGTGAAGGAACATTACTTTCGAAAAGGTGTCATTCAGTATTTGTTTTGACTTACGTGGTCGCGGAGGAACTTCCTTAATCAGCTGAAATGCGAACGTGGGGGAATTAAATCCCATAACCAGGTCAGTTGTATGATTTTTTATCGCTGTTAATATCACACAGTCGGCTTGCCCGACCACGAGAACGCCATGAAGAGAGGGAGGTGATTTCCTCAGACGCTGCTGGTCACAATCTACAAGACCACGAAAAACCGCCATTGAAGTAATGTGAAATTCATGGCATCAAATATGAATATAAGGCCCGACAGATTTATTGCCGAAAGAAATCTGGATGTGACACTTATTATTAATAAGAAAACCTTGTACATTTCACATAAATTTTCATTGAATACAACGAATTACAACGCGTAGGCGTCTTTAGTAGGTACACCTTAACATTTTTAAATGAATTGACTTTGTAATATTCCACAAGGTATTTATTACTCCGACCTAGGTTTCGACTTATGTTAAGTAATTATCAAGGTAACCTTGATTACTCCGACTTGTGACTTAACGTAAGGTTACCTTGATAATGACTGAACATAAGTCGAAACCTAGGTCGGAGTAATAAATACCTTGTGGAATATTACAAAGTGAATTCATTTAAAATCTTCGCAATGTTGTCCCACCAAGTTAAGCCGGAAAATATATTATATACACCTTAACATCCCAGAAGGGTACTCTGACGATAACGCCTATGCGTTTAAACTAGTTGCACTAGATTTAAAAAATAATGTGGAAAGATTTTTAGTCATTAAACTTGGATACCCGCTTATTGACCTGGAAGTCAGCAAAATTCTCCGATAATTTTGAATAGCCATGTGATCTCGGGGAACATTCCTAGGTTGTAGCGGAGGCAAAATGAGCACTCCGACCTGGAGAAAGTACATGTTATGGGGGATATTGCTTTGCCAAAACCTAACGACACAAAAGAAATCACATCGTAAGAAATAAATACTCCTGTCCTAATTAATTTGAGATTGGATTGATTTTTATTCTGGATATCCGCCGCGTCGCGTTGCTCCAAGTTGGAGAAAACGTTTCGTCCTCGGTGCTGGGGACGTCTGCAGGAAATCTGGCGCAATATAATCCTTTAAGGTTCGGTTTTATGTTACCCGATTACAGCTAGCCATCAGGCGACTTTTTCATCACATTGATGATATATTGACTGAGATTACAGGTCGTGAGAATAACTTCAATGTTTGGTTATTTGGAGGTAGAGAGTTTGGTGTGTGATAGTATATAAATTTTGGTTATCATACCGGAAAATATGTTGCGTGGCATTTAATTGAGCCTTAGTTGAACGACGAGGTGGAGACTCTAGAAAGACGAGTAGGTACCCATTTTCGACGTAATTTTCGGGAATAATTTGGAGATTTCATCAATGGATTCAGAATAAAGACCAAAATTGTTGGGAAAATGCGATTACCTGCCTGAAGGTTTTAGATGAATTGATTCGATGTTATACTTACTGCCACCGGTTAAACTTTTTATCTTTTAAGATATTACAGTTTTTTTCTCCCCATCGCGCTAAAACTGAGAGTGGTCAATAGGCCCTCAAACCTTCCAGGATTGTATATTCATTTGTTTTTATTAAAAGAGAAAATACACAATACGGTGTTCCCAGTCCTTCCCCCATGAGTAGGGAATATTGTTATGTACAGTATTATTTTAAATTAAATATACTCAATACAAATAGGTATTTCTAGTTTGAGTCAATGACTGTCACCGTAAAGGCGAAACTCGATCGTTAATGCCTGAAGGAACTTATTGGCATGTATATGACTGCAAATGTGACTCAAAGTTCGGCGGGCAAAGCACGGGAAAATTTCTTCAATTACTTCTCACGTAACAGCTACCTCCTGGCTCTGTTTCAATTTGGCATGTTCAATTTAGGCTGCTTTATGAGAGAGTGACGCGGTAGTAGAGGTCATAAATCCGCAAAAATATTATGTTGCAAGATTTATCATCCGGGAACATGCAGCGCACATACCGCTTTAAGTAGCAAGAAGCGTCAGAAAGACCATACCGTCTCGATGTTGTTCTCATTTCCTGCCTTATAAAGTAGTTATCAGCAATCTAATTAGCCCCTTTTGAATACGAAACACTCACTTAAAATGTTCACCCGTGAAATTCCTGAACGCTTTAATGTCCCGAACGAAAAAGCAATCCGTTTTCTGTTGAAGGCTGAGGAATATCACGACCATCGTGGAAAAAAAATCTTTGAATCTATCGCAGTTTGTTTTTTCTTGTCTTCGCGCTAAAACTGAGGGTGGTCAAATTTCATTCCTTTCTTCAGCTGCAAAAAGAAGTTGCTTCGGGTTATGTAACCATTATCAAATCCATATATATAAGAAAGTCTCTCAACTATCCCGCAAGCTCATTATCTTTGAAGTAGGCCGCACATTTTTTATTGTTACTTAAGCGACGAGGGACGACAGATGGTAGAATTGTGTCCGAGGTAGGTCAAGGACCTTCTGCCACTGAGGCAGGGAACCAGCGCTGCGGTGCGGACGCGGTGAAGTTTTATTCCCGATTTGGTATAATCTCATTTGGAGGAGAAGAAAAGGATATACGCCCAGGAGTAATATGATCGTTCATTTAGCAAGGACAGCCCGTGATTAGTGTCCGAAATGTTGGCGTGGCGGTCCGCGTGTGCGTGGAGAGAGATTTCTTTCGTGGCATATGGAGTCAGCACCTGTTTTCGTCCGCATTGGCAGAGATTTCCCTCATTTACGCCGCTTTTAATTGACTAAAACTTATTGCTACGTTCGAAAAGATTCATTATCGACGGAATACTCGCTCGGTGAATGTGATTAATGTGAATAATGCACGAAGCTTCCCCCCCTCTATTTGAGGAGAGATTTCTTTCGTGAATGTGGAGTCCTCACCTGTTTTCGTCCACATTGGCAGAGGTTTCCCTTTTTTACGCCGCTTTAATTGAGTGAAACTTATCGCTGCTTTCGAAAAGATACATTATCGACGTACTCGATCGGTGCATGTGATTAATACTAATCGTATGCTCGAAGTATTTCACCCCCACCCTCTATTTTCCGTGACAATTCGGGGACGGTTCTGTAAAAAAAAGATCTTTTTCGTGTATATATATTGCAAGGTTAGGCAAAATGTATATCTTAAAATTGATATACAAGAATACATACATTACGGCATCAACCAGTCATTTACCTTGTGCAAATCGGGGACTGCCCTAGAACCTACCATTCAGTTGATGGAGTATGTGTCATGATGGCTCATACCTCAGAGCCACATGAGGCTTTCATACGCCCTATTAAAGTGTTAATTTTGAATAATATAACTTAAATTTAACTCTTTTTAAGTGCCATGTAAGTTATAAAATACATTTTCTATCAACAACTAAATTTCTATATATTTTATGATTAGGACACGATCGCTCTATATGGTATGCAGCATCAAGTTTTAAATTAAACAATACATTACAACGTGATGTAAAGGAGGCATCTCGCCCCATGTCCCATATTTTAAATCCCATTACTTCTCTGTTTTCAAATTTTGATTTAGAAGCCCCCAAGGCACTTTTCCAAAAGTGTCTAATGGGTAAGACGTGCCCAGCATGTTTTTGAAGGCCGTGTTTAGTTTGGATCGTTATTTAAGCATCCTTACGAGTTCTACGATTATAGAACAAGCACAAATACAATTTGGAAGAGTGACCTTTGAAATTACATAATATCTCTCTTCTCATTCTATATTTAATTCAGTTTAAAGGATATAGCGTTTCAGATGGGCACAATCCGGTAAATGTCCTCTACGATCATTCCTATGGAAAATCGGTTCCTAAGCAAATACTGGCGGTATATTTTCCACTTTTTTATATTTCCTATTTTTTAAACTATTATTTCTATTTTTATGTCGTGAGTCGATTTGAGGTTCTCATGGTGTATTATAAATCGGTACCCGGCACATTTACCCTAATTAAATATTAATATTTTGAGTGTTATCACGTTTCTCTGAGTACTGACCAAAAACCTACCATTCAGGTGGTAGAATACGTAATGATGATGATGATCACGTTTCTCGAAATTCCGTTATATATTTTGATACATCCCCTATTTTCCGAACTTAATTTTGTGGCTGCTCCTTGTCAACCGAAATTTATGTATGCCCGCAGAATACCCATTCCTTTCCTCTTTTGCTTAATATTCCTCCGCAATCGCATCTGTCAACGGGCCGCTTCCTCTCACGACATCGCTGCCGCATTCTTTCCGGCTTATCCTCCTGTCGCCCACGAGTCACTTCTTCTAGTCGTCAGAATGTAAAGTTCAGGTTTTTAGTTCCATTGTCACGAAGACAAGCACTCAAACTTGGACTCTCAAAAATCGCTCTGAAGAATAGCACAAGAGGCGAACTCGTTCTCCGAAATCGACTCATCTTCTCCCCCACGTCTCATGGAAACCTTCCACCCGTCCCTCGCTTATTCTCAAAATCGTAATACACGCATTCGTACTTCTCGTATCTATTCGTTCTAATTGCTCATTTGTTCTCATAAGTCTTATTTCTTCAGCTGGGGAATGCTCTTGTGGTCCTAGTGAAGAAGCTACTGACCACTCTACTTAAAACTGGCTGTGGGTGTGGTAGCTTTGAGTGTTCATAGCCCAATCAAAGCTAGTAGCATTAAAAATGACGTGGGATTAGGGCAGTGGCCTTAGTACACAGAGGGTTTTGGTTTGAGTCCCGTGTGTGGCGAAAAATGTTAGGCATTTGTTTTTCCATCTGTACTTCGGTACTTTGGAGAGACCACTTCAAGATCAGAACTCCGTCCATCGGATGAGAGAAGCACCGTGATTCCTTAGGTGTTTTTAAAATGCCTGATGCCAGCGCCGGAATTCTTTCTTCCCTTACACCCAACCTTTCTCTCCTACTTTCTCCCAACACCTCTCGTCCCAGGCTGAGGCACTGATCGTACAGAAAAGGCTCTTGCATTGATGACTCATAGCTGAATGGTTTAAAGTACCTTGCATAAAGTAAGTTAAAGTATAAAGTAAGATAAATTTTGGGTAGGGATGAGAATTTTTTATTCAAACCTGAATGAGAACCAAAGAATAAATCGTGAGAATACAGAAAAAGTATATCCTCTTTGGAAACGTTCAGTTGCTCAGCAGATTTCTTTGTATATCAACTGGGGACTCCGCAATGGACTCCCCTAAGAAATTCATATTTTAGCTGTGCAGCTGATATGATAGGAACGACCTTTTATGCTTTCAGAATATAATTATCTACCGAGGTCTGGTAATGAGACGCGTACGAAGGACATAAAACAAACAAAAAAACACCAATACAATTACGATCCTTGTCCAAAATGTGCCACTCCTCTGTTTCACACGCGACTGTTACGTAAGGTTTTATGTAATAAAACGACAATTTTGTTTTTTTTATCAATTGCAGTTAGGAAAAACGAGCAATCTTCATTCTATGTATTCAATATGTTTCTATTTCTTTTAATTTCTTCGACATTCTCTATTCATTCGCCAATTGTACTATTCTATGCTGGATTTGCTAAGGTTTATTTGAGGTTTGAATGAACATTTCATTTTTTTCTATCGCTAAGAAAATCGCATGAGTAACACTTTTCCTTAATACTGCCTGCACGATGGGGATTATACGTTGTTTTATAGCCGATGTATAATTTTCCAGTTCTCTTCATTCGTTAAAAGTGTATGTTCTTCTGTCGCCCAGTTCAATGGACTATTGGGCCGGTTCTCATTAAGCACTGTCGCGTCGTACCCATCCCTTATCTATCATGATAATTTCCAGCTATTGTGTGCTGGTGCTAAAAACCTTTAGATTTATCAAGCGGTCGTAATCAGCATTGAATATTTTAAAATGAATCATAATGCGGAAGTTTATGCCTTTCATAATTATGAAATAAGCACCATTAATTAATCAGCCGAGAAGTTGAAATGGAGAACTTACATGCCTCTGCCGACCTTGATCTTGCTCTGGAAGCAGCTCTTGACTGGTATGGACAAGTTGACAGTGAGCAATAAGTGATGTCTCTCCTCTGGACTGTCTCGACTGAATCTTGAAAGGCAGAAAGCATGTAAGAAATCGCGGCCAGGAGATGAGTAACTTCGATCATTAATCAGATCAAGTTTCGATTATACATCGAATATTCATCAGGTCCTGTTTGTTTTTGTGTGACTTACTGTAGTGTGATTGTGAGTGAATAAATAAAACACTATCGAATTACGATGGTTGATAGGATTAATTACAAAAAATAAACAGTGAGCATTGTAGCAGAATCAGAGCTCAATTAAAGATCAAAAGGCCTAATTCATACCATTGCTCTCATTTTCTCCGGATGTGTTGGTGCATGATTCCCATTTTGCGTCAGCTGCGCCTGATGTAGTTTTTTTGGCTTTGGCTGAGACTCTTCTGACGGGGCTGCCAAAGGACAAACTCATTTCACCGGTTTTTAATCCTGTATTTGTGTTCTACATCAACAACGGCATTTTCCTCCTCCTAATTCCACCATTCTCGTGCCTTAATCCACGTTAGTTGATACTGTGTTGCATTTTTAGCCGAGAAACTTTTAGATGACATAACATTTTCCCGCAAATAGGCCCTTACGGCCTAAATGCTTTGAGTTAATGGGTATCCATGGTGACCGTGGAAAGCATAACAAAAACACGAATACTATGCCATGACGGAGTCGTTTATTGTCATTTGTAATTTATTGGTAGTTTTTACGTGTTTCTCTCATATTTTTCACGTCAAAACGAAATTTCCCAGACGTGTTCACAGCCATTCACTTAATCGAAGCTTGAATTCCTTTCTGAACCACTATAATTTCGGAGCTTGGTGCTTCGTGACTTGCCTGACGTTGGCTGTAGGAATAAGTTAGGAATGAATGTCAGATATGTGAGTCGGGCATTAAGAAGTGTTTGCAATGGCAGTGGAAAAAATAGAGTGAGGTATGAGTGAGCCTACAGAAAATGTAGACGACATTTTCTGGTAATGGATGAAATTGGGAGGTGAGTGTTTTGTTGGTTTATTTACAGTGAGGGAAAGGATGAGAGTCAAATCCTTAGTGCAATTCAGACGTACCAATTCATGTTTTGGGTTTAGATTACTCTTACCTCCATATGTAAGCCGGATTACTCTTCGCTTAATAAGTCTTTCTGTCGACTGTCCTTGTCATCGTCTTTGATTTTCGGGTACATCTGCAGCAATGGGGCGACATCAGGATTTATTCCAGGCATTTACCGTGGTTGTGTTTAATAATGTTATTTCTTCTGTTATTATTTATACACAAATGAAGAGAATTCAACCATCTATTTATCGTAGGAATTTCAAATAGTCCTAGATATTAAGTCGTTTAGAGGTCAAACCTGCTGGATCCTGTTGGTGTGGTGGATCGAGCACTGTCAGGCTATCCTGAGGCCGCGGATTTGAATCCCGGCAGTGGAGTGCCGATTCCTGCATGCATGTCACGTACGAAGCACTTCAAGTGTACTACTCCGTCCGTCGCATGGGACGTAAAACTATGGTCCCCTTGGCGCCTTTCGTCAATATCATACTGGGCTAATGCGTAGATCTTGTGTCCCTTCATACCCTTCCTCTACCCTCCAAATATTCCTCCCATCATAAGCCTGACGCAAATATCCTCGGTTGTAGGTCTCTTCCCCCATCTATCCCCAGACAACCAACTTACTCTATACTCTTATTGAAATGTCAGCCCCCAGACTCGTTTTCCCGTCCCAAGCGACTTTTCTGTCGTACCAAAGGGTCGAGAACTTTACTCCTCCTTTTTTTCAGATTTCGTTATGATAAGACTATAACCGGGTATTTCTCCTCCCTTCGTCCATTTCCCTTATCATCATTATCATCATGGGTTTATTCAATCCTAAGATTGGTTGACTGCAGCTCTCCACCCTTCCCTATCTAAGGCTAGTTTTTCTTACTTCCTTGTAAATCTTCTTCTTTTACCTTTTTAATTTAACTTCTCTTAATTTTTCCTTGTGTCTCTCCCATTGAACTCCAATGTATTTCAATTTGAGAGATAAATAGCACCTAAAGGTAATGTTTTTTAAATATCAGATAGAGGACATATTTTCCTATAGGTATCCACGATATGAATAAAACGACATTCATGTCCTTTCTCGGTGGAACCACCTTAAAGGGAAGGATTGTTTGACCAAAGGATGGCTGGATAAAATTACGAAGGAATTACTTCGGGTATTTAGTTAAACTCAGGTAGGTATTTCTGTGTGATAATGACAACTCGGTGAGTTTTTCATTATGATCTCAGTGTGCTAAGGAAAATCCTTTAAAGATTTCTGCGTAACGGAATAATTAATTCCCTCTCAACTGTGGGTGCTATGAGCTGTGATGTATCCAGGATGTCGTGGGGAGGGGAGGAGGTTGAAAAATTTTATAACGATTTGGAGCAAACGTGTACGTTGAGACATTCGTGACTTCGGTGTAATTTCCGATGTTTTAAGATTTTTGCCTGTTAAACTTCTGAAGTAATACGAAACCCTCCGATTTTTATTCATAATTACAAATACATCAATTCTAAAAGTTGTTCAAACTGAAGAATGGATGAATCCAGAATTATTTGTAAAAAAAACGAATATGAATTCCTTCTTAAGTGCCATTTCTCAAAATTTGGGAGACCATGGACCCCCCTGTCCACGCCACTAGCCACCAGGCATATGTGGATATACGAATGAAGTGTTTCTAGATAAATTTAAGGCGAACGAAGGCATTATTTTACGTTTAATAGAAAGACGTGTTATGACAGAGTCAGATGAACGTAAAACTTTGTAGTACCTACATAGCACCTGATATTTAACTTCCCTCACACAATTCACTCCTTAATGTCGACCTGGCGAATATTATTTTAATCCCACACTTCGTCAGTAGGACAGAAAAAAGTGGCGAAATGAGAGAAACTCACAGTGGAGCTGATAGATATAAGTACTGTGTCTTTAAGCGGGCCATGTACGACTGCAATAACGGCAGGTAGAGACTTTAATTGCGTGAATACACGCCTCAATGGTCACCCCTTTCCTGTTCCAAGTTTGTAGCTTGTGTCCCGTTACCCCCACCCTTTCGGAGGCTCGCGAAGTTGTACGCAAGGCGTAGATGATCTCATTTACAAAGTGCCCTGCAGGCCACCTTTACGGTGTGTTACAGGGGGTGAGATTTCATCATCATGTACTACACACACTATATGCTACTATACTAGTAGTAAAGTTAGCGGAACTACAACTTTCAATGCCTTACTAAAAACCTGCTACTATCTGTAAGGAGACAAAATCTCACCCAAATTCTCTGCATTATAGCTATACCAGTTTTATTAAAGCTATGAGCATTAATGTATTTTGCAACTACATAATTACACGAAGATATAAGAGTGATACAAGATGTAGGCAAGACGTGCATTTTATCTATAACTGCTGACATACTAGAGTGAAGATAGTTCCACTAAAAAAATGTTTCCCTCTCGGTAAATCCTTCCCTCACCACCTTCCTTTTTCTTCCGGAGATATGCCAAAAAAATATACAAAAGTATTGGGCTCTCAGAGAGCCCTCTAGTGGTTAGTTAAGTATATGGTTACTCCATGGAACTATGTAGGAAATTGGAGAGCCAATCAAATACTTAGCAACTTCACATATCGAAACAAGCAATTAGGGAACGCTCCGTGACTGCTATTTTGGTCTCCTATCGTTCGATTAAAAAATGACACTCAAGACTGACGAGATGTATGAGAATGACACGGTTAGACTGGACCAGAAGGACAAGCAATCGTATCTCAGAATCTCCGAGAGAGCAAGTCAACTAGCCATAGAGAGAGATAGAGAGACCAGAGAGACCCCTAAATGCATTCGCGCGGTCAAGGCCACCTCCTCCTCGTGTCGGAGAAAGCGGAGGGCCGCCGTTGTGCCGCCAACAATCTTGACCGAAGGATTGAATGGGACGAGGTGAGTCACGGTCGCGGTTTGGAGTACGTTTGGTTTGGAGGTACTCCTCCGGTCTGCATCTGATTTGATCCCGAGCTTGTTGTCTTCCATATTTGATCGCCTGAGTCACGACTCCCCAGTTGAGAGGGAGAGAGAGAGTGTGAGCGGTTGAATTTCATTGATCTCTTAACCCAGAGTTGATATCTCTTCACAAAGGTTCTGGGATGAATCACCCCAGCATCATATAGGTAATGAAGATTCCGCTATCATGCTGCTGAGTGTTTGCGAGCTTAACATCCGTTCCACCCTTTCACAATTCCAGAACGTATGGCGCACTGTAAGGTAGTTTGAGCGAAATATCATTTCACCTAGAAATCAATGAAGCTGGTCTCGTTTTAAAGAAAAAGCCTCACCCTCCGAAGATATCAAAATATCAGCCCCATACCCAACTACTTTCCGAGATATTTAACGACAAATACCAAACCTTTTACATGGGAAATGGTACGTGTATGCACTCCAGAGAGACCTTGTTTAAAAAAAGGGGAATATCCAACTCCTAGGTCTTGTCAAAAAATTACCCGAGTTGTTCATATGTTTTCACGACTATTTTTTTAAACAAATCATATTGTCACCGTAGTAATTTTAACAGGATCACAAAAAAACTTCCGTTTTGAAAGAGTTTCAAACGTACCGCATGAAAAAAATGAGTCAGGTTAAAGACTTATGAGGTAATTTTTATTTAATTTCTTAGAATATTTGCCGTATTAAAGTGTATTATTACGCCATAAATAATTCGACATTTTATTCATGCTTCCTACAGCTGCAGAAATTGAAACTTATAATTCAAATATGGTCTCCATTATGATTAGGGTTCTATCTCGCTCAAACTACCTTAAGGACTTAAAGGTCTTGGCACTGTCGAATCTCAGAAATCCGTGCATGTGACTTCACGGCTTACGCGAATTTCAGCTTATAGATGCATTCATAGAAAATTTCATGATCGTTCTATCTAAATTTCGTTACTCTCTATAGTAGGCTCGGTAACTGCGTGGCCATATCGAACAGGGCTCCAGCAGTGGCGTTGCTAGGGTACCAACGTTGGTGGATGGGGAGGTCTGTCCCTGGTTGTATTTTTTTGGGGCAGCATTTTGACAAAAAAGCTATTCTCAATCACTTTTCTGATTGTTAGAATAGTAAAACTATTGACTATCCCGAGGGTTCACAAATCACATTTACTACAAATAATGATTAAGGAATCTTTCTATTTTCTTAGAAAAAGAGCTTATATCTAATGAAATACTTTTTGCAAGTGGGTATCATCAGTGATTTTGCCTTGAAAAAGCAAAGAAGAGGCAAAGAAAAAGCACGTTTTTATTTGAGTATGTGAATGAAAGAAACAGAAATATTTCTCTAAAATCACTTTCAAATCGTGTCCCAAATACTTCTGAAGTTTAATACCATGTATTTCTTAAATTAAATTCAGAATTTTCAGAAGAAGTTTCAGGGAATTGATAGACCACTCTGGGTGGCTTAGCTGTCGCTATAACGCTGCGCTTTGATCGCATTTAATATAGGCTTTCCCTTATCTATTAGTGATATTCACATGAATTTGGCACTTTATGCTCTTCCTTCTGGATTCGTTTTTCCTAATGTCTCAAACTGTCACTTTTGCGGTCCAAATTTTTCTAAAACTTATTCGACGCATGAGGAAAGAAGTAACTGAATATTGGAGAAAGAGCTAACAAAAATAATTTCATTCTTGTGTTCATGATTTCCGATTCCCTACGAACAAGATAGCTGAGTTCTGACGTCCCATTGGGTTGGGTTGGTTTTTGGGGCCCAGATATGTTAGTTATGGAAGTCTTCAAGGAATTTTAATCTCTAGATAGGTGCTTTGAGTGTAACGCTTTAAGAATCTTTTTTGTCAGTTAGATCGGACGGAACATTCCATCACTGACCAACCTACCATATCTTCAACAGAGCAAATGACTTAAATTACTGGTTTCCTTTCCAGATAAACCACCAAATACGTAGCTTATGAAGATAGTTCATGAAAAAAATTTTTAGGTTTTATCTCTATTCATAATTTTCATTTTTCTGACTAGGCAATGGCTCGGAGGCAATGGAATTCTTTCATGACAGAGCAAGTATTTTTAACTTTGGGGTTTTACCAGAGAATTCATGGACTGCATAACCTATTTTAAAAATTCAGCATTCATAATTGTACATGTATGTTAACAATTGTGTGGTTTTCAAGTCACAAACTTTTTAGTGGTCCTGCTTTTGTTTTAGCAGGAATAACTGCAGTTTACAATCAAATATCCCATAAATATTGAACTAGAGTGTAAAATTTTCCAAAATCAGTGGCAGAACTTAAAAATGAATAATCTTTTAAAATGAAGCTCATTTTATTGCAATTAGTTTATTGATTGTTGAGAATCAGCATTGAAAACTTTGATCTCTGGACTTTCTGCATGGACAATAAAGTCATATAAACGTGAATATATTTCTCCCTGGTGGGCTGGTTGTTTATGGCTGTTCTAATGTCTTATGAGAAACTGAAATATTTTTAAATATTTAACTTCCTTCCTCTTTTTCATACTTTTTTCCTACGTGAATATTGCTGCTTTATCAGATTTTTGTAATCATCAAAATAGAAAATAGAATTATCATGAGTATATCAATCCTCATACATTATGCATAATCAGTTGTAAGAAGTGTGGAGTATTCTGTGGTCTTTGATTTAATAAAAGTAACGAATTATTATCATCTCTTTGCAGTTTTGTTTCCAGTCGTCCACTTGACAGATCATCCTGATGCTATTCGTAGGATTCAGCAGCGTCTATTCAAGGATAATGTAGACATCCCACTTGGAGACGAGTTCGTATTGCATCAAGGCAAGTTTCTATTACTCACAGGAATGCTCTCTGATAAATGAGTCCTCTATGATTTGAAGTATGAGCATATCCCTGGAATTTTCTTCTAGATGATATTTGCATGTTTAACTGTGCTGAATGTTATTTCCACAAAGTATAATTTTCAATGCTTTTTATATTGCAGGGCTTTACAAAGAAGTACGGAAAGTTCATGTAGACAAGGAGCCCACAGCTTCAACCTCTGCCCCTACTGAAAGTGCTGATACCAAAGGCTACATTTTAATTGGCTTCAAGAGTCTTGACAGAAGTTTTGATGAGGTAATATGTGCATAATAACCCTCTTTTTAAATGCCATTTTGATCTTTTGAGGCTAATCATTATCAAATGCCAGCCAAATGTGTGTCATAAGTAAGGTGATCGATATTTCACACTATGGCACCCAAGAAATTTTCAATTGGCTATCAAAACTGTGAGGGGGATGGAGGAATCAAGGGTGTAGGCATTAAGAAAAAACTGTTATAAATTCTAATCTGCTGTACCAAATATAACGGGTCAGTGTATTGGTTCCTTTAGAATGTACATATCGATGAGAGGGAGGATTTTTGGGGGTGGAAGTGGCAGTAAGGTGTGGGTGAGCTGTAAATGACAGAGAATAAATGAGAAAATGTTAGATGTGGTGGGAGAGGAAAGAAAAATGGACGAACATAAGAGATAACAGCAATTGTAAATGGATGGCACTCTGATAAGTAAGAGCATTTTGAAGAGAGTGAGAGACTTGAGTATGGTTGATTAACATGGAATGAGAAGGAAGAACATTCAAATTTTCGACAATATGGGGAGAGACAGCTGGTTTTTGGAACTTAGAGAGACTTGTTGGTGGATATTAATAGAAGCGTAGGTGAAGTCAGCCGTGGGAAGTTATGGAGAGAATTATCAAAAAATCTACCTATCAGCTTAAACAATATCTAGCGATTATTACCATTTCATTCATTCTATTGTCTGAATGATAGGTCCTTGAAAATTACGACTTTTTTTTCTTGGACAACTGGTTCATCTTTCATATTTCTTTGACTAAACTTGTTTTTCTCTATTAAATTTCATTAAAACTGTTTTTGTCTTTTCCCCCATCATATAAAACTAAAAATCATACATAACTAAATTGCTACCCATCCCACCCCTCTCCGGTGCTTACTCAATATTCTCTCGTCTTATCACCTCCCTATTTAGCTGAGCATAACCCCTCAGTACTACCTCAATTCTCTTTTGCTGTATCCTTTATATTTCTCCCTTCAGATTCCTTTCCTCTACTTATGTTGCACTCTTTGTCTTAATTTCTACTCCACATGGCAGACCTATTCCATCCTTCTCGTTACACATATCTTGAAAAGCATGAGCTCATTCTTTCTTTACAGTGATCAAGTTTCTAATCCATGCAACACTAATCATACTCCATATTAGCGGTATGACTTATCTTTTCTTCTTGTCTTCGCTCTAATTTTCCCTAATCAATGCAATGCATAATGCAAATTTCTCCTTGCATTGATGCCATATTATGCTTTTTGTCCTTACTACTAAATCCTTTTGCTTCCAGAACACTCTCTAAATATGTAATTGAACTGTTCCACCTGATCTGGTTTGCCATCCTACTTACAGATTCATTTTAGTCTTCCTACTTAAGGGGAATGGTATCACTTTGGCTTCTAATGATTTATCTTCATCACATGTCTTTTCCACTGTACCACTTATGTTTTCATTGACAAATCTCCCTTAACAGACTTCCTTAACAGACTGGTTAACTACTATCTGCTCATCAGTGACTTTAATTGGCATCATCAGCTCCTCTACCACTTTTTCCCTCACCCATTTCTCGGTTTGTTACTCATACCATTCTCAAAGAGTAATGTTTCAGAGTAATGATGATAGGGAGATCTTAAGAATGCTGTCACACGTGCCTCATCACCTAGCCTGTAGCTGCCTGTCCTTACCACAGTTACCTCTGACATCTAAATTATACAGAAGTTTAGAAGAAAACTTCAGTCCTTGTTTACACCTACTCTATAATTATATATAATTCACAGAAAATGTCCTCTCACTAGTCCTATGCCCCATTGTTGCCACTAAAATAATTCATCTCCTAAATTCACATCATTTTGCCTCCTCCACTATAAAATCAGAACATCCTTTCCATTTCTATTTCATATTTTATAATATTTTACTATTTAAAACTACTAGAGGATGATTAGCATAGAAAGGACGCTTTTGAAAAGTGAAAGTGGAAAGTAGGGAGTGAGTTTAATGGAAAAAAAGAGGAAAGTTGAAAAGGCTGGCCACCCCTCCTTCAAACCCTTGAGAACTGCTTGAAAGAACTACCTACTATGAAACCTGCTAAATTTGCGGATTCCTCCGTGATTTTCTTGTCACAGAACAGAGTAATATATTTATGCAGAAACATGAACTTATTGAGGAAGAATGGATTCCATTTACTAATTTACATTTCGGTTGATTGTTAACTATTTTTGGGGTATTGTAGTATAGGTCGTAGGATTAATGTAGTTAATGGAAAATATGCTCTGGGTACATTCAACATAATGTGGATCTTCTAAAAATGTACAGTAGGAGATCAATGATCCAAAATTACAAACAACGGAAGTATCTAAATAACAGAGGGTTTTAAAGAATTTTGCAAACTTCATTTTTTATGTTGTGCCATGGAATTGATGGCTATTTTGGAGTTAAAGACACCACTTTAAAGCACTGTTTGGCTTCGTGTCCACCCCATGGGTGCCATCAATGGGAATTGAATTTCCATCCAAAGAAGAGTACCTATGTCTTCTTTGGGGAAGTGTATCTCTTATCTGGAGACCACTCAAAGGGGCTAAAAAATCTATGGTTGGGCTGCAAATTTCTGGGAAATATATATTGTCAGAAAGAAATAAAAGTTTATGGGAATTTAAATGTTTGCTTTTTGCCTTACTTACTTTGTATTGACCATATCATCTTACATGGATACTTACTGGAGCATTTTCAGCTATAATGTCAAATAAAATGGAAGTGATCTCAATGTCTGAAGTATTATAATGCCGAGAGGCATCCAGCCTTGCATACTCTGGATTATGGATCTTGGACAGTATGTACATATATTGTCAGATCAATGAAAAATCTTTTGTAGTGGACATGTATACAATAATAGGTCATCACAGGTCTGACAAGCTAAGAACACAGAACCACATGTAGAGAAAAACGCCTGTTAATTGTCATATTTCAACAGAACAACCACGGGTGTTTTGGGTCTCCCCGCAGGCTAAGAACCTCCCTGCTCGGCCGGAAGCTCTCGCTTATCGCCAAGCATGGGGGGTAGTGGGAAAGGGGTAAGGAAAAGGAAGGGAAGTTAAGCAAACCACAACCCCTGCGAGGCCGACACCATGAGGCAGATTGATGTCAAAAGGACAACAATGGGCCTCTGCCTCCCAGCAGTGCTCGTATCTGCTGGGTTCACCTAATTACGTAAGATGAGTACCCGTCAGTCTCACGTTTGCGAAGACTTACCGCACCTCTAATGAAAGCCGGAAGAGCCCATTGCCCAAAAAGATGGGATTAGGTATCTCCCAACTAACTTTTATGGGTAGACGCGGTCTGCCGGAGTACATCCTCGAATCAGGGACCACCACCATGGAGGGTCAATTCGGACCAATTCTGGATGAAGCATGGGAACATCCGTCAACTCAATACTCCTCGTCTACCCAAAGCACAACCACAATAATCATTGCTCTACTTGAAGAAAAACCCTTCCCGATATGCTTCTCTTCCTGTAGCAATACAATTTGTTTGATAGCTCCTGTCCCCTAAATATTCGGAAGGTGAAGAGAGAAGGGGAGGGTGCTCTTAGGGGAGGAAGCTTGTTGGGGAAAGCATATATCACCTCTTGAGGTTTCCATATCTGAGGAAATCATCTCCATTCAAACCTCATAAACTCATCTAGGTCAGAAGAGGGTTTCTGTGCGTGGGCCACGAGATTTCAAACAAGCTGTACATGCCTCACTCCAAGAAAAATTTTTCAACAACTCCTACAGTGTCTCCATTCTTCATCATCTCAGGCGGAAGTGATAATGAACAATGCCATAAGATTCAGGGAGATGTCAAATTGATTAAATCATGCTTAGGGAAAGATTCAAGAACAGTGAGAAAACTTGTAGATCTACACGGGGAATGATGTGAACTCAGATAATAACTTAGGTGTGATGAAATGTGATGTTTGATTTAAAAGACTTGGTGAAAGTTTGAGGATAAAGAGATGGAAATTGGAAGATTTGAAAGAGGAAGAAAGGAAGGAATACCAAGAGCTAGTGGAAATGAGAATTGACGAAGCAAAGGGATTGGAAACAATCAAGGAAACATGAGGGAAAAAAAACAGGCATAGTAAGAGCAGCAGTGAAAACAATATGATCAGTGGAAATGAGGGCTTAAGAAGCAGTGGGTTATCAGAAAAAATGATTGGGAAAATGAAGGAGAGAAGGAAGTGGGAAAATTTCAACTCTGACCTCAGTAAGATGAAATACAAAGACTTAAATATATAATAAACTCAGGGGAGTAACCAATCAGGATAAGGAAAACTGGTGGAAAAGGCAATATAAAGGAAAGGAAAAGCTGCAGAAAGAATGGACAGTAGGTGTGTTATATACATAAGTAAAATTGCTATCAGGTGGTAATAGAGGGCAAACTAAACCTAAGATGAAGGACAAAATGGGTAGGATATTAATTGAGAAAGGTATTATTCAGGATAGGTGGAGAGGATACTTGGAGGAGCCATATGACAGTATGAGTAGACCAGTTACCTTATTACTGGAGGATGAGGGAATACTAGAGGAGGATAACCTCAGGCAAATTATACTCATAAGTGAAATAAAGAAAGCATTAAAAGAGGTGAGGGCAAGGGAAGCTGTGGAAGTAGATTACATACCTTTGGAGTTTCTAAAGAATTGAGGCAATGCAGGTAGACAACTTTTTTGGACTAATTCATTAGTGCAATAAGGAAGGAGTACGGCTAGAGGATGTCATGAAAACAGCCAAGATTCCTATTCGAAAGAAGAAGAAAGCATCAGAATGCAAGGGATATAAAACAATTAGCTTGATATCACATGCAGCCAAACTGTTGCTTAGAATAGTCAATAAATGGTTGAAGAGTAGAGAAAATTACTAGTTGGGCATTTGGGTTCCAGAAGGGAAGGTCAACTTGGGGTGCAATTGCAGTGATGATAACCCTCATAGAGAGAAGCATAAGGTATTATGAGGAAGCATTTGCTTGCTTTTAAGATTTTGAAAGGGCATTTGACAGATAAAATTTGGAAAAACTATTTCGGATTCTCAGAATATTGGGAATAGATTGGCAAGACAAGAGACTAATCCAAAACTTAACCATGGCCCAAAGGACACAGGTGGGGTAGGCTGACATTGAACCAGGGTGGAGGATGCGGGATAAGGCTAGGGTGCCTGTTCTCTTCTTTGTTTTTCAACATATGTATATGCAGAGAAAATGGTTAGAGAGGCATGAGAAAATTAGATGTGGGAATCAAAGGAGGAGGGCAGCTGATAAAGTCAGTTAGATTCACAGATGATCAGGCATTGGGTTGTTGATATTTGAAGGGATTACAAGTTTTAGTAGATACATTAGAATTTCAGCATGGGAAAAATGAAATGAAGATGAATCATAAGAAAATGAAAGTCATGAGATTCTCTAGGGAAAAAAGAAAGCGATGATTAAAGTTGGAGGACACAAACTGGAGCAAGTTGAGCATTTTCATCACTTGGGCAGTGTGCTGTAAGGAAATGGACGCAGTAGCAAAGACATAAGTTGGAGAATACTGTTAGCTGAGGAAGCATTTAGTAATGAAAGGGAGCTGATGACAGGGACATTGGGAAAGGATGTGAAGAAGAGGCTGGTGAATAGCTTGATGTGGAGCGTAGTGTTGTATGGGACAGAAACATAGACCCAGAGAAAAGAGGATGAGAATAGGCAGCAGGCATTTGAAATGTGGGTGTGTGGAAGGATGGAGAAGGTGCAGTGGACGAAAAGGGAGATGAACGAGGAAGTGCATAGTATGGTGCACGAGGTAAGGAATCTTCTGAATGAAATCCAGTATCAGCAGGGTAGGTGGCTGGAGGAAGTAATAAGGGGTGATGGATCACTCAATACTGATACTATATAGTGAAAGAAATTGGGCAAGCAAGGAAGGTAAAGAAAGAGAATAGGTTTTGTGAACAGGATGAAGAAGGATAGAATTTAGGCTAAGGAAAAAAAGAAAATACTAGAGGGGGACCCTGAAAGCATAGAAAATTGGGAGGAGTTTCTCTGACTTTTAACAATACCTACCTTCTACTGGTAAAATTATTTGAAATAGTTATTATATTTTATCAAGGTTTTTACATCCTGTTTAGTATCATATTAATATAAAACGGCAAGAAATGTAAATGCAGTGGACATATTCCTTGAAAGTTTCATGCATAAAGGCAACTTCAAGCTTTTAGATCTCCACTAGTCCTCAACAGAGACTGCATCCCCCATTCCATCTAAAAAAATCCTCTACCTTCCTCCCACTTGCCTGTGCCATATGAAGTGAATATACTCCCTGCAAAGCAACAAAAGTGATAGCAACAAAATTGATAGAGGCAGCTGAATGGTTAGATCCAGCTGAACCATATGTCAGTGGTTCTCCCTTGATTGAACTAAAAATGTCCATTATGTGGTCTGAAAAAAAATTATGTGTCCAATGGTGGGTAACAATCTTTTTAAACCTACATAGATAATTACGTATTTTTCATTTCTCTTCTCCTTCAGCTCATGGTTGAGACATGGAAGGAGTGGACTGGAGTGAGATCGATTGAGTTGTATCTCCCATCATCCCTTGGTCTCTCCTGCATTCGTTTCTTCCTCCGCCAAGGTGCAGAAGCCCATTTGTTCATGTATGTGGTGCTGGCTGAATGCAGTTTGGGAGCTGCCACTCCGGAGCATCACCTGAGGCTCCTGGATTTTGCACAGAGGATGAGAGTGGAGAGAATGAATGGCTACATATCTGTGTACAGACCGGTGCACCTCATGCCATCAGCACCTCCACCTCCTCCTCAACCTCCTATTGCAGTGTGGGAGGATGTCTGTCCCACATCTTTGACTCCATACGAATCGCTCCCTCGCAAGGGAAGCACGGCTAGGAAAGGGCAAATACGCACCCTCAATGGAATGCCTTCCATACCACCGAAAGTTGAAATATGAGACATTTTGTAAAGGGGATGAGGAGAGCGCATCTATATACCAAATTAATCTATATGCATATCACTTTGCTTACATATGAAGACTGATGAAGGAATTTCATTACACATCTTAGGTTTGGTTTTTTTAATGGGCGAGCTAGCCTAATTGAGAATGGAATCAAATCTGTCATGTGATACTTTGAAGCCTTTACCCGTGCATATCTCAGGCTCCATTAATACAGTCAATTTCCCAAGCAGAAGTTCACTTTAGGGTCTAAAGTTTGTGCCCATACATAATCCTTGGCTCATTTTTCTCATGCTCAGGCTGCCAAGGCTGTCTAGGCCAGGAATTTTGATTCACCTTCATATCAATTTTGGAATGGAATGCTGAATCAAGCATTATAGAACTTTTTGATGATTAGGATGTGACATTTTGTGAACATCCGCAGACTTCTAGACTTCAGTTCTATAAAATTACTTAATCCAAGGACTTCAAAGAGTTTAGCAGATCTTATGTAAGTATCTCTGAAAGCAGATGCTATTGTTAATCAGTCGCTCATATTAGTAAATACTTTCATTATGTACCTGCGAAGATTTTTGATTTATGCATTCATTGTAGTATATGTTCTTTGTTGCAGTATTAAGCAGTAATTTATGTTTAAAATTCTTTTGAACTGTTTAGCTCCCAGTTTTGGTTTCAAGAATTTACCTCATTCGACTAGACAGTTCTGAAAAATATATTTTACTGACTGGATTATAATATCAAATTTTCATCCCATGTCAGCACTGGAATTCAGGTAAACCTAACCAGCCAACAATTATTAATAACGAATAGAAAATAAAATATATTTTATCAAAAACATACTTTAGCTTTTTAAGAGCCTAAATACCTTGTGAATTGTTAAATTTTGAACATGTGTGAACATGCATAGTTTCTAAAAAGTTGTAAAAATTCTTTTACATCTTACAAAAGTTATGTGCCTGTCTTTAGTAGAGACGGAGCTCAGCCCAGTCCAGGTTCAAATATCAGAGGGGAGTTTCCAAATTGTAAACATTTTATTGTGATATGGAATCCAAACCAGGATGTCATATTTCCTGAGAATTATTAAGTACATCCCAATATAGCTTTTTACAATTTATATGGATCATGCATTCATGAATCTTTAGCTACTGTCACTTCACAACAAAGCTATTGTGAGGGTGGATCACTTGGGACGTGTGTATATGTAGTACTGCTGAGGAGTGGAGATGCTCCTACAATAATTGGTTGATGCAATAGTAAGTGCAATATGTCAGAAGTTCCTGAATTGAGTTCCAATTGAATTTTCATACATGCTGGTTGGTTAGTACATATATCTTACCCTAAGTGGTAAACACAGCTATTTTGGCTTCAATGAACAGAATCTCTCCCACAAGGTATCTGTCATATATGAGTTTTTCTTTGAATGTAAATAATATTGAAATCATTGTGCGGCAGGAGTAATTTTCCTAATTTCCTGGTCATCTTCTCTAGGAATTCAGAGTGGAAAAATCATGAAAACTCTGCAATTCCCTTCCATTAAGATGATGATGAAATGATGTAGTTATGAGCAGAAATATAGGTTCTGATATTTATGAATACCAAGAATTCCTTGTTTATTAATAACATTAAAATTAGCTACCTAACTCTGAAGATAAATTGCTGTACCACAAATAGCAAGCATTTGTCTATTGCTAAGTGATGAATCTTCTTTTCATCACCTCCTCACCTACTGGGCATAATAAGTTTTTAAGGAGTATGGTGGAGAAGCCCGTTAAGCCAAAAATATAATTTTACTACTACTTAGGTGCATTACTTCATTATTTTATAATGTTATACTATGTGTATATGTATTATTTGGACCAGATAATATAGAGCTTAAGTGATATATGTAACATCAATTGTATTTGCATCATTCTCAAAGTGTAAGCCTTGGGATTACAGCCTGGAAATAAACAGGCAAAGCATTTGTATTTTTGGACAATATTAAAAATAATTTTAAAATTTTACATTAGAGTGGATGTTATGGTTGCATATATTTTCCTAGACGTTGGAAATTATTTTAACCCAAATTTCTATGAAATTAGTTTTTATGAGCATAGGTGATGATATTGGTAGTTTAAAGGAATCATTTAGAAATGGTATCGCTGCTGTAAAATACTGAACTTGTGATCAACTGTGCATTTGAAGTGGGATGGATACAGTTTGTAACTGAAGCAACAGACTTAGACAATGCTTAAGCCTAAATGAATAACTCAGTTCTATCTCTTATGAAAAAATAGATGTTCATACACGTGCCTTACTATTGTAACTCTGTGAAGTTTTCATTTTATGGGAATTAATTACTTTAACAGAGCACTATGAGATATTCTATTGAAATAACTGTATTCAAGTGTATGATTATTTTGTTCTTAGGTAAGTATGCATGATAAATCCAATTGCTCGGCATACTGTGGTTAATGTGAGCTGATACATTCTCCATGCCTTTCCCGGTGCTTAGGGATCAGTTAGCTCCAAGTGCTGCATCGTTTTTTCAACCATCTTCTAAATATAATTATTTCTAACTTGGACTAGCATGAATGAGATTAGAGTTATATTTAAGTGTGCAAAAAATTTTAAATTTTTACCGAAGAGCTGTTACATACAGAAAAATTCATCTTGCATCCATGTCCTCACGGCGGGTGAGGGGGTTCCAAATTCTGTGTATTGTCGATTTACCCAATTATTTCTTCTTACCTGTGGCATGCTGCGAGAGACAATAATAGTCACCTTTGAGTTCAAGTTCGACAATTAATAGTGTGGAAGTAATGTCTTATAACCTTAGGTCTTTACTCCATGTCATTCTAGACCATTGAATATTATATGCTCCCGAATCAATTTCCGAGGGCGAAACGGATTTGGGTAGCAGGAATTTTTTAGTGGATAACATTTCTTCATCGCTACTGCTGCACCAGTCACTCGTATACTGGACACAACTTGGTGGGAAAATACGTTCGCAAGCGTGACAGATGAAATTTTTTCATTTTTGTGGCTATGGAAAACGACTTTTTTTTACAAGTATTCTACCGGTTATAGATGGTTTTGTAGAATGCCAGAGAATCTACTCTCGGTTTTCTACACTTTCAGGGGTATATCTCCCTCAAGTATATCTTTTTTCGCCTCAGCATACAATCTACCCTTCTTCATCCCGTCCTTGAAACCTATTCTCTTTCTTCCCCTTCCCCGCTTGCCAAACATCCTTCCGTCTTTCATACTCTTGAGCAACCCATCGCCGTTTATTACATCCTTCAGCCAACTACACTGCCTATCCCGGATTTCATTCGGAAATATCATTTTCTCGCCCATCATCTCAAGGGCTTCCTCGTTAGTCTTCATCTCCGTCCGCCTCACCTTCTCCATCCTTCCCCACTCCCACATCTCGAATGCCTGCAGCCTATTCTCGTCCTCTTCCATGAGGGTCCACGTTTCTGAAACATAACAACGCCAGGTTCCATATCAATCTCTTCTCCAGCTAACGGAAATGGCTAACGAGGGATTATTCCGGATCCAAAATATTTGCAAATTTCGCAAATATGGACAAATACATGTAATATACATCATGAAGCAACTTGTGTCGCTCAGCGGTCAACATGCGGCGGCCAGCCATGGCCGTCTGCCACTATGTAGAACTCCCTGCGAGGTCGCGCAGCTCTTCCGCGTTCGCGCGGCGCAGGGGCACCAAATTCCGTGTATCGTGGATTTACCCAATTTTTTGTTACCATGGCCGCCTGCCATCTTCATCTTTTTGACGTTCTCAATGAGGCAATTACAGTCGTCCCTGAATTTAAGTTCTGCGATCTATATTAAGCAAGTTTCGGCTCACTAACCTAAGCCAATGCTCATTGTTTGGATAGACCAATGAAAATTATGTTTTACTGGTGAATTTTGGGAGTAAATTTCCCAGAAAGTATAAAAAAATCTGTTGAAAAACGTAATATAAAATGAAATGCGGTTCCTTCAGCTTCAAAATGATGTATAAAGCAGCGGTGTAGGTACTCGAGGAACCCGGCAATGAGAGATGATAACGGGGCCCGTAAACAGCAAATTAACCAACGATTCACCCAAATCTTGCATTATGTACGAGGCGTACTCACAGAGAAATTACAGTCGTCATTGTAATAAAGTTCCACGGTCAAAATTAAGCAAGTTCTGTCTTAATAACCTAATTCAATGCCCCAATCATGCTAGACTAACGAAAATCTTATGCTACCTAATATATTAACGTGGTAGATATTAATTTAGCAGTGGAGTACCTTCCTCCGTTACTACTCAGTAGTGCGAGCCCCTACACTGGAGTTATCTTTTCAGGTTTTATTTCAGGCGCAATCGCCTTTTTAAGGAGCAAAGAGTCAATATCTCATCAAGTTATTTACGAAATCAAATTAATGTCCAAGAAAAATTCCTATTTTAATTTACCTTTCATGGTTCGTGCTTATTAATCCTCTATTTCCCTTAGTTGTGAGTTTGTTAGCTGTAAATGTGACATAAAAGAATTTGTTTTCATTAATTTCTTTCTCCTCCGATAATATTGAGACCTGCCAGCTCGGCCCGATTGATCATAAATCTCTATTCCTATTTGTTGTGGAGTAATTTCGCTGCAAATCACTCCACAAAAAGGAAGGAACCGTTCCCACTTGTGAATAGTTTCAGTTCAAGTGAAGTGGCGGATAGACTTTCGGTTCGCGCTCGTGGTTCCGGGCCCTATCGGGACTTATCTCAGAGAATCGTCGTCGTTACTTGCACAGCAACGGCGTAGACAACGGGAATCCTTGTGGTTTACCTACAAAGTAGGCTTGGAAACCGCGCAACAATGGAACTATCAGAAATTCATAACAGAGAACATCTTACGTGTCCCAACTACAGATTATTTACTAACCTCAGAATCAAGAACGCGTAAAAACCAGAAAGTATGTGAAATGTAATAAAATCAGATATGGTAACGAGTGAAATATTTCAAATTGAAACTTTTTGGAATATTCGAACTCGGAGAAATATGGGATATTTTAAAATAATTCCTTTTGACTGAAAATTATTTATTCCATTAATACTATCACGATTTCAAGATATCCAATTATCATATATCTAGCCTGCTTCGTAATTTTCTTTATCATCTACTTCACATGAAAAAACGAGCGCTCTTCCACCATTTGTGTCAGGCAGACTTTAAAAAAAATAGGATGTCTCCCATTTATGTGAATATTTGTTGACAATTATTTTGCTTAGAAACTCCTACTTATTGTGAGTGAAAAGAGATTGAACCCCGATTATGTTTTATTGTACCGCCTTCAGATTGCTGACTTAGGAGTGTCAACTCTTCCCATCCTCTAACCCTTCCAACCTTCTCTCCTGTCTCCAGTTAAGGGGTGGGGGAGAAAGAGAGGGATCCCCATCTCACTCCCGCCTCCCCATCGGCTGGGAATCCCCGGCAGGGGTTTGGCGGTCAGTATTGTTGGGCTATAAACCGAAAGCGTGAGAGATTTTCCCAGGCAGATGAGACAAGTCATCTACTTCACGATTAAATTACGAGAAATTAACATTTTGGATTTCA
Organism: Ceriagrion tenellum; assembly: GCA_963169105.1. Lineage (NCBI taxonomy): Eukaryota > Metazoa > Arthropoda > Insecta > Odonata > Coenagrionidae > Ceriagrion > Ceriagrion tenellum. The sequence continues at coordinate 62,476,905 of OY720635.1, forward strand.
TACATTGAGTTACCACGTAACACATAAAATCCTTCAATGCAGTAATGGTTGTAAATTAACCCCTTGACGACGTAGTATTTAAGACAGCCCTTTACATTTGTGCCGGTTGTAATAAAATGCTCTGAGATTTTCCAGATATTCACTATTTTCCTCTCGTATACGGACAGACGTCAACACGCCCCGCTGACTACGCCGCGTCGCCGCCGCCGATCAAACGCTCGGCGTTCGCGCCGTCAAGCCGCCGCCGCCGACCAAAATCTCGACGGCGCCCATCTCTAGTTCGGACTAGGAAAAGTTTCGTTCCCTATGGTTCCGACTTTCGTTCCGAGGAATTTTCAAAGCGGACATGGATTTTTCAGAATGACCTGCTGTCACGCATGCCACTTTGAGTACAGTTTGTAGTGCTAGTCAAGTTAGTTCATCATGTTTGGTAACAATGGAAGACAGTGGAAAGTAACCAGCGTTTTTAGTGCAATTAATGGCGAAATAGTTTAGCTTTAGGAGAAATTGTAGGTGAAATTGTATTCTGAGCGGGACAATACAATATCTCAACCGGTATGGAGGGGATTGTGTGATGCTCGGGGTTGATCTCAAGGTATCGTTGACGAATATCCCTTCACGTACTCGCACAGCAACAGCATAAGCAATGGGAACCCTTATGGACTACCTGAAGATTATTCTTGAAAACAGCGAAAAAATGAAACTCGGATATCTGAACAGCTAACATGCTGTGTCTCAGCATGTGTCCTGTGAGAATGCGGCGCCTACCTTTAGTCACTGCGCCGCCCGCCACCTCCTTACCCCCCACTGTAAATATCGCGCCCCAAGGATCACCAGGGGAAATACGGAGGTTATCGTCCTCTAAGAATATGCAAACATACTTGTTAAAGACTTCACGCAAAGCAAAAGACAAAGAGAGAAAAAGGGGATGGTAATTTTAGTTTTCCCATCACTGTTTGAGAGCCCGGCCTGCAATCTATTGGGCATCCTTGTCCTCCTCCCTGGCTACTACATATCGGATTAACAATTCACAAACGGTCAGTGTTTTTCCGTCTCCCTCCCTTCTTCGGAAGAGACCTCCATGCCTCTGCACCAATAGTCACCATTGCGTCCTCAAAATCTTTGCATCCGCGCCGTGACCACTTTTCTCCCGTTTTGTACTATAACCCTTCCGCCGTACACCCTTCTTAACCGTTTCTTTGAGGTCAGTGTCCTGTACCTTAACACTTGTCTCATCTGCCTGGGAAAATCTCTCACGCTTTCGGTTTATAGCCCAACAAGACTTACCGCCAAACCCCTCCCCGGGGATTCCCAGCCGATGGGGAGGCGGGAGTGAGATGGGGATCCCTCTCTTTCTCCCCCACCCCTTAACTGGAGAAAGGAGACTAAAGTAACTACAGCGTTTCTTAGCTACGATTTTCCCATCAAATTTCCCACGTAATACAAGATTTCAGATTTGTATGAATAAATAACTATTCGAAAGCTAAAATTAATTTACAAATATCACAGTGACTATATGGTCTTGCCATCACTGCTTCAGAGTTTATAAGAGTCTCTGCTTTAACAGGACTTGCATTAACTCAGTAATTGTTATTTATCCCTCAATACTGCGTTAATCGTATATTTACCCGATATGGAGCCAATATACATGATAATATAGCCCATAAAAATTATTCCGATTTTTAAAAATTGCAAATTCCATTAAAATTGACAAAAAAACGTGTCTTCATGAAAGAAATTTTCTCGTGGTTTCATATGGAGCAACACGTTCCTCACTTGTCGATAACTCCGAAACTAGCGTTTACATTACACTTTCTATCCGTAGCCTGGTAACCAGGGCCAGTCAATCGTGGTTAGAAATAATAATAATAATAATTTCTTCAACACTTACAGGTTTTCCCCAATTACAAGTGTTTTAATATATTTTGAACGAACACAAACACCCATATCCTGGGCAGTAAATAATCTACCCAGGCGGGACTCTAACCCGCGACCCCCGGGTTAGCAGGCGAGGACTGTACCCCGCCGCCACCGGGGCCGACAAATATTACCACAGTTGGTGTTGACTAGGGTTTCCATTACCAAATAGAACCTGCGTCGGCGCAAACTGGCGTGGTGGAAACAAGGCAGAATGGAGAGAGGAAGTGAGTGTGAGTGTTGGCAGATTGAAGGCTCAATGCATGGGAATGAGACACGGGAATCGCGGTGGAGAGATAACGGCGGCAGACATGATCATCGCAGATACGACTGGCAACGCAGAGCTCGTTATTATTCATCCGCGACCGTCGAAAGAGGAAGATTGTGACCCATCACTCCTCAGGGTTACCGCCATGATTCGGCAGAGCAAGACCGTCGCGGAGAAAAAACCCTCCCTCCTGCATTCAATTTGTTTCCTCCATTCCCTCAAGTCAAACGCCAATTAGTATCGCTCTGCCCCTACTTAGGATTATTAATTAATCACTTTAATTTAACTTCACTTGTGTGTCGGGGTCTTGTGTGTCAGGATCAAATATTGTAATCAATTTTTAACTACCTTCCTGACTAGCTATCGGTCTAACAATTTGCACATAGGTTCATTTTTGATGACAATACAATATTCAGTCATAAAAAAGTCGAAAATAAATTGAATATTAAAGAAGTGTGTATTTTTAAAAAATAGCTTTTTATCCTGTGGTGTATGCAACATTGTAAACTTGTGTGTCAACCCGACGGAGTAAAAATGTTGCTGAGCGTCCCATCGAAGACAATTTTTTCAACCCCTAGAATTGGGTGTGTTTGAATGAAATTTAGTGCATTTTTTGTTAAATAAAAGTGATTTTAAAAAAATATTTTAAAATATTTATTTCCAGTTACTTTCGAAGCTCCATTGCAGAAAAAGCACAGCCAAATTTTTCATTGGAGAATTAATAGAAGACTTTTTGTTCTTTCCAATTGTATGTTGGTTGCTGTCTTGCAGGGTTAGCTTTGTAATGTTTTTTTTTGTTTTTAAACTCCCTCTATATATGCTTCTGTACACGACATATTCTCTGATATCTGTGATGATCAGTAATTACAACAGAGAACACATCCTCTCCAATCGCCCTCGAGATGAGTCGTACAACTTATCAGCGAGGCGCAATGCGTTCTCCGCTCCCTCGCAGCGCTTCACGACCATCTTGTGGAAATACTTCGGCTGGTAGCCAAGCAGAGCCCCGGATAATGCACCAGCCATGCCACCTATGGTGTCTGTGTCACCACCTAGGGATATTGCATACTGCAAGGTGCGCCTCAAGGGATTATCCGTCTATAAGAAACCAGAGCAACAAGTGAGAATTAGGCATCAATTCACTCTGTCTTTCGAAGGGTCATGAGAGATTTCAAATTTTGCCCGTAACACCTCCACACCAGTACCTATGGGGTTACGGGTGAGCAAAAACCATTGATCCCTCCAGTGAAACCATTAGATCACAAAGAGCGTACAAAGGTGAATAAAGGGAGAGTGAATATACCACAGCAAAACAATCTCGACGATTCGAAGGCACTTTGCAAAGAATCATACCATAGTTATAGACAATTTTCGAGGGCTAAAACAAAATTTATTCACATAATTCGAAAAAACCATGCATTATGTCATGATAATACAGTGAAACGTTTCCACATGCAGCTTCCTGCATTGCAAATACACATTAAAATGATTTCCAAACATTTACCCAAGCATTGCTAAGGACTGGATTATAATTCATATTTATGCCGCTCAATCTGCTGCAATTTTCGCTGCTCTTTCCGAGTAATGGCTAAACCTAATACAAAACAATGCAGTAACCACAATTTTCAATTTTTCCTAAAGCAAAGATATTTTCTGTGTAACGAGTTTTCCACGCCCAGAGAAATCAAATCTTCAGATGGCATCCCTGAAATACATTTATCCCTGTCGACTAACTCCGAACGCCCAAGATGCATTTCGATGGGGTTTTTTTCGCCCATCCCGAGTAGGGTATCCTTTGGTGGCATTTTCCACACCGCATGTTTCAAGAAAAGACTTGCAACTCATAGTTTTGAACATCGGTAGGCACTGTTGGAGAATTTTGGTCAGCACTGATGCTGGGATTTAAGTCTCGGAAAATAAAAAAAAAAGACTGCAAAAAGTCAATGCAGAGTTGAGAAGAACAATTTACCGGCATTTTTTAGGAGTTACCAAGATTAATGTAGAGAAGGATAATCAATAAAATACTTACGAGCAATAGGATGTAGTCTTCACTTGTAAAATTACTGATTTTGGTAAGTCACGTTTTGGACTGGATATTTTGTGGACTTAAATGATTGGACTACGTTTTTTGTTGGGCTACTAAGGCTATTGAATAAGTACTTATGTGAGTAGCAGCAAGGAGAAGCCATTATCTATATGCCGAACATATCCGATAAAACTTTGGATTAAAGATTGAGCATATCACGATATAGCCATCATTCATTTCTCTAGTACAATATTTCGGGATTTAAATAATAAGTCATTTTCTTTAGCTCAAAGAATGTAGTAATTCTTTCTTCCTCCTTATCACACTTATTGGCGGTGTTATAGATACAAACGAGAAAATGGATGGTTGTAGTTTGCAATCAAGGGGGGGGGGAGTTTGTATATATGATACTCTTTAAATTACGAAAAATGAAAGCATCATCCTTACAAAACCAATGAAAGCTCTCTAGTCTGCGTGCTACATGCAAGCAAAGAAAAATGTCATGGAATTCTCAAAATGACTTACACGGTCCATGAGGTAAGGATATCAGACAGTTCTAGTACAAATCATATTATATCTCATCCGGTTATTTACAACTTCTCAAAATACTAATATCAAACAGAGAGCTGGCCCGACTCGCCGAGTTCCAAATCTCAAATCGACAATCGGCCGGCAACGATAATGAAGAAATTTCTGAAACCCCTGATAAAAGTTTAAAATTTTCAGTTTAACGGTAGGTAGGGAAAATCGATGGCAATAATAAGATTCTTCAAACATTCAACCTCATATTTTTGAAAGAATCGATCTTGTAGCTCAATTCTGTCATATTTTAATGAACGAAGGAAAAAAAGGTATACACTAAACTTTTTCATTTTTCCCATTTAATCCCATGTAAAGCTATCGATTGCAATAACTCAAAGCCTAATCGACTTTTTTAACTTTCCCGATTTTTTCCCAACTTGTCATATAATTCTAACCCTCCCCTGAAAAACTCTCGTTTAGAAATTCCCAGGAATTTGGATGAATAAGTCAGTCAGTCAGTTCTGTAGCTTTATACATCTTACTAATATATAAAAATCTAGTGGTGTCTGTCTGTCTGTCTCTTACTCAATCACTCATAAACCACTGAATCGATTGAAACAAAATTTGGTAGGAAGATGCATGATATACCTGGTTCACGCATAGGCTATAGAGCAAGGGCTTTGGTGCCCTAGAAGGCCCTAAAATGGGCCCTTTCAGCACCAAAAATTGGCCCTGGAAGATAATTCTTGCCTGTATTAGAAACACATAAAGTATACCTATACTGAATGAACAACAATTATGGGGTCGTAAGTCACGCTGGGGCCCCAGAGGGCCCAAGGTTCCTAAAGAATGCTTTCTTAATAGCCTCATAAGTACTGAACGAGTGAACCGATTTTAGTGAAATTTTCACACATGGTTACTTTACTGATCCAGTAAAGCTTTTTTCAGGAAATTGGGACTATGAGGAAGGCCCCTGGACCTCAAGGGCAGCGTATTGGGCCGTCTGGTGTCTTAAGTGTTTGGAAAATTCAAGTCTAAACATTTTGGTTCAAGTGCAGAGGTTTCTCTTTTTGCATATTTTAATTAGTTCTACTCAAGATAGAAGGCTATAGTTTTCGCCATTAGATGGATAATAGAATACAGTTTCTTATTCTTTCATTTACTTTTCTTATACGAATACAATTTCCCAAGAAATCGCGTTTTTAATGTCCAAATCATGAATTTTACTTCTGTCAACAATAGGATATTTCCGTGGAATTTGCATTAGCTTTAGAAGGGAAATGGGGCCTTTCCTTTGGCGGCTGGGTTCTATATGTATTAAAGGGGAAATCAGGGCCATAAACTGAAATGTTGCTGATTAAGATATTTTCAGGGATATTTTTGCCTAAAATTGGCAAAATTCATTTTAAGTGGACCAATTTAAGTTGGACCCATCTAAAACAGGAGAATACCACGATGGTATATTAATGCGGAAAGCCTCTGGAATGCAAATCGCCTGTAGTTAAGTTTCCATATGTTACTGCAAAAGAATGTTGAAACTCGGTAAGCTTAATGTAATGCGGTTTTCATCTGCTGAATTAAAAAAATAAAACTATAATTATAGCTGATTTGCCTGGAAAAAAATACACCTTATGAGCGACTCGAACCTATAACCTATATGCCCTGTCTTTCTTTCATCCCCCGTTGAATTGCAACGGGTACCTTTGCTAGTTACTAATAAAAAAAGTCTATTAAGATAATGTTTTAACATGGTATGATAGGGTCATGGTTGATCCAAAAGATTAAGTAATACATTTGCGCACCACAATTATTTGTATCGTTAAGCTCGTCAATTTTTATCCCAAGGTCGATGCCAATGTTCTCTCTCCGATGTGAAAGGTCTCTCGATAAAAGTAACCCTCTCACTCAGTTGGGTAGGCGAACTTACCTGGAGCTCTCCCAAGGAGAAACGAAATAAGGGCCAATAAGGACGAGAAGACAATCAACGCTTACCGACGTGACGGAAGTGGGCAATGGTGTTTAGATTTCCGTTGCCCTCGCGGTAAGGAGGATTGTATTGCATTCGCCGAAAGTATCAACGAAAATCATTTTTCTTTTTTGCTAACTTTGTTGAAAACGGTTGCGAAGTGACTGTTTAGTTTCAATTTAAAGGACGAAAATTCGAGAATCCATGAACGATAATGACAAAAAATGCTTTAAGAAGGTCGATCACATTTCTTTGTATAGTCAAAAAGTAATATGGACAATTTGGAAATTAAAGTAAGCGAGCGTTGAAAAAACTCTCCTCTCTTTGGAAGTTGTTGTCGAGAATTGATGGAAAGTTACATTTCTACATCAATATACTACCCTGCGAGCCGCCGCATGGGCGTGTAGAAGGGGGTGCTTGGACACCAGCCGTGTAAAGATGATAGGGATGAGATTTTGGATGGTGAAATGGTGAAGTGTTATGAGTGTGTTCTGAGTGGAGCTCAGTTTTTATTGTAGTCGCTTAACGTGCGCGGAAAGAACGAGTTTTTGTATCTATCTATTCGGCAATGTATCCCTCTTATGTTACCGCTTCAATCCGTGGGTGTAGTCAGGATTTATGCTAGAGGGAGGGGGGGGGGGTACAGGATACCCATCCGTACCTGTAGATATATGCCAGGGGGGCAGTACATCATCCTGTCCGGCTCCGTATAACAGATTTGGTATGAAATGTCTTGTCAAAGGGGGGCAGGTTTCCCCCTGCCTCCCATTGGCTATGCCCGTGCTTCTGTCATACCTGGAGATGTAGTGAGGCGTCATGATTATATTCTGTGTCGCTTTGAAAAACACCAGTTCTGAATTTCTCAAGCAACCTAAGCCTAGTGTGTAGCCTCCGAGTCTCTGGGGGCTCCCATTAATCCCTCTAAAAGTTGTGAGACAATATATTCACGCTCATGGCAGTTTTTAACGAAACGCGCTGCTTTTCTTTGTATTTTATTAATTATTTTGGTTAAATATTTATGATCAGGGTCCCAAATGCTCGCAGCGTATTCGAGGTGTGGCCTAACCAGAGCAAAGTAGCATCTCTCTTTGATTTTCTCATCCGAGAACTTTCCTATCGTACGCTTAAAAAACCTAGTTTCTTAAATGCTGTGGCGCATATGTTTAGTATGTGTGTACCCCACGATTTATCAGAAGTTATTATTATTCAAAGATATTAGACAATGTCTGAGGACTTAATGCTTACTCCACCCACAAAGTAGATATAGCGTAGATGTGATGAGTTTCACAAGCAGTGTACTGTGCTGCATTTACTAAGATTTTGTTCTAGCCAACACTCCTGCCTCTACGTATGAGCGTTTTTAATGTCCGATGATAGACTTTCTGAGTCCGCGTCTTTGCTAATTTCCCGGTAGATGATCGTATCATCTGAAAATAATCTTAGTTTTCTGCTAACGCGAGAATTTAGGTCAATACATATAATGATTAAAAGAGTGCCGAGCACACTTCCTTGTCGAACACCGGCTGTGACGCTAACCAAATCGGAGCAAATACTATCGATAACTATTCTTTGTTTCCGATCACTGAGAAAGTCACACATCCTATTCACTATGTATTTCTTCTGATGAAGGCTTTCGCAACGCTGTGGCGCTGGTAATTCCATCGGTTCCGGGTTTCGCTGCGTTGCTTTTACTTGGAGATGACGTTTCGTGACCAATGCTCGCCATATCTTTAGATCAGGTCCAAAAGACCTGCCTTATCCGGGATAGTCATGATGTTGCTAAAAACAGTGTGTCTAAGATTCTTGCATAAAAAAATATGTTAACAATATAGGCTGGTAATTTCCGGGGTCATGTCTCTTTCATTTTTTAAATATCGGTGTGACGTTGGCTAGTTTCCAGTCTTTGGGAACCTAGCCTTCGGATAATGATTTGTTGAATGTAATTTATAAGAATGGTGCAATCTGTGGGGCTAACTTCTTGAGCATGCGTGCAGGTATTTCTTCTGGACCTGGGGACTTGTTACTTTAAATAGAACGCAGTTTTTTAATTATTCCATCACGTTGAATTGTTATGTCAGCCATCGGCTCGTTTAAGTCAGGAATGTCTACATTGTGTATTGTGTCATCCTTGGTGTGTAAACTTTATGAGTAGTGGTTTAATATATTGGCTTTGTTGATGTTGTTGGTGACCACTTTGCCGTTTGCGTCCAATACAGACTCTACTGTCGCAGATTCGCCCTGGAGCTCTCACGCGTGAGACCAGAATGGCTTGGGGTTTTCATCTAGTAATTCACCGAGGATTTTTTTCTCGAAGTTTTACAGAGTAGTGCCCAATATTTTCATCGTTTTTGAATGTTGATCAACGTAAATTTCTCTCACCGCAAGTTTCGTTGTTTTTTTGCCCGACTTAATTGAATTTTTATATAGATTGTGCATTTGCCTTATCGCCTGAGCTCCCGCCTTAACCTCAAAAATTCATGAATTGAAACATTTGTGACTTCATGTGTATTTCAATTCATGAATTTTGGGGAGAAGACAGAGGGATGAGAGGGGGAGGAAGGGGTTGGTTTGGGGCGGGTAACCTCTTTACTTTGACTCGCTTCTCATTCGGTTGCAAATGGAACAAGAGACATATAAACAGTAAAAACTAGACTGAAAGAGCACAAAAGGGCCACTCGACTAGGGCATACAACTAAATCTGCGATATCTGAGCACGAACCCTTAAGATACGCGATCGACTTCGGAAAATCCAAAGTCATCGCTAAGGTGGAAAGATTTAATGCCCGACTCATCCGTGAGGACAAAGGGATAAAGAGAAATAAATATAATTTCAATAGAGATGGTGGCTTAAAAAATCAGTAGCTCATTGAACCCAGTCATCCGCAAAAATTCTCTACCTCCACCTTCCTCCTTATCCTAACTTCCTTCCCTCTTCCACCTCTTCCATTTGACTCAATTATGGTGGGAGCCTAAATATATAAAAACAAACAGCACTAGCAAGTTTTATTCCCATGAATAAGTGACCAACAGTGGGTCACGAAACGTCGGGCCAAAGCCGATATAACACGCGGCATATACCCGAATTTTTTTTATTTTATCAAACAAGGTAGTTTGAAGTACTGTCATCTGACCTTAACAACGTATATTCGTGGTGCCAGGAGTGGGGGTTGGAATTAAATATTAGTAAATGCACCACAGTTCACTTTCTGCGAAAGTCATCACACAAATGCCATACCTATACTGTGGGTGGAATAAACATAAAATCTTCAGATATAGTGAAATATCTTGGAATTACCTTAACCTCTGATATATCGTGGGGGTTACACATAGACAAAAAATATGTGGCACAGCATTAACCCATTGAGTGCGGGATGACGTGATATCACGTCACGGTTTTCTTTACACTGGTGCTGATGACGTGATATCACGTCAAGGGGACGTTGAGTTTTCCAGCCTCTACTAGGGAACTTTCACAAAGCCCCCTAATGAAAGCTGGAACACTCACGATACCCATGACGTGATTTCACGTCCTCAGCACCAGCGTAAAGAAAACCACGACGTGATTTAACGTCATGCCGCACTCAAAGGGTTAAAGAAACTAGGTTTTGTCAATCGTATCATACGAAGGTCCTCGGATGAAAAAGTAAAAGAGAGATGCTACTTCGCTCTGATTAGGCCACACGTCGAATACGTCGCAAGCATTTGGGACCCTGGTCTTAAAGATTTTACCAAAAAAATAATAAAATACAAAGGAAAGCAGCGTGCTTCGTTAAAAACTGCTACGAGCGTACATATAGTGTCTAACAACTTTTAGAGAGATTGAGGTGGGAGGCCCTAGAGCCTCGGAGGCTACACGCTAGGCTTAGGTTGCTTGAGAAATTCAGAGCTGATGTTTTCAGAACGACATAGAGAATATTATCATTATGCCTCACTACATCTCTAGGTCTGACAGATGCGATAAAATAAGAGAGATACTTTGGCGAGCAGATAGGTACAAAAACTCGTTCTTTCCGCGCAAAATAAGCGACCACAATAAAAACTGAGCTCAAATAATACACTCCCATAATACATGTCACCATTTCACCTCCCAAAAACTTACATCTTTACACGCTGATGACCTAACTCCCCCTGCCACACGCCCGTGCGGCGGCTCGCAAGGTTTTATGTAGATGTAGATGTAACATTTTTCCGCAGACATTGTTGAAGCGCGCCGACACCATGGTCGGAAGTCATGCAATTGAGGAAGTATCAGTGTTTTTCTCTTCTGAAGATGCAGTTTCCAAAAGTTTGTGATTTTTATTATTATTTCATCATTTGATCCATGTATCTTATAATAGATGATATAATTAATCTCCACAATCAACTAATGGTATATTTTCTGTGGCATTATTCCCCTCGACCGCCGCATAATTAATCCGACCGTCCAAAAACTCTTGCCATTGAAAACCGAAAACAGCATATCCTAAAGAGACGGTGAAATGGGAAAAATACGCCAAATCATGTCAAATTTTTCGTTAAGCAATCGGTGATTGAATCAAAATGTGTAATATTTCCTCCAAAGTTCGTATATTAGGCTGACGACAAGGAAGACACCACATATAATGATATGAGAGGGATTTTCTTATTATATAGGCAGTGTCCTTCGCTCTTTTTACCTCTTAGCGATGAACGGAGGACGACTTGAAGCGCAGTCGAGCTGACTACCGTGGATACTACGTAGATGATAGAAACAAATGCCTATCTTAAGCGCATATAGTTGCTCCACTCTACTGACGGCAGATTTAAAAAAAATCAAATTCTTATTCTCTTTATTTTAATACAAACTTACATTTTCACGTCCAATGTTAGCTTAATATACGTTTTTTAAACTGGGTGTAAACATCGCCAAATCTAGGAGCGCAGACTTTAAAGCATTTACCCTGGGAACTACGAAATAATAGTGACTTTTGGATACCCTATCGTACTAACGTATTCTTTAAAGAATAGTTTCACCAATAACGGCAGTAACTCGTTTAATCATGGTTTCAAAGGCTGCAATAGTTATGGGAAACAAAAAGAAATATTTATTCGCAATTTATTTAAAAAGGTTTGAAAACACTGATTTCTAAAAATACGAAAGGCCGATTTTTTTTCGCGCCAATAACTTCGTATGAATGAGTTTCTACAGTCTAGTAAATAAATGACTGAAATTTAAAGACGAAACGGGCACTTGATTCGTAAGTTTGATAATAATAACACAAATAATAACTTTTGCATTCTTTCTCGCGTCTCTTTCATGACAATAGAAAGAGAAGTTTAAGGCACCAGCAGTGCAGTCACCCTTCCTTCCCCAATCCCATTTCCCTTTTGACTCTTTTTCTTTTCCTGAACAGTGTCCGAACATCCCCCCACCCCCCCCATTATGGCTCTTGGGGGAGGACACGCGTGAATGCACCTAGACACTAACTTTGATGAGAGGGATGTCTCCTTGGTGAGCACGGAGGAAACAGAAGATCGCCGTGGGGACTGAAGTGAGCGCTGCGACGTCGGAGCCCAGTCGGGCCAGCACGTCCTCATCATCGTTGATTTTCTTCGATCCAGACTTCTCTTTTTCGAGGAGTTCAATGGCCCAGAGCAAGCGACTTGTGAAGGGCTGCGTCTCCTCACAGCTCCGCAAAAACCTGCTCAATAGAAACAGAAATTCTCACCATTGGTCATAATCAGCGATTGGCATATTTGCTAAGTACCAGCGAAGTGTGTGGCATGTGTGCCACAAGAAGAAAAAGTTCATACTCATCACGGCTGCCATCCTCAAACATCTGCATCTTGGTAATCAGCTCCTTTAAGAAAGCACTTGCGTCCACTGGTTGCGCCGGGTTCAGCAACAGACACTGCTCAATAGCGAGGCACTGTAAAGAGGATATCCTTGGAAAAAATTATTAGAATTAAAAAGACAAATGGAGAATGGTCTTTGTTCAAATGTTTCATAGGAGGATTTTTTCTGAGGGAGGCGCTCAGGGAAGCCTCTCCGGCCTTCAGACGCCCCATAACCTTTCTGCCTTTCTAAAAACCACCAAAACTCAACCCAAATCGATCAAAGCTGCCAAATATCTTTCTACCCCGTGCAATCGCCCGCGATATAAAACTTTCCGTATCCTTATCACAGAGCTTCTGCGGGACAAATTCCTTTCATTTCCCCTCCCATCTGTGTCCTCACCTTCCTGCATCACCAAAAATGCCGTTTATATCCTCCTTTTCCAGTTATGCCCTAGTTTTTACGTGGGTCTATCAACCACTCTCTCAGGATCCGTATTCGCCACTCACCCATCCTCCCATAATTCCACTTTCAACAACACTTTTAAGTAATGACAATATTTTCGATAGTTAGAATGATTTGCTTAAATAGAAAATTTATAAGTAATACATTCCTTTCTGTAATTTTTTAATTGTTTTATTTCCTTTCAGTGTCAGGATATAATCAATACCAACTCGAAAATAGAAGTGAAAAGGTATGAAGAGAAGTTTGTTTTTAAAATCACTCGCACGCTCAATACAAGAAATTAAAAAGATCTTTGGGACTAAATATAAAAACTATAGCGGTGGTAGTCGCATTAGAATATTTTCTGGGTAATACAAGAAATATTCAGACGAATAAATGTTGATTTTCTTAGGTTTATTAAGACGACAGGATATTCAAGTTGATCAATTTTAATAATACTTAATCAGAAACAAGATGGAGAACGTCCTTCTTAAAGGAAGACATCAATCAACAACTTAACCAATACGTTAAAAAAATAAACACAACGGAATAACAAAAATAAATAAACAAAATACAAACGATTACATTGCACTTAAAGTAAGAGAAATTGCTCTGTACAACAATAAATAATACAAGTTCTTTGTTAACTTTGTGGTATTCCATTTTATCTTTCAGATAATATTCAGACGGCTTATAGATCCGTAACTTAAGAAGATAAAAGGGAAATCATTCATCGAAACGTCAGCGTTGGAGAAGATGGAGCATCTTACCCGGAAGGAAACCCGAGAACAATTCACAGCAGTCATTCGCCGGGAGAAAGTGAAACCCTACATAAGTGCTATTACTGCTGCGGCCTCGCGTGCACCGAGATAGCCCCAGGAAAACTGGGATTTTCTTCACCAACAATAAGATATGAGAGGTCCCGTCTTCGAATGCTACCTTTGCGAATTAATGAAAACTTTTTTCAACACAGTTGAGCAGACATAGGCGACAAAGTTTCGATGTAGTGACTGGTCTCAAGCTGACGGAAAAAGGGCGTAAAAAACGGAGTAGCAGTCAGCCGATCACAAGTCAATCGGTCGGTTATGGGGCGGAGCCGCCGCCTGCTATGTGGGAAACGCTTTAACTGCAAAAACAAGGCACCCCCGTCTTAAATTTTAAATATTCCTTTTGTATTCCGTGAGTCGACTATGCTGGTTAGTAAAGAAATGATTTTTGTCAGTAATTATCTTTTACAAATATTTTCATTTATCGTAGTTTCTCTCATATAAGAGAGCAATGCATTGAAAGAGAATCCAATAAAAAGCTTGCATTCATTTATGACTAACCGCACCTTTTAGTATCTCGTTATTTTTCTCTTCTGCCTTTTCTTTCTTGTTTCAAATCGTTGGGGAGTTCTTACTATTTATCTTATCCATGTTATCAGGCGAATTCAACTAGTCCCTGGTGGGCAGGCAACCATCAAAACATTCACTCATGAAAACCCCCCCCTCCCGAAATCAAAGTCTGGCAATGAACGTTTCCGAGATAGGTGAAGGTAATTATCACTTGCTCTAATTTCTCTTCTCTCAGGGTGACTTCTACTTTCGGTTTCTTTCTTCCTCATACTAGGATTTAGGTCTTCGTCTTTTTGATTTCCATGTTGTATTCTTGGTGAACTTCGTCCATTACGCTTAGTAACCTTTGAAGATCATCGCGATTTCCAGCTATGATTGCGATATCATCTGATGAGCGGAGCATGTTTATTTCCTCTCCATTAATCTTAATTCCGCTCAGTCCAACTTCTCGTGCTTTTTCTATGGCCTCCTCCAAACACATGATCAGTGCTGGTGAAAGGTTGCATCCTTGTCTTACTCCTTTGGTAATTTTAGCTTCTATCTGACTTCCGTCTCTCATTCGCATTGTGACGACATGCTTCCTGTATATTGGGTAGATTCTTGTTCTGTCGTCGCAATCCATTCCGAGGATTTCCAGTAGCCTGAACATTCTTGTTCCACTCAACGTAGTCGAAGGCTTTCTCCAGGTTCACGAATGCGGCATACAGTGGCTTGTTTACATGTATTGTTTTCTCTACCGTCACTCTCGGGCGGAGTTTGGCAACCCTGGCACCCCTGTTCTTACTAAATCCAAATCGGTTATCCGAGAGGTTGTCTTCAATTTTTCTTTCGATTCTTAAACTTATTTTTCGTGTATTTTTGATGCATGTGACACTAGACTCAAGGTTCGATGCTCCTCACATCTCTCAGTCCTTGTCTTCTTCGGTATCGCAATCATTACGCTCCTATGGAAGTCCTCTGGAAGAGTTCCGCTTTGATGGCTATTTCTGGATATCTCGTAGAGGTTATTTTTGGATTTACTTCAGAGCGCTTTGATAATTTCCCCACTAATGTTATCCAATTCAGGTGCTTTGTTTGTCTTGAGGTCTTCTACTACTCTCTCGAATTCACTCCTCAGTATGAGTGGGCCCCGGTCTTCCTCGTCAACCTCGCTCTCGTCCTCCACCAGGTTTTCTTCCAGTGGCGTCGGCCCTTGGTAAAATTCTTTGATATATTTCTTCAATCTATTCCCAATGCTTTCATCCTATATCAATATTTTCCCGTTCGCATCCCTGACGTTGTTGCTTCTCGTTTTCCTCTTTCCGAAGTGTTTCTTCACTAGCTTGTATGCTGTTTCGGTGTTTCCCCTCTCCATGTTTTCGTTGACTTCTTCGCAGTAGTTTTCGCTCCAATCCTCCAGTCTTTTTGCATTTTCGATTGACTTGGTTCCTAAGTATCTTGTAGAGGGCTGCCTCGCCTTCGTTTCTGGGGTTCTCATATTTTCTTCTTTCTTTTTTTAGTTCCCTAATCTCCGTCGCTATCCAGGGCTTCTTCGTGATGGCCGTCTCACTCACCAGTTGCCCCTTTGCTACTTCTGCGATTGTCCTCATCAGGTCATCCCATTTTTGTTCGATGCCAACTTCATCCTCATTTTCTAGTTTCATGTCGACGGCTCCGGCGAATCTTTCGCTGCTTGACTCTGAAGTTAGAGTGATAGGGTCAAAATTATCCTTACTCTTTATGTAGAATTTTTTTGGCAAACCCTCCCCCCACTTTTGTTCTGTTCGGACTGTTTACCCTCCGGACTTAGCCGAAGGACTTGGCCGAGGCGCGCTCCGATACTGTCTCGCTAACTATATCTGTGAGCCAACAATATCAAGACGTCGATATCGAGTCATCCATCGATATGCTGACTCAGCGTTTCCTGCCAGCAATTCCTGTCGCCACGTTCCCTCACGTCATCCCTCATTTAAATAGCAGTTGGCTTCGGAAGACAACGAGGACGAGCTATCGCATAAAATCATGGCACAAAGGCAAAATCCTGAATTCCGCAATTAGAGACGAAAAAACAGTTCCCTCAGCTCCAATTGAAATATTACACAGCATGTGTGTACTCATTCCACTACCTTCCTCCCCTCCAAGACTACCAATCGCCTTCATTCCATTCACCCCCTCGAAAAATTCCACTCTTTGTCCTTGCCGGAACCTCCCCTCCGAGGCTACCAATCGGCTCTACTCCCTACCTCACCCATTCCACTTTCCAATTTGCCAAAAAACCTCCCCTCCTACGGCGCACCTGACTCCTCGCTCTCCTTGGCTGGCGATCGCCGTGGTGTGAACACTGTGCCCATACGGCACTTCGTCAAAATTGGCGATTGATTGTTGAGTTTTAAAAACGTCAGAACACAGGTTGGTTGACCCTTGCAATATTTTGGTAGTAATTCTTAAGCTGGTGAAATACATTTATTTCATTTGTGGTTTATTCAAATTACTTGTTTGTTTCCCGAGTACCTCCTGTTTCTCACTCGTACTTTTGGAGAGAATTTTTTTAAAGGGCATTTACGGAAAGAGACCTCTACCCTCTCTCCCGTAGGTGCTTCATTAAATGATAAAGTTCTAAGCTTTCATTTTACATGAATGACCTGGAACTCAATGATTCTGACGCGAATCACCTTCGCGCAGCCATGAACAACGTACTAGAATACAATGAGACTAATGGGATATAGTTCGGATTGGACTAGTGTGCCTTGTGCCAAGACTGGACAAGATTAACATACTTGTAGCGACCTTAATGTTGTAACACTGGGCGGAGTTAGTAACCAAAAAGCAGTAAATGCTAAATTTCATATTAGTACTTACAGAAGGGTAACCACATATAGAAATGTTCACTTGGACGACAACGCGGATTTCGAAAGTTTAAAAGATGGACTATCGACCTCATACAAAAAATGTAATGATGTTGGCCAAAACCATACAACTGACTATTCATGGTATACTTTTCGTAGCATCACAAGAATAGACATAAACAACGCAATAGCAAGTAACCCGGAAAAAATAATAGGGATAATAATAATAAGAATAATAAAAATAATAGGTGGTATTATGCGGACGTTCGGTAATCTCTCAAGAGATAGCAATTCTTGAACGTCAAAATAACTCAAAGAAGAAAAATGCTGGATTAAAGATTTCTCAGACAACCACGCCCATATGGCGTTAGTTCAGAAGTAGCCAAAGTGACATTGGGTGTACCTCAAGGAAGAGTCCTTGGTCCTTTATTATTCCTTTAAATAGTATACTGTATGGTAGCATGTTCATCTACGTAGCACTCTCCCAGTTTCTGATCTGACCGCGCATTGTTGTCCTAACTGCTTTTGGCCTGCGTCCAGCAACCGGGGATGGTTTGCGGTTCTGATTTCAGCTGGGATGAGTGCTGCTGCTGTGAACTCCGTGTCACATACCCCATTGGTGGCTTGCACGGAATTTCGTAGATGTACATGTGGAATATTATACATTGATCACTTTCCTACAAATTCAACGGATTCAGGTTTCCTTCAAAACCTTCTTGTCGAATGCGAGCCCCCTAATGTCATGTCCAAGCTCCAGCCTCTTGATATTGGGATCATAAGAGCGATGAAGCATCAAGGTGTTCTTGCAAGTAAGCGTCATTATTTTTTCTGTTATTTGAGCCCTTTTAAGGTTTGATTTCCAATATTAAGGTTGTTATAAGGTGCATTTTGTCCTCAGCACTGTAGATCAGGTGGTTTAATTGGTTGACTTTGTATTTTCTATGTCTCTTACCCGTTCTAGATTATTTAATCTCTGGTGTGCAATTTTCTCTTTTCCACTTTATTACTTATAATGTGTGATTCTTTGCTAAGTGGTGACTTTAACTCTATACGCATGGTGTGACCTCGTGGGTGTCTCTCTCGTCAATCTCCTTGCATCAGTTCGTGTGCCTCGTTGAAATTTTGTGTTCATGGCTAGTAACTCTGTTAATCCCTACGCGAGAGAATATCAAACCACGGCTTCCAACCGACGTGACCGTCAAAACCCTCGCGATTGTATGATTAGTCAAAGGGGGTTCAGGCGAGAGGCCGAGAAATGAACTTTAGTCCAACTTAACGAGCAACCAACTGTCTCGGCGACGTTCCATCAGCTGATCCCCTTTGCTTGCTGGCAGTGTTGCCAACTTAATGCAGGTACACAGCGCCTCATATATACTGATGGAACAGCGATAACGTTGATTCTCCCTCATTGACAGTTGTCGAGTCAAACGCAGGCTCAACTGCCTCTTACGAGCATAGCGATTCCGTTGTCGAAATGGAGAACCCACACGGTTTGCGTGTAATTCGCCAGTTGGTTGACGAGTTTCCTGCCTCTTTAGGCCCTTCCTCTCTAGAATGGTTTGACTTCATTTGTAAAACGTCCAAGCTACTAGAGCTGTCTTTGACATCTCAGTCCCACTTATTCACTCTTTTGCTGCGCAAATTACCCGATAATGTAATTCTTTCTGGCTGGGTGTAATTCGTGGGAATGCTTCCTGGGAGCACACTATCTGCAAAATTTGGGACACGTTCGTCTCAAAACGTGAGCTTGACCGTTTGATTTCTCTGAAAGTCAAGAGATTTCAGCGTCTTAACGAAAACCCACGCGATTTCTTTCATTCTCTAGTGGTTGCCAATAAGGCATTGGGTCACAAATGTAACGAGGTCGAGCTCATGGAATTAATTCTCGAGGGCCTGAATTCAGAAACGCAGTTGGTTCTTTTCTTCAGTCAAAAACCAACGAATCTAGCGGAGCTGGAAAAATTGTTGACTCAGGCCAGTAAAGCTCTAATGACACGAGCTGAGTTCTTAAAGTCTCTGCCGGAATCGAGTCTCACAGTTCAGCTTCCGCATTCACGCCAAACTCCACCCGTAATATGTTATTATTGTCAAAAACGTGGGCACGTTCAGAATGACTGTCGTAAAAGAATTCGTGATCAAAACATTCGAGATAGGCCTGCCCGTCCCGCGTTGACTTGTCTCTGCTAACGAATTTGTCGGTCTCGCAAAAATCCCCGTTCAAATTCAGGGTGTCCCAAGTGACTCATTACTTGACACTGGGTCCACAGTTTCCCTACTTGACCAAGGTTTCTCGGATAATCTCGTCCACAAACCCAGAAGAAGTCGGAAACAAGTCTGCGCGATACCACTACATACTATCGTCGGTGAGAAGATCGTTCTTCAGTCCCATGTCCATTTACGTATAAAAATTCAATCGTCTTCGAGGCAACATCATTTCTATTTGTTCTCTTCCCATTCCCTGTCTTTTGGGCCAGGATTTAATTACGAAAGCAGCGATTTCCATTCATTCTAATGGATTTTCTTTCGCATTTTCGCCGCATCGTTTGTTCCCATTTAGCGGAAATATCCGTGATAACGATCGCGATTCTGTCTATTCTGTTGATTTCGATCAATCCACCGCTAGTGAGGATGATTTTACTTCTAATTGCATGGCAAAATCTATGGCCGTGGGCGAAGTTAACTCTCCAAATAAGAATAAATCGCACTTAGTAGCCCGTGTTTCTCCCTCTTAGGAGTTTGAACGCGAAAAACAAGTGAAAAGCGTTTTATCGCGATTCCCCGATGTCATTTGTCACTCGCATGGAGTAACTCGTTGAAATATGAATTGAAGTCAGTGACGACCAACCGATTCGTTCCACTCCTTATTCTCTGTCGCCGCCCAAGTTGCAGGCAATGAAAAGACATTTAAAGAAACTGTTAGATGATAAGGTCATAGAACCTTCAAATTCTCAGTGGGCCAACCCAGCGTTCTTGATTCCGAAAAAAGACGGCTCCGATCGTCTTGTCATCGACTACCGCAGACTCATCAGAAGGTAAAATCCGATTGTTTCCCTACTCCCAACGTTGAAAACGCCTTCCAGTACTTGGGTAAAGCAAAATTTTTCACTATTATGGACTTGAATTTCGCTTTTTATCAAATTCCTCTCTCTCCCAAGGCGAAGCAATACACTGCGTTTGTTACTACCGTGTGACCTAATCAATATACGAGGCTACCGTTCGGTTTGACTACTTCCCTTCAAATTTTTTGCAGGTTAATGGATTTGGTCCTGAACGATCTAAAGTATTCTTGTGTTTTCCCACACATTGATGACCTGTGTGTTTATTCGAGGGATTTTAATCAGCATCTGCTGGATGTGGAAGCGGTTGTGTTGAAGTTGATAGCAGCAGGCCTGACCGTGCACCCGGAGAAGCTGAAGTTGGCCCAAACCTCGATTCCTTTCCTCGGCCATCGTATTTCAGAGAGCACACTCATGGTTGACCACGACCGCACCACTGCAATTAGAGTGTGTCCCACCCCAAGGTCTGTCAAGCAAGTCGCCAGGTTTCTCGGTATGTGTGGATTTTATGATAAATTTATTCCTAATTACGCTGAATTGTTTGCTCCGTTGACTCATTGGAAGCGTAAGGGTTCCGTATTTCACTGGCCTAGTGAGCTGCAGGAAGCATTCACCCAGTTGAAACAGTGTTTAATCAACCCACCAGTTCTCTCTCTCCTCGATGTCGATAAAGATTTTCACTTATATGTTGATGCCAGTCAAGTTGCTCTCGGAGCAGTCTTGAATCAGTCCTATAATGGTCAATTGAAGCCAGTTGCATATGCCATTAGACTTCTTAATGATCATGAGAAGCGTCTCCCCTCTTATGAACTAGAATCTATGAGTTGTTGCTGGGCTGTTGAAAAATTCCGATTGTATTACAGTTCAAACCCTTTCACTTGTATTCTGATAATAATGCATTGACGTGGCTATTCAAGCATCCTAAACAGTTAGGGAAAGTGGGACAAATGGTCTTGAAATTATCTGCTTTTCGCTTTGTCATTCACTATGTTAAAGGCAAACAAAATTGTGTTGCAGACTGTTTATCTCGCCCTACTGAATCAGATAATTCTTACCAGCAAAGTTATTTGTTTCTCAATCACGTCCCTCTTTCATTTGTTAATATTCGCGAGCACCAACTGGTCTCAAGACCATTATTGAGGATTTGCAGAGAGACCCACAGTCGCATCCTGGCTGGAAGTTGAATGATTACCTTCTGTGTCACATCACTGGCTGGGCCGAAAAGCCTAAAATTGTTGTTTCTCCTGCCGTACAGCCCATGTGATTTAAATATTTTAATGACCTTCCTACTGCTGGCCACTAGGTATTGCTAAAAATTGTGAAAAAATTGGACGGCAATTTTGGTGGAACAATTGGAGGAAGAAAGTTTCTGATATGGTGAAAAGGTGTCATTCTTGTCAATTGTCAAAGCCTTTGAATCGCCTTCCCCAGGGTAATATGTCTTCTATGCTCTCAAAATACCCTTGGGAAAGAATTTATGTAGACTTCATGGGCCCTCTGCCCCGTAGCAAAAATGGGAATGCCTATGCTCTCACTATCATTGATGGGTTCTCTAAATTTACTATTATTGAGCCTCTGCAGAGTGCGAGTGCCTCCTTAGTTGTAAATCTTTCATCAAGGAAGATATTTCCCAAGCTCAGTTATCCAAAATTTCTTGTCTGACAATGGTCCTGCTTTTAATGCAACCCTGTTTCATAATATGATATTTAAGCTTGGTATCACACGTTTTCACTTCTCCATATTATCCAAAGGCTAACCAAGCCGAAAGAGTGCACAGAAAGTTAAAATGTGTCCTGTCTTCTCTGTGTGCTGATGCTCACAATAATTGGGAGGAATTTCTTCCTGATTTGAGTTTCGCCTTTAACTCAGCTGTGAATTCTAGTATTGGTCATTCCCCGACCAAGGTGTTTCTGGGTTGTGAGCTGCCACACCCTCTGACTAACATACGAGAAATTCCTCCTGAATTGTTCAATGATGATATTGATTCAAAAGAAATGTCTTCCTTGTGGGCTAATGTCTTGAATAATCTGACAAATGTACACCAAAGACAATCGGTAACATTTAATAAGCTGCATAATGAGGTTGTGTTTTAACTAGGGGACCAGGTACTACTTCAGGCCCACAATGTCAGTTTAAAGTTTAAACAGAAAACTGCTGAACTTTTCCCAAAGTGGGAAGGGCCTTTTTCTATTGTTAAAATCTTAACTCCTGTTACTGTTGTTTTGAAGGTATCGCCTAAAAGGGAAAAATTGCTCATGTCTCTCATCTCAAGGCATACCATAGTTCAGAACCCACTGTATCTGACTAATCCCTTTCAAACACTATGTATTGACCCTCACTCTGCCAATTGATTGTTTGAATAATAATGTCAGTAATATTTTAATAATAAGTACTTTAATTAAATAATGATATACTTTAATAACAATAATAATACTTAGAATACACTATTTCTATGAATGCTACCAAGTAATCATACCATCATGCCAGACAGCTATACTTCTCTCATGATAACAGTTATCTTTTTCTAAATTTTTGTTTGCAATTTGAGAGCTTTTGTAGGTTGGAGAGTGCCATCACTCTCGAGTTTGCCATTTCTTTTAAATTTTTGCATGTCTATTTTCTGGGTTAATACCACGAACCCAAGTTGGCTCGTAATCTATTCTGTAGCCAGGCTACCAACCCAAGTTACATGGGTATCTGATTCTGGAGCCAAGGCTCCAACTCAACTATTGAGAGAAATCCAACTTTCTGAAAATATTACAGGGGTTCCAACCCGAGTAAGCTGATTTTCTTGGGAAAAGCTATATTTGCTTTTGGCTCTAAGGCCAGAATGCATGTTACTGCCCAGAATGGGTCTGAGTGCCATTGAGGGAGTTGTGATTCCTGGCACAGAAGGATTGGAAAAATCCTTGCTGTTTTGGCATGGAGTTTGCGACCTCATCGCCCGGTCGGGTCTCCCAATGCTTTGGGTACCTGTTCCCAATCAGCACCCTGCTTTCTTGCTGGTATTTGGGTGGTTAAAGGGTTTATATTTTGGGAAGCCACTAAGTTGCAATTGTTGGTTCCCGGGGTGCTAATGAGGATCAATGTTTGAATATTGTTGGGGGGCAAACCCAGTATGACTCGCCACCCCAAGCTACCCCTGTGGTACCCCAGGTACGCATCAATGGTTCTGGACGACTGAGTCCTTTTTTGATGTGGTACATTCTGTCTGTCAACAGATGACAAGCTTAACTGTTGAATGCTTTTCATATTTCAATGATTATTAAATGGTGTTATAAGGCTGTTCAATTGATTAACATTCAACCTATCAGCCATGGTCTATTTTCTCCTTTCCCTTGTTGGCTCATTGAATAAAAGCCATTAAATTCCTTCCCTTCTAGTTAATTTCCTCTCTTTCCTTTGGAACCTGAAACATGCAAAATTTACTTTCTTCTCTTTCAAACCCCAGTATGGCACTGGGCTAATAATTGATCAGAGCATTTTTGGCTAGTTGAATACTTTTATTATTTATTGAATTTAAGCATTTTTCTGCTCAATTACTATCTGGTGTCTGAGACGTATAGTGGGCATATGGTGATATTTTTCCTGATCAATATGTGTAAGGCTGTGGACAAAATAAATAGTTTATTTCCAAATGACTTGTTTGTAAGATGCTCTCCTCTATTTCTCTGCCTAATTTAGGCTCATTGTATTTGAGTCTCGTTATCTATATTACTGATTTTTCAAACTTTGTATGGGTGGCTGTAGCATTTTTTTTTTCTATGTCTTAAATTAGTGAACTGAAGCCATTGTTGTCTTTTGCTTTGGCCCAATTCTGTTAAGGGCATAAATTCATGAATGTTGATTTTCAATGAGTGTGGAAGAACCACTAATTTGGATGATGTTTGATTTCATGCTAATTTTCTTGTTCTAGTGGACATTATTTTTGTGACCTAAGAAAAATTATTGTTCGGTGGTATGGTGTGGGCCAAGAAAAGATCTCTCAAAAGAGCAATTCTCAAACATAAAAATATAAATAAAAAATAAATTTTAACATTAATAATAAAAATAAATAAATTAAATAATAATACAATTACAAATAAAAAATACGAATGAATAAAGAAAATAATCATAATCTGTTCAAAAAATAATTAAAAACTGAATAATTGAATAATTAAAAAAAATCCATTTATGGCCCACCCTCGCCTTCATTCCATAAATTATACTGCTTAGTTGTGATTTTTGTGACTAGTCAAATTTCCTGTTGTAGAAAGGGTTAAATAAACAGAAAGGAGAGCATCAAATGTCGTGTTTTCTTAATATTAATAACTCTAGAGTATAAGATAGTGATCATTTGTTTTAACAGTCAAATAATAATGTTATTAATCAAAAATCTTCGTCGGCCCCGGTGGCGGCGGGGTAAAGTCCTCGCCTGCTAACCCAAGGGTCGCGGGTTCGAGTCCCGCCTGGGTAGAATCTTATCTGCCCAGGACATGGGTGTCTGTCTCGTCCGTTGTTACTGTTGTTCACCCGACGTAAAATGGCCTAATATGCTGTATTCGGGGAAGTGAAAATAAATAAATAAATAAATAAATAAATAAATAATATGTTAATAATTAAATTTGCTGAGTTAATTATTTTCTTAAATAATGTACGGGTTCATGGTTTAGTTACAAATACTTCAATAATAATGGCTCATTGTCGTGTGTATCAAGTGAAATGAAGTGTTGGTGAAATTTCTCTAAAGTGGGGAGAAACTGTCACTGTGAAAATATCTCCCACATCTTCAAGTGTTTTTTTGGGAGAAAATAAAAAAAACAGTGGGTGGATGAGCCGATTTTCGGCACAAATTTGGCCATTATTTCGCCGTGGACATCGTAGCGAGCTGGACAACGCAAGATGTTCTAAGTGCGGTAGAGAGATTTCTAAGTGTGCACTGACGGCGATATTGCATTTTGTCGGCGATATTGCGTGACAAGAACAAGGTGCTGTACTTCCATAGTGAATTCGCCTTTTGCGGCCTCTTTACGCAAATTTGTGGCAATAGGGCCCCTCTACGCCGCCGTCTCAACCAATGGCTGGACGAACAGTTCCCTTCTTCCCCCTTCTCCACTAATCCAGAGCTACCTCCGATGTGTGTACCTTGTCAGCAGGCATCGCTCGTCAAGTTTCGGCAGCTAGCCTGCGGGCCTCATTGTCGTGTAATCATAATTGTAATTTAGTATATTAAATATAGTGTGAGTGTTGGAAATCAGTTCCGTTGTGGTCATTTTTGACTCTTCCCACTGTGTCAATTCGTCTTTCCACGTCGTTCGTCGCATCATTAACTCAGGAAGATGGTAGTTTGATGATAATGAGGGTCGGCCGAACGGAAGACAGAAAAGGACATGCACTCATCAGGCCATGCATTTTGTTGCGGCATGCGCCTACTTTGATTTCCACCATCATAGCTATTGTAAGCATTACAGTACGAAAACAAGTAAACAAATGCTGCTTCACAAGCTCTCGCTCGTCAGAGTAAACAAGAGAAGTGCCTCTTACCTGCAAAATTGCACCATTGATCCCTTCGGGATGAGTGTGCGTGATTACCGTGACTCTCTGCGCCATGCTTCCCAGAGTTTCTGTGCCTTGCCCTTGGTAGAAGAGAGCAACTGGCGCAATGCGCATGGCACCTCCATTGCCATAAGAGCCATTCCCATCAAATTGCTCTCTAGCCGGTCCGCAAGGGTCCTTACACTTGGTTTCCTGAAGCTTCTCAAACACATCAATGACGTGTACCGTAACATCTGTTAGGATCGTGGAAGAACTCTTTGACAAACCTATGGAAAAGACGGCAGTGCCATGACTCTCTATGATTAAGCCTCGCAGTAGGGCAGAGAGTAACCCATGTAGTGGGTCATACAATTAAGAGTTTGCCGTAACCATTGATAGCATTGAGACATTTTTCAAAGTAGAATTGCCTAATACACGAAATATAAAAGAAAACTAGCCTCGGGTACCACGGCAGGTAAGTAAGAGGTATATATATAATGAAATAAGTAGGTGTCCCTCGGGTGGAAACATTGGGAAGATGGAAATATGGTGTAAAGCACATCAGGAATATGGTGATTTTTGATGATTTTTAAGCTGAAATATCCAGAAAAGTACTAGGAATTAGGTCAAAAAACGTGATATAATATGAAATCTGGATTCTTTAGCTTTGAAATAAGGTATAAATTAGCACAGTAGGTCACCTGAGACGACTGTAATAGCAGTTGGCGGAATGGAGTGGAAACTACGTATCTACCAAATCTGCTAAACAATTCAATGAGGCACGGATGATAGAAATAGTCTATGGCCACGGGAATGACTTCTTTATGCATATTCACAACAGCGGCTGTCACGGAGCTGGATTTGAGCTAACAAATTGATTACTTAACGAGTTCATCATTTTCTAACATTTTCTTTTGACAGGAAAATTTATTTATAGATGTGGAGATTGGCCAACTGTTGTAAATTGCTCAACTGCATTCATTTATTATTAGCTGCTCTTCATTTATGACGGAAGAGTTTACTCGAGAGAGGTAGGTATTATGTTATTTTTACAATTTGGACTAAACCACGTGAAATTCATAATTGATGATTGAAGATATTACAATGGTTTAGGTTTTCCTTTTTATGCAAAAGTGTATGCTTAATGTCATTCTTCAAGATCAAAACTATGTCACAGTCATTATCCTGTAGGAGTGGGACGGTACGCGATCTCGAAATGGCCATTTTCGAAGCTGTTGTTGCCCCTTCTGTCACTTTTGAAGTCTCTTTCCTCCATTTCCAACTTTCCTTCACCCGCATTACGCCCTTTTCTGCAATTTTTTGATCCGCTCCTCCGCGTTTTCTATGCCTGTTCCGCCATTTCCCCACGTCTTCTAAGCCGCTTTCTCCCATTCTCCAACCATCTCCAGAGAGATTTTTCAGAGAAAATATGTCTTTACATGGCTCTAGGTCCTGCTTTTCCCCTTCTAATCACCAATCGTCTCGAGGGAGATTTTTTCTAGAAGATATACGTTTCTACATGCCTCCACGTACTATTTTACCCTTGAGATCGCCAACCGTCACGAGGGACATTTTTTTAAGAAAATATACGTTTCTACATGTCTCCACCTCCTATATTTACCCTTAAAATCACCAACCGTCTCGAGGGAGATTTTTTCTAGAGAATACCTATACTTTTCTACATGCCTCCACCTCCTATTTTTATCCTTCAAATCACCTGCCGTCTCCAGGTCCCACATGCGTCTATGTACTATTTTTACCCTTGAAATCACCAATGTCACGAGGGAGATTTTTTTCTAGAAAATATGTTTCCACATGCCTCCACCTACTATTTCTACCCTTTTTCCCACCTCACCTTACATTCATTTGTCAATTTTGCGCTCTGAATAATGTCAAAAATGCCTTTTTTACCTTTTTATTCACTCATTATCACGTCGCGTTCTGTCCCACCCCAGCACCCCTGTTTCACTCCACAGTCTCGTAAGCCTCTATACCTGGGGAGGGATTTCCAAATTTTCCCGCTAATTCGCCATTTTCCGCAGTATATGTGAGATGTTCAATTCACTCGGTTACTGCGCCATCTTTTGAAAATACCCAATGTGGCGGCCGACGAAAGTCACCTCGCATATTTATTTCTCTGTAAAAACTGTCTTTTCGTCCTTTTCTCACTTCCTTTTTCATCGAAAAACCGTAAGGGTAGAAAACAAGAGTTCACTTTTACTCCGTCATTAATATATTGTCCCAAAATCTGTTGCCCCAGTTGCCATTCGCACCTTTTTGTTATGCCACGCTTAGTATGAAATCATATGGATCACACCACAAAATAAGGAATGTTACGGTGACATTACAATGTTGCCTCGAACCACTAGCATTAGGTTATGCTTACCCTGGAACGGCACTCATCACAACCCACAAATATTCCCATTAAACTCATCTTTATGCACACCTTTTTGCTATGTCACCAACATCCAAGTTTCCTTTCTTAATTAGTGACTCCGCGATGCAGTTAGTCATTGCTGTATCATCGGTATGTCGAAGCAGGGGAGCTGGAGTCATAAAAAGGCAACATTAAAATGAAGGTAGACGCTCTATGCTGAATTAAAAGTACAAATTAAACAAGATAAAAATACCTTTGTGGGATGAGAATTCCAATTCGTCAAAAAATTTCTGGAGCGCTTCAGGAGTTGGTCTGGGTTTCTCTTCATAAGGAAATCCCAAGCAATCTCCCATGACAGATCCAAGAAGGCATCCTCTAAATTTACTGGTCAGGCTCAAATCATCAGTTAGAGCCATGGTCAGCAATACAACCAATTCACTGGCACTACACTATAACCACACTCTAAACAAATATAAGCGGCAATGTGTGAGAACCTTAGATAACTAATATAGTGAGTGACGACTGATATTTTCCCAATTTAATAGGCATGAGTAAACAGGAAATCGCAGCCTGGCCCTCAGAGTAAATATTTACTTCATGGAGTGCCAACATAACGTTATATTTCTTTGATTTGGGTGCTAACTGCTTACTACAGCGATAGATGGCGTTACTTGTCACTGCGAAATTCAAATCCGGGAGATTCACCGCTGTATGTTTTAAGTTCTATATTTTTTGACCGTTTTACACGTCCCTGATTATTTCCCATAACATGGAATAATGGTATAGCAAAAATTATTTTGAAAATAGCTTTATATACTGCATATTTCAGACAAAAATCCTTTTATCATTAAGAATTGGAAGAAATTACGTGGTAACTTTATCCCAAAGGAATAGCCTGAAATGCCTATAAATCCTAAACCCTCATGATTTCAATAATGAAGTTACGTAGGGTAAAGAAATTTAATTACTTTATTTATTAAAAATAAAATTTATTGCTTAAAAAGTAAATTAATCTTTTTTTAAATTTATTTTATTTTTGTTTATTTTCACTATCCCGAATACAGCACAATGTGCCAATTTACGTCGGGTGGATAACAGTAACAACGGACACGACACAAACACCCATGTCCTGGGCAGATAATATTCTACCCAGGTGGGACTCGAACCCGCGACCCTCGGGTTAGTAGGCGAGGACTTTACCCCGCCGCCACCGGGGCCGACATAATCGATAATCAATCACACAAAAAACACGAGGAACTAATATAATGCCGCCATGGCTGTAGCAATAAGCATTCAAAATTTTCCCCGGCATGGGTCAATCCTAGAATTCCACTGAAAAAATATTTGCAGCATTAATTTAAGAGAAATGGCTAATTCAATTGAGTGGAATGAAATAAAATAGCCAAAATAGGCTTGTGCCTGGTACACAGACAACAGAGAAACCCGGAGGAATTGGTAGAATTTTGAAATCAAAATTATTTTCTGCTGTAAAATTACCAACCACTGACCTGAGGACTGTACTAAATGAGACTGTGGAAACACAAAGATATGAAAAATAACACAATATTGCAGCGATATCGCTGGGATTTTAATATCTATTTTTTTTAATTTTAATATCTATTTATTTTAATATCTACATAGAGGAATCCCATTAAAAGTTAAATATGGAAATTGAAATACACATATGTACAACATATAGTAACACAATATTGATGCCAAGGAATCAGTATGCATACATACCAATGATGCCATTCCCTTCTGGGGTAGTCAGAGTCACTAAGTTTCACTCATAACTCCATATTTGTACACCTTACTCTGCTTCAATAATTTCCTCCATATTGACCTGTCCTTGCAAACCTCTTTTGCCTCCTTTACCCCCATACACTGCTTCATACACAACCTCCTGTTTTTAAGACTCCTAATATTCCTCCTCCTTTCCTCAATTTCCTCAATCACATTCAACCACAACTTTCTTGGCCTATCTCTACCTCTCACACCATTCATTCTACTCTCATATATCTGTTTCGTTATTCGACTCTCATCCATTCTCACAACATGGCCAAACCAATGAAGCACTCTCCTTTCATATGTGTCCATTACTGGAGCATCTAACCCACATTCATTTATCACCCACTCATTCCTGACCCTATCCATCCTACTTTTGCCACAAACACTCCTCAGATAACCTATACCCATGGCGTTTAATCTACTCTTATGTCTACCCTGACATACCCATGTTTCACTACCATACAACAAAGTGGGGAGAAGTACACTTTTGTACACAGCGATTTTTGCTTCCTTAGACAGGCGCTAATTCCTTGATATGCTCCACAAGCTACCTCCCGCTTTCCTTCCAGCATTCGCACGTCTCTCTATCTCCTCATCTATCTGTCCATCTTTCGCAAACATCTTACCTATGTTCACAAAATCATCCACTTGTTTAATTACTTTGCCATTCACCCTCATCATACAATTATTCTTCCCATTCTCCTCATCAAAAACTACTACTTTAAGTCTTGTACGCATTTACCTTTAATTCCATTCTTTCTGCTGATTCACAAAAATTATCTTGGAGCTTCTGTAATCCCTATTTGCTCTCTAAGATCAAAACAGCATCATCCGCATTTAGCAAAACTCGCACATTTACATTTCCAATCAAAACACCATCGTTTTCACTACATGCATCTCTAACACATTTATCCATAAATACATTTAAAACCCTTGGTGACATAACACATCCTTGCTTTACGCCCTGTTTTATTGCAAACCAATCACTCAGAACCCCGTTAACTCTCACACTTGCCTTACTGTTATCATACATCGCCATTATAACATTCAATAACTGCCCATTCACTCCATATTCCTTCAAAGCCCTCCACAATTTCTTTCTACTTACCCTGCCATATGCCTACTCTAAATAAACCTACGAACAACTGGTCTGGAACACTTTCTTTCGATGCCCAGTCATTTTTCTATCCTTGCTGAAGTGCGAAAAGCTAGCCACTACCCTCTCCCAGCTATAAACCCACACTGTACACCCCGTATTCTGTCGGAAGTAATATTCCTCACTCTTTCGATTAAAGTTTTCCTGAACACTTTTCCCGGAATGCTCAAGAAACCAATGGCCTGGTTATTACTTTATTCGGTCTTTCCTCCCTTACCTTTGTCCAATGGAATGATGATTGCATTTTTCCAATCCACTGGCGCAACAGAAGCCCGCAAGCATAAATTATACAGTTCACCCAGCTGACAAATGAGTAAATTACACCCACACTTCAACATCTCACTGGATATCTCATCTACAACTGCAGCCTTCCCATGTTTCGATTCTCTCAAGGCCGTTATGACTTCACATACCACTTCACAAGGTTCATCCTCAGCGCCTGTAACATCATTGTATAATTCTTCAAAATACAGCACTGTGAGGTTCCATACTCCAGCAGTTCCAGGTTTTTGCTTTCATCCCACATGATCTCTCCACTTTTGTTCCCTACCACGTTCATTCCCCTGCCTTCACCAATCTTAGCCCTTTTTACCCACTTCCAAAACAGCTTTTTATTACCTTCAAAATCGCTCTGCATCTTGCTAGCTTCATCTGCACGCATCCTTTCCTTGCTATCTTTCACTACGATTTTGCATTCATTCTGTTTCTTTCTGCAAATCTCACATGCCTTAGTATGCTCTTCCTCAGATTTGGCAGCAATCATATTCTGTATGCCTCTTTCTTTTCCCTGACAATATCCCTGGAAATTTTCTCCTCTTCATTCCACCAAGCATCACCTTTCATTCTTCCTACCACTCCTTTCCCACATACAGTTTCAGCACATCCTACAATCACTCCTTTTAAACACTCCCACGCATCATTCACATTCTCATTTCTGATATCTTCATTCCATTCTCTCTGCTTCAAGGATAGAGCATCCTCAAGCATGCATCCATACTGCAATCTTACCTCACTGTCTACCAACCTCTCCACTTTTACTCTCAAATGCTTATGCGCAACATTCTTCCTTGGCACCCACTTCCTGCCCAGATTCACTCTGTAGAGTACCAAATAGTGGTCTGTTCTACATTCAGCACCCCTCATCACTCTCATGTCCCACACTAACTCCCTCAATCTCTCATCATACTCAACGAAATCAATCATGCTTTTACAATCGCCCCTTCGCCAAGTATACATGTGTATTGTTTTATGCTTAAACCATGTATTTGACACAAACAATCCTTTTTCCAAGCACACACTCACCTAGTTTTCACCATTATCATTCACTCAAGGGTCACCTAATGGCCCAACCACTCTCTCAGATGCATTCCGTCTCACACCAACCCATCCATTCATATCACCTGATACAATTAACACATTCAATGCGGGACATATATTGATAGAGATCAACAGAATCGGATGAAATTTATCTATAGTTTTTCCAATCAAGGACGTTCCAAAGGCTCAACACGAGCAATCTACAAACGATGCACACAATACGGTTGCTAGAACCCAACTGACGGTCAACCGCACGGTCGGAAGCGAGCTGGAAGGGTATTAGTCTCGTACGAGGGCGAGGAAAAGAATACACGGCTGAGAAATCGACTACGTCAATTGACGTGCTCCGTAGATTGGGATAGACAGGACCACGTCTATTGACGTGCTCCGCGCTGAATGTGTTAATCTCTTACCAGGGTCGCATTTATTCAAAACCTCTCTCATTTTTTCTCAAAACTCATCTTTCACGCTGTCACTCTCTCCATCCACTGGTGCATAGCACGCCACAATCACAACTCTCCTAATACCTACTTTCATGCGAACCCAGAGCAATCTAGGGGATACTAACTCGTGCTTCCTTACCAATAGCTTAGCTCTCTCATTAAAAATGAGTCCTACACCTTGACTGCCGTATACATTATCTTCAACTCCTGACCACAATGCCAGACTACCGCCTCACGCTTAGTTTCTCATACACACAAAACATCCATTCGTCTCACTTTCATGTCATTCAACAACTCATGCTCCTTTCCATATCCTCCTCTCACATTCCAAGTACTGATAGTCCAGTTCGTATTGCTAAGTCCATATCTTGATGGGCCAACCTTATTCAGCTTCCGCCGCCCATCATGCTTTGGCTGTCCAAGACTACTTCGTGACTCTTAGGATAAATTGTAATACAGTATACAAGGTTGGCACATTTTTGCCAGTATGCCACAAGAGAAACCAAAGCATAGTAATACCCTAGGCCTGATTTCCTTATTCTACTCAAGCTAGGATCTCTTCTGAAAGGACTACCTTAAGAGCCAGAATACCGTTGCCCCTATTGAAGCACTTTTAATAAATTTTATGACTCAGAAGACAGTTAATCGAAATATCATTATGAAAGAATCACCATTGCCACCACTATATATTCCAATAAGCTGAAGTAGATGAGGTTTTTTAATGTAAACAACCTATATATTCAGACAAATTTTTGAACCCTAATGAAAATTTGAAACATCTCACCTAAAGCAACCAAAGAAAAACTATACCACCATAAATTCATGAGCTATGGCTAAAACCAGTAATCAGCAAAGTGAATAACTTGAATAGTCATGTATCTGGGAAACAGATAATTGAAAATTATTTTTTGTAATTAGCTTGCAAAATCATCATGACTAACATTGACAAGGAAATATGACATACATCTACACTGATCTTCAGAGCAATAATTATTATATCAAAAGAAATAAGACATGCGCAAATATACATACACATGCAGATGGGTCATGCTTAGGGGTCATATTCCTGTTTGCAACCAGCTCACTGAGGAGCAGACATTGTGGGCTACCTTTGGTCTGATTCCTACTCATAGAGATTCCAGGTTGTGCTGTCTACATAAGGAATAACTATTAGCTCCAGCCAGTTCAGCTCATGGGGTCATAGGAAGTCACAAGCCCTTCTACCACGTCAAGGTAGTAGCCCTGGAAAGGAAAAATAGGGAAATGACAGTCACAGGAAGAAGAAGGGTATCATAAAGGACATGAAGGTGGAAGGTAAGAGAGAAGCCAGGCACCAGCATTAGCCTGCTCTTAATGAATAATGCCAAGGAGGCCCACAGTTTTACATCCCTTCCGAAAGACGTGCTCTTATTATGAAGGATCAAAGCATTCTAGGATGTGTACATGAATTCCTCAGTCTGTTAAACAAAATGCTTAATTGCAATTTGTGCAATGAAGCAACTTTTCCTTTCACATCTCTCCCATGCTCAGCACAAGTAAGGAAATCAAAATTAATCACTTGGCAGGCAATGGGTGTGCATAAGGAGGTCACCTGAGACTGGTGAGCAACAGTCTTCAAATGTAATTTCACAGCGCGCATACCAGCATGCACAGCAGTAAGAAGGCTGTCACTGGGGGGAAAATCAATGCCCATGTCACCTGTGAATGTCTCTAAATAAATGTCACTTGATGAATCTAGGCAAGTGATTAAATTACATGCACAACAAACACAGTCAAGTTGGCTATAATAGTAGCAGCAATGGCTGACCCCAAGTGAGGCACAATGTTCCACCGAGATTTCCTAATTTTAATGTCATGCAATTCTCCAGTGGCTGCTTCAGATGCAGTCACAGATCTCTCGTTGAAAAAATTTCTGAGGTCATTCTGGTATGTGGTGCTCATAGTTCGACAGAATTCCGCGGCATTGCTACCGAGCCACTTCAAATATGCAGGGAAGCATCAGGTGCATCCGGTGCAGATGACATGATGACACGTCCGGAAAATGAAAAAACGAAAAGAGCAGCTGAAATGGCTGGAATCAAAGTGCGTGCAAGAGTGCGTGCATCACGAGCAGTAGAACGGAACGCAGTCTCTGTTAGTTATTGTGACAGCATAATTTTATTGCAAAAATCATGATCCCGAATTTTATTTTTTCTTATATAGTTTGCTGTAAATAAAAAGTGTTCAGAGGCACATTCTCAGTCAACTGGAAACGTTTTATTGACCCATTATGAATGCATTTGTCTTGTAGTTTTAATTTAGTAGGGGAAAGTGGGGTAAAACCAGGTACCATAACTTTAAACCTATACAGTTTCACTTTGATTCAATGATAATGCCAAAAAAGACAATTATATGCTACACAAATTATTTCTTTAACCAAAAATATGCTTGTTTGGGTTAAAAATATTCTTTTATCTGAGATTAGGAAATTTATTTGAAAAAGGTGCAAATACCAGGTTTTACCCCACCCATGGGGTAAAACCGGGTACCTTTAAAATAAGAGCAAAAATTGAAGTTTTCAAATTGTTAATTTACTATTAATAAAAAACACTTTTAGCTTATGAACAAAAGTCACATATGAAAGTATCATCTTCTTCGATATTGGAACAAGCTTCGTGAGCCCACAGTCGATACTGAGAGAACTGGATCCACCCCTCTTTTGCCCGTGATTGTAGTGATAGTACAGTTCACTGCAAAAATTGCAGGCTTCGTGGTCTTCCTCATCTGATGACGGCTCTTCCAAAACTATCTTCTCCTTTTTATTTTGTTCTGTTTTACTTTGTTTAATCTTTTTTCTCCTTTCTTCTGGTTGAAACCCTTTCTTTCTTTCTTTATTAGAATTAAACAATTTTCCTTTAGGGGCATACTTTTCATGTCTCTCCTGTTCTTCCATTTCCAGTGCCATCTTATATGAATGTGAATGAAGTGAGAATAGTGGTTTTCCCTTTATTTCGATTATTCTTCTTTTTGACCCTGTGTTCTTCTTGAGGAGGACTTATCAGCATTATGGGGGAAATGGAGAATGTGGAACCACATGAGGATGTTGATGGTTGAGGTTCTAAATCCTTAGCTGCCTGAAGAGGTTCGACTCTTTTTTCTGATACAGTTGTGAGGGAGCAAACAAGTGATCTGGAAATACATCGCGATTAAACGGGTATATTTCCATTTTTACAAAACCTGCGATAACAGTTGACATGACCGCAGCTCTTGTGAACACAGCACTAAAAAGTTTTACTATTTGGTAAATGGTCACAGCATGACCAGGATGTGCAACTAGCCATTTTCTAAACTCTTGTTCATAGTAAGCACTGAGTAATGGCACATAAATGAAACATCTAAAGGCTGTAGGCGGTGAGTAGTATGAGGAGGAAAGCACAAGAGGGTAACACTATTTTCACGAGCAATATCAATGAGTTCCATGCTCTTGGTGTGGGATCTATGCCCATCCAAGATGAGAAGGACAGGTCTCTGCGGTGAAGGATTAGCATATTCAATGAAGCGTCTGAACCAGTGAAGAAAGGATTCAGCGTTGATCTATCCACTTTCATGTTAGTAGGCAAATGATCCAGGAGGAGAGTCATCTATCAATATAGGATTTTCACGTTTCCTAGGAAAGACAAACATGGGTGGCATGAAATTCCCAGCTGCGTTCATACAGATTTCAGAAGTAGCGAGAACTCCCCTTTCAGCTGAGGACAAACAGCCCACTTGTTCTTTCCCTCGAACCTTAGACGGCTTATTAGGCACTGTAAAAATCCCAGTCTCATCACCGTTATATATGTTGTTTGGGGAAATATTATGCTTTTCAAATATGAAATGCGACAGATCAAAGAATTTGCTGACAGCTGCGCGATTAAATCCCTTCGCTCGAGCAATAATGTTTTTTCTGGATCCCTTAATGATATGTTGCGATGCCTTTTTAGAAATCCATAGAGCCAGTCCTTCCCAGCCATCTTTGTTGTCTTGTTAAAACTATTCGGGATGTTATTACGTTCAGCCAGCTCAAATGCAAGCCTCCTCATGTCATGCAAGTTAAGCCCAAAAAGTCTTTCTTCTAGAAACAAAATATGGTTAACAATTCAGTTTCTTGAGCTACTGTGAAAACTGTCTTGAACCTCCTAAGAGATTTTTCTCCAGCCAATTCTGCAGAAATACCTCCTTTACGAGTCTTCTTAACTATGTCTTCTACGGTAGACTGTGGAACACTGAAGGTTTTTGTACCCCTTCCTCCAGTTCAACACTTTTTGAAGGGCTCTAACCATGCTTTCTTCAGACCAGCTCTGCCTGTTTGTCTTCCTCAGGTATTTTCGTGGCATTACTTAAAAAAGAAGGTTAAGTAAGAATGAAAAAATAAGCACCCTTTTCATTAGAATGTAAAAGGAAGGGTCTAGGTAGGTTACAAGGTTTTCTTCAATGTATTATTAGAATAGTATTTTTCATATCTTTGTAAAACAACACACATGCGTGCGCACGTACAAGTAGGTAATTTATGTTTAAATATAAGGATTATTTTCCATTGCAAAAATGTGACTGTACCTACTCACTCATTCAGTTTTACAAAAGTGGGGCAAACCGGGGAGTGCCCGGTTTTACCCCAAGCCTGGGTACCCGATTTTACCCCTCCATGACAAGTTGTAAACAATATGGCATCTCAGCTGTATGCGTGCTAAGTAAAAATCTACAAACATGTTAAAATATGTGTCTAAAGATACATGAATCAGGAAAACACTTACCGGTAATAATGCACCATATGTGTGCAAGCACTACAGCTAAGAAACCCCGTACAAAATCGGAAATAATTGCAAGAAAATACGAAAAGATTTACCACAACACAACGAATGAACACTGGTGTCTATGAGTGAGCTGCCTCATCTGTCCTTGAAACCTTGTAGTAGTTCAAGTGATCTCCGCCAGTTAGAAGTATTTACTAGGGAGATATAGGGGTACCCGGTTTTACCCCACTTTCCCCTACTGTGAATTGCTGAATATGGGACTCATTGGCGGTTTGAGCATGATCAGAAAGTTTAGAGTGCCGTCTTGATCAGAAAATTTAGAGTTTGGCTTCTGGCCTTCTTGGATCCGTGCTGGGAGATTGCTTGGGTTATCCTTATGAAGGAAATCACAGGACATCTGTAGTGGTCTAGAAATTTTTTGACATTATAGAATGTTCCACTCGGGCGTCTCTCAAAGGTCTTTTTAGCTTAATCACCTCATACTTCCATATAGCGAATAGCATCTACCTTCATTCTAATGTTGCTTTTGTATGACCCCAGCTCCTCTGCTTCAATATACCGATGATACTGCAATGACTAACTGCATCGCGGGGTCACTGATTGAGAAAGAAAACTTTGATGTTCGTGACATAGCAAAAAGGTATGCATAGAGATGAGTTTAATGGGAATATTTGTGGGTTGTGATGAGTGCCATTCCAGGGTAAGCATAACCTAATGCTAGTGGTACGAGGCAACATTGTAATGTCACCGTAACTTTCCTTATTTTGTGGTGTGATCCATATGATTTCATACTAAGCATGTCGTAGGTGCACACAGCACAGTCAAAATTACCGTTGCTGGTGGCTTTTTTAAAGGTTTATTATCTACAAATTTATCTTCCCGTCTCTCTGTCATTGGTACATTGTCTTAATCATTAGTTGGTGTAGCCATATTCTTTGTGCACATGTAATGAATGAGTGACCATAGTTATTAGCAATCCTTAACGTACTCTCCTATCTGTCATTGCCTATGCTATTTAGCTAACTGTCAGTTTCCAGTCATAGTTCCATCAGACGCATTTATTTTTCTTTGCATTCCACTCCTATTTTTTTGTTAATACTTCTTTATATTATAGCTTTTTTTAATGCTATCCATAAACTTCCGAAGTTGTACATATTGGTATTTATAGCTATGATGCCCAGGGGTGCCCATCCCCCTCAATGCTGATGGCGCATCCCCCCCAAAACCAACAACTCACCCCCCTCTCAGGTATGTAGCTATTTACCAGGTTAAAATTTGATAGCCTGTCCAAGGAAGTATGGAGTAACGCCGAGGCGAGTGGAGGATTCAGGAAGCTTTCGAATTATTATCTTCACAAAATCGTTTTTAACACTCTTCTGGCTATAAAATCTTAAATGATCATACACGTTGTCGACCACTGTGATATCCATATTTTTAGAGTTAGTTTTGAGGGTTTGGCTACAATGATTTATGACAAAAACTCAAAAACACACTAAAAATAGAAATAAAATCTTAAGCAAACTACGGGTATTGCGCTTGTATGGGGGAACTAATTAAAACTTAATACAATGCTACAAAAAACCATAAGGGCGTGAGAGTTTATTTTTTACTATAGCCTGCTTAAAAAAGCGATAAATTGTAAAAATAAGAATCGTTTAGTTCTTATATTTTATTAAAGTCTTTATATAAAAATGTTTTTTTTTATTTTCGA
Source organism: Ceriagrion tenellum (assembly GCA_963169105.1). NCBI lineage: Eukaryota > Metazoa > Arthropoda > Insecta > Odonata > Coenagrionidae > Ceriagrion > Ceriagrion tenellum. Next base: position 62,516,138 of record OY720635.1, read on the forward strand.
TTTTTTTCAACTTATTTGTCCTCCTTTTCATCGTTAAAAAGTTGGTCACCTTAAAATAATAAAATAATACAGATAGAATCAAATATATATCAATCAAAAATCAAATGTAATCAAAATAATACAGATAAAATCAGTACTGGTGGTGGTACCATTTTGACTACCCTACCCTTGATGTCCTTTATACAGTAGTTTTTTTTCTTTGCTCACGTGGCAAAGCAAACTTTTCTATAACATCACTGTTATGAATGGATTTTTAAATGTCTTTTTTGGAAGAAAGGACAAGCATGTCAGAAAGCTAGACATCTCCCATGCTGCTTCTCAGCCTATTTTTTGCTATTCTTAATCCGTTATAACCCTCTCTGCTGAGCAACTTGTTGCTGGCAATGCCAGAAGTATGGTATGACATCGTTAGGTAAGGAAATCCAGAAATATTAAATAAACACCTATAATGAATCATTTCTTGATCCATTGATCCAGAAATCTTTGTTCTGCTATATTAGGATCTGTACTTGGACCATCAGGCTTGTCGTCGCAGGAATCATGGGTGTCACTTTCGACATTATTTCGTCTGATAAATCAATGCTCGGGTAGCTAACTCTGTACAGTTGACTAAAGATATTTACTTCTTCACAAAGTTCTTCATCATAGATTCCGTAATACACAAGTCACTGACGAGAATCGGCCTTAGGGTGCTATCCATATTTTTAACAACATTTAGTAAACCTTCGTGAGAAAAGTAAGTCATTTGTATGACAATATTCAGAGAACTTTCTGGAAACCGATCCCGCGGCGGAAGACTAAGGGAATCAAGGATTTGAAAGTACACTTCTGATCTTATTTTCGCTTATTTCACTTCTGATCTTATTTAGAATGTGTACACATATACCTTTTCCTTCGTCCTCGAAACGCGGGTGCGTTCGTGCAGGGAAAGGGGTGGGGGCGGGGAGAGCTGGACGTCAATATAATTAAATATTTATGATAAACTAATAATTTTACAATTAAAAAACTGAAAATAGCGTTATACTATCATATATAGCTCTGCTACGTAGCCTAATTTCAACCATCCCTAAAAATAAACTTACTAAACAATAAGAAAATATTTTTAAAATTGAAAGTTCCATATATAGAGTCACAGTCACTTATCGAAGGGAAGGAGAGTACGAGGGGTTGAGACAAATGCAAACGGTTGTCGACTAAGGGGAAGTGGGGGTAAAAAATCACCGTAAAAGGTAACGTGCAGTATATGCTCGATCCGTAAGTCTAAGCCTTTTGACTGTACTGTGATGTGACCCTTTGGCAGATGTTGGGAGGAGGGGGTTGGAATAAGGAGGGATGCTGAGTCTGCGTCTGGAGGGATGCTGAGTCAGTTATGCTGCCGGGTTGCGTTGGGGGATCTTTTGGTGGCCTCGACGACAGCACGGTGCGACAGCCATGGAAGAGTATAGAGAGACGAGACCGAAATAAAAGAAGCTTTCGGCTGGCTGAATGATTCTCTATAACTGCACAATGTTTTACTATATGTACTTCACTTAACGCTTAACATTCATTTATCGTTATAACATTTCGATACGTATATGAATAACTGTGAATGGGTATACATATTTACATTTAGTGAATTTCTTTATGCATTTTAAAAATCCCCCCAAATTTTATATTCCCCTCCAAAAAACATGGCGCAAGTTCCGCCATAGAAAAAAACTTTTACGCAACTTGCGCCATTGCGCCCCTGTGGGCGGCCCTGATTTAACCAAACTTCCATTGGAAAATTCATTTTGCTAACACTTGAGTAACCTTATTTCCGATGTCATAACCCATATGCAATGAGTGACTTCGTACCACATAATTTGTTTATGCAATGATTGGAAATAACCCATAATGTTAGTAGGTAGTTCCTTAAACTGTAAATATTCAGTCGGCTGCACCTAAAAAAATTATAATGAAGTAAACACGAGAGATAAGTGATGCCGATTCAATGGTGCAATTTTTAACTTTATATTACAAATGTTCAAATATTTGAGCGACGACATATTGAATTTCAAGTCCCTCAGTTAAGTCGGACTTGAATGAGAGGCTTCATTCCGTTCGTCCGACGCTAACTAATAAATGAGCCAACATAAAAAACAACATCCAAATAATAGTACATACATGTACTTATTGTCTTTATATATTACTGTACTTAATTTATGGCCGTCTTCGGCATAATCTCGAGGAAAATGACGACTGAAACCAACCACGAACGTTATTATTACAACGCTACATTAATTGTAACTTAAATAAAACTTTGTATACTCCACTTATAGGTTTAATAACACGACCCGGGTTTCGACACTTCTTGTCATCTTCAGGCTTCATCTTCACCTGAAGATGACACGAAGTGTCGAAACCCGGGTCGTGTTATTAAACCTATAAGTGGAGTATACAAAGTTTTATTTAAGTTACTATGAATTACTTCCACAAAGTCAAGCCTGGAACCATTTCCTTTGCTACATTAATTCTTTATGAATATTCGCGATATAATTCTCTTTCAGATGGGAACGACATCATAAAATTATCTACGCCATTTAGCTGAGTGGTAACGCATGCGTAAAAAACGAAGAAATTCACTTTAAGCACGCATTCATACTATGCTGAAAATTTATTAGTAGTTCAAGGAATATATCCATGCATGAATTATAGATTGACGTAAAAAATCGCTACGTTATGTGATATTCTTGAGCTGAAGCATTAATATTACTCACGATCACAATTCTCGTCTGCTTTCTTCAGCTTGTACCGTGACATATCGTTGGTCAAAAATTTTAGCCTCCCGTGCAAGTGCCACTTCCTACCGACGATTGCATAATGTCAGCAAATCATCGCTTGCAGCTCGCACCGCCGGTGTCCGGCGCGCGGGTTCCAAATTCTGTGTATCGTAGGCGATCTCAATTATTTCTCCATGTCTGCGGGTTTCTCTCAGAGAAAATAGCATTTGTCTTTGAATTGAAGTTCTACGGTCAATATCAAGCTAGTCCCTTCTCACTAAACTGATCCGTCGCTAATTTTATTGCTTGACCAGTGATTATTATGTTGATATCGAAAAAATGAGCGAAGTGGACATTTATTTTGGCACCGGATCACACACCTCCGCTTCACCTTGACTGGGCGAGCTAATATTTTAGTGGCCAGCTGTCCCAATTCCATGGAAAAATTACAACCGCAAGTAAATAGGGAGAAAAATATATCTCAAGAACTCCGCAAATTGAAAAGAAAGTTCTCGTGAAGTTAATAGTTTAATTGAGCTGAAATATTTGATAGGTATTTCTCCTCTATTCCAATTTGTAATAGAGTTCTTTCGCTAAAAATTGTCGTATCCCGCTCGTCTTCGAACGGAATATTAGCGTCAAACACGCGTCCAATCGGAGGGAAGGATCAGCTTAGGAAATGAGGGGCCATGCTGACCCGAAATAGCACTAGTATTTATTGCCGCGAAACATACAGCACTTCTCACAGCCCCCGGCTGTGCCTCTCCCCACGCAGTCGCCACCCAGACGATCAGCCCCCAGTCGACCTCGTCATCTCCTTTTATTGTCTCGCTGGGGAAGGTCCAAGATCCTCTGATCACCGTCCCCCCAAGTCATCATAGATGACTCGATGCTCCGTGATCCTTATGCTTCTCCTCGGGGTCGTCACTTGCCCCCGTACTCAAGCGCACCGACTTACCAGCCACATACACCTCATCGCAGGGGCGATCCCATTGGGGGGGGGGGGGGATATGGGGATACATTCCCCCCCCCCGGAAATTTAGGGTTTTACAGAACAATTTTCCACATTTAGTTGACAGTACAGGCCTCATGGAGTACAGTGTTGCCAAACCTACGCTCCGTCATCCGGCATCCTGATGGTAAAGGCCACCACTCATAACACCGAGCCAAAATATCAAATTTAAAAAGAAATAATGGAGGCCCTCGATTCACGTCGTTCCGTTATATGTTTGATTCCATATTATGCGTCGTAAATAGCGATTATTAAATTCTAAAATTAAATACCACAGCGCGCAATCATAATTTTTATATGTTTATACTGTAAACATGCATTAATCCCATCATAAAAGACCATTTAAATATATTTTTTCTGAGTAAAGGAGTAAGAATGAACGTAGGAATCAACCACTGGTAAATAATTAAATTTAAGTGGTCACGAATATCATGTTCTGTTTTACGTCCATTGGATTTTCGTCGCACATCGTCAGCACGCATCTCCGACTCGGGAATCGGGCACGAAAAAAGATTGATAGAAATGGAATTATGAAGAGAAAAGACATACTATTTATTAGAATATGAATGGAAAATTTTATTAGTTTTAATGGAAATTTTTATTGATGGATGTATTTATTCAGAGAATGTCCCAGGATTTGGGGAAAATTCAATTCTGCAGAAGGAGAATACTTTAGTTAATCAATTTGGTTAAATCAAGGGATTTGTACATGAGAGACAACTAACCCATAGGTGAAAAGTAGGGCCTACTCTTACCGTTTCATTGTAAGTTTTGAACGGAACACTTCATGGGGTAGTGTCTTTGGGGCTTCGACTAACGAATATTAAAAAATAGTGACAGTCGTTGTTTACAATATTTTGTGGATTATTTTCTAGCACCAATCGAGGTTATCATTCTCCTCCATGAGCTTAATGATCCTGCAAATTTTTTGCATGCAACAGCTATTTCTACTTCCTTGATGCGCTGACGAAGACTGAGGAGCGTTTCTTATTTCTTTCTTACTCCAAGTCATGTCTGCAAATAGCTTAACATTGATCCATATGTCGTCTGTGAGCGCAAAAACTTTTTTCACGATAATTTTTAGCTGTCTACATTAATTGTATAGCAATTGTATAAAAATCGTCCCTTTTAATAAGAATGATTCGTTTCCCTCTGCAGTCGCATACGCAGGGCCGCCCAGAGGTAGGGCAAGGGGGGCAGTTTGCCCCAGGTCAGCGCCTTTTGAGCCTTGAAGCCGCTAAAATAAAAGAGCACTCAATATTTACCATATTCTGTGGAGTAATTTCTATTTTCCATTGAGACCATAAGCAGATAATACACAACACTCCTAAAACCTTGTTTCTCCTTACCTTACCACAATCGTAACAAACGAACCATCCCCAATTCCATCCATCAATTTCCAATCTGGTTGCCGTATTTTCCTCCTTTTGAGGATTCGCGAGTCTACCGGAATCCCTTCTACTTGCGACCCTTCTTAAGCCCCCTGCCCATTCCTGCATGTAAGTTGTCCCTAGAGTACCCAGGCCTGAGGTCTGACGTCCAGGTTCTTTTGTATATACATTTTTCTTTAGGCGGGTCCCTCCCACTTCTCGCACAATGGAGCCCACAGGCGGAAACCAAAGGGAAGAACACCGCGGGTGACTTGACACAGAACCTATCCCTTTCGTTGAAACCCTATCCAGCTCCCAAGCATTCAATGCAGCCTATTGAAGGGGAAGACGCCAGGCGAAATCCTTGAAAGAACAATCAATTGCCGCTGTTTCCTACTGCCCTTCTCCGGTATTCCAACGATTAATTTTGGAACAACAACGTCCTGCGTGAAAATGTATCGCATATCCTCAATTACCTGTTCGAAATTTGGATTTTTTATATATTACCAAAACACTTTCAACTTATGCTAGGAGATGAAAAACATCGCCTACAACTAAATGATAGTGTAAGTATACGCAATCATGTTAGCAAAATGATCCATTACTGCCGAAGAATTATTTTCCCCTTGTTTTAAGCAAGCCAAGGTATTTAGGTTTACTTCTATTTTTTTATATTTAAAATTCTAAGACCGATCAAGTGAGAACCTCTCTGGCAAAGTGTAAGGAAAATGATTTGACGCGATGCCAATACACGCATGCACTAGGAATTATACTCGAGTTTTTTTAAAGAGCGGTCTTCTTCATGAGTTTGACCTTTTCAATGAACTTATGTGTCGCATATACAGTAATGATGATAAACTCTGCGCTTCCAAGTCTCCATAAAAAATTCTTGTCTGAAGCAGATTGTATGATAGCACTGTAATCAGCCGAAACAAAAAAATTAACTATTATTAAAAAAAATGCCTCCATACCTTCTTGTTCATGAGTCCGACAGATATTTCACTCCCTCCATGTAGCGTGATGTGCTCGGCTGTGGCTCGTCCTCCGTTGAGGGAGATGTCGACTGAGAGGATGAAGACGATGTCAGACGAATAATTAACTCTTCGATGTCATCTTGCAAATTGTCTGCATGCCACATGTCTTCTTCCACTTTCTTCACGTGCTCGACATAGGTTTTCCAATTTTCGGAAGTGATGGCATCAAACCTTTCTGCGATGAGTTTTTCTACCTCTTTCTTCTTAAAAGTGGTGTTCTTCATCCCAACGTAATGTTTTACTTGAGCCCAAACCATTTCAATTGGATTCAATTTGCAATGATATGGTGGTAGTCTTAGCACTCTACATCCATAACTCTTCGCTAGTTCATCTATCTTAAATTTTTCATATTTTTCCCGGACTTGATTCCCCACAAATAAAAGATCTCTTTTAAAGCTGTCCTCATCAAAGCTAATTCCTTTGCTAACCAACCGCTCTTTAATGGAATTTTTCCTCCAGCTATGGTAGGTAAGGATTCCAACTTCCTTGAATGGTATGATGCATTATCTACAACTAAAATTGTGCCTTCGGGTATGTTTGAGGGAAGTGAGTGCTCAAACCAGCTCTCATGACACTCGCCATCAACTTCGTCATGCTCATCCATGGTGTTTTTCTTGCATAAAAAACACGTGCAGATCCCTCTATGAACCCTTTCTCCGTCCCTGCATGTATAATTGCAAAGTTTCCACCTCGGGAGGTGGGGGCCTTCAGCCCGGTTGTAAGTCCAGAAAGGAAAGCCTGACGAGGAGTTTCTATTTTTTTGTCGCGCCAAGTCATGTTTACTGTTTGTCCGACATTGATCCAAGTTTCGTCTGTGAAAACAATGACCCTTCGTTCACGACGATATTGTTTTAGCTGCCTTAAATAATTATGTCACCAACGAATAATATCACCCCTTTCAATTAAAATGCTTCTTTTTCCCTTGCGTTCGTACACGAAACGTATGTCTACAAGAAGGCGATATAATATAGTCCTCTTGAAATTTGGAAGATCTTTGTCCATGTTGACTGAGCTTAAAATAGATTTCAAAGTCGGAGGAATATTTTTCATGAAAAATTCATGTACTTTCCTTCGAACTCCCGATCTCACAAAATCGTCGTAAATCAACGCTCTCGAGTTCTTGTAAGGCTGTCTAACTTTTTTAGTCTTTGAAGGTGTCACCAATGGACCACGGGACGCTTCCTTTCTCACTCTGTAAATAGAGGACTGTGAGCAGCCAGTTGCCTTCGAAGTTTCACGGCAGGCTTCAGTTATACTGAGGGGTTGAACACCAGCTCTCTTTCACGGCTTCTCAGCTTCCCCCTTTTCTCCTCCTCTTCCAATCGGACATTGTGATAGGGCACCTTACAGCAGATATTGATGAAAAATACTCCACAGTTCTGATAAACACAGCAGACTACACACCACTTGTTCACTCAAAAAAATCCTACAAAAAACTGAACGTCTTCGCTAATTATTTTCCTAGCCCCTTCCGCTGGGGTTGCTTCCCGTGCAGATGTTTTATGGCACCCTATTAACGGAACTTCTGGAAAAACCTAGAGTTCCCATTTCCTTAAGGGCTTACACCAAAGAGGAATGCCCCTCGTGCGGATTATGGAATAATTTATTTCATGTTTCCTACGGCAAGACTCGTAAAGGCGAAATTTGCGTCTTATTTCAAAGCCGTATGTCATTGTCTTGAAATATAAATATTTCTAATACATCGTATGAGTACTCTCCTTAAAATACATCTAACGAAGAATTACATGCATTTTAGTATGCATTTATATAAAGATATAAATCCCGTTTTCCACCGTATAACCTTCCGTCTGTGCTGTGGAAGTTAGCAAGCAGCGTGGCGCTTGCGTGGCGCCGTAATAATTTTTCTTAAGATCAAAACGTTGTAGCTTTCTTCACAATTGAGATAACTAAATGATTTTTTGACTAAAAACAAATTAATAGTTTTCTTCAAATTTTATACGCAGGATACACGGACCTAAAACTTAAGGAACGCAAGTTAGGAGGCGATTTTTTTTTACCTTACAAAAACCAAACTTTTTTGTCCTTAAGATATTTACATCAGTATAACAAAATTTCGGCTCAATTAACTTCTAATTGATGTACATCTTTACTGAAATAAAAAGAATACGGAACGTTTTGCATAAGTTTCAATCCAGTATGAAGAACGATTTGCCCACAATTGAGTGAAGAAGACAAAGTCAAAAGAGCCGCGTTTGTTGCGTAAATTAATGAAAATATTTTTTATAACTTTTATTATAAATTTTATGGAAAAACTATTACGACCAGTAAATGTAGCGTGTCTTTTTGCATTAAAAGAGATGATGATAAATTGGATAGTGCAATATTAATTTTTCTGCTGTTGTTGGCAACAGCGCATCTCCAGCCTTATGGGGATATACATGGGAAACTAATCTCCATAAGAGCCCATACTGTCAACTAAATGTGGAACGCACTTAACAAAATTTACTAGAAATTATTTGTCGTCATTCATTTCTTTATCCGCCGGTAATATTGAATCCGGACCGGCCCACTTGACTCTAAACGTCGCCCTTCACCGCTACTCAGCTCATCTACGTCCGCGCGCTGCGGTAATAATTATTACTGTTTAGCCACGATATACTCAATCATTGCTTTATTTCTGAGTCGGAGGCAATGATAGTCGTCTTTGAGTGGAAGTTCTACGGTCAGTTTTAAGCGAGTTCCGTCTCACAAAGTTGACAATTGCTCCATATCATGCTAGATTAGAATTTTATGTGCTACCTAGTAAATTTTGGAGAAAGATTATAATTTTGGCAGTGGGGAAAGGCAATTCGTCAATGAACCCCATTTCTTCGTCACTACCACAGCACAAGCTATACCTTTGCTACCCAAGATGTGGTAGAAAACTTTATTCGCTAGCAGCATAAAAGGAGCAAAACATATTTCATATTTGCAGCAACGAGAGATGATTCCGGTACCAAAAATTTGCAACTTTCGCTAATCTTGGCAAATGCATTGATTATGCTACCGATACACGATACCAATACACGATAAAGCAGCTCATACCGCATTACGGTCAACAAACGGCTGAACGTGACCGTCTTCCACAACGTACTTCTCCCGGCGAGGTCGTGCGGCTCTTCCACTTACGCGCGCCGCGGGGTTGTCAAATTCATTGCACCGTCAATTTACTCTTTTCTTGCTTCATATCTGTGGCGTGCTCACAGATACAGTAACATTCGTCTTTGAATCGATGTTCTACGGTCAGTATTAAGCAAGTTACGGCTCAAGTAGTAGGCGTTTGCTGCATGTAGTTCTAGAATTGTGAGAGTCTTACACTACCAAATAAATAATTGAGGTGGACATAAATGGGCTGTGGGCAATTTATCAACGGGGTCCCATTTTTCGTCAAAGCTACTGCAGAAGCCTCTCATTTATGAGATACGATTCGGTGGGAAAAACAGTACGCAAGCATTTCATAGCCAAAACTTTTCCTTGTCTTTGCCGCAACGTAAAACCACTACAGAGGGATGATTATGTATCATAAATATTAGTAACGTTCGCTAATATTGGCAAATCCATTTAATGTGCAACATAAAGCGATTTTTTGCCGCGCTGCTCGGCTCTACACGGTCCCCTGCCATTACGTACTTCTCTCTGCGAGGTCGCGCAGCTCTGCCCCGTCCGCGCGCCGGCGGGGTTATCAGATTTCGTGTAACGTCGATTTACTCAATCAGTACTTTATATCTGTGACGTTCTCACTGAGACAATAATAGTCGTTTTTGAATTGACGTTCTACGATCAGTATTAAGCAAGTTCCGTCTAACTAACCTCAGTCATTGCTCAATGTCTTGTTAAACTAATGAACATTATGTTATACTGAATAAATATCAAGGTATATATTACTATAGGCAATGAATTACCATCTTCCGCTACAAAAGGGCTGCGTGAGCCTCTACGTTAGAAGAAAGCTGCTTCGACATACTTAAAAAAAAACGGAGTGCGAGTAATTGAGGGCATAATATTATCAATTCCTCTAATGAATTCCACGATTTTGATATAACCTCCGCATAAAATTGTTGAATAGTTATTTCCCTTTGATATGAAATGCCTGTTTCACCTCTATTTATCTCGGTTGAGGAGTTATTGCGCTAGTATTGCAAGAATAAGGTATCGTCATTCATTTCTTACTCCTCTGGTAATATTAAGCCGGCCAGGAGTGTCCCACTTGACTCTACCCAGCGTCCTCCAAAAGCTCTGAGGTAACCTTGAGCGACCCATCGGCTCCGCGAAATCCTCACACCCCAGCCAATTTTGACCTTGAACAGCCGATTTCGTCGTGAAAATGGGTAATTTTCACTTTCAAGAAAATTTTGCCTAAGCCAGATTTTCGGGTGAAGGCTTAAAAGTGCCCGAAGAGTTAAGGTTTCGCGGGGAAATTAGGGCCGATTTCCTCCGCAGCGTGGCTTCACCTATTGGATGCTCAGTGGCGCTGCCTTCGAACGCTGGGTAGGCGGTAACTTCGGAACGGGGAAGCGCGGCTGCTGCGCTTCTCCGCAGTGCCTTTGATTAATCCAGAGCGATCTTATTGAAAACCTTCATTTTGGAAGGAAATTCTCTCTTTAAAATAAACGTTATAGAAGGAAATTAATGGATTTAATGGAAATGATGGCCACGAGAAAAATTTTTCCGATATGTTTGTTTTATTTTTAAAGGGAAATAAATACGAACATTTATATCCAGATCTTTTATATCCAGTTTTAGATTTATTTTGGCTGTTTTACCTTTGCTGCTGTCCAGTATCTTTGTCTCTCATACTCATCTGTGAATTCATATCACTTTATAGTAACTAATATTAACTTCTTCCAAATGCTTAATATGAATGTGTGGATGTAATGTATTTTTGTAACAATTTTCCCTTGTTTTCTATCGGAACTCTTTAATTCATGCCAAGTTATCAAGATATCGAATGAGATATCTAATAATAATTACCACGGCATGTTGTAATATTTCAGTTGCATTTTTTTCTTTCCATCTTTGCATCCTTTCCAGGGATATGGCATTTGTAAATCAATGAGTGTTTTCCACATCTGCCACTAAATTAAAATTGAGCCATTAAATGTATTTAATGAAGTTTGCTCGAAGGGAATTATGGAAAGGTTTTGACTATCACAATGACACAGAAAACGACCCTTGTAATATAATGAGGTTGTCATTTGTATGACTTTTATTTAGATTGATGGTTCAGGTCGCCATCCATTCTTAAGCCTTTCAGATCACATGAAACAATTACTTGAAAAATTTATTCATTTTTCATTATGACCTCAGAGAGAATATAACGATTTTTAAATTGATCTATGTCAACCCAAGGGCTTACATCCATGATAAAATATAACACAACAATAGTAATATTTGTGTTATATTTTATCATGGATATATCGCATTTCCACCAAGTAAAGCCTGAAATGATTTCATACAGAGGGCTTACCTTCCAACACTTGGAGAACAGCATTTGCTGGAGGATTGTCTAAATAGTTCAGGATAGGAAACTTTTCAATGAAGTGACAAATTTTCATATAAAATATTTAATTTATTATCCATAAAAAATAACATTTTACAGATTTGAAACATTAAAGAATAGCTTGCACATGGGAAGGCTATAATTAAATATAAATTATTGCCATTATAATTTATGGCTATTCATTATGACACTCACTTCTCAAAGGCATTTTTTTCACCACTTGCACTCTTTGCAGATGCATGAGATACATAAATGAATGCTTTCCTGACTGCTGTCCAATTTGGATATAACCAAATTGATTTCTGTGTAGTCAACTGAGCCTCATTTTTCATAGACATATGAATTAATAACTTGATCACAGAAGACAAACAATTCTCAATCACTGATGACATTATATGGAGAGGATTAATCAATGAAAATTTGGAGAAAGTGATGGTTATTTACAATGATCAAAAGCTGCCTTTTTTTAACCTTTTTTTTAAACATGCATTTTTGCACATAGCACCAATTACAGGATATTCTACTATCATCAATATCCTGTCCATTGAGTTGTCATTTAAATATCAGTGTGAAAAAAAAGTGAATAAGGCTGGATTGAAAATTTAATCTCCATTATCAAGGCATGAAAATTATTGATATAATTTTCACTAAGGAACATTTTTAACTAATTCTATTGCTATAGTTATCACTTGAAACCTCTACTTTCCTGCACAAAGTTCATAAAAGTAAGAGCACTTAAGAAAATATATTGGGTAATGCATTTGCTGGAAGTATTCATTTTGTACTCCACTGCTATTGGATTTTTGATTGCTAAAGAATATATGAACGAATCACAAAGCTGCCAGACACATTTCTATCGGTTTTTACACACAATCACAGGTGAAGGACAATTAAGTTATTTATTTTTGTGATTCTTTACCCAATTATTATGTTATTTCTTCTCTGCAGCTGCCATTTGTATTCGCACCCCAACTTCAATGTGAAAAAAGTGATTTTTTGCTTTTGCAAAAATCTCGGGCCAATTTATCACCATGCCGGTGCTCCAGAGCAAGGAGAACTTTGGAATCTGGGGAAAAACAAAATAATTAGTAGAGCTCACATGACAAGGTAATGGTAGAACTAAGCTGGGTACATGCATAGATGCTTATATATAGTCTGGGATGTTGCAATACAGAAATGACCAGACTACAATATCTATCAAAATAAGCCAATAACATACAAAAAAAACCTTGTTGGGCTATTTTAAAAGTGGCTTATGACTCAAATGATTGCCATTTTAAATTATTCCATTGACTAGTACGAGAGAGTGCATTGTATGAGAACTTTGATAGCCAAAACTGGCATTCATGAAAAATTAAAAAAAAAAAGCTGAGTACACCTACACTTTGGATGATCTAAATAAGTCCATCTGTTAACACTTCAAATATCCTGAATTGATATATGTAACATAAAATTATGCTTGTATAATCAAAAGCCATTGTGGTAACAATAATATACATTATGCAGTTCATAATTGGCTCTTCATGCAATCCACCTCTCAGGCTCCAGTTTTCTGACCATGTAGTGGTGCTCAACTAATACCTATCCAATTTTCTTCCAATTTTTCAATTGACAAACATCTGAACATGAAAGTTCAGGGGCAATCAAATTTTAACCACCTAACACACTAATACACATTCTGCCAAATTTATTGAAACATTTAATGACATCCAAAACACTGCCAGCAGGATTGCACAAAGGATAAAACAGAATACCATTGTTAAACCTTTGCAGTAACTACATATGTTATTATACTAAACTTTGATGGAAGTCAATATGAAGCAAGCAGCAACGCACTTGCCTCTCCATACTTTGGTAGTTCCGATTAATACATTATTATATCAGATAAGGTGCCAAAATGCGGCCGACTTATATGTAACTGTCCCAAAATATACCTTTGTATTACAATTGACACTATTACATGGCGTAGAGAATGGGAGAGAAGAGTGGGCTAAAATCTACAATTTCAGTATGTCATGGTGCCTTGTAAATGTCACAGGTTTCTCAAAATTTCATATATTGTTTCACTATATTGTTTTCATTAATTTTTGTGCTGACCTAAAGGAGGTTCCTTATGCATGTTTCAGACTTGAAAAAAATACAATATACATCATGATTTATGTTTCATTTGCAGAAATTGATAAAATATGATTAAGGTTGAAAATTCTGTAAGATTCTTTCTGAGATGGATCCTCCTGAAAACTGAAAAATAATTGAGAAACACTAGGTACTTCTTATTGGGGCTCTTAACCCTTTCGCTGAGGTCAAACTTCAGAGACGTTCCAGCCCCTGTGCGGCGAAAAAGTGTACGGTAACCTACGTTAGCACAGAAAGTATGTCTCTCGTTGTACCTGCAACTCAATAGGCACTCACGCTCCCGGGAAGGGATTAATAAAATGTATATCAATGAACTCGGGGAATGGCATTCGCGGAAAAATAGAAAGTTTGGTTGCGTGGTTAGGAACGACCACTTGCCAACAAAACGTACGCTACGGCTACGTTCACAGCAGTCAACCGGGCGAACGTAGCTGCTACGTTCACAGCAGCGAAAGGGTTAAATAGTGAAAATTGTGAAGCGCCTACATTTTATACCACTTACATAGCCAATGTCGTTGTTTCAACTCAATTTACCCTATCCACAATAGTTACTCTACATATGTGTAATACCCTGCGAACTGCTGTAGGGATTTTAGCAAGAGATGTTAAGTACAACATTCATAACAGAGACGATATATGAATAAATAATACAAGTTCTTTGTTAACTTAGTGGTATTATATTTTATCTTTCAGATGATTTAATGGTTACATTTACAAAACCACAACTTCAAGCAACAAACAACAACAAGCATTGAAACCTGGGTCGTGTATGTTTTTTAAGTTGTGGTTTTGTAAATATAACCATTAAATCATCTGAAAGACGATATATGAAGAAGGTTTAATCATTGAAGATAAAAAACAGGTGAAGGAGAGGACTGATGAGTTAACTCCTTATAATTAGAGTTTTTATCTGCTCTTGTTGTAGAATAGTAGGTGGGAATACAGAATTAATGGACCCCTCTAATCTACAGCAGATACTTCTTACTAGCCACCTTAGTCTAGAATGACACCTTGGCATCTCTAGGAGCTCATAGCCTGTTTCTTCTGGTAGTTTCGTCACATTTCCTGTTCACTCGTGGCAGTTTTTCTGTTTTTTATTGGTAAGGCACTTGTGGTTATACTCTTTGAGTTTTCATAAACATGTTCCATGTACCAACATATATTAATATAACCTTAACTGCAATGATTTCATTAGTCAAGAACACACAAAATGGAATTAATCCACTTCAAAATCAATGAAGAATCTGATTTCTGAAACTGATATGAAACTATTTCAATACTTGCCTGGATTAGAGGGCCTTGTGAGAGCAAGGTGCACCTGAGGCAGAGTCTCCAAACCAACAGTCATGTCTGTTGATGGTATTTTTGAGAATGGAACATATGCCTCGGCAATGAATTCATTGGCACTAATCATGTCATAATCTTTGACCACAAAGTGAACCAGTCCATCCTTTGTCTGCTGCTGATCTGAAGACATTTGTCTGGAAGATGAAATCAGTTATCAGAAAACTTAAAATATTCCTGAAGTAGCTGCATAGAGAGATAATAACACTTAAAATCACAAGTTGCCACTAAATCACCTGTCAAAAGTACCCTAAAGCACTCATCATACCAATCTATTGCCTCAAACTTTGTGAAACTTTGTTTTCCCAAAAAATCAAACTTTTTTCTACAAGCTGCTTGATGCCATAAATTATAGTTATAATTTTTATATCCTATTTGAAACAGTTGACACAAAAATGTTTAAAAACTAGTTGGGATAATCAAAAATTACATATGAATACCCCAGGGACGAAAAAGGAAAGTGCTATGGGAGCCAAAGAGTCTGTCAGCTCTCCATTTTTGACAAATACCTATCCACTTTTGTGCGACAAAAGATGTTTAAAATTCTTTCATAAGGACACCAGACTTAGGGGTGTTGAACAAACTTAAACAACAATCAAAATTATGAATGAAAGGAGGAATAATTTATACTAGTAATAGAAAAAACTGAGCAAAAAGATATTTTTGTACTCTGAAATGTAATTAATAGTATGGATGGAACTAACAGGGCACATGTTTTGAAGGGATCACTGAGTCTTAGTGAGAAAGGACATAATCATTGAAATGGTCTTCTAATTGCTTCATTTGCCAGAAGACTTAGGGGATGGGCTTCATTTACGACTCTGAACATGAACATACTCATGATTTGGTACTTACATTGTAAATTCTTCATCAAACAATGGAAAAAGAGTTTTTTTGTGTGTTTTTGTACGGGGCTTAGTTATTCCAGTAAACTTCTCCTCTGGAAGAAGGTGTATTCTCACAAATGGATCACATGACCCTGAAAAGAAATTATAGAAATTAAATTTCAAGTCAATAACTTAGAAACACTTTGAGATAATTCTTCACAACAATGAGATGTTATATGCTATTCTGTAAGAATTCATGCAGCGGACAGCACTAGAGTTGGGTCCAGTGTAAGTGTAATCTAAAGTAATGGATGCAGGATCACATTTAGATGTACGTACGGGAAAAGATATGGTGACTGTTGGTGACCAATGGGATTAAACGGTGGTGGTCATGAGGGGACGCGAGTGCAGGCCACGGCATGAAAACGCAGACGACTTGAGGAGTCTCATGTGATGGTTGCTCAGTGGCAGACGCGTATGTATAACATGTTGAAATAAATGCAAGAAAACCAAGCTCCCGGCTGTTCCCTTATTGCCCTTCCCTCGTTGAAGCCACGTTGATTCCACTTCTGACACCAATAGTAAACAGTCTCTTCGGGTTCCAGGAAGGCAATAAGGGAACAGCCGGGAGCTCAGTTTTCTTGCGTTTATTTCAACATCATACGTCCGCCACTGAGCAACCATCACATGAAACTCCTTGAGTCGTCTGCGTTTTCACGCCACAGCCAGCACTTGCAACCCCTCGTGACCACCACCGTTTAATCCCATTGGTCACCAACAGTCACCTTATCTTTTCCCTTACCAAGGCAGGTTCCCATGAGGAGAGAAGAGAGTCACATCTAAATGTGATCCTGCATCCGGTACTTAAGATTATGCTTACACTGGGCCCAACTTGAGTGCTCTCCGCTGCGTGAATGCTTACAATTCATTCATTTGTTGAACAATTCTAAGAGTGATTGATGACAGACAAAATAAGGCTGCTGCTTGTACCCACATCTAGCATCACACAAGCCACCTAGCTCAGCTCAGGCCCCACTAACAATGCATAGCAAAGATAGCACCTGTGCTTTAGATTGTACAAATGCTTGAAGTGAATGTGCAGGCAGTTTAGAACATAAATAAATTGGCTAATCAGAGTTTGAAAGTCATTTTAGTACACAATGGGTACCCATGAAAAGCCTCAAAATAGGTACAGATAAAAGCTATTCAACTTTTATCATCATTTACCATAATATTTCAGAAATCATTATTTTTAAAGGAGAGGATGAATATAAATGGATAGCAATTGTTGTTAGGTGTATTGCACTATGATTCAGGAATATGCACTGTAACCCAACATCCACGAAAATTTATTAATATTTTGTGATCATCAAGGTTAGACATGATAATTGAATAAAAATGGCAAAATAAATAAATATTTAAAGGTAACAATACAAAACTAAGGGTTCTTAGGTAAATAAAAACAACCAAGATAGCGAAACTAAGAGACGAAAAAAATAATAAACAGGCAACAAAGGGTGTTGGGGGAGAAGCGATAAGCACGCAAGAATGACTGACTGGAATAAACTGAGATAAAGTACAATGCGGAGGAAGAGAAATCAATCTAAAAGTGTTTCCGAAGAAGGAATACACACATTAATGCATCTTAGAGTTACCATAGGAGGAGCAGTGGAGATAATCAAGGAAGGAGTCAAGGACACGAGGAGGAAACAATCTGACAGAAGGTAGAGAAACGGGGAGCAGAGGAATTATGCCTGGGACATCAGGACCTGATTCGCAATAAGTGAAATCACGAAACTTATCACTCAATGATAATTAAAGGAACTCTGTACTCAGACATTCTCAAAACAAAAAGAATTACAGTGAACAAAAACATTTGACACGAGACTCTCAAACTTTTAAAGCAGTCATAACTCATTTAAATGTTCAAAGTTAAAGATTTATAAGTGTCAATGGTGAATGATTAGTTCAAAGAATATTAATCCAATTTGTGAAATAATTGTATTGTTTAATTACTTTTGTTAAAGTGGGCCCAATAGTTCTTCTAAACAAACCTAAAGGATAATGCGCACAAGTATATTGCCAATGTTCTAGTAAATAAATGTGCATTTTCAATGTTTTCTATGTACCTCTTATGATTTAATGTCTGGTAAGTATTATATTTTATTTATTTTCTGCCGAGGGATAGCCGGAAAATTGGTTATTAAGGTAGTTTAAATTGTATGTGACCAGTGTCATCAAGGCATTAACTACGTAGGTAACAGCATATTAATTCAGTTTAGTAATTAATTTAGTTAGTTTTTAATGGTGACTTACCATTTGAATCCATTGGTTTGAGGTTACGAGCATTCACAACCCCTATCCGCAGATTGTCCTCAACGAATTGCAAACGAACTGTGATGAGGCCATGAGATGATCCTGACCCACTGGCCTCAATCTGAAGTTGTTCCCCAAGCCTCTCCAGGTGATACTGTTGAATTAGTTCGCATGTTTCCATGCCATGCAAAGATAATAAGGATTCCATCCTCTCGATCTTCTTTTTGCTCGCACGCCTTCCTTCTTTTGCTATGTTGTGGATCCCATGCCCTTCCTCACACCCATCTTCATCCACATGGACCTCTTCCTGCTGCTGCATCTGGCAACACTGCTCCTCCCTCCGGAAAAAGCTAAGTAACATTCTCAGGGTTTCGTGCAAGTTGGCAAAAAATGACGGAGGGCGACGTTTCTGAAAATTCAAAGCAAATAATATTTCATTCTGCCTCGTTTTCCTGCCACAAATAGTGTAAGTAAAAAAGCAAAAAATAAAGTGGTGGACCCTTTTGCTATGAGCGCAGTGTTAACACACTGCAGATTTTTCATCCAATGTAAGTGAATACTGTTAATAAACAGTACTATTCTTCCTATATAAGAGAACAAATGCTGTAGTAAACAAACATGGCTCTATGGCTAAGTAAGATGCCAGCAAGAAAATGGTCCTAGGTTTATTGAAGGACCCTACCTTACAAGACACCAGACCCTTCCTTGGCATGTGGGTGGAGGTTTTCTCGAACTTTTCCCTTGGGTGACAGCTGTGCACATGGCATGTGTCCATAGTCAACCTTAGTTAGCTAATGCAACCGATATACTAAATATTTTTTTGAATATTTGAATATTTTTTTATTGTTCTGGGGTCATGCCCCTTATGAACATAAAAATATATACATAGTGATGCAAGACAGTGAACAAAATAAGAAAAATTAAGATTATAAAATGGCAAAGATGAATAGAGGGCTTTTTGCTGAAAGCTTTGAAAAATATAGACTCGGCAGTACATTCTTGATGTTCCACAGACTTTCAAATGGAACCCTAATATTATTTTCAATCAAATTGTAAGTAGCATCCTTCTAAAAAGAATTTGTCCCTGAGTTTCGTTTTAAATTTGCAAATGCACAGCAAAGGATAAGGAATACACTTCTTGCGGCTGATATTTTTTTAGAATGGAATTAATATTTTTTAGTCAATTCAATGCATTAACAAATATGTTACTATGGACACATACCACGAGTAGGGCTGGCACAGAGGCAAAGGATCTGCATATTCTTCAGCCACTAGCTGAGAAAAGGGTCAAAGGTCCTGAGAACATGGGTCCCACAACAATGGACAAAAAGCATGCCTGGGGCATTTCTTACCACAAGAATGTTCAGCACAGAGAGCATAAGTGTTAAATTCTCATGGCCCTTGTGACAAGGGAAGCATTTCTCATCACAAGGGTGTGGTGCAGAAGGGTAAAGAGAGGTTATCAAGTGAAAAAAAACTAGTCCCTCTTGGATGGTGTACATATTAGTGACTATATAAAGAAGGATAAACAAAATATTTTTTACATCAGCATTCTGGACACAGAGGTGAAGAAACTATCAAACAATGAATTTGAATGCTAGGACCCACTGTTGAATAATAATACATAAGATTGTATGAAGAGAGGCTGACAGATAAGAGGATAAGACAGAAACTGGAAAATTTTTAATTCTTTAATGAACACCTCGGGTGTAAAGTTTATTTTAGCCAGGATTATATTTCAATTTGGAGGGAATTTATGCCCAAATGCACACAAATTCATATTCCCATAACATACAAAACCTCCATAATAGCCTCTGAATTACTTATCAAGGTAAAACTGATTTTTCCCATACCTTCTTCCATTTCAGCCTCTTTTTTTACTGCTGCTTTGCAGTAATTTACCCAAAAATGTTACCATTCTCTTGTGCTCTGTGCTGAACAGAGAGTGAAATATACAATCAAACTTCAGGTGATGACATGAAATTCGACAGCCCAACACCATAGAATAAGCAGTACCGCTTACTCTATGCTAACACTCAAAATGTTTTCATCTAAAAATTAATTTTCAACGATCAATTTTTCTCCAAGTACCAAACATTTAACAACTTTCAAACTATGCACAATATTAGGGATATTATCCACGTAAATAGTTTACTATATTCATTGCTAAAAGTCTCGGGTTTGACTCCATATCATTCATATCAATTTCATTCTGAAATTCATGTTAAGTTCATTTTTATAACTTGTAGACTTTTTTCTGATGCAAAACTGAATCACAAATGATAGCCATATAAACTTGAGGGAAGCGCCATAAGGCAGAAAATCAAATGAACTTCCTCATTTCTATCATAAGCTTTTTTAGTTTTCAATTTGACATCACAAAATCTTCAAAAAAAATATTTTTAAAATGTCCTAAAACTCTGCCTCATTTTAGAAAAGCATACCCTAAGTAATGAAAGCCATTGTTGAAATAATTTACGAGAGAAAACACCCAATGAAATTTTTGTTATCCCCTCCAGATTAAAAGATATTTTTGTAAAAAAATTGTCAAAAAACATTGGAAAGAATGCTAAATGAAAGAAAATTCAATGCAGGTTCTAATTTATATGCAGGTACCTTTAAATGTCTTTCATTCTCCCGTAGCATGGTTTGTGGAGGAGCGAGCAAAGCTAAGGGAAGTCATGGGCCATTGTCCACTATTTCAAGGAATGAAATTTACCTCAACACCAGCCTCAACCATAGTGAGTAGCATAGCCTCCACATTTTCCCAAACAATTTCCAATGTTCGTTCAAAGTTTTCTTCGCTGAGGTTTGAATGGAGAGTCATCAGATTTTCATCCAAGTACTGCATGAGACGGTCCATTATGTTGTTCTCCTGATTGAGTAATTCAGCTCCCTCCTGTAGAAACCTCTGCATTGCAGGTGACATCTGTCGGTAAAAGATAAATTGAGGTCAATTTAAAAAAGAAATTTAATTAGCCTCATAATTTACCTAAAGACACATGCGTATTATGCAGCCACCCAGATAGCAAAGTAAGCCTTAATCAAGCTTGATAATACAAGTTACCAAGCTTGAATCCAGCTTAACAATTCAAATTATTAAGCTTATTTCAAGCTTGAATCAAGCAAGCTAGTCTCCACTGGTCAAGCTCTTTACAACCTTGGCAGTGTAGCTTGAATCTAGCTTCATTTTCCAGTTTGATTCAGGCATAAGTTTCATCTTAACCCTTTTGCTCCTGTGAACGTAGCAGCCACGTTCGCCCGGTTGACTGCTGTGAACGTAGCTCCTACATTCCGTTGGCAAGAGGTCGTTCCTACAAATGCCTCCAAACTTCCTCTTTTTCCATGAATGCCATTTGCCGAGTTCATTGTTATACATTGTACTAATCCCTTCCCGAGAGCTTTAGTGACTATTGAGTTGCAGGTGTTTGGTATTGATTTGAATGAGAGACATACTTTCTGTGTCGACGTAAGTGATCGTTCACTATTTCGCCACACAGGGGCTGGAAAGTGTCTGAAGTATGACCACAGTGAAAGGGTTAAATAAGGTTGGCTGTTCCCTCACCAGCAAGTCTGAATCAAGCTGCTCAGATTCTATGGAAGAAATGACTTATTTCATCTTCGTACGACTTGTGATCGACACAACTATTTAACCAAGGCTACATTCAGAAAATGAACAAAAGTAGGTACATGAAAAAAGATATCCAAAACTATTTGTTTGAGACAAATGGAATATCACTTCTCTTTCACAACATTAAAATGCAAGTTTTGCAGGCCTTTAAAACATTTCTACTACAATTTTAATGCAGTGTATGACTTCATTTGACATGAGGTGAACTATAGTTACGCCTGTGTGCGCATCAAGGTGTCGGTAAGCTTGAAATTGGCTTGAATAAAGTGCTCGGTAGGTAGCTTGGCATGGAATGCTTGAGGCATGTTTGAATCAAGCTTGAGAAAATCAAACTTGATGTGGCAGGGGCAAATCAAGCTTAGCGAAAGCTTACATGCTATCTGGGCAATTATCCTCTCTTAACCACGTTTTTATGCCCTAAGTATTTACACTAATAGGGGATAATTACATTATTTCCATTAAGTTAACTTTTGAAATTTGAAAACACCATATCATTGGTTGAATTGGAAAGGCATAGTTGTTACGTTTGTGACAATATCCAAGTTGGTAATGAGGCATTGAGATTTTGAATCCTTCCTTGGGCAGAGTGAGTAAGGTTGCCTCAGGATAAGGGTATTTGCTTAGATGGTACAATATAACCATAGCAGCTATGGCACCTCAAAACCAAAAACTGGCACCTCTTTGGAAATATCCATAGATATAAAGTTAGATTTTAGAAGAAAAAATCATAGCCAACCACTGGCAAAGCTGGGGGAGGAGAGCCCTGTTACCTCCCCGAGGAGAGTTATTTTTTAAAACTGAGAATGTTACTTTATTTAGTCTTTCTCATGAATAACTTTTTCAATTATATGTCAGTAATTTTCAAGCAAAAAGCCATGGGTAGGTATTGAATATCTTCAAATTTTTGAACAAAATAATTTAAAAAACAGGCCTTTATCCCTTAGAAGCAATTGTATAGTTAATTTCCTACAATCACAATTTTGCTCATGATTAAAAAAACAAACTCTTACACCTTTCCCCTCCTTAATCCCAGCATTAAGAATTGATAACCACCGAAAATTAAGAAACCCTGGCTACATCACTGAATAAATTTCCATTAACATTATCAATTGATAGGAAGAAAATGGGATTGTTAACTTCCAAAAATTAGCATGTGTATCAAAATCCTTAGTCGCTGAATCCCATAAACAAATGAATGATGGAGAGTACACCTTAGCTTATTGGCTCAATGCAGTCAGTGGAGAAATTAAAGAGATGAGCATACTCAGCGGCAATGTCAAATCGTATGCTGGAAAATGTTGCTTCACTCTTGACACACACAATGCAGGCTGATTATAGAATGCATTTTCAAGAAAAGAATGACTAATTGGCTAGGATATACAGTAGTTTTAAATTCAGGGATTTATGACAGAAGTTTTAGATGGAGTTTAGCTGTCTAAAGTAAATAAGTCAGAGCAATTGTGATTTTTTTTCCAAGAGAACTGGGCAGGAAATGCAAGAAAAAAGCCAAAAGCATACTAATTATAAGTTCTTGGGGTAGGAAGAATTAGAAAAATATAATGGTATACTCAGGACTTATTACAGAAAGTAATTTGACTATAGTCTTTAAACGAAACAATAGTTTGCTTTGACCAACCAAGTCCCTCTACTACATTTTGACATGTGATTTTAAGCTCTGTGTTTCTCAATTCCTAACTGGAGATGAGAAATGAAGGGATGAGGGGTTTGTGTTACTCTAGACAATACTCACTGCACTAGATACTATGCATAAGCTTAAGCTAATTAGGTTTAAAAACCTAAACTCATATTTATGAACTTAGCATCATTGTTTTTACAAGTGCATACACTCTTACCTTATCAGTAAGCATCTGAATCAGATCCACAATTTTGTTCCCAACAGTTTCCTCTGCATTAGATACAACCAATTTTAATGTTTCTCTACAGTGCTCAGCAGCCGTTTCATTCTGATAATCAGCAAGTTTATTCAACATAGCATCAGTGCCCAATTCTTGAACAAAGGGTGCTAAGGATTCCTGGATATAGCCAATGTTATTTATAGCAAAACACCACTGCAAAGAAAAGCAAATGATAGGTTAACATTAAGCAATTTCAATAAAAATGATGAAACCATGTCAATGAATCACTATGTATATAACAAATCTCATGTTAAGTGAATGAGAATTGCAAACTTTTCCGCCAACAAGTTAATCAGATTCTTTAATAAAATGGTAAAATAATGTCTATGGAACAGTATACATAAAATGAAATTTAGATATAGTAACATAAGAATTGCAGACATACATATTTGCAAATATGAAATAAATTAATATAGAGGAAATATTGCTACAGTGAAGTCACATTTTCAGTCTAAGTTGTGACTTTACTATTCATTATAATTAAGTAAATTTTTGAACTAATACATGGAGCTATTGCTCTCAACCGACAGCAAGTCTATTGGTTAGGTTTAGGACTATTCATTGGGTTCTATTGATTGGTAGATTTTTTTAACAGTCTTGCAAACATTTATAAGGATATGCAATGTTTAAGTCTACGTATGACATTAGAATTTTAGGTAGACAAGAAAATGTTCCCAAACAGTACCCAGTGTTTCCATAGTCTAAAGTTACTGACAATCTGGTCTCATACCACTGGCTTTTAAGGGTGAGTCCAAAACCTTGATCAGAACAAATTCTATGACTATTATAGAGTCAGATAGTTCAAATATTGGGAATAGAGAACCATTCCACAATAAGAATTACACAGAGCTGCCCAGGGAAGAGAGCAGAGCATTCTGTGGATTTCCTCTGGGTTGAATCTGTAATTCTTTGATGACAGTATGGATGCAATGCAGTTTCCATCTTCACACAAGCTTAAAGATATGAAGATGGAAGCTACAAAGGATACAAATTTTAATCTAAAAAGCCTATCTCAACGAATCAAGAATCACCAGAACAGTCAGCATTCTCATGCAGAATCATTGCTCTCAGAGGCAAGAAAAAATAGAACGTTTTTTTCTCGTATAAAGTAAACATTAATGCATTCTACAACATTCATTTCTAAAATTTTATAATTTTATACTGTTGATGAAAACAGCTTACCTCATTTGTCACCACAAATTTCTTTTCATAAGCGTTTTCAGTTTCTCCCAATCCATCCACTTTCTTGGCCATCATGTCAGCATAGTAAACTGAACATCGACAAATATCCTGAAAGAAAGGGCACAGGCTTAGAACATTCAAATTATTGACTAAATATCTATCATAATTCTCATTTACAATACCAAGAGGTCCTTACGTCAATAATCTTTGCAATAAAGGAGTAGGATCCTTCCACATCTGGCCAGGAGAGCTGATTCCAAAATATTTTTATCTGTGAAGGACAATAAACAACATCAAGATTATGAAAAGATGTGAAGGGTTTTGATGTGTGTATAATCTAGGTAATATGCATGACAATCCATGGAATCGTTAAGCAAGAATGCCAAACCGTAAATTAAACATCACATGCTTTTAACACTGCAGATTTAACAACTAACATAAAGAGAACAATCTCATTCAGAGTGATATGCTATTATTTTTATCAAAGATCCACTTCTCCTCCCATAAATTAAAAATCAGGGAAGTTGAAGTTCAACTATCTCCATTCAACTGCCCTACTGACGATGCCTAAGTTGGACATCTAAACATAGTCCCACATGGAACCCATGGAACAGTGGGAAACCTGAGAACAGTCCTTACGTCTTAATGACTGGGAAATTACAAGATTATATGCTGTCAACAAAATTTAGATTTCATGTGAATGAGGTTTTGAACTAAATACCTCAAGTCTCAAAGGTAACTTAATTTGCACCCAGAAAGAGAGTACAAAAATGCTTATAAAGTAACTCATACAAAAAATGTATAATGGTATTCATATACCAACTCTATATATGATGTGCCATTAAATAATAAAGCAAATTACCACCATATTAGTGACTTACTTGATAGTATATGGCCAATGTGTCAACAGCAGAGGAACTATACTGCACTGAGGCATCAACAGGAACAAGAGTATCTAGTTCAACAGCTTTCTCTATCCTTTGCAATGCTTTAAACAGTGCAATATCCAGCCAATGAGCCACTCCTTTTGTAAACCAGTTATGGTAATCCTGCATTTTCAGATCTTCCACTCCCGTTGAGAAAATTGCTTTCGCCAAACTGATTTGAAAAGGAATCAAGTAAGGCAACATGTAAGTAGGTATTATATAAAATTTGCAGTTACAATTAATTACATCAACATACTACCCTTTGTGCCACCATAAATGCATGCAGTAGAGGGGGTCAGTTTCCCAGTTGTAAAGAAGGGAGGGAATTGTTCATAATAATTAGAAGACTTAAAGGACAAAAAGTGAAATAAGGGTTAATGGAGAGTCTTACTGTCTCATATTGTTTTTGTTGTAGTCATTGATGGAAGGAATTTTTGCACCCTATTTTTCATCCTTATATTTCTGTTATTATTCTGCATCCATTAGTTTGAGAAATGAATAGAGGGGTTCAATAATATCCTCTGCATAAACCATGGAACTAGTGTGATCATAGTTTGAAAAATATTCACAGTTACAGTATATTTTAAAAAATCATATTTGACAGCATATTGGATGCAAGGACAAAAAGTGCACACTCATTTTAATGAGGTTCATTTCTAAAACATTTTTTTACTGTCCCTGCAAAAGCAAGGCACTAAAAACAGCAGTAGACTATTTGGGGACTGGTGTAGTCTATTAAAGAAACTGATTCAATGGAGAAACATTTTCGTAGCATACCAAAATATGCATCACACTCATTTGCCAAAGTTATAACAAGTATGTCATGATTTGTACCAGTATGATATGAGACATATTAGGAGACACATTTATCAGTATTGCCCTGTTTTAATGGATTGGAGGCAAGAATGGTGCCTGGGCCATAAATTGAACCCAGATCCCACAGTATCATGCTGAGTGCTTGAGCCAGTAAACTGCCTGTGATAGCCTAGCTAGCTATATGACTTGGCACATTATCAAGGGATCCAAATTCTAGTCCCAGTCAAACTGAGTGATTTTTCATTCCTGGAATTTTTGTCCTATATCTGAGGAGTTTAACATACTGGTCCATGAAGTTGTAAATTTAAATGCTGCCTCATATCAAGCATATTGATTTTAAAAAGGCATTCAACAAGACTCCTCACAAAAACTCATTTATAAATTGTATTCATGTGGAGTTGATACAAAAATAGTGAACTGGATGAGGGACTTTCTTAGTGATCGAAAGAAAAAGTAGTCATTTGATGGTTTTAGCTCTGATATGGTTGAAGTCACATCCGGTATTCCTCAAGGAAGTGTGATTGGCCCTCTTTTATTCATTATTTATATTAATGACCTAAGTTCTCGAATTAGCAGTAAATTAAGATTATTTGCAGATGATACAGTAATCTACCGTGAAATAAGCGAAGACGTGGACTTAGAAGTTCTGTCATCTGACCTTAACAACGTTCATTCATGGTGTCAGGAGTGGGGATTAGTATTAAATATTAGTAAATATACCACAGTTCACTTCATGCAAAAGTCATTACACAAAAGCCATACCTACACCATGGGTGGAGTAAGCATAAAATCTGCAAATACAGTAAAATATCTTGGAATTACCTTAACTTCAGATCTATCGTGGGGAACACACATACAAAAAATATGCGGCACATCATTAAAGAAACTAGGTTTTGTTAAGCATATAATAGGAAGGTTCTTGGATGAAAAAATTAAAAGAGAGATGCTACTTTGCTCTGGTTAGGCCACACCTCGAATACGCCGAGAGCATTTGGGACCCTGGTCATAAAGATTTAACCAAAACAATTAACAAAATACAAAGAAAAGCAGCATGCTTCATTAAAAACTGCTATGAATGAACATATAGGTAGTGTTATGCAACTGTTTGAGGGATTGAGGTGGGAGCCCCTAGAGACTCGGAGGCTGCATGCTAGGCTTAGGCTGCTTGATAAATACAGAACTGATATTTTTCAGAGTGACATAGAGAATATTATCATGACTCCTCACTTCTTTTCTAGGTCTGACAGATGCGATAAAATAAGAGAGATAGTCTGCCGAACAGATAGATACAAAAACTTGTTCTTTCCATGCACAATAAGCGACCACAATAAAAACTGAGCTCCTCCAAATACACTCTCATACGACATGTCACCATTTCACCTCCAAAACTTTTACATCTTTACAAGGCTGGTGACCTACCACCCCCTGCCACACGCCCAAGCGGCAGCTCACAGGGTAGTATGTAGATGTAGATCAGCACCTATGTGCTTTACAAAATCTCCCCCTGCCTAAAAAACTAATCCTCAGATTAACAAAATATTGTATTTTCCTTATATGAATAGTACCTTCATCAGCCTGTACTTACATGGCAAATCTCTGCAAGATGAGGTAGAGTTCAAAGAGGGATGTTCCCATTTGCAGATGCTCGGAGTCAGTCATAGCATCCTCAGGGTTATCACTAAACTTCAAAGGTTTAAGCTTCCAACATGCATCATTCACTATTGGCTTCGTTATCTCTGAAAGCTAAACCATTGATTTTATTAGATCCTCGCATCCATTTTATAGCACTCAATACTTCAAAATGGTAAAAGGAAACTTTACCTCATAATCATACACCTTGTACAGTGTTTTTGTGTAGGGGAAATGCAAAATCCTGAAAATAAAAAGATATCTCAATTAGAAAATACTTGGCTTTGGCTTAGACATGCAAAAATGTAGAGAATATTAATGATAAATACAATAATATTAATTTTTATATTGATTCAAGACTTCAATCAAACAGTCAATTCGCAAAGCAAGTGGTTCAGAATTTACATTATAAAGAGAAATTATCAGAGCATCTTTTTCCAACACCTGACAGGAGTATACATTTCTTTTTCCTTTCTTCATTCTATTATAGGGTTACATCATGCTTGGTAGCTTCTGATACAATGGTTCATCTATGGAACCTGATTTGGAGGAAACCCAATGGAACCCATTTGAAGATTGTGACTTATTCTTTCTCATTTTTATGTTTTTACTAGTCTCTTGTCATTCACTTACATCCCTTCTCTTTCCTTGCCATTTATTTTCATGAATACTAGTCATTTCACCACAACATTTACATGGTAATAGCCACTCTAGTAACAATATTCATGAACCTTCAGAGATATTCTCACAATACTTACTCTTGGAAATGTTTTTCATGGAAATCTAAAGCTTGCTGCAGATCAGACCTCAGCATCTGGGTCACTTTTAAGGCATGTTTCAGCTTAGTATCATCTGATGTCTCATCCATTTTATTCTTCTCTAGGATAACATAGATCCTATTAACAAAAACAGGAATAGAATACATAAGGTAAAGTATATTAAGAACTTAAATTTGGCTGTACAACTTCAATCATTAGGGTGCTCAAGAAAATTTTTCCATGAGTGATAAGGTGCTTTTCAGCATACCCCACCTTTCCACTTCATTTCAATTCACAATTCTCAGTGCACTTTCATTCAAAGATATCTAAAAATATATCAACTAAAAACTAACACCTTTAACTGCTTGGCCTTAATTTGCCCCCCCCCCTCCATTAGACAGCACCCCATACATCAGCCTAAGCTACTTAAGCCCAGTTGGCCACTCACATAATGAACTCAAACAAAACTAAACTGCCCATGGCTCAGGCTAGCAGCTCAGTAAATTGAACAAAAAGTTTCAATGCAAGAACCATGAAACATTTGGCCAGAGGTTTATATTTAGTTACATTTTTTAATGTAAACAAAATTTGGTTTGAACAAATGTACAGAGTTGAATAATAGAGAGTTAAAACCAGTGGTGATCCCAGGGGTGGATAAAGGGGATACATCCCCCTCCGAAAATTTTGGCTTTTACAAAACAATTTTAACAACTATACATAGTTATCACATACAACATTAAATACTTCGATCACTGATCTGAAAAGTATAATAGTTATTATTATGTAGATATAATGATGTAACAGTTTTATAGTTTTTTAGTATGACTGAAAATTGCCATGGTTTATTGGTAGTTGCCTCCCCTGGTTAAAACAAATAGGAATCCTCACATTAGTCTGCATAATTTTCAGGTAGTATAAGGGACTTCCAAATAAGCTGGCATCAACACAAATGGCATTTAGCAATCAAAAATTGTCACAGAAACATTCAATGCCATACATCAGAAGTCATCACTAATGTTCTATCACCCACTGAATCATCGTAACCCTTCACCAGCAAATAATGCATTTTTGTGATAGCTAGGGAAATTATGGGGTAAGGGCTATTAGGAATACATACTTTGGCTACTAGGTACTTCCTTCCCTCTTCAAATCTCTCCCTTAATTTTATCACTAAATCTTTCCGAGGAAGATTCCAACAAGGTCACACATGCTTATTACTTCCAGTAGGGTTTTCCATTCAAAGGAATCAGGGAATGGCACCACAGGTAAAACTATTTGGTCTGCAGCTGATCTTAAAGACCAATATCTGCTCTGGAAGTAGTCCATATATGGATTGAACTGGCCTGGATTTTGAATAAGTTTCAAATCCAGACCAGTATTGGACCACTTCGGGATCAGATATCAGTCTTTCATAGAAGTTACATACCACTTTCAGAGCAATTACAAAACAAATATTTTTATCTGGGCATTTCTTCCTCAGATGAGGTCAATGGCCATACAGCTAACTTACTTTCATATCATATTTTATGGCCCAAATTAAGGAATTAATAGATGAGACTGGTACCAAATTTATCAAGACAAAAAACAAGAAAAGTAACTTAGGATTGAACATTCTATAAAAATTTCAAAGTAATACCAAGTATTAGCAACTCCAATAGAGCTGCAACAATGACTACTTCCCAGGCCAACTTAAAATTTTGACACTGACCCTTTTGACACAACATCAAATCCTTCGTAAGTAAAAAGGGAAGAATGCATACCTTACTTTTCTCCTAATTATAGAATGAGCAAAAACACAAAGGCTACTGTATATGGAAGGCTAATTACCACAGTTAATAAACCAAACGTGATTTTGATGCCTGATTTTGTTACTTAGAAAAGAAAAGACACAGAACTTTTTGCGCAGTCCTGCATGAGCCTACATAGAACAATTATATTTACAATAGTATACAGGATTAAGTAAAATATTTATAAAAGGCAAAAATAGGTTATGATTACATATTGACAACTGAATTATACACAGATAATGCCAGGTTTTCAGCAATGCCATCATGTATTAATAACAATATCAAAACTACTTTTTTTGTTTATGGCCTAAAAATGTTCAAACAAGTAGATTATGAATAAGTAATCACTAAATAATCCAGCTCACCATTCCTGAGCACACTGTGTGACAGCATCCCGTAGACTTCCTTCAATATCACAGCCATTTTCTACAGTTTTGAACCAACTGAACAATGACGGGGAGAATAATTCCATTCCATCTGGGCATTGGAGGGTTTTCAAGTATGCAAATATGCTAGGGTGAAAGAAATAAAATATTACAAGAACAATCATTTATAATACATGAGATGACAATAAATTTGTATATGCACAAAATAAAGTTAATAAAAAATGAAGCAGGCGATGAGTTAGCAGATGAATACATTTTGAACTAATAAATATGTAGGGACTTCTGAAATTATCAATCCAGTGTGATGAAACACCTACCTCAAAAGAGATCTTAACTGCAGCTCAGCACTTTTGTCTTCTTTTGAGAGTCTCCTCACCTTTTTAAGGCAGTTGAAGCAAGAAGGCAATAATTTTTTATAGGAATCCCAAAACAGTTTCACCTAAGTGGTAAACAATTATTAGAAATTAGTAAAAATCGATTTTCTAACACTAGGGAGGTACTAGAAAATTACTCGAGGGGAAAAGGTTTCTGAGGCTGGAAATCAAAATGGAATTTCAGTTTTTCACCAACTGGTGCTTTTTCAGGATTTACCATTATATTTAACCCTCCAGAATATGCAATCAAAAAGTAACTTAGGAATGTGCATAGACCTGAGAGGTCTTTCAAGTACTTTTCACAAAAATTACATTTTCATGCATCCAGGAAATTCATATTGATGTCTCTCCCTCTCTCATGTCTGTCCTGCCCGTTTGGTAGGAGAGGAAATGTAAAAACAAGGGGACCTCACAGGGCATGTGATCTGTAGGGTTAATACCATAAATACACCACGAGTCGTTTTATGGAAAAAATTTAATTTTTGATTTTACAACTTACTTCATCCTCACTGAAGGTAGTGCCCCCCTGTACTATTGGCACAAGTCCCTCCAAAAGACGTGAAAATACTCCAAAATGCAGGGGGTGATCAACATGAATGTTGACATATTCTATCCACTGTGCCAAAAACTGGTGGTACACTCCAATTCCAGCTTGTGCCAGATGCTGTGTCAGCACAATTATTCCCTTTGATGAGAATTCTCCTTTCCAACTGTAAGGGCTACACTGCAAGCATAAAAGAGTTGTCTTCAGAAAAGAGGATTAAAAAAATTAAACAAAATATTTAACATTTGAAATATTCCATCAGTATAATGTAAGTTCAAACTAAAGAAGCATTTTTAATGGATAGTTATGACAGTCATCTAAATCTGATTGTATCCCAAAGGTTTCATGTAAATGTAATGACTCCCACTATACCTAAAGATACTGAAAGGCATGGACACATACACATGCATTCACTACACTATGGTCAATTTCCACCAAAAAATATAGAAAAACTATAGAGTGAGCAGGTACAAAGGATACATTTATTACCACTAGAAAATTGCAACAACAAACACATAATGAATTGATATTCCATGAATAATTAAAAACTCCACAAAATAGCGCATGCACTGGCCGGTCTGCCGGTCTAATTTTAATATCCTTCCATAAAATCACTCGCTGAATGCATCTAATTTACTATTTCAATCAACTACTTAAGCTTAGCCAATACTTATCAGTCGTAACTAATACTAAAGAATTCAAAAGAGATATGGTACTTTTTCACAGTTTTTATTTCAAGTCGACCAGTTTCGTCGTATAGGCGACATCATCAGGTGGTTCATCACCAGATGATGTCGCCTGTGCGACGGAACCAGTCGACTTGAAATAAAAACTGTGAAAAAGTACCATATCTCTTTTGAATTCTTAAGAATGGATTTTCACCAAGTAAAGCCTGAAACAATCGAGTTTATACCTAATACTGCTTATAGTTCATAGTATCTGCTCAACCATATTTTAACAAATATGGTCTAATATATCGATATCAAAAATTTTAGAAAGAGGTAAGGTTGCCAATTACATGATGCAAGTTTAACCATTGAATTTTTGGGGGTGGGGGAAATTTGAAAAATAATTTTAATAACAAAGGAAGAAAAATAAATTTAACAAAATTTCAAATATGGACGACTAGGGTGACAAACTTAATTTAAGGCATCCTATATATAATTTTTGGGGAAGGGGGGGGGGGTTTAGATTTGGAAAATTTTTTTAATGAAAGAAGGACATAAATAAAATATTATACATAAAAAGATGTATGATAGGATGTTTTGGAAAAAATTAAGATTTTTGTTCTGACTTATGATCCATTTATTTTTTTTTTAAATATTGCCTCATAATGAAACAATTATTTAAACTAATTATTATTCAAATTTAAAACGAGGAAGACAGAAGGAATAACTCAATTTTAGGGAGGGGGAGAAATAGCAATTTGGGGGGTGGTTTGGTGCTTAGGCACTTGAGGGGGATTGCCACCCCAGGGAAAAGGTGAATGGGTAAGCTGGTATTGCAGTTTGAGTTGCCATATCCTTCAATAGAGGTTCCTGGCAGGAAAGGAGCAAAGTACATTAGGATGACAATGAATGAAGGGCAGAATGCTTTTCTTAAATAGTTTTTGGAATGGAAAGTGCATAACCACGGAAAAATTGTGCCCTGCCTCTGTGATTGACCCTCATCAGCTGCAGCAGCCTGGTTCGTTCATTACCTTTCCAATGCAGAAGAAAAGAGAGTATTTTCCTTTCCTGGTCATAAAAGGGAGTGGCAGGTAGATTACATTTATAAACCAGATGGAACCTCAAAATAGACTTGATAATGGGCCATGTTTAACACTAATGGAGATTAAATAGCTAAAATTGATTTTACTCTAATGTTCTTGAACTTTGTAATGGAAAATAAATTGAAATTTCACTAAACACCTCCTCTACATTTATTTTCCTCCATGATATTTCATTGATTTCATGCAAAGCAGGTGATAAAATTCCTTAATTTCAGGCATTAGTAACTAATGATTGGGTTAGCAAGCAATGCAGTCGTGAACCTCCCCAAGTAAAAGTATTTGGTCTGTAACCACTCTGAAACTGCTTTGAAGGATTAATATGTATCTGATCTGGAGGTGGTACATTACTGTTCTACTTCTGAAATATCTTTAACGTCCAGACCAATTCAATATATAATAGACCACTTTCAGATCAGGTGTTAGCCATTCAGAGCAGTTACAGACTAAGTATTATTTTATTGGGTCATTTGAGAAACATTTCCTGTCCTCTAATTATCCTTGAAAGGAGCACCTGGCTCCAGAGCAATAAGAAAAAGTGTCTGCTGAAGCCTCACTTGAATAGATTAGGCCATTAAAGATGGCTAAGCACTAGAACTAGAAATTATCCAAGAATCTTAGGAAATATACTTCCCTCAGTACAGGTTGAGCGAAGAAGTTGAAAAGAAAAACTGACAGGAAATTCTTACTCAACGTTTCACCTATGGAACCCAATTAAGAGGTAACCGAATGGAATCCAATTGTAAAGTGTGGCAAATTAATTGATTTTATAGAAACGTGAAGAACCTGATACATGCTAAATTGCTTGCTTTTGATGTAAAATCGCCCCTCAGCAATACTATTAATGAATAAACAGGATTCGGAATAATAGAGAGTAAAATATCAGCATTGATTGGGATTAGAAATATGTACTTAAACTCCACTAGCTCCATTAGTAATATTATTTCTCATAGCTACTGGAACCAATAGAAACAGAGAAGAACTTGCACATTCACAGGATGCATTCAATTTGAAAAATGTCAACAAAAAGAGTATTTTTGCAAGGAAAATATGTACCTACAATCTGAATCACTAATAACCACCTGCTGAGACTAATGATGATCAACAAAAAAATAAGAAGCATTAGTCTCCAGCAATCTGGGGGACAGGACAAAAGCTAATATTACTCCAAAGACACTGCTACACCAATAACAATACACACCCTATATATTTTCACCTTTACTCTCCACATTTTTGAACAATTTTTACTGAGAAAATGGATAAGATAGCTGATTATGGCTAAACATATTCTGGATGATACATACTTCTACATGTCTCACATCTCCAAACGAATCAATTTTAGTACGAACATACCCAACTCCTCTATGAATACATGGTCAACTCTAAGAAAATAGTCTAGATGCAAGTATTTTTTAATATCTACAGAAATACTCAATTTCTAGTCATAGAAATGAGGGAGCTACCTATTTCTGAATTGAGCCAAATAGGTACATACTGGTTTTGAAGCAGCCAAACCATCCAATGAGTCAAGTGAGGAGTTCTGTAAAATTAAAAGGCTAATTATGAATGATTGAAAAGCATACCTGTCAATCCACGCTTGACCTGAGGCAAACGAAGTCATGAGAGAGACCGTGTGAGGAAAAGGTAAGTAAAAGGCTAATGGGGCACCTATAATTACAATAAGTGAAATACGCGTATTCATTTAAGATGTAAAAGAAGGATGGGAACTGTTCTAATCCAGGGAACTCCATGGAGTCTGAGAAAAATCGTGAATAATGTCTTTTTAAGAATAATGACGACAGTTTGTTTACAGCATATGAAAACTTGAGTCAATGATATCCTTCATCTGAGCTACTCCTAATATTTCAAGTTATGATAATGATAAGACAAATTTTACTTAAATAATTAAGTTTCCTTACATGACAGGCAACCAGAAATACACATACCTTGTCCTTCTCCAGTTCGTAGAGCAGAAGGATTTTCACGAGACTACGATGCTCTTGCATAGCCACCTGGAAATTTTTGACAGCACCAACGGCAAGGTTCAACTTCACCATTCCCTGAATTTTCCCTTTTCCCTTCTTTTCTAAGGGACACCACAGAGTCTGGCCCGTGACTGGAATACTCTACAAAAAAAAACAAGTACATATCCATGTATTTACAGAAGTTCACAATGGCAATTGAATATTTGAAATTTTTGTCAATCACAATCCTCTATACACGATAATTTAACTCAAGAGTATGATACATAATTTTTAAGGGGGGGATGGTTACCCACACAGCAGAGGATATTCTAGAAACATCCTATTTTGATTTTCAATATACCTATTTAGTTCCAGGGACATTGGGATCATTATAGAATATTCCTAGAATGTTCTCAAACGAATTGCATTTCAATATCCTTCTGCAAACATTCCAGGTATTTCCTGGAATATTCCATTCCATTCCCATTCAATAATATGGCTTTCATCATGATATACCCTTGCAAACCATAGTGGGATGTCCCTGGAATATTCTTTAAAGTCGGCATAAGAGTTTTGAGAACCGAACTAATGTACGACCCAGAACGCCATCTCGTCCCATCTCATTTCCTGTTTTGGACTACTCATTTGGTTTACCGTAGTTACTCCCACTGACTTTTGACCCTACCTTCTTTGACTTGTGAATTTGGAACACATTTTGACCCGGCCCGAAAAGCAAGGACACAGGATTAACTTATTGCATCTTACATTACCTGTGGCCATTTTATCATATTCAGCTGCATGGAATCTGCTGTCATAATATTATCACCGGGTAGACAAGGAGTATTGAGATGACGGATGTACCCACGCTTTGACCAGAATTGGTTCGAATTGACCCTCCATGAATTGTCCCTGATTCGATGACGTACTCCGGCAGACCGCACGACGTCTACCCATCAAAGGGGGTTGGGGGATACCTAATCCCAATTTTTTGGGCAACGGACTCCTCTAGTTCTCAAAAGATGTGCGGGAAGTTTTTGCAAAAGCGGGACTGACTGGCACTCGTCTTACGTTATTGGGGGAACCCAACAGATGCGAGTACCGTGGGGAGGCAGAGGCCCATTGTCATCCTTTTGACGTCAATCTGCCTCATGGTGTCAGCCTTGCAGGGGTTGAGGTTCGCTAACCTTCCCATCCCTTTTCCTTACCCTTTTCCCACTATCCCCCATGCTTGGCTATAAGCGAGAGCTTCTGGCCGAGAGGGATGGTTTTTAGCCCACGGGGAGACCTGAAACACCTGTCACAATATATTCAGCATACTAATGATTTTGTCAAGATGAGTTAAAATGTCTAGAAATAACATATATGTACTACATTTTTTGCTATACTTGTCAGTTGGCCCATTAGCTCGTTGGTTAGAGCTTCATGCTACTAACACTTAGGCCATAGGTTTGATGCCCCCATGGGCCAACTTTTCTCTCCCCTTTTCTTCCCTTTTTGACGAATTGTTGTGAGTTAGTGTCCTTACTTTTCAAGATGAAAAGAGAGTATAAAAATTTGTTTGATGAAAATGTTACCCTAAATATTCCTTATGTTTAAATATCCCAGGAGTATCCCAGGAAAGTCCCCCAGGAATATCCCGCAGGAATATTCCTAGCATATGCTTCAGGGTGGACATAAGGAATACGCTGGGAATATTCCTGGTATATTCTGAGAACTTTGAGAACATGCTTGGAATATTCCAATATCCCTGTGAGAATATTCCAGGAATATGCTTGGCATATACCTCTGCTATGTGGGTAATAGATAGTCTTTCAGATCTCTTGAGTTTCGGTTTGATGAGTGGTACTACTGTACATTATCTGAGCATACAGAGCTCAGGGTTTGTATAATCATATGGGTCATTCCATGTCAGATCAGCAGTGAGTTGACCCTTGGTGTCTGCGATTCGAACCAAAATTTCTGTGTGGGTTTCTTCCAGCACTATATGAAAAAGCATAGAAGCGTTTTTGGAAAAAAAATTTTTTGGCAGATCTAGCGACGATCAAAGTTTAGACCATTTAGCGCTTAGACCTTTTTTCTCTTTGCTATCTCCTAAACGAAAATAGCCAGACAAACGGTAAACGTTTTATTTTCTTTGCAAAAGATTGCACTGCAGCAGTGTGTGATCAAATTGGTAAATAAACTAAATTTTGTTGAAATTGTTTAAATTTTAACAACAAAAATACAGCTTTTTTTAAATTTGAATTTTTTTTCTAGTTTGACACGTTAGTCTTTTGTCTTACCACAAACAAATTTTGTCAAGGGGCAGTGCACAAACAACCGAGATATTTAACTTCAAAGATTGGACTATGACTGTAGTTAGAATTGGTTCGCCATGACTGAAGGACCCACTGTCGGCTTCAAAATGATGTGTCACTGTACTTATGTGTTGGTCTGAGTAAATGCTATTGCAATACTTTATACACCATTTTAAAGAAAATTTTATTTTAATTCCATCAATATTTTTTATTAGATGAATCTTCATCTTTGAAATTCAAGGTGAACACCAGTCCTACCACATAGAAAATTCCAAACTTACTTTGATTGGTAAGATATGAGCACCAATCAGTTCGTCATCATGTTTCCCTGTGGAGGCTGTCACAGCTATTTCTTTCATGAGCTTCCGCAAGCCTTTTACACCTTTCACTCCACCAATTTTCTTCATTTTCTCTCCCACAGTTTCAGCAGGATCAAAATCCCTAGAATATGGAATCAAATTAAATCAAACCCTCAAGACGTGATTCCTTCCAAAGTGAAAGGATTTCACACAAAAATTTCCAAAACCACACAATTTTCAATTTGGGCACTCACCACACTTCAACGTTGAGTTGATCTTCAAGGCACTTTTGCAAAGGCCTAAAGAAAAAAAGATATTATTAATTTATTTCGATGTAATCATTAATTAAATATGGACAAAATATAATTAATATGCAGGGATGGTATCTATTATAATCACAGCAATTATTAATTTGAATGCTGGTTATTAGAAGTGAGCCACTACTGATCAAAATATCAGTTGACAAAAATTTATATTTACCAAATCTACATGTGTACAGCACAAAGATTTACCCTTGATAATTAGTGTTAAAAAATCAGGTAGACATCTTATACAAGGCTGTATGTTAAAAACCATTCCCTTCTGGCCATTCTTTACGCACAGTGGGGTATATGCTGCCTGTCCTTGCCTGTACCCTCCTTAATGAGAGGAGGTAACACTCTGTAGCATACAGCTAACTGAACAGCTTACAGCCCAGTAAGTCAACCTCTCAAACTTTCCAATTTCCCTCTAGTCATATATCTCTATACTGGGTGCAGGGTTTTCAAAAAAAGCAATGGGTACCATACAATGATCATACCAGGGGCAGAAAGAAAAAATAACTTGCTCTCCATGATAGTTATCCCCATCAATGTTGAATATCAACCTTTCTCCCCTCCGGTATAATTCACCAAGAGCAGAACAATTTTTTTGTAATTTCCTTCAAAAAAATTACATTATATGATTCTGCTTGAGGTTTTAGCAGCGCTGTAGTGCGGGTGATTCCATTTTTTTCGGGTTTCACTGCGTAACGTTATCTTGGAGATGACGTTTCGTGACCAATAGTGGCCAAGTCTTCAGATCAGGTCCAAATGCCGACTGATGGAATTGGGAATGTTTATCCACCATCCTCAGGGTGGCTTTCCAGTATCATGTCCAATCAGAGTCGAGAACCCTGATTTTGGCAAGTTTTTCCTAAAAAGTCTTTTCCATGTGCTGTGGAGCTTGTGAGAACTCTTCTTCATTGGGCCGAAATGATATTGGCTGAAAAGTCGTGAAAGATGGAAGAACATGTCACGGCGGCACTCATGAAGAACGGATACTCCAAGGACCTTATCAGGTCAATGAGGAGGACTTTGCAGTAGGCAAAGAAAGGGACTAAGGAGACTCCAAAACCAAGAGGCTTTGCGACACTACCATTCATCTCGAGAACGACAGAAAGGATCGGGAAATTCCTAAAGAAACACTACATTACACTGAGATATAGCGTGGTAGAGAAAATTAGCGACATTCTTCCCAGGTCAAAGAACAAAATCCCAGATTTCCAGTACAAAGGAGAATGTGAGAGTCCCAGCAGCTGCGGTCGGAATCATCTGGCGCAAACAAAGAGGGCGATTTTGGTCCATTTGAGCAAACACCTAAGGGCTCTCATAAACAAGCATTGCACGTAGTCAGCAGTTGCAGAGTATGCCTTCTACAACCCGGGACATCACATAATGATTAGTGACGCACAAGTCTTGGCCAAAGAAAAGTACTATTTCCCTCGACTCAACCGAGAGGCTATTGAAATAGAGAAAGTAAAAGAAAATCTTAATAGAGATGACGGCCACAGGCTCCACAGCACATGGAAAAGACTTTTTAGGAAAAACGCTCCAAAATCAGCGTCCTCGACACTGATTAGGCATAATACCGGAAAGCCACTCTTAGGACTGTATATAAACATGCCCAATTCCACGAGTTGGCTTTCGAACCTGATCTGAAAATGCATTGGTCACGAAATGTCATCTCCAAGATAATGTAATGAAGCAAAACGCGAAAGAAATGGAATCACCCGCATTACGTTATACCTGTTACCAAAGAGTAACTGTTACCCCAGTAAACACAGAATTGAAATTTCACTACAAAAATTAACTGTTACTAAATACTTTGGTCCAAACAAGTGAAGGTAGATAATCATTGCCATTAAGGGTTGTTTGTGCTTCAGTTTGTCTGAAAACAAGAGGGGAAAAGGACATATTTGCCGCAATAAAAGTGGTTGCTTAGAAAGCTATTAATACTCACAGGGAGAAATGCTCTTCCCATGATGGTTTTAAAGTTCCTGACTTCACAGAAGTGTTATATCTATGGCTTCCAGAAGTAAGGTACAGAGTGCAGTACGGGTCACTTAGACCTAAGTGAAAAAAATCATTGAACATTCAGAGAGATGAAACCACATATATATATTTTCACAAAAGCACTCAATTATGGTGGATATTTACCATTTGCATCCTTGGGCTTTAAATCCTTGGCTTCAATTACTTCAACATTTAGGACTATATCAGGAGCCTTTTAGATCATGAAAACCAAAAGAGTAAAATAGATTGAAACTGAAATAAATTCTGGTTGCAGGGATATACATCTAAAAATATTCATTATTAATCAGAAGAAAGAGAGTTCAATATCAGACAAGACAAAATTAATAAACCTTTTAAAGTAATTATGGCCATTTTGATTTCAGGAAAATTATGTTTTTACCTCTTTTGATTGTGCTGTTTCAAGGAGACTGCTATGTTTTTCTTCATCGAACTTGAAGGCCTCTTTCAGATAGGCA
Organism: Ceriagrion tenellum; assembly: GCA_963169105.1. Lineage (NCBI taxonomy): Eukaryota > Metazoa > Arthropoda > Insecta > Odonata > Coenagrionidae > Ceriagrion > Ceriagrion tenellum. The sequence goes on from OY720635.1 coordinate 62,557,483, forward strand.
TAGAGCTCCTCTCGTTCTTCCTCGGTACCATCACCGATCATGTGCAAGATTTCATACAGCACTTCAGAGTAGAGCTCTTCCAACTGTAATTATAGGAAAAAATAGAATATACCATCAATATTATGTCCTCATCAACCATTAATATTTCATTTATAAAAAATTAGCATGTAGTAAAGGCCAGAAGGAAAACAATGCTTAGCATTAAGACCAATTTTATTCATTTAAATTCACAGATATGGTCACAAAATAGTGATACATCAAGGAATAACAGTGCAAAGGGGAAAGCCCTTGTTTAATCTACTTGCATCTGGATAGGACATGACCAAGACCAGCTTGGGAAAATAATTCAGTTGAAGTGTAAGAAGCTCAGCTCGACAGTCACCGAATGTCCCCATTTTACAGGGATATTTGATGACTATAAACCGATGATTGCACATGAATAGCCACAAAAATCAATTTTTTAGGCATTTATTTGTACAGAAATGGTTAATCATACTATCGTCAACTTATCAAAACTCTTGTATAGTAATTTTTCCAACAAGGAACAAGTGACTCATTTTGTCACAAAATAGTTTAAAGGATATTTTGAATCACTAATTTCTGACTGGATGAACTACTTATTATATTACAGACTGTGTTTGCCGGTAAAATTTAATATTTACACTGTCCTCTAAGTCTCAAGACAATGGCATCAAGAAGTCCATTAAAGGAGAACTACATTCCACTTTAAGTACCATAAAACTATTTTATTACCCAGAAATTGTAAAAAGAAATGTGCCCACAAACTCATGGTTATTTCTGAGGAAAAATGTAGTTCTGGCCTTCCAAATAAAGCAGTATGAGTGGCAGGTTTAAGATGTCATCCTTCATTGAGTTATTAATAAGAGGACAGCCTAAGGACATTTAGGCAGTAACTCAGATGAATTCTCACACAGAGGAAAGTAAATGGCTTCTAGCTCAAAGCATGTCTTTAGGATATGCTCAAATAAGTCTCACTCCTGGACATGGGTGTAGCCAGGATTTATATTAGGGGGTAGGACACCCATCCATAGCTATAGATTTATGCTAGGGGGGGGGGGCAGTAGATCATTCTGTCCAACTCCATATGGTAGATTTGGTATGAAATGTCTTATCCAAGTGGGAGGGGGGGGGGCGGCTGCCCACCTGGCTAAGCCCATGCTCCAGGACTTCAATGTGTATTGGCGACTGATTTAAAATAAACCAAATATGATGTTACATGTCATTTAAAACATCTGCACAGCCCTCACCCTCCAATTTGGGTATAACAACACAAACTATGACTTTGATTCCCATAGAAGTTCAGATTTGTTTGATGCTGTCACAGGAAGAAAAAAACACAATTGATACAAACTAAGAAAGCCTACAATGGACGGACCAAATGAACGAAGAATAAATTTTTCCATATTAATGATTATTGAGCTATTAGGAAAACAGCAGAGAAAATCCCATTCGCGAATCTGCAAAGGAAATATACAAAGAGGGACCAAACGGTCAGCTAAAAACTGCCATGAGAGTACAATTGAGAGTCTCAAGAGACATTGGAGGTCACACATAAGGTTGCGGTAGCCAGAAACATTCGGATCACTCAAGTTTCAGGCTGCAACGCTTATCTAATCGTAAACATTTTAGAAGTATCGTTGATAAGAGTTTTTTCGTGAAAAGAGAAATGCAATAGATTTTCTAAGATCAAGCTTGAGCCCCCACTCAAGTTTATATTTAGTAATTAACTTTAGGAACATCGAATGCCGCAAGTTGATCTCACGGAACTTTTCGCGACATCGCTATCCCATTTGACTTTCCCCATTAAATTTTTATGATTTCCTTGCTTGACAAAGTTTTTATTGAGCAAGCAATAATGAATACGCTCTGGGCAAGTCCTGGAGGACCTCGCTTCCTTTGGGGCGGGTTTGTTAGTAAAAAATCACATTTCCGTGGTTAAATATGTTTCTACGATTAACAACGAAGCTACCTAGACTTTCACTCGCGCGCAAAAGGCAAATAATTGCACGAACATTGTAGTCCATGACGTCGAGAAAATTGAATGCTGTTCAAGGAAAAAGTCAATTTGTACGTTATTTCAAATAATATAACAGATATATTATAGTTAGATTAGATTACAAAATTAGATAACAGATAATCGAATTCCTAAAGTTAGTCGAAGGACAGAACGATGCAGAGATTAAAGGAATTGATGCGAACTCGTAAGTAATACGTCCTTAAACATGGCATAGCTGATTTCACGGTTCAAATATTATTTTCGGTCATTTTTGCTGACGGTGACTATCGATTGGAAAAAATTAAAAGATTAATATTAGACAACCACATAAATTGTTTTAATGCCTCGTCAATGGTGAACGGGTCAACCAGGGCCGGGCCGGATTTACTTTGACCAGGTAGGCCCGGGCCTGGGCCTACAGAGCTAATATGAAAGGGTGCGCCTCGATCGGTAGAGCCTTAATTATCCTTTATTATGGTGTCTTAATTTTATAGGGCAACAAAAATGCAAATAAACGGCGAAAGTGGCGAAAAACGAGGGGTTACGCCGAAAAGTCCCAGGCCAAGGGCGCCGCAGTCTGTAAATCTGGCCCTGTGGATCATTCTTATAAGTATGATCCGCAGCTATAGCTATGAAACGGACGCACCGCTTTGCACTTACTTTCCTTGGGTAGAGGGAGCACAATATCATTTTACATAGAAATCGATGAATTTGACCACATATTAATAACGGAAAAAAATATCTCACATTTCTATTGATACCAAAATATCAGTATCTACCCCCTCTACTTCTCGATATGCCCATTTGCCAAAATATGAAAGCCATTTTCCAGGTGGAAATGGTACGCGCATGACCTTATCGGAGATTTTTTCTGAAGCCCAAGATACCTACTCATCGCGTTAAGTTCGTTAGGTGGATGCAGCGGTTAATGAGGACGATGAGAACCGACGGGATGCTTAGAACCCTAGGAGAAGGGAGGGCTCTGAGAGAGCGAGAAAGGAGAAGAAATAGAGTAGGCTTTATGGTTGGGAATGAGTGGGTTTGAGCGAGCTATCGTTTGCCACCAAGTTCAATGAAATTGATTTAAATTGGTAAAAAAGAAAAATATCTCTCATTTCCAATGATAATAAAATACTACCCAAAAGCAACAATACTTCTTCAATGTATTTTCCAAAAAAAAATACCATCCATTTTTCATTGGAAATGGTAGCTCATCCCATTTCGAACACAGCTGATTGTTTTTGACGTGTCTTATATCATGTGAAAATGTGATCTTTGGACAAATAAATCATTATTATTATTATTATTATGTTAGATTTCTTTAAAGCGAAAAGGTTCTATTAAATCGAAGTCAAATTTTGAAGAAAGACTTCTTAGCAGCTATTTCTACAATACGATTTATCTCGATCCTCGTGAGTCCTCGGTAGTATAGTGGTCAGTATCCCCGCCTGTCACGCGGGAGACCGGGGTTCGATTCCCCGCCGGGGAGGAATTTTTTTCCCGGTCTACACACGATGCATGGTTCCTTTCACGGTAGTTCACAGGGCCATCGATCCGTACCACGTGATGATTCCGAAGCTTAACTTTCTTTGTTAACAAGAAAAGTCCCCAAGAAAGTTAACAAAGGTTTCCTTTTACCTTAAAAAAAGTTAACAAAGGCTTATCTTCTATGGCATAAAAAAATGGGGTGCTTTTCATTTGCCCGTGAGTCTCGTAAGCCCGAAAATATATATTCTGGTTCGATATATATATTCTGTTGTGTTTTTTGTTTTTCATGTTCAAGTCCAAGTGTCTAACTCGAGGATGCATTTCTTTGTAATAAGCAAAACGTCGAGCGTTACCGGGCACGGATAGTTTGAATTCTGTGATTCTATTCTGTGATTTTAGTACGCTTAATCCTTTTCCTGATAAAGTATGATATGAAGCACACTATAAAATATGTAAAAACACATTTCAGACTACAATTTATTGAACACAAGATCGAGGATACTCGCTAATGTGATAGCTTTCCAGCCTTACCACTCCCTCACAATTCCAGATTACAATGACGGATAAGAGTTTTACATCCCTTTATTTTCATTCGGGAAAAATGGTAAGACAATCCAGATTTTTCGACAAACTACAGTGTTATTGTTCCTTAAATTCTGATAAAAGAGAACTCTGCGGAAAGAATTTTTAAGCGAATTTCTTCAGGAGGGAAATTCACGCAAGCTTAATTTTATAAAAGCAGTTCACGGCCACTTGTGAATAATCCCCTAACAGCTTATTTCACGATATTTTTAATATTGGGCTATAAATATCGTATTCCGTGAGAGCGAGACGTGACTGTGGGCCTCATTTTGTCAGCAAGTCCACATATTAAATGTCGATGATTTACTAATGAATCCACTGTGCATGGCACACTCCACATTAATAAACAATCATGGAGGGATATCAATATGCCGTATTAATGCCTGGAGTACGCAGTCATGCGTAAGACGTGTACCTTAATTTTGACGTAGAAAACCACAAAAAAATTTCCCATACTCTCGAGTTTATAGGGGCCGCGGTTAAGGTAGGAATAAGACATCGAAGGAAATTCAAGATCCTCTCGAACTATGCAATAGGGAAGAACCAAAGTCTAGGAAACGCAGGGTCAACCGTAATCCTTTCCCTTGATTCCTTACCCCGTCAATGTTCCTTAGGTTTTCCTGAGTTTGGAGACGTTCACTCACAAAAATTCACCAGTTGTAAGTATAGCACCTAGGAATTGTGCGGAACCACTTCTTTTTTATACAAAGCCGCAACATAATATTTGCACATTTGGGCATTTTTAGGCCGAAACACCATTGTTTTGAGATGGGTTTTTATTAATACCAAACCAAGTTGGTATTAGTAGATTAATAACCGCAACACCGCAATGACTTATCCATAAAAATGGAAAATTAAAATAATTTACAAAAAAAGAGCAGCACTATTCATAATATTTATGGAAACATTGCAGGCGATAGCCATGCTAGGAGGATTATTTTTCTTGAAAAACAAATGGCTGCTCTTTCGTACGTCAAAAATTCCATCTATACTCCTCCACTGTCTCGGAAGTACCACCGCGTGGGACGGAAGAAGTACCACGGACAACAAGTGGAGAATAGCCCAAGGTAAGAAGGCGTTCATGGGAAAAAGACAACTGTTGTGCTCAAAGAAGATAGAACTACAAACCAGAAAGCAGTATGTGAAAACATTCGTGCGGAGCGTAGCACTCTATGGATCGGAAGCATGGACCATTGGAAAAGCTGACCAGAAAAGACTGGAAGCCTTCAAAATCTGGTGCTGGAGGAGGATGCTGAAGACAAGTGGACGGTCAAAATAAGAAATGATGAAGTGTGCAGAAGAGTAGAGGAGGAAAGGACCATATGGAACACTATTCAAAAAAGAAGAACCAGATGGATTGGACACACCGTGGCGGACACACCCTGAGACACATGTGTTTGTGAAGAAATAATTGAAGATAAAATAGAGGGAAAAGTCCCCAGGGGAAGACCCAGGAATAAGTTCATGGACCAAATAAAGAGGATAGTACATAGGAAGAGATACCAGGAGGTAAGGGAATTAATGTAGACTTGAGGCGTGAACATCTAGTCCGCATAAACCCCCCTCGAAATTAGCCTTGAAGGAAGATGACTTGGTGGTGTAACTGGCTAACACACCTGACCGGCAATTGGGAGATCCGGGTTCCTTTCTCGGTCAAGTCAAATGATTTTTTCATGGCGAATTTCGACCCAGGTGAATTAGCATTTGATAGGGAAGGGTGGAGCGCTGTAGTCAACCAATCTTAAGATTGAACAAACAATGAACTCTTTTATAATCTAGGATTTCGACAAAGTGAAGACCAAGAAATTTGTCACAACGCTGGTCTTTCGCCGTGGTTACGCATTGTCTGCCCACCTATAGATTTTATATCTACGGTGGCTGGCCCTTAACAGTTAGGAAGAAAATACGGCGGACCGTTCCGAAAACAGTCTTCCCATTCTCATCCTCCCTGATTTTGGATTCCCTTTCAAAAAATTTTAATCTACAGACCTATTCTCCCATATATATTCCCGCTAAAGGGGCAACATCGGCACGAGAGATTGATTGATCATTCTATTTCACCAAAAATAATTACGTAACATAAAAAATAATTGGGTCCAATGATGAAACAGATTCTTGATAGAGGAGTGAATGGTGTTGCGAAGACGACCCAGAACGTCTTAGGAGAAATGGCGTAGAAGAGGTTCATCAGAGATGGAAAATGTAAGTCTTAAGAATTAAGAGGGTGTGTATGAAGCAATGCAAGAATGCTACTGAAGTGAAGGAGGTATGTTAGGGTACGGGATAATGGAGGATATCCCTGTAAGGGGATACAAAAAAACGCAAATGGAGCAAAAAAAATATTAATGTGTTTTCTCTCGAATGCTCATACATTTCCAAACTACATTGTTGTCCATGGATGACATCCGTAAGACATCACCACCATAACTTTACAGAAATACCAACACGTCGAAATATACAGCTAAATTTTCATGACATACTTGAAGCTTGAGTACGCTTCCTTCATCAAATTGACGATTTTCTTCTGTAATCTGAACTTTCTGCACTTTATCCATATCCGATAACAGTATATGTATAACTTATGAATTTCTTCTGAGTATGACGTAACTGTATATTGTCATAAATGAGCATATGTTAAATTCCGACGCTTTAATCTTTGAGAAATTATTTGATAAAAATGCCTTAATATATGCAGTTAAAAAGCTATCGAAGTAAGAGGTAATCCAAAAACAAAAGAAGAATATGCACGCCGGCCCCGGTGGCGGCGGGGTAAAGTCCTCGCCTGCCAATCCGAGGGTCGCGGGTTCGAGTCCCGCCTGGGTGGGTTTTTCACCACCCAGGGCGTGGATGTGTGTCAAGTTCTGTTGGTGCGGTCCCTGGAAAACCTGATGACAGGCTCAGCAGCCTATCGGGATTCCGGGGACATACGGGCCAACAGAATCTTCCGGCAAGCAAAAAAAATCATTAATGAATATCTACAGTTCGTAGAGTAATATTTTAATTGAGCGTAAAAAATGAATGATCGAAATTCTTCCGAGGTAGAATTTTTTTTGCTTGATTTGAAAGAAGATTTAAAGGTGTAAAGGTGAAAAAGGTGCAAAACAGTGCGCAAATAATTATCATCCCAAGAAAAGGTTTACATCAGTTGATCAGTCTCTTAGTCAGCTAACTTAACAAATACAAAATACCGATCGACTTCGCTATCCTGAATCAAACAATGACAATGGAAGCAACACGCTTTTACATCTTGGGCCAACACACATGGTCCAGAAGGAATTTGAAGGATTGCAGTATTTAAGACTCCAAGAGTAATTTGTCAAATGCCAATGCCTTACGAAGCGGAGAATTAATAAGCAACGCGGACTATATAAAAGGTGAAGGACAGAAAATAATTAATACATTATGGCAACATCCGACCGCTCCGAAATCTTTACCACCCTTAAGATAGTTTGAGCGAAACACCATTTCACCAAGAAATCAAAATATTTTGGTCTCATTTGAATCAAAAATAAGTCACCCTTCCAGAGATATCAAAATATCAGCCCCTTACCACACTATTTCCGAGATATTCGCCAAAACATACCACCTATTTTACATAGGAAATGTTATATGCACGCACTCCAAAGAGACATTATTTTCAAAAAATGAGGAATTTCTAACACACAGATGTCGTCTGAAGACCAACACCGTGTAGTTTGCATGTTTTTACCACTATTTTAGAAAATGAATCAAATTGTCATCGCAGTAATTTTTTCAGAATCACAAAAAAAACCTTCCGCTGTGAAGGAGTTATATACGTACCGCGCGAAAAAAAATGAGTCAAATTAAAGACTTATGTTGACATTTTTATTTAATTTATTAGAACTTTAGAAGTCGTATAGAAGTAAAATATTGCACCACCAACAATGCAATGTTTATTTCATGTTTCCTAGAGCTGCTGAAATTAAATCGTATTATTCAAATACGGTCTCTATTATGACTAGGGAACTCTCTCACTCAGCCTTAAGATAAAGAGAATAGAAATAGGAAAGAGTCAAAATAAATGCGGCGAGAATGCATCAAAATAGTAAACAATATTTCAGCATATGTAACCGATGGAAAGATATTTGCGACAGATGTTCAGACGTCAACAGTTACCACGACTTGGCAAAATTAGAATATGTAATCGCGTAACAGCAGAGTTTTTCCACTGGACCACTGGGTGAACTATTCGGCAACATCCAAAGTTTTAATTTACAAGGTTAACGGCCCCGTCGAAAGGAGCGGAATGACACATTTCGACACTTGCGACATCCTTGGCTCCGCGTACCCTGGTCGCCGCGTCATCGAATAACAATTCTTGGCAGAAGTCACTCTCGATCCAGTTATAACAAGGAAACCTCTTTTGACTTCATTAAATACCCAAAAATTCCCTGACGCTTCCAATACTTTTTTGAGCATTCAACCAGCTGATTGGTAGGCTTTTGGACATTACTCATTCTAACGTACTAATTTCTGGCACATCGTTCTGCTTTCCCTCCTATACGTGGCCTACCATTAGATCTATCTTAAATTCCTCATATCGTTCTCCTCTACCTATTCCGTTCAGAATTCCATCCCCTCCATTTATTTTCCACGCTTCCCCTGTGTTCTACCCTCTATTACCCCCATCAGCATTCCTCTCTGTTTTCAAAACGTCCTCCAACTGTGGTATTCAGCGGCAAAACTAAACTTCAGGAGCAGCAAGAAATCGGCAGCGGTGCAGTCAGAAGGGATTTTAACAAGTAAAAACCCTTTGGAGGTGAGAGGAAAAGGAGTGAATGAAGAGAAGGCGTCGAAGAAGAAGTCTAGGTTTTGGATAGTATGGGGAAACCATCTGAATAATCAGAACGGAACAGAAAAGAAATTGTCCATTTCTCACATCAGTATTCAATGCTCAATTTCAACTCTCACAACTGGGCCAAAGGTGATGTGGAGTCACTCCTACGCACAATAAGAAAACACTTCCTGAAGTTATTACAAGTATTTATATTACCCTGTGAGCCGCCACAAGGGGGTGAAGCAGGGGATGTTAGTACATTGGCCATGAAAAAGAGAGCACAGGATTGAGAATGGGGGGATGGAGACGAAAGGAAAAAAATATTATGCCTTTGCTCCTAACTAACCGATAAATAAATGCAATAAGAGAATTAAGTAACCTAATATACAAACGAATAAAAACGAAATAATAAAAATTTAAGAAAACGCTAGGAACAGCAGGAGCCAACCTTGCAGATATCCTTCTTCATCACTTCGACCTGTTTCGACCTTCGACCTCAATTTGCAAATTAATTAAAAACTTATATGCTTGTTTTTCCACTGCATCAACAAACAACTGACCGCGGAGAAATACTGTGAGTGAGGCTCGCACTGCGACAAAGGGTCGAGATAATCTTCACCCGCGGACCTAGAAAGAGTACGACGTCCCGAGAAGAAGTCTTTAATGGCACACAGAACCTTTTAGGCCCACTTAGAGCTAGCTTAGCGGCAGCGTCGTTCATAAACGCCGTTCGTTCACTTGCGTAGAAAAATGAACTCCGTTTTAAAACGTCGTTCGTAGCGCAATGATTAAATGCTGCAGACGAAAGGCGAATCACGCGATAATTTTCACCAACAATATTCACTTTGTGATAAAATGTTTGTCAGGCATTGCAAGAAGATTCTCGAATGTGATATCAAGTAAATTAGGCCGGTCAAAATTCCATTCTTCATCAAAAGAAGCAGTAAAAATGCAAACTTTATATTTCGAGGAGGAAAAGTAGATTAATGCAAACAATTTCTCCATGATATCTGGGAAAAAATGTAAATAAGGATGTGTCGGCCAATGTCCTTTTATTTTGTCTCGACTTTTTGCTCCTTTTATGATGTTAAAGCAAGAGAGTATTTCTTGAGCTATTTCTGCTTGAGCTATTGTTTTTTTGTTTTAATTATGGACGACATTGCAAGCCTAAGAATTCAGACGTGAGAAAATAAAATGTCAATAAGTGCTTTTAATTTAAATTGGTTTTCAAGAGTTCATTTATAAATAGGACGACACGAAAAATTAAACGAGAAAGCACGGCAGTTGTGGTCCAGACATGGAATTTCCTCGTTGTGACCGGGTCAGAATCAATGTTAAACGCGCGACGAGAGCCGTAAACGGAAAAATATAAGACTGAATCTCAACCATACGGACGCAAGCAGGTTTTAGGAGCAGCGTCAAGCCATTGGGATAACATTAGGCTGCCGACAGCCATTGGGAAAACTGTTGTTGCTATCATCTGAAAGGTGTTTAGTTTGATGGAGGAATATGTTGCTCTTAATTGGGGACTTTTTCATATGACACTGCGTGGATAGTATTGAAAAAAGGAGATGATGGCATAAAAGTATATTATAGAAGCAGTCTATAAAAAAATTGAGTTACCGGAGTTTGAGATGCTCTTCCTTCAAAATGAGGAGAGAAAATTTTCTGTGACTAATGACCAGTTGCAGAAACGACACACTTGTATTCTATAAAGATAAGGTACCCGTAAGCCATGGCAACCATCGCTCCTCCTGCAATGTCACTCTTAGATGCTGGTATTTCACTGATTGTTCACAGATGGCACCTTAATGCAGATTACAGATGCAGATGCCGATTTGGTTAAAAAATCGTCAAATAATATATTAAAAAGGTGAAACCACATATAATAAAGTTTTCCTTGAGTTTTTGAATATTCACCTTCACTTGTATTTGAGAAATAATTTGTTTCCTAAACTACTGCCAAATCAGCAAAAATGCCTCGGCAATTTTAGCATAGTACCTAGAAAATCGGTTGGCACTCAAAGTGTTAAAGTCTCCGGCTGGGCTCGGCACGCCCTGAGTCTCGTGTCCGCAACCTCCGTCTTGAATATAATGCGGCGGTACACGAGTGTGTTTATGACACCATCCTGGCATGCGAGGACGAAACCCTCGGTCTCTGACTTTAGACCAGCGGAACGGATATTAATATTATTCATTATTGTTATTATTCCACAGCTAAATGATCTTGCAACGGCCATAAATACACCAAAACACTTGTTTATTTTAAAATTCATTTTTTGAACATTAGATTAGATATTAGTTCGCAGGTTTCCGCGGCGTTGATCAAATGATTTCAACATTTCTCGGGTTGCATCCGCGTCAGTTGTAATTCAGCACAACAGTTTCGCCAGCTATCCTGCTGGCGTCCTCAGGTGAAGGATGATCCTTCACCTGACGCGTAATTACAACTGACGCGGATGCAACCCGAGAAATGTTGAAATCATTTGATCAACGCCGCGGAAACCTGCGAACTAATATCTAATCTAATGTTCAAAAAATGAATTAAATGACAACTGACGCGGATGCAACCCGAGAAATGTTGAAATCATTAGATTAGATATTTTTAGTTGCCTTAGGAGCACTATCACTTAAATTTTCCGGAATAAGTACGGGTATTTGGTGAGAAAAATCTAATCGCCCTCGTTCATAGTGCTTAGTATGCAGTTATTTTTAATCCAACTAGCTGGCCATTATGAAGCGATTGAGCCAGGTTTAATCGTTACAGCTTGCAAAAAAATTCCTTCTAAGAACAAAAATTGAACAAGTTGGCACCGGGTGAAACAGCTTATATTGAAGTGATAGGCTCGACAGAAACTTAAGTGAGACTACGGAGTTTTCTAGATTATTAGCATTACCCATACTCGGAAGAATACCAATACTTATATAAGACAAGTATTTTGAATTTCACCATCGGATGAATTCAGAAAACCTGGCGGGTTTGACCATCGCTCAATGAAGAGACGGAAGTGGAGGTTGAGTGGGGCGAGGGGAGAGAAAGGTGACTGTATCAGTAATCGTGGGTAATTGAGGGCATAATTTGCGAATATTTAAGCAAGTTGAAAAAAATCTTGAACCACATTTCATTCGAGTGCATCTGTTTTTGCGTTCACCACATAAGCAGTAATGCGAATGATACAAGAATGATATTTACGATTGTTTTTCTTTGACAAAGCATGCTATGACCCGAGTCCCCAGCTCAATATTAGAAAAAATAGACGAAATTACTTTAAAATACGTCCTTTTATATATACAGATTCTCGCTGTCCGTAAATTTTCAAGGAAGACAGGTGGAAAATGGGATTTCCCCTCGACAAGAACTTAAATTTAAGGCAGTCTGAGCGAAATATCATTTCACCAAGAAATCAACGAATTTGATCTCCTTTTGATGAAAAATATCTCACCCTCCCAAAGATACTAAAATATCAGCCCCTTACCGAACTACTTTCCCAGATTTTTGACAAATAATACCAGCGCTTTTAGAAGGGAAATGGTAGGTTACGCTCTCCAGAGAGGCCTTGTTTAAAACAGGAGGCATTTCTAACACCTAGATCTCCTAAAAAAATTAAAATTGAGTAGTTTATGTGTTTTCTCAACTATTTTTGAAAATAAATTATATTGTCACCGCAGTAATCTTTTAGGATTACAAAAAACCTTCCGTTGCGGAGGCGTTCTGAACGTGTTGCGTGAAAAGAATGAGTGAACTCAAAGACTTATGTGGACATTTTTATTTGAATTACCTATAATTTCAATCACATACAAGTATACTATTGTCCAATAATAATTTAGTATTTAATTCATACTTCATACAGCAGCTAAAACTAAAACGTATAATTCGAATATGGTATCCATTATGACTAAGGAACTATCTCGGTCAAACTACCGTAAGCTAATTACATGCCGCAATATCGAACTTGAAGAAAAAATGAAGCTTTCATATTATGACGATCTTTTTCCTTTCCATATCATATAGCCTTCATAGCGTGCCGACTTTTCCATTCCCTTTTGAGTCCAGCTCAATCGAAAACACAACAGCTCAGTTTTCTCCTGCAAAGACGCTGTACCCTAGCGTATCAAGGGTCTCAAAGCTAGCGAATTGGGCAGCGAACTTCAAAACAGATCGGAAGCCGCGTTGGGAGTGCGCCAGAGAATAAAAAGAACTTTAAGGGTCACATCTTCGATTGCTGTCTTCGTGTTGGTCTTTAGTGAAGGCGTCAAAAATGGATAACTCGATAACTCATACTTTTATATGAGGTAAAAATCTAATGTTTTAAATTTGCAGTTTAAACGAACATATTAATTACTCCCAAAACATTACGCGGTGAACATTTAGTTGGCACATACCTACAGAATCCTACCTCACGACGGGTTAACAAACGTTTCGCCCGCGCTTATCGTTCCATTCATCGTATTCATAGAGTGAAGTTATATCTTCTTAGACCTTTCTAATATTTAACTCAGTTTACTTTGCAATAATATTCATGCCATGAGTGGAGAAAATTCCGCTTGGACAGGAATCGAACCTGAAGCCTAAATATTGACATAATAGTTATTCCAATAAATGTGAAATAAAAAAAGATAACAAAACTTATGGCGGAGGTAAACATAAAAGACTGATAAAAGGAAAAAAAGATAAGTTGAAAGAAAGGGGAGGGGAAATTTAGGTCTATCCAACCTCCGGATTCGTGACTTCTCTTGAAAAACACATTGAAGAGGATATTATTTACGAAGACTAAGTAACGTCCAAGTCACTAATCAACCCATCTACACTTCACACACCACTAACTACGACTGAGAATAAGAGTGTTTGACCACAACCACGGTCATTCATTTTGTTTTCTCTCAACTGATTAGAAAGTTTTTGATTCGGACAATCTTTGGTTCAATCCGTTACACGATCACACATTAACTTCATCAACAGAACCACAACACGCCATAAGGTATTACTTGAAGTTACTAATGATTTCTGCTCCCTTTCTTTCGTCGAAGATTTCTTTCCCTCACTCTTCAGTGCTATCCCGACGTTCTCCACTCTTTCACTCTCTTCAACATGAATTACCCTCTTCATTCACATACATGTCCTCATCCATTTCCACTGCATCCTCAACATCTCTGCCACCAGTTTGGCTGCCTACAGACTCCCAATCATCTGAAAAGACTTCCTCATTCGTCTTCCACACTAACCATCGTGTCCTACTTCATTCATATCTAAAAAAGCATTCAATACACATCCTTTTCCATCAAACGCAAACTCGCCGATAGTATACCGCTTCATGACTGTCCAGTTCTGCCAGCGGGACTTTTTCGTTTTCAGATACACATGCTGGATGTTACAGGATGAATCTCCATTATTTCTGCTAGTTATAGGTTTATTTCATAGCAAGTATTATCTACTGGACGAATAATTCTATTGTACCATTTTATTCTGGTATTGGTGGTAGGAGTATATGTAAGTAAGGAGGTAGGAGTATGTGATAATAGCCATTTCGCGAGACTATGAGACTACAAGTAGAAATAATTCAGCAACAGAACGATGGCGACTGCAGCAATTCCAGTAAAGATTAGAGATTTCTATTAGCATGATTGGAATAGCTATAATGACTATATTCACAGTACTATAATCAGTATAAACGGCTCCATAATGAGAGTTCAATAGAACTCTAAAAATATAGGAGTGCTCACAAAGATTCAAGTTTACAGTCCTATGGAATTTTTCAAAAATATTTTTTTCTGCTCCTTGCTTACGCAGTTACGTCAGCGCAAATGGTTTATGCATCACATTTAGCAATTACGGTATAAACGCCGACCAACAATTTACCAATTGAAGGAATTAGCAACTTGTCCCATTCGTGCGTAAGATATGTATCGTTCCATCAACGTGGTCAGTAAGGAATATGGAGAACATACCCCGTGGTTGCCAGTCATGCATGAGGTAGCTTGTTTTCAAAATGGCACCCCAAATGCTACGCACTCCATGTATAGATAAAAGATAAAAAGGTTTCCAAGAATAGAGAAAACTTTGACCAAGACACGGATTTAAATGTATTACACCTTCATTAGGAAGGAAATAAGAGTTAAAAATAAAGCTTCCTTATTTGCCAAGTGGCGAAGGGGCGAAATTCCAAGGCGTACGCTGAGCTCTGGAGTGCTTGTATAATTATATGTCCAGCTCTCTTGAACACCTCGTTCATTTAAAGTTCACAAAAATCCAAAGGGCAGGAGAACGCCTCGGTGGCTGAACTGGATAAAGTACTGGGCCCCAAACCGATGTTTCCGGGTTCGAGTCCCGGTCAGCGTGAATGAAGTTTCCTCTGTGGAATTTACCATTTGCACGCACTTTCGAATGACTCCGCAATGATAACACCTTGGTTAGTCCCGGTATCCTCAATTTGTCAAGAGTTAATTGAAAATAGGAAGATTTTTAAAGAACTTTCCTACATCATTATGATGAAGATAAAAACAGGTCGTATTTGGAATTCTAAGTACTTTTGGAAACTTGTAGATCGTTTATTCTTAGATTCTACACGATATATTATGAATTAATTCATCGTTTTCGTGGTAACTTCAAAGTAAGCTGGATGAAATGAAAAAAACTCGAAAGTGAGAAGAAGTGAATTCGATGTCCATCGGACGACAAAGGCTTTAAATCAACTTCCCTAACCAACTCCAGAAGTTCTGCAGAATTTTCCTCCCATAATACCCAAAGTATATCTTACGTGGTTCTAATTTATTGAATTATAACTGATCCTTTATGCATTATTAGCCTGTGGCTTACAGGGCGTTTAGGTCGTTGCCATCTTTTCAGGACATGGAGTTAGTACAAAGAATATATTTAGAAATCAACCCTTAGTAATTTCACCGCGGGGTCTCAAGAGGGGTTTATTTCTTACAACGGAGTCGCCGGTTGATTACAAAATTACGTTTGAATGCGATGACGATAATTTAATTACTCAATAACATTGTCAATACTTCTCTTATTTTTCACGGAAGGAGGCGGAAATTTCTCTCTTTCCTCCTCAAACCAATTTCCAAACCTCAACAACAACGCATAGTAGCCAATCTGGCCAAGTAACCAATCTCTGACACAACAAAAATTACAAACTGGCGTTTATATACATTTCTCTACTTATCCCAAAGACACTCAGACTTTTTTGAACGACAAACAAACAACCCGAAAACAACACGCAGCAATTATTCACAGTATTAAGGAGCAATGATACTTTAAAATAGTAGTAAATTATTAAGTAAAATATGAAAGAATTCAGAAGTGCTCCGATTTATAAATACCTAACTGCCCGTTCACAACCTGGGCACATACAAAGTTTCATTGAATGTGGGATGAAATATGTGACTGGTAGAGGACTAATTAGTCGCACGGTGACAGGTGCACTTACTTCCGTAAAACATCCAAAAAAGTATTCTTGTAACGGAGGCATGCCGGCGAAGTCAAAATAAGCAGTCCTTGTAACGTTGTCCACGGCGACGTTGAGTGATTAATACTTATATAATAATGCTCTACGCCACTTGGCTCACTGCAGTTCCACTCCAGAACTAATATGTGCGAATTTAGGAAGGTGTCGAAAAATAGACAACGCTCGTCTGCCAATGTTGGTGTTTGACCAGTTTATCTCGCGATACAAATCAATAGCACGTGTTGAAATAGTCATACTGGTTTTTTTTGTCAATGTCTAAATAAATAATCTACCACGCTTGTTTTGAATGACATTTATGTCACCAGGAATTAATTATTATCAGACGGGATTCGTGCGAGAGTGAGGGGAATTCACGTGGTCTAATACGACTAGGAAAGCCGAAAATTTTGACAAATGGTGACGTATGACGGAGAGATAACAGGCCGGCCCGTCAATCATCGATTATCTTCATAGTCAGAAAACCGAAGACAAAATCTATGATCAAAAGACAAAAAAAAGATGGCATTGAATCGGAACACGAAGCCCAGGTTGGAAAAAACAAGAGAATAGCCTCCAAACCCCGCTCACAGCTTCCGTATCTACTTCGCAATGCGAGATAAAACTCGATTCCGGCAAGTAATTAAGGCCTCCTCCAAAAACACATGTTTTGCGACGGTCTATTCCGAGTGTCTGACTCGCGCGCGGCACTTGAGGTGAGTCACGTCAAAATTTTCGGGCCGAACGTACAGCGCAAGTGGAATTCAAAAACCATCATTAATGAGGAATCTGCACTTCGAAGCACTGTTTTCTTAAGACGTTAAAAATTTGCCGTAATGAGTAAATTTAGTCTTAGTATTGCCAGTCATATCTTTTTAAAAATTCATTTAAATACCCCTTTGGGTAAAATCTCACAGGACAAATCGTTCAACCGAAGGTTTTACCACGTATCGAACACCAGTAATTATATTGACTTCAGCCTCGATTGCAATTTCGGCAGGATTTGATGTCATGATTTTATAACGAACAGAATTTGGCAAATAAATTCCTAGTGACAAAGAAAGATTGGAAAGTTAGATTGGTATTAGAAATTTTCAAGTATCCCAAGGGTCTGTTGAGGGCCACATACTTTTTTATCCAACCTTTAGTTCCAGAAGATAAGCTTTCATATTCCGTGCAGTGGCAGTCAATATGCATCTATAAAATGGTACAATGTGTATTTGACAGAAATATACTTTCTCATCCCTTGATGAATTCAGGACAATTGTCGTCCATAGTAAATGCATAGCACCTGATGGATGACAACTCTTGCCTGTCAGCATTGACTGTACTAATATTGCCTCCATTTCATCAAAATAATTCATGTAATACTAGGGCTCTAGTGTCATATCACCGTATATTTTGTATTTTCTTAGAGGATGATGAAGGCAAAGAACTATAAATCAAGATTCAGGCTTAAAACATTTAACAATGTACATTAAATGCCTAATTGTTATGTATATTGAAAAATATTTTTTGAAACACGGCGAACAGCAGAAGTTTCCCTTGGCAGCCTCACCACATTCATAACTGTATTCGGCAATGTGCTGCGATGAAAACCGGAAGTTTGTTATAAAAAACCTAAATACTCGTGTTACATCAACGATGATCTAAGCTGAAAAACACATTAGGTGTCTCAATAACTAGTAAACTGACCAGCAAGCAAACAAGTAATTAGCAATTGTTTGAACAATATTATCCGGGCAGAAATTGAGATAAAAGTTTCGTGAAGAGATGCCATCGCACCGCCATTAAGGCGTTATTCCAGCATTTATTCCAGCGTTAAAATTCATCATTTTAAAATCAATATGTCTTCTTTGAATAATGAATGAGCTGGTAATAGTTTGACACCATTAGACAGTAAAATTCGTGCTGTATAATAAATGCTAAAGGTAGGTTTTCGGGCATGCCTAGAATAAAAGTCCGTTATTAAGCAACGGAACACAGGGTATTGAAGGCGACGAAAATATTGTTTCTAAGAGATCTTCCCATTCGATATAGTGCTCTTATCACTTTACTGCACAACAACTCACGAGCTATCCATTCGTTAGAGGCTCTAAGTGCTAGACCGTGGACTTCGCATCGGGAGCACATTTGATGTTCGCTATACAACAAAAGAACCTCGATAGCACCATCCGCGATTGTTGTTTTCTTGTCGATTTTCCACCAAGGCATCGAACATGGATATTTTAAAGTATTTAATTACTCCCAGGTAGAAAATATTCGGTAACAGTCATGTAAATTTGAATGTAACCCCTAACAGCAGGATACCAAACGTTTCGCCAGCGCAAATTGTTCCATTCAACATCCGTCGTGAGCGACGAAGTGCGCTGACGTGTTCCGATCTGCACTGATGTCAACGTCTCGGATGAAAAGCTCCGAAAGAACGATGAAAGTGAAATGGACGGAGAGGGACACCAAAGAATAAGACTGAAGAAAAATAGGGAAGAAAAGGCACATGACGAAAACTCTGAGAAGAAGAAAGTTCAAACTTAACTCAAATAGAATGGGACAGTTTTTTAAGATAATGTTGTTGGAGGAGATAAAAAAGGGGAAGAGATGCTAAGGAAGACCAATAATGTAGAACAAATGTTAAATGCGATGGAAATGTGGTTATCAAACAATGATAGACAACAAAACACGAAGAGAATTAAAAAGAGTAATATTAACTTACTATTTTACCGCTAAAGAATTATTGCGAAGAGGTGAAGGAATTATTTCATATTTTAATGAACGAAAGAAAAAAGGTCCACACTAATTTTTTTCATTTTTTCCATATAATCCCATGTAAATCTATTGATTGCAATAAATCAAAGCCTAATCGACTTTTTTTTTAACTTTTTCGATTTTTTCCCAACTCGACACATGATTCCAACTCTACCCTGAAAATTTCATCCACCGAGCTCTTTTAGAAATGCCCCAGGAGTTTTGATGAGTCAGTCAGTCAGTTTTGTAGCTTTATATATAATTAATTAATAATTAATAATATATATAATAATAATTATTATATATACATACAATATATATATACACATATAAATGTTTATACAGAAAGGTAGAAAGAAAGTGGATAGGAACACATAAAATCAACAAACACAATGGTGGTGTGAAGATGTAAAGATGGCCGATTCCAAGCAGAAAAAATTCGACTGGCCCGGGAATCGAACCACGGACCTTTGGATTTCGCGTCCAATGCTCAGACCACCAAGCTACCCAGTCTACTAAGAATCCACTGGAATCGGCGGGAAGGCGGCTTCTTTATATATATATATATATATATATATATATATATATATATATATATATATATATATATATATATATATATATATATATATATATATATATATATATAGAAAAAAAAGGAGAGCATTTTTTTTCCATACGAAACGATCCATTCCATTCTCCCTATCTGTTCGTGCGCATCGAATCTGCAACTCCAAAAACTCTCTCGACCACCACCTTCAAAATTTAAAAAATGCTCTCCTTAAACGCGGCTACCCCTCCCCTCTCCTTGATAGTCGCATCCTACCCTCCACCACACCTTATACTCCTCGTCCCAGACCCACCTCCGAATCGCCTTTAAACCTTTGCACCAAATTCTTTCCGGGGCTTCATCGAGTTAACCTCACCCTCAAATCACTGTTCCCTATATTGCGAGACAGCCCACTCACCGCAGATTTAATTCCCAAATGTCCCACCCTCACCTTCAAAAGACAAGCCAACCTGCGCAATATTCTACGCCCCCGCCAATCCCCTCCCACCATTTCTCCTCCTCAAGTCCCTGGTACCTTTCCCTGCCATAGACCTCGCTGCAAAACCTGCCCCCTAATACGCAGCCTCTCTACTTTCCAAAGCCCTAACAACCCGACCCCATTTCCTATCTCTTGCCATGGCAGCTGCACCTCTTCCAATGTAGTTTATCTCCTGCAATGCAAATCATGCCCCTCTTTTTACGTCGGGGAAACTAGCAATCCCTTATCCATCCGTATGAACGGCCATAGATCCTCTCCTCCCAACTTTCCTGTTGCCAAACATGCCTCTACTCACAATCTTCACTTCGACTCCTGTTTCCACCTCACCATCCTCCACGCCCTCCCCGCTGATGCTTCCAATACAGAACTTAGAACTACTGAGATGGCAATAATCTGGTTCTGCAAAGCTTTTTCCCCCCCTGGACTCAATATTCTCCATTAGCTCTCTACTCCTCTCTGTTTCTTGCCCCTGCCCCCCCCCCCCATTCCCAACTTCCACCACTCACTTCCCCTCAACTGAGTTAGCCTGTCTTTACCTCCCCTTACCTGTCACCGCCCCTCCATTACATTGTTGCTACTCCCGTCCCTTCCATGTTAGTCACCTCCCAGTCCCCTTTCATTATTTTGTTGCAACTTTCCCTCTGTTCAGTCAGCCAGACCTTGGATCATTCACCTCCCTGATCATTCTGTTACTTTGTTGCTTCTAACCCCCCCTCCCCGCGCCTTCCCAGCTCTCGGCTCTTCCCAGTCCCCTATCATCATAACTTTGTATCAACCTTCCCCCAGCCCCATCAGCCAGGCCCAGCACTATTAACCTCCCCAGTCCCCCCTCTCATAACCTCCCCTCTCCTACCCTCATTGGAGCAGTGCATTCTCTGTGTGACTGAAGAAGGGATAACACCCGAAACGTCTCTAAGTAAGACTCTCTCTTTACTTTCGTCTTTTTACCCCCTGTAAGTTTCCTCTTTAATTATATATATATATATATATATAAAGAACTGATAATAGGACAAATAAATACTTTGCATTGACACATTTCAAACATATGTGGAGACCAAATAAAAAGGTGAGTTAATTTAATATTTTAAAAAACACTGAATAGAATATTATTTGAGTAGCTCCAAAAAACTGTTCGCAATTTCCACAGAAATGATTCTAAACCATTATCTTATTCTTATATTTCTTCGATTCCAATGGACCACTAAAGCGTGACGCCACGAGAAAAAGATTACCAAGGCAATCTTTTCAAAAATAAATGCGAAGTGAGAGCTAATCATGGAAGGAAATATTGTTCGAAGAGTAATTAGACGTCATGGCTTTACCAGCCCATGTAAAGTCATGATAAGCAAAGCGAAATGGAAATACCTATTATCGGAGAGCAAGAAGGGAAACGAAAAATTTAAAAAAATGACAAAAATGAATGCATTGGTTAATTTTACGTGATTCTAAGTAGGTCAAAGACGAGAGAATAAGGCAGCGTTACAGACGCATATCTTAATGAACAGCACAGCGATAACATCGTATCAATTACGTGAAAATACAACTCGTCCCTGCTAAAATATTCTGTATAGTTTCCTTATAAATACTTCTACAGAATTTCTTAAAAGTTCTGTAGACGTTCCTTTAAGTATTGAAACGCCATTTTACGGAATTCCCTACGACGTTCTGCAGAATGCCTTAGGATGTTCTGCAGAATACCTCAAGATGTTCTGTAGAATGCCTTAGGACGTTCTGCGTAATTCCTTAGGACGTTCTACAGAAGCCCTTTGACGCTCTATAGAACTCCTTACAAGCTCAAGGCAACCTCACATATTTCCGTAGAGTTGCTGAAGTTCTACAGAACAGCTTGAAAGGAGTTATTTTGGTCTGCAGAAAAAAACCTCTCATGTTCCGCACAGATCTTTATAAAATGAACTAGTTCTGAAGAAAAAGAGTCAATTTCTGTAGAATTCCTTACGTTCTACAGAACAGCTTCTCAGGAAAGTAGTAGCAGGGGTTCTATTTAATGGATAAGAATTTCCGGTAGACCACGTAACGACATGAATACCAACCAATCCTCGGATCGATGACTGCTGATCATGATGAGCAGCGCAAATGGGATTCCGGCGGAAAAATTTCCCCAGCATCCCTGAACACTCACTCCCCGCTACGTCAAAATGAAAACACCGATTATTTCTCAGCATCAGGTTACGCCGATGAATTTATTTCCGTCTCCGCAACTAGAACCGCGGTATTTCGGAAACCCTCAAGTCTCACTTTTGGAACGAGTACAGGTAATTTCTCACATCACGCGAGACCATTAAAAAAAAAAAGCTGTGGGTCAGTTATTATCATTTTAGGGGCGAAAATGGAGAAATGTACCGCTCAAAGTCTGTTAGAGGAGTTAAATTTTATTTTTTTTTCACACAAAATATTTTAGATTCGATTGGTTTAGAAATGGTTTGATGCACTACTAAGAGTATTAAAAACAAACACGAGGAATAAGTTTTTGAACAAATGTGCACGATATATTATATTTTATTTTTGCATTTGATTGTCAAAATGAGATCATCAGCGAGAGAGAGAGGGAGAGGGATAGAGAGAGAAAATCAGCTGGTCAGATTATACTTTTAAATGGAAGGTATTTTATGTAGAGGTAGAATACATGAAGTCATGATTAGCTGTGACTAAAGCAAGTTAAGGCACGGTTTTATAAATTCTGGCCTAAGACGACCGCAAGACAACCCAATCTTTTCGTTTACTCAGTGACTGAGAGTTTGGATTTCGTGTACTACCTCAGACTATCGGCAACTTGTGAGAACTATCGTCGTGGAAGCATTGCTTCCCGATCAGTCACCGAAGGAAAGCGTCGTCGCGCTTAGCTCTAATTTGTAGGGCCGATCCTTAGATTCGTCTGAGCGCTATTGTCGTGGTCTACAGGTGGCAGATAGTTGATGCAAAATGACCTTAGCCGCAGAAGCATATTAACCGAAAATGCAACTTCTAGCTCTCGATGGAAGATTGTACAGACTTCGCTGTTCATAAATTGGACGGTTTTACACTTAACTTTGTGAAGTCATTTTTCAAAATGAGAGGAAAAAACGCTGTACACCTCCTATGATATTTATTATTGTATGCACAAAGTGCAATAAGTTTCAACGCATATGTGTCCTCTTCAGGTACAAGGTATTTTGTACCAAAATATTACCACATATTGTTGAAACTAGTTGTACCTTGTAGCTACAAAAATAAATAAAAGTGGAAAGATAAGTGTTTTTGTTGCGGCGTTTGCGCCGAGAAAATATTAAATCAAAGATTTATAAAACCTGCATTGAATATGGTCTATAGCGTTCAGCTATCAAAAAGTTCTGGTTGAAAGATTGCGTTAGACGTGAAATGAACATCACGATGTCCTCCGATAATTCTCTAATTATCATGTTCCCCTATGGCATTGATCAAGAGAATTTCTCTCCAGATAAATTAAGGAGAAGAATGCTGGACTCAAGAATTTAACAAACCCAATCCGCTGTTGACAATTCCATTGATACGCGGCATAATTGAGGCAAACATGCGTCATGAGATAACCGACATTGAAGACTCATAACTTACTATGGGAAATCGATTGCCACAGCGGTCACAGCTCAATCAAGGACAATTCGGACGACAGTTTTCACTTAGGAACAAGTTCAAGAGCAAAAAAGATAGCGCAAACGATGGTGCCTCAACTCACCGTCATATTCTGCACATACTGCTCGACTTTCTTTTTGATTGTATCCTTCTTGATCCCACGGAATGTCCCGTACCTGTTCAACGTCTCGGTCTTCATCATTGTAAGAAGCTCTGTTCAAATTTCCAAGAGACGAAAAAATGGCCAAAACGGCTCTCCGGCTTGTGAAGTGCACTGGGAAAATCTTTCAGGAGAGTGGTGAAGGATTCAACCCGCTCACTTCACCCATAGCTGACGCCGGGCCAAAGGCGTTTCTTTGAAAGACGTGGACATTCGCGGGCGACACCGCTGGTACTCACGAAACTGGGCAAAATAAAATTGGCCACCAGGACACCTGAGCTGTATTTATCAACGCAGTCCTTCTCACTAAAGCAAAACAAGAATACCTGTCCGTCGCATTCGCAATGTTACCTGGGGTGAATTTTTCCAAGGACACTCAATTTATTCGCAAACCATCCACAGAATACTTCACAAGCACACTTCACGCTCATATTCGACAATCGCGAACGATCCGTTAAAAATTGTCTTTGGAGAGCAATAAGAAACCACGGGATTACACCTGGAGAATAAAAGCACCACTGACTAACACTGGTCTAGCCACTCATCTTCAAAGATTTTCAAATTTCTGCAAAACACTATCGGAGAGTTACGCATACGCATTTAGGGAGAAATATGAGGGGCGATTCTAAACTGAGGTCAGAACAGGTGAGTGAAGAATTTCTAGTGGAGCGGAAGAAAAGGTGGGAAGTAATCTGACACCAGCGTCAGCCTGTTCTTGAGAAAAGCCCCACGAGCTCCTCAGTCTTATACGATGGTCGGAGTAATGCACTTGAAGAACCACCCACATAACACAAACACTGTAATCGAAATGGCTCAACAAATAACCGTCACTACTAAAACTCGAGACACACTGGGATGGAAAGCGAGTATCCCATCCACCACGAAAGGCTTCAAAGGGGTCCACAGTTTAACATCCCAAACAACACAATATAGGAGATTCTTCTACGAAAAATTTCCACCACAGCCGGGACTCGAACACTGGCCCTCGGGCTGAGATGTCAGTAATCTAGCCACGGCACTAGACGTTTA
The DNA here is from genome assembly GCA_963169105.1 of Ceriagrion tenellum. Taxonomy (NCBI): domain Eukaryota; kingdom Metazoa; phylum Arthropoda; class Insecta; order Odonata; family Coenagrionidae; genus Ceriagrion; species Ceriagrion tenellum. Next base: position 62,582,405 of record OY720635.1, read on the forward strand.
TCAAGACCAACAGTTTGTCCGGGGGAGGATTCCTCGAGACTGCCTCGGGAATCAGGCGAAAGACACCAGTTGATAGGGGGCTGTCAGGAGGGATCGTCCGCGGGAATTGACGGCGGAGTCGCCGCGGAAATGGAAGGAAGAAGACGGCGCTGAAAAAGGGGATGGTGTTGCTGCAGTCCTTCGCCCCCCGATCGGGGTGGGCGCCTTTTGAGATGTCTGGCGGCGAGAGCGCGCGTCCCGGCGGGGTCTGAAATCCGAAGAAGCCCGCAGTTGAGGCTCTTCCCCCCTTGCCCCCTACGCCGTGTTGAGGCGGGTAGGGGAGTGTTCCCCCCCTCTCATTCACCCCTCTCCTCCCCCCCCCTGGCGGTCCTCTCGCCCGCCCTGCCAAGCAGCATCTATTCCTAGAAGGGTCCCCCGACCCTCTTCTGCCTCCCTTTCCCCTCTTACACTCCTCCTACCCTACCTCTCCTCTTCATCCCTCGAATCATTCCTCCTCCTCCTCTCAGACTCACGCTTCGACTGCGCGATACTCAGCTCATAATATCGATTCTAGGAACATTAAATCATCGAAAATTTCATCCGAACACCACTTAAGGTAGTTTGAGCGAAATGTCATTTTTACCTAGAAATCAATGAATTTGGTCTCATTTGAAAGAAAAATATATCACCCTTCCATTCACGCCAAAATTTCAACCCCTTACTCCTTACTGCATTACTTTCCGAGATATTTGCCAGAAAATACCAGCCCTTTTATATGGGAAATGGTACGTGAATGCACTCCAGAGAAACATAATATTAAAAATGAGGCATATCTTACACTTAGACCTCGACAAAAAAATCAACAGTGTACAGTTTGTGTGTTTTCTCAACTATTTTTGAAAATTAATCATATTGTCACCGCAGTAAATTCTTCGGGATCCCAATAAACCTTCCGTTTTGATGGAGTTTAATGTACCGCGTGAAAAAATGAGTCAAGTTAAAGACTTATTTTGATATTTTCATTTTACTTATAATTTCTGCCATGTAAAAGTATATTATGGCACCATTTATAATGCAATATTTAATTCGTGTGTCTCAAAGCTGGTGAAATTAAAATGTAAATATCAAATGTGGTCTCCCTTATGATTAGGGAACTATCTCGCTCGTACTACATTAAGCGGGCACATTGAACAATATTGGCCATATAACGAGTTCCGTTAATCGCGTTTTTAAATTAGATCGCTCATTAAATCTCTAAAAGCGAATATTGTTCTTTGCCGTCCACGGAGTTGGCGGGGTAATGTCCTTGTCAGCCAGTCCGAAGGTCTTGGGATCCTACTTAAGTGGATTCAACCACCCAGGGAACGATTTTAAGTGTTCGTCTAAATACATAAAATATTTAATTAGTATCTAGAAAGGGCTGTTCATCATCATCTGGTGTTCTGCCTGCTGGCAGGTCCCGTACAACACTGCTGTCTCCATCCGCTTCTGTCCCGAGCTTCCTTCTTTGCTTCATCATAGCTGATGTTCTTCACCTGATCCACCAATTTAATTCTTCTCCTTCCTCTCTTTTTCTTTCCTTCAATTGAACCCTCAAGTGCCACAGTTATTATACTTTTCCCTCTCATCACATGGCCCAACCAGTTTCCTTTCCTTTTCCTTATTTCCTTCAGGAGCCATCTTCCTTCTTTTACTTTGCTCAAAACCTCTTCAATTCTCATCTTATCTACCCATCTTCCTTTTCCCATCCTTCTCCACACCCACATTTCATAAGCTTCTATTCTATTCCTTTCCCTCTTTCCTAATGTCCACGCTTCACATCCATACATGAAAACGCTCCATGAATAACACTTAGCTAGTCTCTTCCTCAGCTCCAGATCCAGGCCTTTATTGCATAGCAAGTTTTTCTTCTTGCTGAAGGCCTCTTTTGCCATTGCTATCCTTGCTTTTATTTCTGCAATACTTCTCCAGTCGTCTGTCACCATCGTTCCTAGGTACCGGTAGCTTTTCATTTTTCCTATTACACCTTCATTTATTTTCACACTCGTATAATTTTCACAGTTTATTGGCATCACCTTTGTCTTTCCTAGGTTTATCTTGTTTTTTATATAAAAATTACTATTACTAAAATTTCGCCCTCATCATTACATAAATTACATTCAATGGTACAGGTGACTTTTAATTTTCTACATTGTCCTGGTCGATAGAGAAAATATTTTTTGTTTTTATTTTCTCTTAACTACCCCGAATACAGCACCCATCACCCAAGAATAACTCTAACAAGAGACGGACACAAACACCAATGCCCTGAGTGTGATAAGTCCTCCCAGGCGGGATTGGACCCACGACCCTCCGATTAGCAGACGAGGACTTTACCCAGTCACCACCGCGATTTTGTATCGATGCAACATCGGATTGTACTCCCCCATCCGAACTCCAACCGGCATCCCCCTCGACTCCTCCAAATACAATAGGACCTCCTATTTTTCTCGCGCCGATTGGGTGGCTAAACTTACCTGAAAACCCTCCCCCACTATCTCCCACCTCAAAAAAATCCCGAAACATTTCGAATTGCTCTCTCCACAGAAATAAAAACTCTCACTCTCGGACAAAATCAATAGGGGAAGTAGCGAGAGAATTTCTGTCTCCATCTCCTCCATATTAGATACTACCCTCAGAGATGCCGTATGGGTGTGTGGCAGGGGGTGTTAGAACACCAGCCGTGAAAAAGATGTGAAGGATGAGGTTTTGTGAGATGAAATGGTGAAGTGAATTATGAATGTGTTTCAAGTGGAGCTACGGTTTTACTTTTGTGCTTATTATGCGTGGAAAGATCAAATTTTTGTACCTATCTGTTTGGCAATGTATTTCTCTTATTCTTTCGCTCCTCTCGCACCTGGAATTATAGTATGGCGTCAAAACGATGTTCTCTGTTTCGCTCTGAATCCCACCTGTTCTGAATTTCTCTAGTTAACTAAGTTTAGAGTGTAGTCTCCGAGTATGTAGCGGCTCCTTATCTATTCCCTCTAAAAGCTGAGAAACACGATACGTTCGCTCGTAGCAGTTTTTAAAAAAAATGCGCATCTTTCCCTTGTAATTTATTTTTTTCGTTAAATCTTTTGAATATTTTTTTGCTCAAATCTTTATGACCAGAGTCCCAAATGTTCGCGGCGTATTCGAGGTGTGACCTAACCAGAGTGAAGTGGCATCTCTCTTTGACTTCTTCATCCAAGGACCTTCCTATAATACGCTTGATAAATCCTAGTTTTCTTCAATGCTGCATTGAGGCGTTCATACATGGTGATAATTTAAATTAACTGCTACGTGCATAACTTCTCCTGAGAAAGAATCAACCAAGAATTTTACAACATAGTAGCCTAGACCATCATTTAAAGTTATTGTTCTTTTTGTATTTAAGAAAGATCTTTCAGCTAGGTATAAATGGCAATGAAGGGCTCTCGCCAAATTGAAAAAACAGAGGTTCTTCACGAAGTTATAACAATAACAGTCCTAAACTTCCGTCAAGTATGTAGAAAGACAGTACAAGGTGAAAAATATTTGTTCGTTGAGATCATTTACTTGATAATGAACACGGCAGAAGCGCTACAAATATTTCAGAATAAGTTAACAAGAAGATTTTTTAAATTTAAGCCTAAATTTTCTCACGCCTCAGTCATTACAGAAAGGATGGAAAAAGTGTGCTGTATCATCAGTGGCGTTCATTGTTTACACACGAAATACAAGATGCGTTGGATGATCAACATACTAAGCTGATGACATTACAAGTCTGGTCGATAAAAAATTCTAAACTATGCGCAACCTGAATGTTGATGAAAAGAAATATATAACAATTGCCATTGGAAAAAACTAAGAGGAAAAACTCACTATGCGACCTGATCAACCAAAAATACAACACGTGGAAGAAGTTTTTCATCTTGGGAGGAGGGCCGTCAACTATTGAAGAAGAAAGAAAGAGCAGATCAAGCCAAGAATTTGTTTCAAAATCATTTGATCAAAACCTATATTTGCAGGATTTGGTGTATTTACGAGATAGAGTCACAGAGTAGGTGGTTAAAAAGTTCAATAAAGACCTTCCTGTACTTCTCGAATTGTTTCAGAGAATGTAAAATTTAAGAACACTCCTGCGATAAATTGTAGTAACTGGATAATACTCCATCTGCAGTCAATATTTACACTCAGCTCTGAAGAGAGCCATCAAACAGAAACGTACTGAAGAGTATCTGTTATTGCCCTGAAGAAGGGTTTCATCCTAATAATGAATACATTTGGTCTGCGCCGAATTGGTGCGAGAATTGGTGGACACGTAAAAATTGTTTTCATTGAGATAATCAATCTCCAAGAAAGTAGAATTAAACAGTGAATACTGATTAAGTTCTCGTTTTCACTTCCAACGCCCAATAGCCATTGAGGTAATATATTACAAGTACAAGCGACAAAAATAGGTAATTTACGAAACCCTACTTCATAGTACGTCAAGCCCGAATCACAAAACGCATACGAACTCCTCGATCTCGTTCCTCGGGCTTCTCTCTGTATAGAGATGTCTTGGTCGCGAGGACAGCAACAGGTGTGAATAGACCGCCCAGGCATGCTCGGGAGACGAGCCGGTTGCATAATATCCGACACATTTAGAGCATCTAATAACAGCTATTGTAAATTGCATTGCAATCCATTGCAATTAGTTGCAATACATAAATACTACAATTCTGTGGTTAACTGAGAAAGTCGAGTCCCGAGATGGAAAAATCTTACTGAGCCCCTCATTCCCAAGGTACGTTAAGAAAGGATGGGCGGTGCCCTAAAGTGCAGGTTCTATGACACCAAAAACAGAGATTGAGAGAACTGGTGAGGAAGTATACGTAAAGTACTATTTTCTCTATGTTTCACCGACGTGTCAGACTTTGTTATTTACTTCCAACATCAGGAAGGGTTTCCTATAAGTAACCAAAATAAATGAATGAAGCGACATTCGACTCATTTTACTCTGAGACCACCTTTAGCATCGAGTATTATGAAGTCCACTTTATCAATGAAAAATGTATAACTTTTACAATACCACAGTATAAAGAAAACTGGCACGATCCGGGTTTCAGTGCATGAGCACCATCTTCAGGTTCAGAGTCACGGCCGGACTCTCCTTTTTATACAAAACCATAGAAGGTGGAGGAGGGGAGAAATTGTTTTGTATAAAAAGGAGAGTCCGGCCGTGACTCTGCACCTGAAGATGGTGGTCACGCAATGAAACCCGGGTCGTGCCAGTTTTCTTTATATTGTAGTATTGTAAAAGTTATCCATTTTTTATTGATAAAATATCACACCACCAAGTTACCAGTGCTCTTGTTTTATAAGTCCACCTTAGTCACATTTCACAAACTTCTGCACGAGGAACTTGTTTTCAACTTGCGGTGAAAATGTGGCAACATCAGGTGCACTATCGCTTGATATACCTTTTCTACTCATTGTTCTTTAATTACTGGACTCGAGGGTGTGTGCATTCCAGCTTCCCGGTAAGCAATTAGCCGAGAGGCGGGTTCCCCTTAGTTAACTCGGTGTTGAGACGCCGGCGGTCTGGCGCGTCACAAAGGAATCTAGAGGTGGGGAGCAAGAGGGGGAAATATCTTGGTTACTGACCGAGACGTTCTCCCTCCATCTTTCTTCCTCTCTTCACCGCTATCGCTTTGTTACGCGTATTAAATGAAAGAGCATTTACTTGACGCACAGAGTTGTAGGTTGTGACGACGATGTGACAGCATCTAAACTACCCAGCTACCAATAAATAACGAGGATATTATTACAAGGGCCCGGTTTGTTCCCTTATTCTTCAATTCATGCCGCAATTCGGCTTCTCTAACCGGGTGATAGCGGAGTAAAATAGGAACATTGGTGAATCGCGATAAAATAAGTAAGAAATCCAATGCAATATTTTAAAATACCATCATATTAAAAGTTTCATAGTACCTGCTTGAAATTTTCTCGTAACGAAAACCAATCCGGATACACATTCCCACCGATGTTGACTACGTTAACTAATAAAAAGCAATAAAGTTGACGGCATCGAGCGTCACTTTGTAGAAGAACTTGACAATTGATGTGCTGGGCTTTAAATTGAAGGTCCTCTCAGAAAAACTGAGGATATTACACACTTACCTGGATTGGGAAAGAAAATTATCTAAAAACTAGGTTAATGTACTTTCATTTTCTATTAAAAGTTATTTTGGCACTTTGTGGTCATACGTACGTCCACCAGAAAGGCTGTAGCCATACCATTACTTCCAGCTGCCGTGAAATAATGATATTCCATGGACGTCCTGGTACGTCCATCGTCCTCAGAAAATATAAGAGGAATTGCCATTAAGTCCATAGTACTCCAAGTGTCAATATTAGTATCCATATTGAAAAGAAAACTTTGTACTTTTCCACGATTATTGATATACAAAGTTTTAAGTCGTGATGATGATGAGCGATCATCGACATTAAAACCAATAATTTAATTACTAATGAGGTTCAATATTAATAAATTTGGAAAAGTAAAAAGTATTCTTTTCAATTTTGGTACTTATAAACAGCTCTTTAAAAAACCTGAAATTTCCGTCAGCATCATGTTTGACAAAAGGAAACCATGTTCTCAGGCACTTGACACACCGTAATCAAATGCATTTATTGGGCTAAAAACCTCATAAAATATCTCGAAAAATACACAGGGCTCGGGTCTCGGCGAGTGATCGCTGTCATCAGTCGAACAAGTGGTAAATGTTTTTTTCTGCTATTTTGTAAAAGAGTTAAGGGCAAAAAGTATGTTCATGCATACCGATCACGCCATTTCCTTTTGAGTTAGGCAAAGTCAAAGAATTTAGCTATTGCCGTCAGCCTCGGAAAACTGGCTCACTTTCAATAACTTCCTTCATAATGCTCTACCCTTGCATTCCACTTTCACTTCCCGAATACTCTTCATTGCATTACTTCATTTCATGCATTGCATCAAATGCGCTATTCTATCGTTAAGACTCTTGATAAGAGGAGGGGTCTACGGTGGCGCCGCGGAGGGGATTCTTTTGTAACTGATTCCTTGCTCCAGGTTCCGCCTCAAATCTTTAACATGGCGTTGTCTCTCCTGTACTCTATACTCCTTGCTCCTAATATTCCTCCTCTCTTATGGTCAGTTGAAAGAGAGACACATACGTATTCCATAAAGTTATGGGACCCATAAGCCCTGTCAACCATTCAGTAAGTTTTGCATGAACATGCGATAAATTTATTGGTTTCATAACTTATGGCATGGAGTAATGAGTTTCACAAGTAGCCAAGATGGCGGATGCGCAATGAACCGCTTGGAGATTTAATTACTATATAAAAGAGTTGTCTTGAGACAACCTACCAACTAATTTACTCATACTGACTAATTATAACGTGCATTAGCAAATATTCATCGGTTAAACTTTCATAAATTTTTTCCGGCTGTAGGAGATTAGATATTAACTATTGATAAAAAAATTATGTAACTATTCGATGTGCTCCTGCAAACCGAATATTTTTATGAGATCTATAACTTCATGGATCTCATAACTATTGATTCCATAACTAAATGTTCTTGCAACCGGCCGTTAAGACTTTCTTCTACCATATTCACTCATTATCTACCTCTTCCTCTCTCTCCATTCACTCCGCTATCATATATTTGTTTCGTTATTCAACCTTCTCCCATTCTCTCGACATAGCCAAACAACGTAGCGCACTCCTTTCATATTCCCATTACTAGAGCATCCACCCCACCATCTCTCATCACCCACTCATTCCTGATCCTATCCATCCAACATTTCCCGCAAAAACTTCTCAGATACCCCATTCCCACCACATTTAGTCCATTCCTATACTCATCCTGACATACCTAGGTTTCACAGCCATAAGACATGCGTAGGTATTCCCTATTTTTTAACTTCTCCCAGTTTGATCTCATTTGAAGTCAAAGTACATAATTTGACAGTAGGTAGATGTTAAAATGACATAATAAAAGGGGCGTAAGCGTTCTTTTAGTCTCGCTCCGCCTGGGGGCGCCCACTCTTTCTCACGGGTTTGACTGAGAACGACGACGTGACTAGCCGAGTGGGCGGAGGAATGGCTCTTGACGGAGAGACAGAGAGAGAGAGGAGAGGTTTTGGCGCAGTTCGACGAGAAACATCAGTCTGCCAATTCTACGTAGCAAGAGCCTCGTGTATCTGTCTTTTTTTGTCGGAGGTCTAGTTTCTTTAAGATGTCCAGCGGCCGAGGAATATCAACACCAATTATACCACGCGCCACCCCACAATCGGATGCTGTAGCCAGGTTGTTGACTGCCCGTTCCAGACACCAAGGTGTTCGCGTGTTCGAATCACGCATTATAGATGCATGGAAGTTGCATTTGACCGGTAATAATGGGTATAAGAAGAGGAATTCATGTCTTTTTAGGTAATCTGCATTTCGATTTCTACGGTTGAACTAACAACTGGAAGATAAGAGAGCGTGTTGACATAAACTTTATGGAACCTATTGATTTCCATAATTGAAAAAATAAACACATACAATTTCCACACTTTCGCTTTCGTCACAGACCATGGTTTCAGCACGTCATTTCAGCTCCATGGTGATGGCATAATGTGCTGAAATCATGGTCGGTGACGAAAACGAAAGTGTGGGAATTTTATCAGTGTCTATTTTCAAATATGGAAACAACTGGAAGCTTGGAAAATTTTAAATATCTCCCACAATGGCACGTCGTTGGAAACAATGAACGAACCATAGAAATTTCAAAATGTAAAATTTGAAAAAGAACTTTGAGATGCACGGGGTCTTCTAATTTTCGCTTCCGAGAGTGCAGTTGTTTCATTGGAATCTCATCGCGAGAGCTCGCGGAAGGGAACGTCGCACAGTGGGATCAAATGAGTGCGTCAATTCTTGGCAAAAATTTTTTCTAATTCCCATAAAATAATACTGCTTTAAATAAGCAACACATGAGTGTAAGAGAAGCGAAAGTTGTTTGAAGTGCAAGGTTGTGAACTACACCCAGTATTAGAGATTTTGCGTCATGTTTCTCAAAGCTTACCAGGAAATAGTGAGGAAAACAGCAAGGTTTGCTGTCTTATTGTCTGTGCGCATTTGCTACAGACTCTTCAAGCAAAGAAGAACGTTCACTCATTATTTTGTTTACATCAGTTTCTTTAAGTACCATGAGTCGTATGAGATTTGAACTAATTGCGAAATAAACTTATCCAACGGTATGACCCTCACAACAACGATACGATACGACATACTTACGGATTGCTTAATTTTTCCCGGACATGAATCTTAATCATTGAGGAGGAAGGCTACAATTACTCACTATTTTAACACTAAGAAAATAAAAAACTGTAATATTCCATTCATTCTATATCAATCCTGCTATATTAGTTTAATTAAATGTAGGAATTTCCATTAATTCATAGAACCGGCAGGTCATGATATCATTGTGAGGAATAGAAAACCAGTCACTTGGCAATTTAACTGCATGTACTGTAATAGCCTACGTTTCATTTTATTTTCCAAATAAAGTCAAAGTTAAATTTTATTTGAAACTAAGGTCCCGAAGAAATAGGAGTATCTCCATCGTGGCTTCTGAGTTAACCTTGCTTCTAACCCAAAATGTAGGTCTTAATAATCAAGAAAAGGTAAATCGTTTCTGCCAAGGCGTAGTAATCTAGAGCGCTAGGAAATTGTTGGTGCTTTAAAAAATCAAAGATAGTAAATTTAATGTGTGTTGTTCTTTCTGACTGATGCGCCCCTCCCAGCTGTCCCCTCCCGGAGATCCGATCTGTTCTATCTGCTGAAACTGCTGCCTCTCAGCAGTATGGTCGAACTCGGGTAGCGCGCAAAAGTTGGTTGTCCGGCCAGGATAATTTTTCCGTTGCTTGGTCAAGAACTATCGACCCTCGGAATGGGAGTCGAACACGCTACCACTGTACCAAACTGAACCCCTAACGTTTGATGTATCTCAAAATAAATGCCCGACAATGAATATTAATACACTCAATGATTAAATCCTTCATACGCAAGATCATGAGATTGGCGCTCACTCGATCAATTAGACAAAGCTCAGACTTATACCTATTGATTTAATTTATTGTTCAAATGCTTTACTTGTTTAAATAAAATGCTGGAAATTTTTCGAGGATTGCTTGGTGGCACTAAAGGAAAAGGACTCAAGACTCAACACGCCAAATGATACTTTTTACTTGTTGGCATCAGGTACATAAAGTGACCTCGTTTTTTTGAAGATGTTCATTTATCTTTTAATCCTGGAATGCGGAAGAGAGGAACTGAAGCAACATCCTGGGCAAATGGCGAGGAAAAATAGATCAAGTGGTATCTTTTTCCTATCTCAGAAGCCGCGCAAAATGAATGATGAATATGGCAGGGGCATCTTGAGCAAAGTCGCTCTGGCGGTCGAGACATTAACGGCAAAAAGACAACTGCGATGCCGAATGAAGTCGGGGCTATCTACACGAGAACGCACGTGAAAACATTCGCGTTGTCGTTAAAACTTCTATGGGCCAGAAATATGCTGCCGAGGAAAAGAAAGATAGAACGGAACGTGAGCAAAATGCACAAGCCAGCAGGCCAGAGCTCTCTCGAGTTCAAGGCAGTTTGATCGAGATATCACTTTAAATTAAAGTCAATGAATATAGTCTCATTATAAAGAGAAATGTCTCATATTTCCAATTATACGATGATATAAGTCACTTACAGCATCACTTTTCGAGACATTTGCCTTAAAATAGAAGCCGTTTTTCATATTTGATGAAAAGTTTTGTCTCTGCACCTGATTTTGTATATATACCCATGTGGGATAATATTTGTACCTGAAGATATCATTACGTGACGAAACCCGGGTCGTAAACTATAAAAATATTAGTGGAACATTACTTGAAAGTTTTTGATTTCCGATATGGAGAGGTTCCACAAAGTGAAGCCTGAATTTATTAGTTATATTTTGGAAGCTAGTAAGGCAGAGCAGGCAAAGTTTTATTTCAAACTTTTCATCAAATACCGTATAGCTTCGTAAAATATATTTTTCAACAACGAATGCTTGAATCTAGGAGCTACGCCGTTTTTCATGCTAGGTGGGTACACGTATCTAGGTTCGACACGAGAGAGATTTAGTAAGGAGGTTGGCGACTGCGTCATTGTTAATCAAAACGGATATTGAATTCCTAATTTAGGTTCTTATTGTTAAAAAACCATTGCTTCAACTTAAAGAGACGCCTTATTTATTATAAGACAAAATCAAAACACAAAGTATTCTGATTAGTCAACAAATACCCTGCACAATAAAGCGAGTAACATTTATGACGTCTATGATTTTGCAACCCCGCGCTCCAGTTTATTTTGCTCCTGTTTAATTATTGTTTAATTATTGTTTATGTATTCGTTTCACATGTTTTATTATATTATTTATTTGTTGGTTGTAATAACCTAAAATTTTTCTTTATTCAAAATATTTTCATGAATTTATAGTTCATATTTTTTTTTCGACGTCGTCAAGGATTTGTTTAAGTTTTTGTTTTTGGAGATTGTTTGTTGAAAAAAGAGGGAGAGACGCGTAACCAACCGAGCGACAAAACGGTGATATCTCGCATGGGAAACATATTCGCTATTCTTTTGTTGAAAGACCTCACTGGACCTAGCATTGTAATCGTCGTCATTGGCGCTGCTCTAGCCTCATTGAAAATTAATTTTTAGTAATACGTTAATTACATAAATTCTCATTGCCTTAATAATTTAAAAATTTTTTTACAACCTTATGTATCACTCCTTATGTATTACCTTTCACTTTGGCTGAATTAATTGTCGCGTAAGAATCAGCGCCGATTTCCACATTTATAATTCGCGGTAGCAGTGGACCGCGCATAGCCTCAACCGCCTCGACGGTGGTGGCGCTGTCTCGAAACCTATACGCATTGTCCTTACGGGAACGTCGCTGTCGCAAACGTGTGTACTGAAATTTCTTCTCCTCTTGCCAGGAAAAATAAATTATATCAAGAAAAGTGTGCACTAACTATCTTAATAAATAGCGCTACCACGCAGCAAGGCGTTACAACTTATAATTTTAAAGACTCGTGTTTGCGGTAAGATGACCCCTTCAACCTCAAATTATCCTTCAACCACGATAAATATGTACCCGAAAAAGTAAAAAAAAAAAGGCTTAAAAAATATTTTTTTGGCGATCAACAGATCCAGACTAAAGTAAGAGGAAGGAATTCACTTACAAGCAAGCACCGTTCACAATTTATCTCAGGATATTTAATCCTACTATGCTCATCAACTCAGTAGAGTTATCTTCAGGTGCTACAACAAGTCGAGTAGATGTTTTTTTCAACAAAGCGCATTAAATCATAGTCATCTTCTGTTACAACAACAAGGCTAGAACCTCAAGACCACTCGGTGAATTGAAATTCGAATTAAAATCGACAAATCTCGAGGAAAAAGGCGCATTGCATTATATTTAATTTTTATGATATCGAATTCATTATGTATACTAGGAGAGCAATACCTTTTTTTTCTCGGGGGCGCATAAAATCTATATTTTATTGAATTTCATAATAGAATAATTACAATAAACCCAGATAATATTAGGGTATCCTCTTGGATTGCAAAGGTCTAATGCCATCTACATCTATATACTACCCTGCGAGCCGCCGAATGGGCGTTTGGTAGAGGGTGTTAGGACAGTAGCCTTGTAAATATGTAAGGAATAAGGTATTGGGAGGAGAAATGGTGACATTCATTATGGGAGTGTACTTAGTGGAGCTCAGTTTTTACTGTGACCGCTCATTGAGGGCGGAAAGAGCGATTTCTTGTACCTATCCATTCGACAATGTATCTCTCTTAGTTTATCGCTTCTGTCAGACCTAAGTAGAAGTGTAGTGAGGCGTCATGATAATATTCTCTGTGTCGCTCAGAAGCACACCAGTTCTGAATTTCTCATGCAAGCTAAGCCTAGCGAGCAGCCACCGAGTCCCCAGGGGCTCCTACCATAATCCCTCAAAAAATTGTGAAACACCATGTGTTCGTAAGGAAGCAATGAAGGAAGTAATGAAATAAGTCTAGCTATGCACGCTCAATGACTTTAAACTGTGATCCATGTGGAGTCTTAGCCAACAACTCCTGCAGTGAGAGCAGGCCAATAAAATTCACCCAAGATCTGTTTTCCGCGCGGCAGATAGAGCACGGAACACTATCTCCACACACACTTCTGGCCGACTTCCGCCGCGTATCCTATACACGTGTGCGAATAACTAAAGCCTCGAACAGTTATTTGAGTCCCTGGCGATACAAAGAGCTCTCGTCGTCGAGAACGGATGTTTGGAAACTTATTTACAACACGCATTCAAGGAATAAGGCGGGCGGCGCTGCTAGAGTGAAATAAGACATTCTCCCTGGCAACCAGAGCCCCCCTGGAACTCACATAAACTAAATGATAACCTGCGAGGCAATGCGAGCACGAGCGAGTGAGCGGCTAGTCAGCGGTTGTGAGCACATCTCTCAATGCGGAGAGGATATCCATTCGACCCATTACAGAGTGAATGAAGATTGAAGGCCTCTAATTCGCTTCTCATGCGACCATCTCTGAAAAGTTCCTCTCATCGCCCTTCATTTCACCCTTTCGAGGCATCAAGTACTTCGAATGTACTTCCTTCAATCAACAGGATAAAAACCTTTCGAGTTCTGAAGATCCAGAACACGCCACCTCTATTTTAAGGTCAACCAAAGGCAAACCTCCAATTCTTGGATATTATTAATTGATTTCAAGATCGTCAACGCATCGATTATCTCTGAATATTGATAGTACGTGGTATGATTCCAAAAGTAGAGCCATAAGTAAATATAAAATATATATTTAAATTCCTTCACAGCTGAAGATTGATTCATTTTACTTCATAAACTAGTCTGGCAGTACAAATCCATAACCTCGAGAGTCCAAAGAAATCGGGCGGGGACTGAACCCTCGATGCATATGATGCAGCCCAATCACACCATTGCTCGACTTCTAATTCTCTATGCATAAATCATGGGTTGCTAGATCTCGGTCACCAGCAACATTGTGTGTGGAATTCCAAAAATCGTCCACCCTACGGCTCAAAACTAACACATCTATAAAAAAATTACTATTAAGATTGACATTCGCCACATCTCAAGTCAGCGCAAAACCAACGCCCAAATGATATTATGTGGACAATTGGACAGTATACGTTAACGCGACTTCATATAACCGGGTTTAAGCGTGCTATTTATCACTTCAATACACCAATAATTTACTTCGCCTATTATTAACTTTATTTCAAATTATCGCAAAAGGTTTTGGGAGAAAAACTGAGACGAGTGCAAAAAGTTCACTGCGAAAGCGCCAATTATCATAACTGGGCTCATCGCTATCGCAAAACAACCCCGCAGGCTTGGATCATTGCATAAAGCTGTTTCATTAGCAGAGGCCATGTGGAAACAATATGTTCGTCTGGTTTGCTTGGTTGTTCATTGAAAGGAGTATTCAAATATTTTGGCACACATCCACGGATCATTTTACCGATAAACTTTAAAGACTTCCAACTTCGTGTCCATGATCCAATCTCAAGCTTGAGGCGCACACGCAGCCTCTAGGGCATTTCAAAAGGAAACGGGAGAGATTTTTTTCACTCACTTTATTTTCGAATATTCCCTCGAGTAGAAGTCATTTGAAAACATGATTACCTTATAAAAATTATTATTATTATTATTAAATAATGATTACCTTAAAAGAGGATAAAATATATGTAATATAAACAAGGCCTTTTATTAAAATGTACACGTATAAAACTCAAGAATGGGGGAAAAATACATGGAAGAATAGAGGATGTTAAGAGGCAATAATTTCTCAACGCCATCCAGCTGGACTCGACATCCTTCCAATAAAGGTATCACAGCATCATTGAGGTTCACAAATGAAAAAAATAGCTCATTCAAGATAACTGATATTCAAGGTACCGGCTCCGGCTGGACTTAATTCAATAGTCTCATTACGCAGCAATGAAAATAAAACTAAGCAATTATGCCTGATTTATTTAATTACAACCGGTTTCGTGGCTGATACATCTTCAGGAGTAAGGACTACATCTACTCACCTGAAGGTGAAACTCTGTTGGAAGAGCTGTGAGTGAAAGAGTTAAATCTTCGCAGTCGAAATCTAGCAGCCAGAATACGTGACGCTGTCGAGAAACCAGTCGTCGTCAAATAAATCAGGGTGTAATTGCAAAGTGATATTTTGATTTTTACATTATTCAAGATGGAATTACTTCCACAAAGAGTGGAAGGTTCATCTTTCTTCACAAAAATTTATGATAAAGTATACTGTACCTCAAATGCCCTGAGGCGGCAGTAAATTCGCATGTTTTGAGTTGCAAACAGTACCTATTTAACGTTAAGCACAGAAAAGGATATTTAGGACATCGATAGTTTTCGTCACAACGTGCCGACCCTGGCATGCGACAGAGGGAGGATTAGGAAAAGGTCGAACACACTACCCTGTCCTTTCGAATTTCCCCTATCTTCGTCCAACATTGTTTGTCACGCATTTCGTGAAATGGCGTCCAAAACCCTAGCCAACATGAGGTTTCACAATCACCAAGTTTAGAATAAGACCATTTCATCCAACCATGAAAGAGGCTTCAAATTTCACACGAGGTTCGCCGCTAATGTTTTCAGATTAAAGAGAAGTCAGGACCACTTTACACCTTAGAATATTAAATTAAGGGAACTAATTATTTTTCACTAACTCAACCAATTATCATTGGATATCCTAAAGAGAAAATTATTACGAAAGGCTGTACAGAAACCACTAAATTATAAGTTTGATCATCTCCAATTACTGATCCTGGAGTTCCTAATTCAACACTATTAATATACTTACGCTGTCTGCTAAACCTGCTCATGCACCATACATCAAGTATAAAGTTTCAATGTTTTTACGAATTATAGAAAACAATCAACAACAATCTGTTTCGAATAAATATATGTTACAACCATATCTCCAAACATTATCACGATCAGAGGATTTTAAACACGAGTATGCAACGGACGAATGTTGACCAATTAAGCCAAAGCCCAATAGATGAATATTGACCCATCGCAATTTAAGTTGGCATGTGCTTTTGAAATGAAACGATGAATATATTAACTGATAGGCACTTTTACCCGAGCGGGTAACCCAGACAGAACTTTGGTTAAATGAAAAATCGGGGTTACCTCGAATTACGTGAGCTTAAATGACGAATAAATCCGAATTATCCGCTACGTAGGAATTCATCGAATTCATAATTTTAAAAAAAATGCACCTGAAGCCCACCGGGTGTCGGAAGAGAGACACACCAGGTGACTCTGCAGTTGCACGAAAATGCGCGGTGGAGTGGGTGCCACGAGCATCCGCGATTTGGAGGCGCATGACGTCACTTCAAGAGTCCATACTTGAGTGTACCCTGGGCAAGAGAAGTCCGTCTGATATCTCGTTTTTTGGACATAATTGAGCCTGTCTGCCACCAAATGGTTTTGATTATCTTTTGATGCCATTATTAATCTTCGGTCCCGGTTGTTTTATGTGCCTGATTTACATCAACCACAAGATAATGTGGCCTTTACGTTAACTTGATGTTAATTGAAAGTTTAAATTTCGTGTATAGCATAAGCTACCAGCTAGTTTACGAGACGAAGTTATCAACTGGTGGGCATTTACATGCCGAGAAAATAATTAATCATAGGTAATAAAACCGGGCTTAGCATTCTTTTAAAGCGATACATTATTTGCATGCCATTTGATGTTATTCGATTCATTAGCCTTTATCCAATTATCTAATTTAAAACTATCCCTTCTTGTGTTGTCAACTATCCACTTTAGCATTCTCTCTCGAACATTTTTAGCCAATTGTCGCGAATATTTTTCTTGCTCAGTATACATAGAATATATCAGCAATGTCTCATTCAAGAGCACTTTGACTAACCTCTTTTCTTTCACCTCGTTTGCCACATCCTCTGGCTTCAAAAGTGTGATATGTCACTCGTCACGGAAATTCATCCTTAAGTTCTTATCTCCTACCGCACGGAAATCGCGGCTCATGGGCCACAAAGGCCGGAGCGCTTCTGAATGGCGAGACGAAGAGAGATACGATATTCGTGGGGCTAAACTTCTCCCCCTCTCTCGGTCTGGGAGTTTTAAGAGGATGGCCGATCCTAGGAACGCCGAAGGAATCACCAATTCGTCTCCACTTGACGGTACTGAAAAACTTGTTCCGAGAAGCTACCTCGTCTCGATGCGACGTCGCGAAAGGAAAGCGGTGACTTAAGGGAAAAAGTTCTCACCGCTCGCTCAATTGCATCCATTGTTCGTATTTCCCCAACGTCCATGGTCCCGCCAAACCCGAGTATTTTCAAGAAAATGGAAACGCTGATTGAAAAAAACCGACGAACACGGAAAAAGTCCAAAGAAGAAAAACCTCACGAGTCTTGACCAAATTTGATGACGACTCCCCGAGCGCTTTCTCAGGATGGTATTTCGAGATTCCCCGAAAAACTGAACTACTTAACTCTGGTAAAGAAAGAACGATCACGATTCCTGCACAAGGAAGTGTTTTCAAAAGAAAATGCAAATGCAGTTTGACGCGAGGGCAAAGTAAGCACGAAAAGAGTTTCCAGGAAAAGATCTCCGATTCACGCTAAATTTTGACAACTCCCAAGTGGCTGTCGCTGGATGAAAGTTCGAGATTCCGCGGCGAATTGACCTCTGCAACGTTTAAAACGAAGGGAACCTTATCTGGGTGGAGCCTACTATAAGTGCAAAGTTGACTTCCCTCAGTTCAACTAATCTTACTTAAGCTGAGACCTTGATACGCAAGAGGTGCTCCAGACACCCATCTTTAACTCAATGGAGGGAGTTCTCGGAAGATTGAGTCGTCGGGACGTTTCTCGTCGATTTGTCAAAGGAAGGAGGGAAGCAGATCCGGAAACATCAGCGCATCACTTCGACGCACGCAAACGACGATGAGAGGAACCATGCGTGCAGGCAAAAGGTTCGGTAAATTACCTGTTGGGAACATAATCTGTGATTTATGGCCTGATAGAGTGGAAACGGAACATAACTGCGCTTTGAAAAATGAGAAACTTCAACTGTGATAGGATTTATTACGACCGGTTTCGCTTCTTACAACATCTTCAGGCGAAGATGCTGTAAAAACGGCACCTGAAGATGCTGTAAAAAGCGAAACCGGTCGTAATAAATCCTATCACAGTGGAAGTTGCTCATGTTTCAAAGTGCAGCTACCAATTGGGAGCATACCTTCAAAACAATCACGACCTAATGTTTCGGGCATAGTTATCGTTATCACCCAAAAATGTAATTTTTTTCTCCAAAGAGTAATTAAAAAGATTTAAATTATTGATGTTTGAGACCATAACTGGAAATCAGAAAAAAAACAACAATCACGGGAGCGTTTATCGAAGTGCTCTCATCTTTTAGCGTTCATCAACTCGGCCCTCAATCTGTTTGGAAGTGTGCCGCCAAGTGTGTAGGGACCGCAGAAAGGGAAAAGCACATGCATTGTCGTATGGTGAAGGAAGCAAGCTCTAAAGCGAACGGAAAGCGCTCATATGTAACACGTATTCATGCGAGTGACAGACCTCAAAACTCTTCTTGGGACACAGGTTCTCGTGGTGAAAATTGTGAACTGGCCTATAAAAAAGTATATGAAATAGAACTAATCCTAGGTAATAAGATTAACAAATGATAACTTATTACATAAGATGATATGCATCAGGGGTAGCCAATAACCTCACCAATGGTAGCCGCAAACTTAGGAACTATTTCGAAGCGAGCCGCATTGCTTACAGACTATTAGTTAAAGTAAATGGGTAAACATTTTTATTTCATTAATAAAGAACTATTTTTTATTTAAATAATATTGCCACTGGACAATATTTATCGGATGGCTGAGGTGGCAAGAGTACTGGCTGCCCATTCCGAAGGCCCGCGTTAGAATCTCTGCTGGGGCAGAGATTTTACAGTGGAATACCGATCCCGACTTAGAAGCCATTTAGAGAGCACTTTAAGCGCTGTACTCCATCCTGTTAAACTGTTTTCCTGACGTACTGAGCATGTCACTGAGGGCGCCGGTCGTCATGAGCAATGGTAATACCAAATTAGGGTTTCTTCCTACCCTTCCTCCACTCTCCAAGTAATCCAACCTTTAACATGCGAGTGCCAGACTTCAAAACTGTTCTTGGGACACAGGTCCTCGTGGCGAAATTTGTTCCACTCTCCAAGTAATCCAACCTTTTACCACCGTTAATGACTGGCGAAGATGACCAACTACCTACTACGTTGTCGGTCACCTCCACAAATAACCTATCAATCGAAAATGCATGTCTAAATGCAACGTCTAACTCTTGACCGAAATTTAGAACGCCTTAAGTAATTCACTATTCCCCAGGTTGGCTCCGATGATCAATAATAGAATAACTCTGTTTTGACACTTATCTCCATATCAAACATGTTTCGAACATGTACTCAAACAAGTAGGAATGTTTTCTTATGATTTACAAAAATTTCCAAAAGGATAGTTGATAGGAGAAGGGAGTATGACACAAACAATAATACACTCAACCAAATCTATAAAATTAGAGGAGGTGAAGGTGATAAGCATCCTTCTTGTTGAAGAACACTTGTCTTAGACTCTAGATGGGTACTTGATAAGACCCTGATTTTTCTCGACTTAATGACGATGACTGGAATGCCTGCGAAACTGTTCTCCGAGAAAGCCTACGCACGTGGTGATAACCAGAAAGCATGGACCAAAACATTATGCTAATTTACGAATGGTACCAATACACTTGACTAATGAATTAGTACCGCGCCCGAGAGGAATGCAGAGAATTACTACCGAACGCCTCGGACGCCCACGAGCGAATATCAGTACCAGTAAATAAAGTACCTTTAACAGAGTAAATTAACAGAGTAAATTAACAAAGCAAAAATCCACCCATCCACGATCTACGAAAAATACGCCCGTCCCCCCTCAATATTACGACGATTGGGGCTCGTTATGTCCCTTTCGTTCCCACATGGGTTTCCCGCTCCTTCTAAGTTAAATAATTGATTCCAAAGAAACCACAATTGAGACCGCGGCCTCCAAGGGCATGGAAAAGGCCATTCTCGCTCGGGATGCAGAGGACACGGGGGAGAGAAAAGAGGAGGAAACAAGAAATGAGGGGGAAAGAAAAAGACACAGCAAACGACCTTCGCGATCGCTTCCGTCACTTCGAGTCATCCTCGTCCGGTCTTCTCCCTTTTCGGTCCGCGAGAGATCGAATGGGCGAGAGAGGGAGAGGGCGAGCACGTGGCAAAAGCGGAGAGTGCGCATGTGCAAGACGAGTGTACCACCGAGAATGCGCATGCGCTCACGAAACAAATTGGCAAGCGAGATTGCGGCGGAAAAAAACTTGCGCCAGTTGGGAGAGACCCAAAGAGGCCGCCACGTCGTCGCGGTGCATTCCCAGGGCACTCGTTATAACCCAAACACGTGTGCCGTCGCCTCTGGGCGGCACGCCCCCGTGCACAACACGTCCGCGCCGAAAAAAAAACAAATTGAGGAGCAATGCGTGGTGATGGACGAGAGAAAAATGCGTTGAAAGATGCTCGAGAACACACGGCAACACCACATCGGGCTCGATGGATGGCAATTCTTCACGTAAATATGGCGTTCATTTATCGGAAACTTGAGCTAATAATCCCGAAACAAACAATATCCAACATATGATGTTAGTGATGATGCAATAAAAAGGAGAAAAGATGGCGTCAGACCACAAGAGATGAAACGGTTTCTAATAGTGAAAGATGAGACATTTCAAACAGTTATTGCGTGAAATCGGTCCTGTAAATTTCTCTAACCCAACTGAAATATTTCTTTACTAAATATCTTTCGATTCACAGGTGCGGAGATAAACCAGCAGTCCCGCAACATTTCTTTGACTAATACCTTAGTTTCAAGCGTATAAATAACCTAAATTTATCCATTGAATATGACAGAATGTGCATCTTAACGGATTTTATATTCTCGCCCAGTGAAGTTAGAAGAAGGACCAGAACTTTCATCTTTGACACTCACCTTAGATGCAAGACTCAGTCCATCCTCGCCATTTATCAATGCCCAGAACATTTTTGGGCTTGACTTACATAGACAGTCGAGATAAATAACTTTAAAGATCCTCGGGGATACGAAGATACTCCGAGAATTCAGATTCAGGCTAGAAGTCTAGGAATGCAAAACCGTATTGGTTAAACCACATGAGGATGAAATATCGTAACCTTGGAGAGGATTATGTTAAATAATATGTACCATATCATGTTATATGTTGGCAATTTATATGTTTTTATGAGGTTAGCCTCAGCACAGGTATTCCTTAGAGGCTGGCGTTCATGTGGATGAAATGTAAATTCAATGTTTCAAGTTATTGATGTTGAAAGCAATAAAATTTACGTTAAAAAACTCGTAGTATTATTGTTGACAATAAACTGTAGGATTCTAGACTACGCTGCTTCGCTTTGATCGCACAGGCACAAACGTGGGACTTCTTCCGGCCAACAACGGAAAACCTATGAGCGACGCGTAGGATGGTAAAAAAGGGAAATATAAAATATTTTTGAAAGACAGGACGGGAAATATGTGGACGAAACGTGAATGGTGGGGTTAACCGAAAAGAGAGAAGGAAGTCGATTAACCTTGGACGCAACCGCGAGAAACAAAACATCCGGAAGGAAGAGGCCTCAGGATGTCTTTCTGGGAAGATTTCGGGGATCTCCAACCGGAACACAAATTTTTAAGAAGATAGCTAAGGAAAATTGAAAATATGTCGACGTCAAAAAGATTACCTCTACGTTTCCATTATACATATATCCTTGGATGCAGTTTAGAACTCTCGGCAAAGTGAATACTAGTGGAGATATTTAGAATATTTGAGTAGGTTGCATTTCAGGACCGACAGATAATAGTTTTTAACGGTCAAACTCAAATTTTAACTTCAAGAAATAAATAATAAATGACTGCCAAGTAATACACAGTTATTAATTACACTGATATACGGAAATAATGCCTTCAGCACGTCTAGCGAGATTCTGAAAGTACATTTAGAACCTTGCACAGTACACTGCTGTTTATAAAGAAATTAATTCTGTACTGTTTATACTTCTCTGAACCATAAACGACCGCATTCTCGACAACTTAAGTCATTATCAAGCAATGCCAATGATGTAAGTTGTAATGAGGAAAGCTATAAGGGCAGTCGAAATAGATCAGTTTGATCAAACAGCGAGAAAACAGACCAGAGTTTTGATTTAATTTATGACAAAATATCGCAAACTTTCACACAGTGACGCCTTAAGTGATTTCCCGCGTACAGCTAAGCTGTTTCCACAACTACAACCCAACAGCTAGTTCCTGACAATCTAACCAGTATGAATCATTTAGCCAGTCCGTTATCTCAAAACCACCAGTGCATAGGCTGTAAGGATGTAATGTGCAATTAAAAATAACTCAAGACGAGAACGAAGAACATGGTACACCTGTAGGGAACGAACTAACGATCTTATTGCTCGACCAATCAGACAGCGACTGCGATCCTACGAGACGACAACAACCACCCCATTCTCCAACCACCCCCATTACCACCTGCCGGGGTCAGAAGTTTTTTTTCGAATGTCAGACACGGCGTGACAACTTGATGTGTGTTACAAAAACTATTGTGATAGTAAGAAATGTATTATTTCACGTTTGGAAGAAAATAGCCTAAAGTATTTGTGAATTATCACGAAATATATGTCATGTTCCATGCGGCTGCGTTAAAATATCATTTAATGGCCAAATACCGAAATCGGTAATACAAACGTGTTCACTTTTATCTATAGATATTACTTATGAGCAAGTTGATTCCTTAACTTATCTCGGAAGTGCCATGAAGTGGGACGGAAGAAGTACAACGGGCATCAGGCGAGGAACACCTCCAGCTAAGAAGGCGGTCGTGGTAAAAAGACAACTGCTGTGCGCAAATTAGATAGGACCGCAAACCAGGAAACAGCACGTGAAAACATTCTTGTGGAGCGTGGCACTATATGGACCAAAAGCGTGTACCATTGGAAAACCTGACCAGAAGAGCCTAGAAACCTTCGAAACCTGGCGCTGGAGGAGGATGCTGACGATAAAATGGACGGAAAAAATAAGAAATGACGAAATGTACAGAAGAGAAGAGGAGAACCATACGGAGTACTATACAGGAAAGAAGAACCAGATGGATTGGACTCTCTCTGAGGCACAACGGCTTTATGAGGAACATAATTGAAGGCAAAGTTGAGAGAAAAGTCCCCAGAGGAAGGCTCAGGAATAAGTTTACGAATCAAAGAAAGAGGAATGTACATAGCATGAGTTACCAGGAAGTAAGCAAACTAGCATTAGAGAGGGAAGGGTGGAGGGCTGCAATCAACCAACCTTAGGATTGAGCAACTGATGAATGATCACTTATAAGAACAATTATGCATATTTTTACGCAAAATCTGAGCGTAAACTTAACTCGCTCCAGTCACTTTAAGGGTGTTACGTGCACGTACAGGAAGAGAAGGCGAGAAAGACTTATATGGAAGCTTGTAAGGAACAAAAGGAAGAAATTGCTCCCCCGACGAAAGATACAAACATGAAAGAGGACAGCGGCTGCGATCCTACGTGCCGGCAATAGGCTCCCCATTCTCCATCACTCCCACCCCTCCACAACTACGCGGACTGAATCCGAAACAAGAGACGTCGCATACATGTACACAGGAAGACGTTCTCCGGAGCCACGACGGCACGCGCTCAAAGCAAGGAAGGGTGGCCAAGGCCGCGCTCTGACCATTCAATGTACCATCCAGCCCCCCAACCATTTACGGACGGCTGAGATTAACCATGAGAAAACAAGCGTGAAGAGATTTTGAGGGACAAAGAAAGCGAGAGTCATAAAAAAAGTCCGTGGGCACAAACGGTAGAAGACAGAAAAAAATCATTAGCCGTCAAATATGAAAGGGGGGAAAAATGAAAAGGAGAATACAACAGTGCGGCAGAGAAAAGTTTCAGACATTATTTTGCGGACATGAATTAAATTTAATGATTAATCACTTTGTTGTTTCAACCCATTCGTGAGCAAAAGGCAGGATAGGTACACAGAGTTACAAGAAGCAGTACTCATGGTACTCATCAATGGGTTACGAAGATACGTACGTATGTACGGCACAAAATGACCTAAGCAATCGAGGCAACCTAACAAACAAACTTTGTAAACGTTTTTTTTTTGGATTGGTACAGTAACTGGCTAACACACCTGACCGGCAGTTGGGAGATCCGGGTTTGATTCCAGGTCAAGTCAAATGATTTTTTTTTCAAGGCAAAATTCAACCCTTGGTGCATGTGCACCCTTGCCAATAACTTCGTACCACGTCATTTGTACTTGCAATGATTGGAATTTCCTTCGTAAACGTGTTCTGATTAGTAAATTCTATAGATAAAAGTGAAAATATTCGTAGCTAATCGATGTTTTTTGACAATTCAATGCTATTTTAACACAACATTAAAGTTCATGGGTTATATTTAATAGTTATTAATTAATTATTTATTTATTTATTTTACTGTCCCGAATACAGCACATTAGGCAATTTTACGTCGGATTATCAATAGTAACAACGGACGAAACACAGACATCTATGTCCTGGGCAGAAATATTCTACCCAGGCGGGACTCGAACCCGCGACCCTCGAGTTAGGAGGCGAGGACTTTACCCCGCCGCCACCGGGGCCGACATATTTGATTACATACGTACATATTTTCTTCTAAATACGAAATAATGAATTAGTTTTAATTGTAGCAAACAAATACCCAAGCGTCACGCCGAGTCCAATTTTTGAGGGAAGTATTTAAATACTATTCCGTCTAAATTTCGAATACTGCGCCAAAACTCTAGCCATAAACTTCTATAATCGAGAAAATATTTTTAACATGATTCTCGCGTAATACCCATTGCTGTTCGTTAGGGGCATTGTGACGCATAAACCGGTGCACTTGAGTGAAATGTGGACCGAGAATTTTTTCGACTTACACAAAAAATTACAATAAAATATGCACTCAATAACTGGATTACCGTTCCAACCACCTCAACTCTTTTCTCAAAATTGCAAAAATTGGAAATGGATGCAGTGATTACAATTTCACTCTCGAAAAAAAGCGGATTGCTTTTCACTAACTCGTCGCGGATCCTGGTTGCATTTGGCATCACATATATACAATTTTAACTCAAGAAGCAGTGAGAACGCTGGTAAGTACGATGGCATCGTGAGCAATGGGAACAAACTAAGAAATAACGTACGTACATCACTTTGGCAAAGCGGCGGCTGACCCCTCTCGTCTGCGTCAGTTCGATAGATAAACGCGTGTTGCAGACTCCTCTGTTTATTCAAGGGGAACGGAGAAAATGAACGTCGAGCACATGAAAGACCGATCGATCGAAAAAGAAGCAAGAAGGCTCCGAGGACGGGAGAAGGGCGTAAGGAGCCCTTAAAAGATGTATCGCGGAAATACATTTTGTTCCAATATGGCCACGGAGATAGCGCCGGCCACGGAGTAGTACCCTACTCCGTGGCGCCGGCGTCGGCGAAACCAGTCGGTTGCACAAAGTTTTCAAAAGTGGGCGCGGGGCGTCTGGCGATGCACTCGCCACTCAGTGAGAACATACAAACTCACCAAGTTCGCTCTTGAGATGCAATAAATGAGCGGAGTGATGGATGGCGGGTGTCGAATACTTTGAAAGCCATTGGGGGGAGGGACCACTGAGGCCCGTTTCGCACGATTCGAAAAGTCTTGAAAAATTGGACGTTGAACAAGTGTTCTTGAACTCTCAC
The DNA here is from genome assembly GCA_963169105.1 of Ceriagrion tenellum. Lineage (NCBI taxonomy): Eukaryota > Metazoa > Arthropoda > Insecta > Odonata > Coenagrionidae > Ceriagrion > Ceriagrion tenellum. The sequence continues at coordinate 62,608,398 of OY720635.1, forward strand.
CCATCATTCAAGAAGGTTTTTTAATGATGATTGTTCAGTCACTCGAATCGGCTCGCAGGGCCTTTTTCTCCATTACGCTGAGCTCGAATTATTTCAACACTTATTACGTTCATCAATCGAACTCAGATCGATATGAACTCGGACCGATATGAACAATCTCAGCCAGCCGACTCGGATCGCTTGGTTCACCAATGCGAAATGGATTGAAATATCGATTTGAATCGGTTCACTTCGATTTGAAATCTGAGTCTGGCAGAGAAAGTGGGCCGAGTTAGCCCGCTTATCATATCGATCCCACTAGCATTTTGCGATTACCATACCGACCTGAAACGGCCAAATCGATTTGAGGTCGATTGATAAACGTAGTGAGTATTTCTTAAAATTAAATCGAAGGCTATCGGCTTCGAACACCAGTCTTTTTCCGATGTTTTGGAATGGTTTTAAAAACATATGAAATCCCCTTCTATTTGTTGAACAAAATAACAGTTGATCCTTAATTTGAACAGTAGGCTTTCGCACTTTTATAAGTCTTCTGAAATGGATTTCGTGCTGCGCTGCGTTTATGTTTGTTAATTTCATGCTCTCGCTACAAATGCAGACGGCATCGTCAGGAACAGGGGTGCCACCGCGGGAGTAACATGGTGCAGTTGCGCCATTGAAATTTTAAGGGGGGAAATTTGGAAAAATTATTTTTATAACAAAGGTGGAAAATGAATAAAATTTAAATCTGGACGACAGAAGTGACAAACACAATCTGAGGCATTCTAAACATAATTTTTGGGGCAGGGGAGAGGTAAGATTTGGAAATTTTTTCATGAAAGTAAATAAAATACTTTACATAAAAATATATAGGATAAAAATAAAGATTACTGTTTAAACTCATGATCCTTTACTTTTTTAAAAGTATTACCTTTTAATGATACCATCATTTCAATTTATTTATCAATCAAATTTCAAACAAGGAGCCCGGAAGAACAACCGAATTTTAGGGGGGGGGGGGGGGGAATTGGAATTTGGTGAGGGGTTGCGCTATAGCTTTTGAAGGGGGATCTGTGCCCCTGATCAGGAATATTCCAGCAATTTTTAATGCAGAAATATTCCTACAGCGAAAAATAAGGATATTTCAGAAGATTCTGCCCGTAATGGTAGCGAAACATCGCGATCAACAAAATGGAAAGCGACTGCACCATTTGAAATCATTCCATAAAACAATGGTATCCTCTAATTTTGTATGGCATATTTGATTATCGTGCCTCATCATTCCACATGGTAAAGGAGAGGGCGCAAACGCGGATGACAAAATCCGCCATCCGTACATTTCGAAGCTCGCATTCATAAAAGAATACATTGATTGCAATAGTTCTCGACAATATTAAAGTTTTTAGTGATTAGACTTGTTTCTGAAGAATTTGGCCACCTACTCCAACTGAACAACACGATATCTACATAAACAACCTGATCGAAACTGTTTTCCACAGTTTTGAGCACAATCGTCGGCCGAACTTTCTGATTTTTCTATATAAACATGTACATACTGCATAGCACTCGCTAGTTACAGAACTAGTGACATCCATAAACTAGCAATTGCACATTGTACATACAAAAACAAACAGATAATAATGCAATACCCAGCAAGCAGCTCCTGAGGAAGATAAATCCTTCCCAGTCTTCTTGAAGATAGTACAAAACTGTCAATTACCACGAATATTTCCACGCTATTACGCGTTCATGAAGAAACGTATGGTACCGAAGAATATCCACAGAATATTAGTCGGCACAGTTTTAGAAAAATTTAAGTTACGGAAAACATTTCTGCCCAATTGTTTTGCACCTCGAACCGTTTACATGCACCCACCTTCCAAGGTGAAAGAAAACTTCAGATGGTAGTAGATATCGATTTAGGAAATGGACGGGCAGTACCGTAACAATAGTTCTGATAGGTATACCTAAATATCAAAGGATAGAATATATGAAATCATATGGTTCGATTCTAAAAGAGATTTTCGAACCCATTTCAAATCTCAATTGACCACATTGAATAGATCAATTGTGCAGTGAAGGCCCTGAAAACAAAGTGGCATTGGGAGCGGTGCCGTAATGATTTACGTGGAAAAATGGACAATGGTGATACCAGTGATACTTTCTCTAAAAAATTTCTGCATTATTAAAAAAATTAATGGACGAATTGTGCGCGGCAGACATTTTAGAAGGATCATTATAAAAACTTGCGCGCGGCAAGAATGATTTATGTGGAAAAACGGACAATGGTGATACTTTATAAAAAAAAGGTCATGCATGATTCAAAAAATTATTGGACAAATTGTGCGCGATAACCATTTTAAGGGGATCATTAAAAAGAAAACTGCATCACTTTCGCGCATCAAGAATGATTTATGAGGAAAAATGGACATTGGTGATACCTTATAAAAAAGTTTATGCATGATTTAAAAAACTAATGGACGAATTGTACGCGATAGCCATTTTAGGAGGATCATCTTTTAAAAAACTGCATCACCTTCGCGCGTCAAGGACCCATACATTGCCTTCTTTAATCTATAGCCTCGTTGCAATACAGAGAGCGGAGTACCAATGAGGCTACCGAAAGCTGCTGTTGCTATTTTCAGCAGCGACGTGGCTAATTTCTAGCGAATAAAGGACTTCTAGGCAAGGCATTCCGGTGATGAATTGCCGGTAGTCACTCGTCGGAAGGACATTGACGAAGAAGGTCTGACGCAAACAAGTGTACAGTCGAGTAATATCCGGGATGTGATCTCTCTCCATCTCTATCTCTCCCTCTCACGCTCTCTCCCAACTGGACGCGGGCGGTCCCTGAACTTGAATTACATCAAAAGCCAGCGAGATGGAGTCGGAGTCGTCAATGCGGCGAGTTGAAAAGCCGAGGTTTTCAAATGGGCTCTTTCTATCCTCAACGGCCGAGAGTGGGCGGGCGCCTTCGGTACGAGGCGATAGGTTTATTTATGGAGTTGACACGCTTAATATAACGTGGCAATAGGTTGGCGGACGATTTGCCAGGAGGCGTTACTGGGCATGCGAGAGGTTGATGCATCAATCACCACGCACGGCTCTAATGTTCCGGGTCTAAAAATGAACTGAACGGAATATAATTGGGTCAATTAATTCGGTGGCTGATTATTCTGCTCAGGAAGAGCACCCACCATGGGCGTAGCTAGGAGGAGGGCAGCCCACTACACCCATCACCCTCAACGAGACATTTAATTCCAAATCTACCAGACGAAGCAAGACAGGATGATGTCCTCCTCTCCCCCTAGCATAAATCCTGACTGCACCCGTGGCACCGACCATCAGTTTTTTCTGAAGTTTTCACATCAAGAGCATTTTTATCAAGCAATGATGATAGTATTGAAGAGAATGTTACAGGGATCTCCCTGAGATTGGAAAAATTATAGACAGGACTAGCAATAGGCATTAAAATAGTTAACGAAATACATATGATGATGAAGAGCTCAATTGCAACACTAAAACCAATAAAATTTGAGTTTTTCTCAGGGCTTTATTTCAAAGTTAAGGGATACTAGATCTCTTAAGTATTAAGGGGACTGAAATTCCCCCCAGCTGTGGATTAAGATATGATAAGGTATACGAGCAAGAAGTACTAGTGTTGTAACCCACACCACTATGTAAAAAAACGTTCTACATTGACCACAGCTTACACCAATTAAGGCCAATTTAATACATTTAATTGGAAAAACATGAAGAACCATGTTCTCAATTGTAGAAAACTACCCTCAATAGTAGATGAGGACGTTGCTCCACTGGAACAAAGGTCAACAAAAGAATGTAGACATAATTAGTAAGAAGAGAAAAGAAACAAGACCATGGCTACAAGATCACTGAATTAAGATCTCTTCTTGAATCCATCCCACCAATGAGAAACTTTTGTGGCATAAGTAGGATGAAAAAAGCCATTAAATGAGTATGGGAAATAAAAAGAATGAAAGGTCCAAAAGACTCAAGGTGATTCTACATGAGTGTCATTTGTATCAGTCACAATTAAGATCCTCCTCCACCAACCAAAGAATGATGAAAGAATTGTTTAGCATTTTAATGAATGTCAGGATTATATTTGGTTTCTCTTGACCTTGCAAAACAAAACTTTTCCAACCTTGAGCAAAATTACTGTGACAGGCTTGAAATGGAGCATTTTTAATATGTTCTGAAATATTTAAATTCTCACTGAAATTCATGCTTGCCAGAATTTCTCAGGACAATAAAGAAGACAAACAAGGAAGTGCTTGGTATGGCTGTTATGGAGAGGAAACTCCTAGATAAGATTAGGGGGGGTCAATTTTGGTGGCTGGAGGAGATAATGAGGGACAAGGGGTTGCATAAGGCTGTGCTGAAGGGGAGGATGTTAGGTAAACAAGAAAGTGACAGAAAGAGATTATGTTTTATGAACAGATTGCGCAAGTAAAAATCTAAAGGATCTTCATCAATTCCCATTTAAACCTACCCTTACTGGTGGATTAATAATGAAAATTTAAACTTTCATAATCTAGAGGTACGTGAAGTTCCTATTCGGCAAACACAATCCATTTTTTTGTGGGAACATAAGTTCCATTTTGGCAAATAAAGGTTAAAATATATTTACTGTTAAAAAATGGAGCCTTGGGAAAATTAATTGCTAAAAAATATATTTTCATTTTAATGAAGATGGATGCCAAACTCAGTGTCAAGGTTAGGTAAGTGATCCAGGTGTGCTTCAGGGTCTTGATCATGAGGAAAAGACCACACATTGATACGATTTAAATCATATGATGGCTGACTTCCTCCCTTTAACAGTGAACATAAATACAAAATATGAGAGACCTAAATGAGAAAGATGTTACGAGAGATTGTGTATGACTTTATGAATGATAACTTAAAAAGATGTGGGAGTAAAAACAAGGATGATTCAAGGAATAAGTATAACATTCTGTCCCTTCTAGCCAAAAATGTATGGAACCCTTATTGCAACCTGGTTCAATCCCTTTCCTAGTCTCTCTCATGAGATTCATAACCAGGCATGGTTTTTAATGAAATAATTATGTTGTGACATCATAGCTATTGCTTTTCAATGGTCGATTTCCATGATGGGGATACTTTTGGCCTTCAGCATAACTATTTGATCAAAATTGCAGTTTTGTTTTCACCATGGAACATTTTCTCTGTCAAATCAGGAAAGTCACAAATTATCAATTTTTTTGAATCAGATCTAAAACAGTAGTTTAAGACATGCTTATGAAACTATGTATATAATGAATAGTAGCCTTTCATAGTAGATCAGCAAATAAGCTTCCAAATTAAAATTGAGCTATTTCTTGTGCTGACAGCATTAAATTGTTGTATTTCAATGGCAGCATGCTAGGTTGTGTAACAATATGAGTAAATGCTAAATTGTAATGGACTTCACCTGGTATATTTATATTATTTATTTATATTTTTTGCTCTGCCAAGTTTTAATTCTGAATGAGGTTGGTGAAATAAACCATAATTATGCTCATAACTAACCCACATTACCACTTGCACACCATAGTGCTGATTATGCAAGATGTTGCTAATAAAAATTGAGAGTTTACCGGTATTAGAGGAGCTTAAAGTATTTTTAATTTAAAATGAGCTTCTTTGACTTTAGATTATAAAAGGATATTCTGAGTAATGAAAAAGCAAACAATCGAGAAGGGAATGGCATGACTGCTTCTGTTGACACACTTTGAAGCTAAAGAAGGAAAATGGTGGGGCCAGTAAATAATAAAACTGTACACATAGTAGTTATCCCATTGTTAATTAAATGGATTTCCTTTGAGCATATATGAAGAGGAAGTATGGAAATTCTCTCACATTTACTTTGAGACATGAGGAATACATTTGTGTACACTTCCCCAGAGAGTGTCAAGGAGAAAGTTGCTGGCACCCAATTTGGGAGGATTGAAGAAAGCTCGTTGGTAACCATCAGAAACAAAGAATATGTAGTAGCATTTTTCTTGTGACTGCCTAAAGATTTGACATTTTCATGATTTTTTAATTAACTCTAGGGTCAGGAGCAGCTTTAATGGCCGGTGCACTGGCTACGTACCTTGGGCCCTGACTTCTCAAGGGCCCCACAAAGCCCCAAAACTTTGCTACTTTGTCCTTACAAAGGTTCTCTTGCAAAAATATGGTTAGCATGTATTTTTTTCTCTGCCTTTTGCTTCTTTTTTAAGGGGCACAATACTTTCCTCTGTGCTTAGGACCTCAATCAACCTTAATCTGCACTTGTCTTGGAACCCCCTAGAATGAACTTTTGGTTATGTTCATATTTAAGTAGGAAATTGTCAGTTAGAAATAGTGGACCAGCTTGCGAGTTTGTATTGTATTTTGGATGGAAATGGGTTTGATGATGTGAGTTTTGGTGCATTGGATGGTATGCACAGCATTGAATAGGGAATCATTTCAAAAGTAGCTAGGATTTGGTACAATAGTCTCAGAGTAAATACTTATGTATATTGAGCAAAGTTCATTAAAAAGTTGGAGAATGAATTATGGTTATTAGGAAGATTTGTCTTTAGTGGAGAGAGTTGCCGTAGAATTGAGTCTTTAGAAATTTGATGGTGTAGAAGAATGGGGAAAATGAGTAGGTAGGATAGAATGATTAAAGTATAGTTAGATATGGTTGAGAGAGAAAGTAATTTCGAGGGAAAATGTGAAACTGATGAAGTTGTAGGTATGTATGTACTGAATGGAAATATTATTGATATGAAGAGACAATCATATCTTGCAGATGCTGGTGGAGTGGAGGTTGCTTGGCTAGTAAGAAGCTGGAAGGGATAAAAAGAGAGATATCAGACTGTATTTAGTGGAATAAGAAAAGCAAAGATACCCCCAATGAGATAACATTTATGAAGTGGTTCTCTCAAAGACTTGACAGTATTGTTCAAATGATGATCATTCTTCCCTTGCTCTTGATGAAAATTTATTTACTAGATTCACATTTGTCAATAAGTTATTACATTCATCTGTAGTACAAAGTTTACATTTAATAGTCAGACGTGTATTGAATGGATATCATTTATATTTGCTAAATTTTAATGTAAAGTTGAATTGTTTAAAGTTTTCCTCATAGAATGACTTTATGAGGTGTATTCTGAGGCATTCATCTCCAGATTTGATGTAATTCATTGATGTATGAACCGGAAGTGTCAAAACAGTTCCTCATGTCACTGAACACAACCAGGAATCATGCTTTTTTTTCATGTGTTATGGGTTCACAAAATGAGCCTCCCACCCCATTGTTCTTCAAACAATATTACCTTACAATTTGAATGCATTACTTACACCATATAAGCATTGTTAGATATAATAGCATACATAGGAGAAAACTGGGTTTATTGAAAATTACCATTGACATCATTGAACCAAGTACAAAAATCTTATTGTTTCTTAAATAAGATGATGTTTTTGCATTATTTAATGTTAGGGGCATTACTAGGTTTGTTATAGATGTTATTTGTAGTAGTAATCAACTCTGAATCTCAAAATTATTGATTTAGATATAAGATTTTTCACTTCAGTTTTGCTTTAATTGAGTAGTAGTTACTTCTACTCAGTGGGACACAAATGTGATTCCTTATCATTGGATTTGACTGCCATTCAAACTCAGATCTCCTAATTACCTGCTTACCAGTGCATGTTGTAGGTGAACTATTGTTTTATATTAATAGGTACTGAGGGTAGTTGTTAAAATAGTGCATGATATATTTTATTATATCACACTGCCTAAATGGACAAAATAAATTCAACACCAAGCATATTTAACCTTGTTTGTGAACTTTAAGTTATTTTGGCTTGTGATCCTACTACTGCTTTTTAATACTGATAGCTTTTTAGGCGCCCCTATGATATAATTATACCAATACACTAAGGAGAAATGTCTTTATACTTGCTCTAAAAGTGCAATGGTAGGCCTTGGTTGGGCCACCCATGCCATAATATTGACATTCCATCAATTCAAAAAATATAGTGATTTTCATATGTTCTAAAATCCAATCTCTAGATTCTCACTGAAATTTCTGCTGGCCTGAACTTTTCTGGGCAATAAGGAAGACAAAAAAGGAAGTGCTCAGTATGGCTGGTATGGAGAGGAAACTCCTCGATGAGATTAGGAGGGAGCAATTTACCTCCCTCAGGTGGCTGGAGGAGATAATAACGGACAAGGTGTTGCATATGGCTGCGTTAAAGGGGAGGATGTTGGGTAAACAAGAAAGGGACAGAAAGAGATTAGGTTTTAGATTTTTTCCAGTGTACCAAGAACAGGGGTGCATGCATTTCAAGCAATTTTGGAGTAACTTAAAGATGGAAGTAGTATGAATACATTTATCTTCAATGAATTTACACAGGAAATGGTAACAGGGATATGAGGTAGCTCTGGTATCAGTGAAATAATGAGGAAAACTAGGAAAGGAGGTCAGTTTGGCATTTGATTACAGGTTAAGTCGGTCAGACACAGGAGTGCACTGATTGAGAGATGAATCACAAAATCTTAGCAGGAGAAATGAGATGAAGGTGAATCACAAGAATATTTAAGTAATCAGACTTCATGGGAAAATATATTTCAAGTTAAACATGAATGAGGCAGAATAAAAGCTGGAACTGATAACAAAATAGATTATTTATGCATTTTGTATTATTTTATTTATAATAATGCTGCACCCCATATGAGAGTCAATTTTAATATTTTGTTATACTTGCATTTAATTATATGTATTTTGTATTTCCTCTTTCATTTTATTTTGTATTCCTTACTATGTGAAATCACTTATCTTGATGTGCAATTTATTGAAATTGGGCACTTGCCCGTAATAAATATTATTATTATTAGGCAGCTCCTATGTAGAGCTCACCATGAAAATTCATCATAAATGGATCAAATTATTTATGAGGATTAACTCTAGACAAACATACTGAGGGAATATTGGTAAAGACAAAGCTACCAGTCTTGGCATTACATGAGAGGAAAAATTTAACTTGTGGTGACAAGATAAGGCTAGATTGTCATTTGCTAGCATTTGGGTATTGAATGTGGAATAGGGGGAAATTTTGATGGACAGAAAGTAAGAAATATCACAATGTGGGATGTCCTTCCATGAGTTGCCTTTTTAGGGAAAATGTAAATTTATATCCCTCCTTGAGAATGACACATTATGAAATAGCATGAATAGGCAACAGTTAGACAAAAACATAGTTTAAGCATCACTGGACACAAGTCTTAAATTTCATCCATGTGTTTGAACTCACCCCACATAACAGTAAAAATTGACTACCTACAGTTGTCCACAAGAAAGACTATTTATAGATCACATAATGATATAAGTATATATTTGAACTCATTGATAATGTAATGAGAAGTGATGTGATGAAGATTGCAACTTTGGTATGCGGTGTAATGGAGCAGCTACTTCCCAAGTGAGTGGGAAGAAAATTATCAGCATGTTACAAGGGATGATGATGTGTAGGAAATATGCTCACTTTAAAAGAGAAACAGTGAGAGGAAGGAGAGATTTGAAGATGGAGAAGTCGAGTTGTAAGAGTCAATAACTAGCGGAATCTGACTCACAATTAATTGGAGATGTTTCATTGGATGCCATATCCCTCCTAGGGTGCAACGTGATGAGCACTTTGAGCACCATACTGTGCAATGGATGAGACAAAATGTGTAGATCCATCAGATCCTTTTCTTTAGAGTGGCTTAACACTTATGCCAGGTTTCTCTCCACCATTCCACCAGCCGCTTAATCACTACATTCCTGACTAACCTACTCACCTATACTCAATAATGCACATGACTTCAGTCAATGTTTGCTCCTTTAAAAAATTATGGATCAAGAATCCATGAAAAAACTATTCTGACAAGTAGAATGCTAAAAAGTAATTGTAGTAATTCACATACACAAGACCTTGAATTTAAATGAGTGCATATTCCATAGATAGTAATTAATAAATATGGTTACGTTGAGAAATATATTAAAATAGGATCAACGAGAGTCAAAAATAAACCAATTGTTTAAATTTCTCAAGGTGGATAAATATATAAAATACATAAATAAAAAAGAATCGGTCTAACACTAGTATAATCCATTACATGTAATGGCTGCAAATACTGAGAGACAAACATAGACCTATAGCAAAGGTTTACAGCTCTTGAAATGGATTACCTATGAAGTACTAAGGGTATCTTGCATACAAAGCGTCACTATTGAAGAGATCTGCAACTGAAGAGGAATGACAGAAATCACAACAGACAGAATTGAGAAGAAAAAATTATCATTGTGGTCTGGTCGTTTCCTCAGAAAGCCAGAAAATAGATGGACCCATTAAATATTTCAGTGGATTCCACCTGGTAAAAACAAACACCATTGACAGAGAGGAAGGTATAGGGAAGGCTATGTTAGAGAGCAGAAGAAACAGCTCAGGATAGAGAGGCTTGAGACCCACTTTCACAACACTAGTGTGAACTGAGGGAAGGTGAAAGCACCTATGCCTGAGGACCCAAATTCATGCCTGCCCAGCTATAACATGTAAATCCTAACACAGCCAGCCTCATATTATTTAGCACTGGAATCAGGGGAATTGGAAATATGAATAAGTTGTGATAAAAAGGAAAGGAACAAAAAATGGATAATGGTGTGATTTTACCATGATTAGCAAAGAGAGAAGACTGTTTAAGCCTAAGAAACCATTGTAAATATTGTAACAGATATCATTGATGCAGGAATTCTGATGCCCATGGTGAAAATGATGAACCATTGATGAATTGTTCTAGAAGCATTGCATGAACAGTTGGGAAGCAGTTCCCTTAATATTCAAGAAGCGTTGACGAACCGTTCATGAAGCGTTGGTCAACCGTTCATGAAGCGTTGGTCAACCATTCATGAACTGTATTTTGGCTCAAATGAAGTATTACGACCTGTTCACTATGGACTGTCCAGGAAGTGTTTGGAAATCATTTCCCATCTAACTTGGGTACAGCTACTAATGAGCACCAACAGCTCATGCAAAAATAGAGAACGCTTCAGTGCAAGAGTTCATAAATACTAATGCTCACAAAGCATTGGTGGACTGAGCCTGAAGCATTGGTGGACTGAGCACAAAGTGTTGGTGAACCGTTGCTTGACAACTTAATGCTTGCAACATTGCTTGGTATTAACTTCTTATATTTCACTCCTTCATAGCAATTTCTGAAGAAGTCAGCTCCTGGGTAGTTAATGTGGGACCATTATCATAGGCATGACTAATAACATACCTTGATTTTAAAATCTTATACATATATAAAGCAGACTGCATGTATGTATATATGTATGTTCATTATCTCCTCGAGAACCAAATGCAGTACAACTTTCAAATTTTAAGGACTATTTAAGGTCTTTCCTGAGCAAATAATAGGCTACTTTTCGTGTGACTAATGGTCTCCACTTCCATTCCAGATGAGTCAATGCGTTTCCATAAGAAATACATGTAAAGTTCATTATTATTTCCTGCAGACCATTTTTCCTTTTGCATATTTAAATTAGAAATAATGGTTGCACAAATTTGCAACAAAAGCCATTGGGAAGATAATGGAATAAAACATTTTCTTTCAACAATGAATTTTTGTTTTCAGCGATTTTGGAAAATTCAGCATTTTTGGCTCTCTGTCTCCTTGACGACCTATAGCATCGTTGAAGCCGACCCACATATGGATATACGGTGGAAAAGGCCCATAACATATCATTACAAATGTAGAGTAGTGTTAATACCATTGGTTGCATTGGATTGGATATTTGGGGGAGGTGACTGACAACTAAGGTCATTTGCACCATAGGAGACAGGAAAGGGAGGAACCCGGTGTTGGTATTAGCCAGCTCTTAGCGAAAAGCGCCAAGGGGACCACAGTTCAACGTCTCATCTGACAGATTCTACTCATTAAAGTTATCCGTTTATGTTTGAATGTCGAAGCAGTCACCATTAAGATCATAAATAGAAGTAAGATTCTTTTCTGTATACATCAAACTACCATATATATTGTATATTTTTTCTTACTCTTATCCCTCCCATTGAGAATCTATGGGTAACACAGCTTGTATCTTATAAAGTAAAATCTCTACTTTTGAATGGTGCAAAATATTACTATGTCATTGGTCATTTAACAAAGATATAGTGGTTTTAAAATAATGAATTTTTATGCTGAAATGCACAAAATTAATGGCAGATCGATGGCATATCTTCACATATTTCTATTCGCTTCATAAATCTCTATTCCCTCTCAAATAATACTGACTGAAAATTTACATAATAAGCAGTATATATTGAAGCACCTAATATCTTTTTGTCAGCTTAGGTCATTGATAATATAACATGAGTATCGAGGTTAAAATAACTGACTTCTGGTTTTCGTTTGAACACACAGCCGACACACTGAGATGAATGTTCCATCATTGCCAAGGGAAATTTTTGCTGTTTTCCTTGTATACCAAATTTCTTTGTACATGAATTCAAAATATGCAATTGATGTTCTTCATTGAATATTTTAAGCCTGAAGATAATTATACCCTTTGCTTAGATTGTTCAAGAATCATGACATCAAATCCTGCTGAAATTACAATAGAGACTGGAGTTAGTATAATCACTGGTTTTCATTATGTGGTAGAAGCTTTGCTTAAATGCTTTGTTCAGTGAGATTTTACTCACAGAAGTATTTATATTGTAACCTCACCCGGTCACGTTTTTCTTTCCTATTGAAACCAATTCGATCAACCTTCACAATTACCCAAACACTTAAAATCTTACCTCCTTGCTGAAGGGATTAATGGTTAACATTATACAACATATTAATAAAAACACTTTGCTCAATTAATTAAATAGTATAATACTTTCTTTTAATGAAAAAAATTGATTTGGTTTTAACAACACCAATATTTAGAGCTGTTTAAAATGTATTGGATCCTATTTACAATGTTACTCTTTTATGCTCCAATTTTATACATTTTCGTTATTTTAGACAGCAATATTTTTGTAAATGGAGATTATTGTTTTTCTTGGCTTTATTATCCTTAAAGTTAGACTTATCAGACGCTGGGGCTTCTCGTCTCTCTTATGTGGCTGCGGGTATGGTTTCGCGGTCTTCCTCCTTATTTCTAGAATTCTGGGCCGTACGGTTTCTATCTTGGGTTTCCATCCCGATTCCTTCCTGGCCTCTTTATAAATCCCTGGTTTCTCTTTCGTCACCTCTATGCCGCTTTGCATCCGCTTCCTGCCATTTTACTCTCCGACTTTCGAACTTCTTCCCCACTTCGCATCCTTTAGATCTTTACTCCTCCACTTATCTCTGCTGACTCTACACTGTTAACTCTCTAGGCGTCCCCCGTTACTTATTGTTACCTGTTTATTATTTTTGCGTCGTCCTGAACTCCCCGATGTAAATATTGATTTATGTTTGGCGTCCCTAGTTATCTATTGTTATGTGCTGTTTTATTATGATTTATGGCTATTAATTTTAATTGCGATTTTATTTTCGAATTTATTTATGGTAGGATTTTATTTGGTTATAATATGAAATATAAAAAATGTAGAAGGAAGAAATAAGTCTAAATTCACTCATCACAGCAATTTTTATAGATCTTAATAAAACAGTACTTCAAAGTGAAGGCTCTTCCTTAAAACCTGTAATGCCAGTGTAGAAGGAATGTATGTAGAGTCCTTATACCTGTATCTACGTCAGTAGTGCAAATGGTATATTGGAGAAGAAAATTGGTATATGGAGAAGAAAATTGGACTAGCAACTGTTTAGCAATATGTCACATATGCATCCTACGGGAAATGGAGGCTATATAGTACCATCAAGTCCAAAATATAAATTATATTTTCCATGATTACTCACATTCCACACCATGGCATTGCTGAGGATGTCTTTTGGCTTGTTCTCGCCCTCCTCCGGCTCCGAATCCGAAGTGTGTGGCGAGGCCGTGCCAACACCCTCGTCCTCTTCTTCGTCCATCTCAGGCCGTTGGGAATCGTCCTCCACCTCCCCATCCTCCAACACCGCGTCCTCAATCATCTCAGCCACCGTTTCAATGTCTACCTTGGCTGTGACTCCGTCCACTTCCTCCCCATCCTCCACACCAGGAACCGCCACACCACCATCCACTGGTGCTGCCGCTGTCAGTTTGGTGCTCCTCTTCCTGCGGAATGCGGACTCACGCACCATACGACCCTTGTGCGAAGCCTTGGGGTGATCATCAGGGTGCTTAAGGAGTGAGCCGAATTTCTCGAAGAAGCCACCATCGACATGAAACACACTGTAACAGGAAAACAAAAAAATTAATATCAACTCCTGAAATAATATACCACCAAAAATGTATATAACAAATAATTCAAGAGTATGAAATCAAAATCTAAGATAATTTCTATGAAACATTTCATTCACAACAGCTGGTTTAAAAAACCTCTTAATATTTGTGTGCCACAATAATCTTTAAAAGGATGAAATAAGTCCATGAAACCATATGGTTCAAAAAATGAACACAATGAAAAATTATCTAAATGTGTTAGGAGTTTTCACAAAATTTTAAGATTAGGAATGATTCTAGTAGTCAAATATTTTAATGAAATAACTAATCAGAGGCTGAATCGCTGAAATTTTTAATAGCTTGCCTTGCCTCTTGAGTAGGTGAAAACAATGAAATACAGTTAACACTTTGAGTGCGGCATGACATGATATCACGTCATGGTTGTCTTTATGCTAATGCTAATGATGTGATATCACGTCAAGGATGCCGTGAGTGTTCCAGCTTTCACTAGGCCCCCTAATGCAAGCTGCAACACTCACGGAACCCATGACGTGATTCCACATCATTAGCATCAGCGTAAAAAAACATGATGACCATTTGAGTGCAGCATGATGTGATATCACGTCATGCCGCACTCAAAGGGTTAAGATGAATTGGATAATTATAAAATTCCAGTGATCCAATTACCAAAAACATTAAGTAAAATCTATTCCTATACTTATTACTAATGTGATATATATTAAGTTAAACATTGCACATAGCATAAAAGTATATGATGGATACCAATCAAGCACATCACTTATGATGCTTGTCTGCCTGAGATAATCAATTTCTTAAAACCAAAGCATTTTATAAACTAACTAAGGGTGGTTCTGGAACAATAGATCGTAAGAAATGGCCTAATAAATAAGTCTGATAATGCGAAACTCAGCCTATTGAAAACTAACAGTATGTGGTAATACATAATGGAAATATTCATGAATTAACAATTGAGGTGCATATGCTATAGGGAAGAGAGTATATTTCAGGCTAATGGAGGAGTTGCAACTCTCTTCCTCTTGATTCTTGACGTTTTGGTGAAGAAAATGAGGCTTTTTGAGGATATATTTCCAAAAATACCACAATGTGATTTTTGATTAGTGAACATCCTGGCTACCGTACTTCACAAAACTTCCCCATTTAACCAAAGATAAGTAGATTTCATTCATACAACAGTCAATAGTCAAGGAATTTTATTAGATTCGTCCGGGCTGTCCATGGAATGTCGAAGAAGAGAGCACGTTTGGTTTGCTGCCTCATTTTAAGGTGCTCCAGCTGATTATCGTTGTATATAGGCATTTAATCCTTAAACTTGATTCCCATGACAAACTCATGGGAGTCGAATCTGCAAATTTTGAGTTACCGAACCGAAGAATGACTGACTTCGCTACTGCGCCCAGAAGAAATCCAGTACGTAAAAAAATCTCTCCAGGAATGGGTTATTCAAGATCAATAACGATTCAATAGGACGGTAGCGGCAAGGGGCGCTATGGGACACATACCAATTTTTATGTCTACGGATCATGTGGAGTGGTGAGTCATCCCACTTCATGAAGCGCTTGTATTTGCTGCAATCTCCGTCCTCGTTTTGCAGTTGTTAGAAAATTCCGTAGCCCATGTCCCAAAATCATCAATTTCAGAGCACCACAAATTTTGGCGAGAGCTAGGCGAGGAGAAAAGTCGGAGTTTTGGACGATATGTCGAGAATCAGGAAGCAGGAGAATTTTACGAGAGCGAGAAAATAGTCATGAGAAGTTTATAAATTATCCTGTTCTGGGATATTAAAGATAGTAAATGACCAAAAACCTACCAGTCAATAAGTGGAGTACTTAATTGATTAAGATTATTTCTTCTTTCTCGGATAAGCTCTACTTCAGCCATAGAACTTATGATGGGCATTAAAACTTATGAACGATCTTCTAAAGGAACTAAAGGATGTCACCTTATGGATATAACAAGCACTTATTTCATGATATTATATATCTCATGAAAGAAGTGCGTGTTACATCCTTAGAGTCGAACTATGCTGTTTTTCATGGCCATTTTTCACCGGGCGACTGAATAAAGTCGGACTGCTTGGATAGAGAGAGAAGTAAAAAGGTGAGAATGCACTGCCATGTCGAGATTACCTACAAATGGGTAATGAGCGCAAGAAGGAGAAGAATATTCGCACAGAATCGACGGACAATTCGTTAAGACTGACAGACACAATTTTCCAGGTGCAAGAAGAGGCGTGGGCAGGTCAAGAAAAAAATGGCGGGACACAGAAAAAATTCGAATGATCTGAGCATTTAATGAAGGAAACACACGCACGCCTAAGATGACAGTGAGAAGAAGAAGAAATGCTTTTCATTGTTTAACCGTACTTGGTCAACGACATTTGGCTGTACTCGAAAGCGCCCGACACACGTGGAAGTTCCAAATTTGGACGTGGAACTCGTGTGAGTCGAGAAGCCGCTCACGATCCGACATGCGGGCCTTTTCGATGCAAATCTGAATGCATAAGTGAGCACGCTGCTCCTTAATGCAGCCTTGAGAAAATAATTGCCGCCCATCCTCCCAGAGCTATTTCTTTAGTCTAAGCAGGGCGTAATCCCTCCACGGAACTCTCTTGCGGCGCGTGCGGCGATGATCTAATAGTCGTGTACGACGCATGCTTTCAAAGCTAACTCGATACCACCAGATGACTTTTAGGAGACAAAGAATTCGCGCTTAAGAGGAACGCATTAATGTAGTCGGGCGGAGACAAGGCCCTATTATAAGTGGGAGGACTTCTTAAGAAATCAAAGGCCAGAGTCGCAACAGTCAAGATCATAGTGCGGGCTCAATATGGGAAGACACCAAGGCGAGGTGTGTCAATGTAAAATTCAACCATCGGAGTACATAGTCGATTCCTAGACGGCTTTAGGAGGAACGTCTTAATGCAGTCGGGTGGAGACCAGGCCCTATTGTGAGTGAACTGCTTTTGAAATCGAAGGCCAAAGTCGCAATAGTCAAGATCTAGCGCGGGCGCAACATGGGAAGGCACCCAAGCTAGGTATGCCAATGCAAAATGCATCACTCGGAGTACATAACTGATTCTTACAGCAGGTTTCCACGTACTGGTGTTCAGTGAATACAAAACTACCTTCTTCTATGATAGAATATTGTCTCTCTCGCGGCAATTTCCACTTAGTTCCTTCTTGTATGATTATAAGAAGAATGACTGAGGTATAGAACGAAAAAAATTATCCTCCAACCCAATCTACCCAACAACTATGACTGCCACCATACGTCAATCGGCAGTCAGTGGAGAGTAGGTCTCGAAATTTACTAACCTTGCACTAATCATAGCGTTGGAATCCTTATCGTCCTTTTTTATACTTGCCTTACTCTACAGCGGTTACACTATCTTTCGGAATCAACATGTCAAGTGTCGCAAAAATAAATAAAACACCACCACGAAAGTTTCAACTCCGAAAAAACGAATGTAAATGATCCCGAAAAGTGGGAAAAACGACGCTACCTGATGATTTTTGGCATTCAGCGTTCAACACCTAAGTCGTAAATTGTCGACACTTAAGTGAAAAATTTATGTATAAATGGTAATTGTTAATGTTTAACAAATTGTTTAAAAATGTTTAGTAACGAATGGCGAAGTGACAAACGAAGTGGGGAAGACAATGGGAGTAAATAGCAACAAAGAATTGTTTTGATATCGAGTGAAAAATTTACAAGTGCGGGAAATCGGTATTTTAGAGGCAAGTTTTTTCCCAGAATTGTTGAAAAATACCGGGAAGTGGCCGGTGAGCGCCGTGATGGCGAGAGGATCTCAAATCGCCGTTTTGAGGGATGATGAGTCCGCTTGAGTTTTGCTGTTCAACGATGCACCTAATTCCCTTAGTTTATAATTTATTTTTACCGAGACATGATGGCGGCCAACAAATCAATGAGATACTGAGAGTTATCTATTTGGTATGCTCATCACGCTCTCGGTTAGTCGACGTGTGCGCCATCGAAGGGAGAGCGTATCTACATCGTTAGCGTGCATATGTTTGACCCTGCGTAATTCAACCGGGCCCAAGAGATCAGCATAAAGGTAGAAACGAGGATAGCGCTCACATTACGCCCCAAAGTGGGTGAAATAGACGCATTTTGCGCATAGGCCCAGTTCCTTTCCCTGGGCCACTTGATAATACGTTCTATATACCAGAAAATAACGACAGCGGTAAACATTCTATGGGTACTTATGTCATCAATATTGTCAATCGTTAAAAGGCTCACCACTACATTTTCATCTACTAGAACAGATAACAAAAGAATATAGAAGAGAAACTCCACTTTCTCCGGCGAAATGTTGTAGAACAGCATATTGATCAATGATACACAAACGATATTTGAAATGATATTTTTAACCCAATTGTAGACAGTACTATATCGTTTGAGTATTATTATTGTTCAATATAGAAGAGGATTCATGCTAGAGTAAACAGGTACAAAAACTAAAAAAAGATTTCCAACGAGTTAAAAAATAAACCTCGTTTAATGAATTACGAACACGCGTATCTCTTTAATTGTCGACCTATCTCTGAGGAAGTTTCCAACCGCTGAACACACCGCAGACGAATGACTTGTAGAATGAGAGGAACTTCCGACTTTATTACCCACGTCCAAATAATGAGTCATAACGATTCATGGACTAAAGTACATGCAATAAAACCTCAACTTCCTTCATGAGCGAGCAAAAAAAAGTCCCTGTTAGACATAAGGAACTAATGAATACGAGGTGAAACTGATAAGCGTTGCATAAACTTCAACGAGTGGCGAGAGCTTCCCATTAGAGTATAAAACTGAACTGAACCGATTGACAGAAATAATAGCAGGCAACAGTCATCGCGGATGATTCAGAGTCCTAGATGCAAGCATGACCTACACTCTTTACCTACTTCTAACCAACAGACTTGAGCGGTGTGTACCGCGTAATTTTAAATGTAATTTTAAAATCCAAGCCTATGACTCAAAAAACACATATATTACCACGGGGTTGAAAAAGTTCAGGCTGATTCCTTCTCAGGAATTTTTAATGAAACAATCACTACGTTTACCAATCGATCTAACCGGATCAGCTCGGTTTGGTAAAAGCAACAGGCTACTGGGATCGATCTGATTTCAGTTAGTCTGAGATTTCAATTCGATCTGAACCATCTGTGGCGCTCTTCGTTATTCTTTTGGCTGTCACTGGGAAATAAAACATAATCGTTAATATTCAAGACGTGTGCTGCAACAGCTTGTGACAAGAGAGCAGCAAGTGACTGATGTTAACGCACCACATCGCGACAGACAATTTCCAACTATGCATTTGTTTACACAGCTGGTCAATCGTGCTTCAACTGATAGATTCGATTGTTCACTATCTTAATTTTCAGTCCATGTTAGCAAACAGGCGTTCTCAGTCGGCACGCTTGGAATGTTAAGATCGATCCGAGTTCAGATCGATCTGAGATTGATTGGCGAACGTAGTGAATGTGAACGTTAGCGCCTGAAAATGAAATAAAATGCCGATGGAAGAATATTACGGAACAACTATTCCCGTGGAAAATACTACCTCCATCCACTTGCCTCCACGCTATTAAAATCCCTGTCAGGTTACATTGTTCAAAGGTCAGTTCATTGTAAATAGCAGGATAACAAACAAACAGTGATGAAAGAGCTCTGTTAAAAATTCCCTTATCACACTTGATAAGGTTGGATTATGACTTTATGATCGAGTCGTGTTGAGACAGTAATTCCCCTTTTGAATTGATTCCATTTAAAAAATTCTGCCACCGGTTGCATGCCCACATTACTCAAGAAAGAGGATTCCTCGTCCAGTCCTGTGGTCATATTCTCTTCTTCTCCGAGGAAGGCAGCCGAAAATTTTCCAGTTATTAGAGTGGGTGTTCTTTTTTGTGTTCTGTGAGTTTTTAACTGTGGTGTTCATCAAGAAATTAGTAGTTTTTCTTTAAGTAGTTTCTTTAAATTAGTAGTTTCTAGAAATTAGTAGAAATTAAGAATAAATCACATCGGAAAAAGGGTAATTGAATAGAGTCTCCCATTGTTCATCTCCATAAACAGCTCGCGTGCGTAAAAATTCGCTGGCTGAAGCATACAAATCTCTAAAAATATATTTTTTAAACAGTCCTACCCCTCCAGCGATGACCTTTGGTAGAAGTGGGTTTTCCTCAGAGAAGTCACGTGCGCACACCACAGATTCCCAGAACATTTTTTATAGCCGAAATAGTTCCGCGAGAACCGTCTTGCCTCATTTTATGGGCGCTCTGCGCGAGGCCTACGAAAGTCGAGACTTATTCGTGAACGACCTCTCCACCAATAGATTTCGACTTTGATCTCTCTTATACATACCATATTTTCTGGCAGTCGTGGTCGTAAAATCTCTAATACTGACCCTTTGGGACTCGAAACTCTTTCTATTTTCTTATTTATGTATTGGTAACACGCATTCTAAGATGGCCGCTCACTTCCATCTCAATGTAAGAAATTCAAACATCTGCACGACAAGATTTTGTCGCCTTACTTATAAGGGTTGCAGGACAGCTTGGTAGAGGAAAATTACGGCCAAAAAAGAGGAAAAGTAAGGCCAATATATTTTCCAGAAGTGTTTTCGTTCAACAAACGGGATGAACGGATACGGATGTATTGACATTTCCAAAGACATTCTAAACATAATGAGCGTATGGAGAATGTTCTACTGCGAAAATAAAACTTTAAAGTTCAACAAGTAGGCATTCTTAAAACTTTATCGAGCAATGATTTACGGAGAAACTAGAAACTGAAATAACTAATTCCTTCATTCCGGCGTTAAAGGGGAAAACGTTACAAAATACTGTCGAATAGTTAATGAGTTTAATGAATCGAGCGATAATTTGTGGAACTTGGTAATAGATAACATGATCTCAAGAAAAGAACTTGTTATATTTCCACACAGTTTATTCACAACACCAACCTAAGTTTCGACAATACTTCTCATTATCAAAGTAATGATAAATATAAACGACACCTTGGTCGGTGATGCGAATAAACGGTGTGAAAATATAGCAGAGTTCTTTTCTTGATATCAAGTTAATGAGTGGTAAACGGAATTCCGTGGACTACAGGGCTATGCAATCCACTGCAAAATAAAAAATGCTAGGTAAAACATACGAGTCGAGAGAGAGAGAGCCATCTGACAAGACTGAGGAGTAAATAGAACCGTTTGATGCCTTGCAGGACTCGACTGTTATTGCAACACCATAGGATAAAAAATTAAAAAGATCCACCAAAAATATGAAAAGCATTCGTTAGGGGGCTGGACATGCGACAAGGCAAACAGGAATAAGATGTGCGAGGTTTTTACAGGAAACAGAGGTAATTAGTTGTTAAATAACGAGCCTGAATGTTATAAAGGATATATCATCACCCTCAGGAGTTATAAATACCGGTTACTGGTTTGTTTCAGTCCCAGATTCCATTATAATTTCAGCAAACCGCTCGATCCCTTCATAACCTCAACCTGAAGTTCTTATACATTTGCATAATGCATTCCGTCCTTGGTTTTCCCCGATAATTCCTCCCATGATCCACTCAATCCACCATTGGGTGATTATATGTTAAGATAAGTGTACAAGTTTTGTAGCCACCCTCCAATACAAAATGGGTAACAGTTACAGAAGTTTGTGTTTCAAACATGATTCCTAGATGAGAAAATTCTCCCTTACAGCGCTATGAGGGAGTGGTCATTGGATGGGAATGCAGAAATACTTGTTTTAAATAAAATACAGCGTAAAAAAGGATCGGTAAGATTTTTTTGCGATTTTCCGGCGAATGAGACGAATTTGAGTAGTTCTCGGGATTCCCATCAGATCAGGTTTCTGAATGCTGCCTGGGCAGTAGCCTAACACCTGATACAAACATCACGGGGATCGGTGATGCCGCCGGTGCAACTGAATATTTATATATGAATACAGAGCAGAGAAACAGAAATGTGCTACGTGCAAACAACTCGGAGACATAATTGGAAAGGTCTGTAATTACGCTGATGACGTTGGTACTGGTATCACTGGTTGATAGCCTCATGAGACTCCTCGATAAATATATGACGGAATGAAGTTTACAATTGCTGGATATATAATGAAGCATGCCGGTCTCTTGGAAACAGGAGTGGAAGAGGTAAATGAGAAGAATCACCAAGGATGATCAGGGATGGAATTATTTTTTCCAGCGGCTAAGGTACATTGAATGGGAGAAGGAACACCAACGATAAACTTTTAAATGATGGCCCTTCAGTCCTTAAACGATTTCTTTCGGCTCGAAAAACGTCCTTCCTCCCTACATCTCATCCATTACGCCTATTCTGTTCCTTTCCCTGCCCTGCTTACTCAATATCTTACAACCCTTAATCACGGCCTTCAGCAAGCCCTCCCCGCTCATTACCTATTTTAACAATCTTCCCTGCATTTTTCCAATTTCTTCACGCATTTTCTGCTACTCATACACCGTTCCAAGGACTTCCTCGTTTGTCTTCCCTCCTGTCCACCACACTTTCTCCATCCACCTCCACACCCATAGCTCCAACGCCTGCAACCTACTCTCTCCCTCTTTTCTCCGAGACCACCTTTCCGCACCATGCAAGGCAAACCTCTTTGCCAGCCAACGATTCCATACTTCAGTTCAGTATCCACCCCTCCTATCTTTATGCCATCCAAGAACAAGGCAAACTATGGAAGATGAAAAAAATATTAGTGTATTATGAAGGAAGATCCTCATTAGGAATTACTAAGGATTAAGGGAAGAAAACGCTTAGCTTAAAAGAGGATTGAACGGAGATCAGCAACGAACCAATTAAAGGATTGATGGCTACGGATGATGGAGGAAGAAAGCGTTAACGTGGTTAATAATTTTTTTAAAACGATTTCTTTATGATTAGATCGGGAAGAATGAACGCATACTGTCGACTACCTGCGAAACGATAACACGTTATTATCGAGGCTGAATATTTGAGAATGACTTTAGAGTGGATTGCGACATTACAAGGCGTTTGAATGCGCTGAGAAATGTAATTAGCTTTCAGTGGAACTGATAGAGGAGAGAACTTTCATCTGAGAAATCAGTAATGGAAAAGCACAATAAATAAAATAAACTATACAAATATGGAAAATGGAATAGTTTTCATTACTAACGAATAGATTAAAAAAATAGATATCTACAACTGAAATGGCATGAATTCACTATAAATATGATAAGTAAGCGGGTCTGAGATGATAATGTAGTAAAAATTGGACATATAACACAAGGTATTACAGGGTCATAAGAGAAAATGAATTACATGTTCAGGTAATGGACAGGAGAGTATGAAAGGACAGCCCTTATCCACTTCTATTATGTTGAGAAAAAAATTATTAAAATTTAAAACTCCACTTCCATTTTCCGCCGTGGCTTCTATTTCCCCATTGTACAAAGAGTTTGAAGATACGTCCTGCTTCAATTATATTCCCCAAACGAGCATTTGTATGGGTTCAGAAACTACTTGACGATCACTTCTTTAGCATCCATTGAACTTCTGTTATATTATTTCTATCACTGTGGAATAAAACGATTTGTTCTCATTTTTATGAAGTTCTCGCTAAATTTTTACGCAAAATACCCTTAGAGCATCACGACTCGACATTTATGCATGTAAAAATAAAACATGGCAGCCTTGATCCCATTTTGGTATGCCAAGTGGGCACGGTCATTCTGATGCAACAGCTGGTCACAATGGTCATAAAATCAAGAAACTCAAACGAATTCTTTATACGAGAATTCAGGCTATCTCCACAATAAACAAACTACTTTCACACATTACCTCTTTCTTTTGCCATATTCATTCAATTGGCAGCCATCGAATTCATCTGCTTGGTTGAAGCGTGAATGAATTGAATATCAATGGACTATTATGTTACACTTATCGTGATATGAAGTGAATTCAGGTTGAGTCTGTCAAATGAGCAAAGCTAATTTTATGAAGTCTCGATAGCATATAGAGTTAACATTAGGTCAATGTAGATGCTCGATAGCTCTTTACAGACCGAATGAAAACCTACACAAGAAAACATGCTATAATACTCAACAAACAGGGATACGGGGACGGGATACTCAATTCAGAGCGCCAATTATGGCCACTATTGTATAAAATTCTTAAGCCTCTCTGCTCCAAATTTCCATGATGTGATTAAAAAAATCTATTTCAAAATAATTACATAGGCTGGTGCTTCCAAAACGAAAATTGACTCACCTTGAAACAAATTAAGCATTAGAATCAGGGACCAGAGCTGTTGGCTAGTAAAAATGTTCTTCTCAATTAAGTCCGAACATTGGTTTAACCGAAGACAACATTGAAACTGGGAAAGAAAACCGAACATGGCATTCATATATTATTTTCCGCCACACGTATATTATTTTCAATGGGCTGAGTAACTTGTATTTTCGCCTCATTATTCGCGTTTCCCTATGCAATGCAACGGGGTACTCCCACATATCACAGGTATTATGAAATCCAAATAGTCACCGCATATTGATAATATCGCCATCTCCTTCAAAACGGGGACAGAAATCCGACGGCAATATCAACAAAGAAAAAAATATTTGCTTACCCTGATATTCTCCTCGAAGGGAATATTTCATATCGGGCTACGTCGATGAGGAAATCGGGCTCATTGTCCAACGCTGGTAATAAATAATGAATCCGCCCGCAAAAATGTCCGACGATAACAAGAGCGTTTTTTATTACAACTGTGGATCATGTTGGAGGAGTAACTAAGGCGCAGACTTCCCACATCGAGGGCCCGGGTTCGAATCCAAGCATAGGCGGAGAATTTTTTCAATGAATTTACGATCTCATCTTGTGTTATTCCGAGAAAAATTCGAGTATTTCGGGTAAAACATTAAACTAGGAAGTATTCTAATAAGTGGCTGATATTTTGGAATTATTTGAAATACGAGACTTTTTTTTTCGATTCTATTCTCATAAAAATTTGACGTTCGTCGGTATCGCGCTAAAATTACCGTAGGCACTACAGAGAAACCAGAGCTGGTAGCACAAGGAAATGAATAGGTCCCCTCCTTTTTCAATGAGCTGATTTCACTCGACCCAACAGAACTCAGGATTAGTACGTACACGATTAAACTCCACCCAATTCGACGAAACCCGACCTTCAGGTTGAGTTCACTGATGCGGAAAGGAGATAATAATACCCTTAGCTTGAGCAGTTCGCGGGATACCAACTTTTTAGCTTATTCCACACATTTTTGTCTCTCTATTTGTACCCAACCCCGACCAAAGTTTCCGCGTTATTTCCGTTTGAATTACAGGATGGATTACTACAGGGGACACCGATCTCCGCGGCGGCGTTGTAGGGTCCTTGCCTGTTATGCCAAAGGTCGCGTATTCAAGTCTTCCAAGGTAGGACTTTTCTCTTTCCAGGGAATGAATGTTCCGTTTGAATTAAAGGACGGATTACTACTTGATTTTGTTAAGCTTAAATTAAAGGACACTAATCTCGGTGGTGGCGAGGTAGAGACCTCGTCCACTAAGCCGAAGGTTGCTGGTTCCAATCTGGCCTGCTAGGATTTTTCCCCTACCATAGAATTGAGTGTTTATGTATCGTATGCAAGTTGAAAGCGAGAAATGACTGCTACTGATAGTTATAATTTCGATCACAAGAAAGGGGCCTTGTTCTTCTTCTTCAGTGTTCAAGCCTGGGGTTGGTTTGCAGCAGTACGCCATTCCTCTCTTCTGTCTGCTTTTCTCTTCATTTCAGTGCATGTGGTGCAACCCATATCATTCACAATCTGCTGCATGAATGACATCCTTGGTCGTCCCCGGCGATTCCTTCCCTCTATTACTCCTTCTGCTATTGTTTTAACGATGTTGTCGTGTCTTAGAATGTGCCCTACCAGTTTGTCTCTCCTCGTTTGGATATGCCTCCACAGGGATCTGGTTTCCTTAACTCTTTTTAAATCTGAGTGAGCTTTTCATGAGGACCAGGTTGTGGTCGCTATCTATGTCTGCAGGGGCATATGGGCCTTGTAATTTGTCTTTAAATGACGCGAAATGCCCTTTTTAAAATTCCATTTAAAACGACGTATAAGCATCGGTACCGGGTGGCATTGAGTGCAGCAAAAGCGGGCAGATTATATGATGCACATTTATTTAAAAATATTTTTCTGTTAATTTAATACTTGGGTCTGAATAATAAGGAGATTATTGAACTGAATGACGAAGATGGCGAACGAGCTGGAGTTGGTAATGGCGGGAGAGGAGAAGACATGGTTGGTGATGGAGGTTTGGAGGTAATGGAAAAGATGGATGGAGGGAGTGTTGAGAGATGAGGACATCTTGAAAAGAGAGAGATAAAGGGGAAAACGAAAGGGAAATGTGGAAGACGAGGGAAATAGGTAGGAATTTTGATCGATACTAAAAGAGATGTAGGGTATTTGAAAATTAGTAGAGACCTCGTAGTGAGGAATTAATTAGAGGGAAAGAGAGATGACGTCCCAAAAATTGGGAAGTCAGGATAAGAACTGTCCCCAAACCCACCAATCAACTGGTTGAACACTCGTTGATGATGACATTATTTTTTTGCGGTATTTAGTTCCCTTAATTAGCTGGCTCTTGGGTGAATCTTGATCATGGCCACGCGTGAACCTATTCAGAGAGCTGCGGAACTGACCACGATGCAGCTTAAACATGGCCATCCGAGGGTGGTCACAGATTTGTGTGAAATTCGCTGTGGAGAAAAATATTCGCGTGCCTGGGATTAGAACCCAAACCCCTCGATTTGGCGCCGAGTGCTATAACCAATTAAGCTACCCAAGCGTTTTCTTCCTCTGTGAACTTCATGGAGACTTTAAGGAATCAGTTGTCCTCACAGGTACGGTGCATACAATGCCATGAAATACCTGCATGCCAGCGGACAGCACTATCATCCACGAGGTAAAGGGATACCTTGGGATAACGGGATACCACGAGGCATAAAGGGAGTTGTAGCTTAATTGGCTAGAGCACTCGGCGCGAAATTGAGGGGTCTGGGTTCGAATCCTACTTCACGCGATCGATTTTTCCAGTATGAATTTAATAAAATCGCGCGAACCTGCTCCGCCAAATTTCCGTCGAGGTATAATACAATCCCTACCGAAATTTCACGAAGTATGGACAAGACTACTCGAACTTTCAAGGTTTACCATGCAGGGAAGTCATACAATCTTACGAGACGATGTCCGCATGATTGCACCCACGGTGCTCACGCTCCACCTTCACCCGACACTGGAGGTCGCGTAACCTGTTTGATGCGAAGGACGCTCGGATATTGAGGCCTCTCAAGCTTCGGGATTAAACCTTGAATTTTTACCCGCTGCCAAATCAAAACAAAAGAAAGGGATATCTTCCCACCAGCCATAATGAGGGGTGTTCGAAAACTGGATATACCAAGGCAGTGACAAGCCGGAAAATATGTGTACGATTTAATTATTACTTACATCGATTCCACAGGATAAAACTCTACCAAACTATAATCATGAAACCATAGATTAAAAGTAGTGGATGTTTAAATTATGTTTTAATATCTTTCTCGGGCTTCGCACCGGGTAATATTTTCTGATTGCGCCCGATGCGAAGCCCGAGAAAGATATATAAACATATTACACCGGGGAAAGCTTATATCTTTTAAATTATGTTGTCCCAAGGAACAGGTATGTATTTTTTTATTTTATATTTTGTATTCAACCAGCTGAATGGTAGGTTTTTGGACTGCAATCATCCTACTTCCTAATTTATGGTATATCCTTTCGCTTTCACTCCCGCCATTAGATCTCTCTTGAATTCCTCCTCTGGCATTCCTCTCCTTATTTTGTCCAGAATTCCTATCCTCTTCCTTCCTCTTCCACGCTATTCCAACGTTCTTCCAACTCTTGCTCTCTTCAACATTCCCTCTCTCATCGAAACGTCCTCCATCCATCTCTTCTGCCTCCTTCGAACCTCCACCATCAACTGCCTCTCCTCTCTAACAATGTCTAAAACCTTTTTGTTCATCATTTTTTGCCACCCGGCTCACCTTACCCATCCTTCTCCACACCCACATCTCAAACGCCTCGAGTTCACGCACATCCATCTTCGCAATGACCAGGTATCCGACCCATACATCGCCATGTGCCGCATCATACATATAAGATTTTCTCGCATACTACGTTTTTTTAATATTACGAGTGACTTAGAATTTTCACAATTTATCGTAAGAAGTTGTTTACGTCTTCAATTTCAGGATCGCTTCCGTTTCAGGAAATCGTTTATGACCGCTAGCCCCTTCCTCCTTGAGCGATTTCTTTCTTCAGTTCGGCACAAGCTAAACCCTTCGAGAAGGCAAGTTTTACTTCGGGTTATGGAGGACTGGTGAAATAAACCCAGCATCTGTATCAGTATAACATTCACGAATCGTGTGGCGAAGTGAACCCTGTTCCCCTCTGGACGGACGGAGTACTACACTTTAACATGGAACTCATGTCGAAATGGGAATCCTAGAGAAAACCTTCCGTCATTGGCGAACTTCGAATTCTGGGCCTTTTAATGGAAGGCTAGTAATATAGCGACCGCTTCTACCTGAAATCCTATTCCAAAGTTCATCAAATAAATTATATTCATGATTCACTTGAATACCTTAAAAGAATACAATATCGACAGCTTATACAGAAATAGATATAGGAACATGAAAAACATTGTACTGAAAGTGAGTGCTTTTCATTCACTCTAGAGAAATTATCACGACACAACACGACAGCGCACATGATTTCCATTCGTTACAGACCCCGCAGACTTCCAAAACAGATCGGGAATAGAGCTCATGCCCACTTGTAAGACATATTTCTTCGAAATAGGAGGGAGTTTCATTGTTGACGTCGAACGGCGGAGTTCTCCCGCGAAAGTCATCTGTAAAGGCTGTGACACAATCAACGAGAACTCGTGACATAAGCTGCGAACGGAGAACGTGTGGCGGAAACTTTTACCCAGCAGACACAATCGCCGGTTACGCGAGCAGGGCGCTCCTTACGAAAAACTGCCCGTCGCGTGCGCATCTGAGAATTCAGCGGAGATCTTAATCACATAAGCTGAATACAGCAAGGAATACAGCAATACACGGGTTAGATATTATAAAAAAACATTGCAGTTTTCTCCCAACCACAGTTATGTATAACCCCATGAGTTCTTTACGAAATGAATACTCATTTTTTTGCGCAGTTGTAATAAACTTACAGATTTGATCCGAAAACGCGAGTTGATTAAGCAACTGCTATTATGGTTGACTTTAAAAGGAAGTACCAGCAGTGGTATTGCTATAGGAGACTCGAAGAAGAAATCGACGCACAATTAGGACCGGCGAATGGCAATAAAGAAGACATGAAAAAGGCTCATGAGTTTCAGTTCTATTGCGAAATGCTCAAAAGTGATCCCGAACGATACCCCCACAGGTGCCGAGACTTAGGTTATCTTTTAAAAAGTCCTAAACTATAAATTATGACTTTGTAACACCCACCGGCATTATGTATGTAAATATTTTATATTCAGAATATATGCTTATCCACCCAGAACGTCTACACGTGAAGGATTATTTGATGACCGATCATGTGAACATACCTCCATGTACATGAGATTGCGCTTCGGAAGACGTCACCCCGCAATGAAACGAGTAACGTGTGAAAGATTAATCTCGCTATTATCCAATAAATACATCACTTTCCCTGAAAAGGCTGGGTTCCATTTTGATATTTCTTAGACTCTTAGAAACCACTCGTCCTTTAACACATATTCGTTGGATAAATGATATCTCGCAATTGTGTGAAATTTACAGTGGAAAAATCATTCGCCTGGACTGGGAATTGAACCCAGATCCCTCGATTTAGCGCCGATTGCTCTAACCGATTAAGCTACCCAGTCGTCCTCTTCCTCTGTGAATCACATGGGGGCTCACCGTGAGCTTATCGGGGGAGAGAAGGAGGGTGGGAAGGAAGAAAAACTTGCTCCATAAAGCCCCCTTGAGGTTCACATAGGAAGAGGACGCCTGGGTGGCTTAATTGGTTAGAGCACTTGGCGCGAAATCGAGAGATCTGGGTTCGATTCCCAGTCCAGGTGAATGATTTTGCCACTGTAAATTTCACACAAATGCGAGGTATCATTTCTCCAACGATTCAACGAATTCGGTCTCAATTTAAAGAAAAAATACATCAACTTTCCAAAGATGCCAAAATATTTGCCGCTTACAGTAAAACAATTCGAGATATTTTCCAGCCGACCATTTTACGAGGGAAATGGTACGGGTCAAGTCAAAAAAGAAGTCATGTCTAATTTATAGATTTCGTCAGGAATTTAACATTGTATTTTTCCTCAATTATTTCTCAAAAACATTCAATAACTGACCACAGAAATATTTACAGAAACGCAAAAATAAACCTTTCGATGTGATGTCTTTTTCCCCGAACAGCTTGAAAAAAAAATGAATCAAACCAGACTTTTGAATGCATATTTAGTTGATTACAGGGAATTTCAGTAATATTAAACAAAATTAATGCGCCATAAATGTAAAAATATTTGCTACAAGTTTCTTACATTTTCTGAAATAAAAAAAATAAGTAAGAATTTGGTCCATATTTTGACTAGGGAAATGTATCGCTCAAACTACCTTAACGCAAGTTTTTCACGCGATGGGTTACAGAACAAAACGGAGTGAGCAAACTAGAGTTACAGATATCGATACGACGCCATACACCAAAGGGCAAGGCCATTACCACCGGACTTCCGCCTTGATAAGGAAAGTTGATCCAACTTCAAACACTTTGAAATTAGTCAGCTTCTGACGGTCACGGTCAAGGTTGACTGATTACCAAATATAAGGACGGGTCCGCTTCATTGAGCCGAAAATGAGTGGAAAAAAGAGGCAAAAAACTTTAAAACTTATCTCACTCGTGCCAACGATTTTAGGCGAACGTGACGAATGATTGAAAAAGGCGTTCGTAAATTTTTTTTATTTTAAAGGCATCGACAAGGCGCTTCTTACGAGTTTAAAGAGTAACTCTTATGAATCAAGTTGACTAGAAAAATAAAACTCGCACGTTTTCATGGATAACAAGAAAAACAAAATCGACATCAAAGCAAGAGTGTTGAGTTTTAAAAGAAAAACTTTGTTATGTCCACTCGCTAAAACTTTGTAATGTCCACAAAGTTTTGGATTAGAATAAGATTTTCTTTACCGCCGCGATGAATCAGCTTAACATCCTGAATAATCAAATTTCTTTCAACTTTTGGAAGTCGGGGCTTGAATGAAAAATATTTCGAGTTCATCTGTATAACAAATTAAGTGACGGTTTTTAATTGGTGATCGGTGCAAAATTAGATAGACAGTATATTGATAAGAGTTTTCTTGGAGTTGTCCACCAAGTGGACATTACAAAGTTTCTTTTTTTTTAAATTCACGATGATGTTCCAAAATATCTCACCGGATTTCGTTGAATATACTTAAAAATCTTGAGAATTCGAATCGACAAATAAAGACGTAAAAGAATCCCCTTCGGAGAAAATAAGCATAAAGACAAGGATGAGCGAAATAGAAGGAATAATATCTCCAAGGATACTCTATCAATGCACTGTCACTGCGGAAAAGAAAATCTCATTCTAATTCAAACAATATTTCCGCCGGAGCACAACTAAACAGATATTTACTATCTATACCCTTAGCTTGAGAGTGCGACGCCTGCATGTTGCCGAAAAATTGATTTTTCTTGGAATTCAGCCAATTATCTACTTCCAATAAAGTTCAAGTACGCATATTTTTTTCGACGATTTTCGCAATCAAATTTTGAGTATCCTGGGTCTAGCCACGGGTTTAATTTACGGAGTCATCCGTAATGTACGTATGTGCGAAATTCCACAGAGGAAAAATCATTCACAGGGGAAGAGGACGCCTCGGTGACTGGCTAAAGCACTCGACCGGAAATCGTTGGATTCGGGTTCGTTTCCCGGTCAAAGATGAATTTTTGCATTCACTAAATTAGAGAAGTGAAATATGTTTCTGAACATCCAATTTGATTAATATTTCCATGTCATCCACCTGAATAGTTCAGTTCATCATCGGAGCGGTTTGTTTTCGTTTTGAGCCGTCTACACAAAACATCACGTTTCAATCCAGCTTATTCGCACGGCAGAAAGAGACGCTTTCTGCGCGAGAATCCCGAGGAGAGTGGGAAGAGATAATGGAGAGACCCGGAGTTCCACTCCTCCTCTCCTTCCTCTCGCCACTCGGGAGTTCAAGGACTCGCGCGGCATGTCTGACCGCGAAAATACGAGGAGATGGCGGCATCACCGCAGCGAAATTCCCATCAACAGCTCGCCGCAAACTTCACCTGATTCCCTGGTCCGGCTCGAACAACATTCTGGAGCCTTATTGAGCGAGAACTAGACACGGTCGAGCCTCGGGAGTCCCGAGTATGTGACTTCACATCCCTCGCGAACCTTAAATTTTGAATGGTCTAATTTGAATTTTGCGCGGCAGTGAGGACATTTTGACGTCACTGCCGAGACTCGGAAGGTCCCAGACCATAACGAATGACGATCCTCTTATTTTCGTCGCGAGTTTGTCGGTCGTTCAAAAGAAAATACTCTTCAGATTCGGTCTTACATGGGTTGGAAACGTAGAGAGAAAGGAAAGTTATGGCTATCGCGGAAGTTCCCGGCAAAGACCTACGCGACAAGGAGGGGGGTTAGAGGTGTCCTTCCACAGTAACGTTGATCAATAGCACACAATGAGAGATACTCTGAGGTGGTGGAGGTTTCAAATTTTTTTTTGCAAGCAGAGTAAGGTATAAGAATAGTTATTATCAATATCTAACAGATATTAACGAAGTAATGCCGAGGCAGGCACGGAGGAAATGCTCCTTCGTGATATAAGAAGAATACATATATTTTCCACCACCAGTTAGTTTGAGCGAGATATCAACACTCATAAAATTCGATAAATTTAGCGTCATCATAAAAAAGATCTCATATTACTGATGAATTCAAAATATCAGCCATTTATTTTTCCCTTTCTCGAGATATTGCCCAGAAATAAGGCTGTTTTCCATGGGATATCATAAGGCTGAGCGCTCATAAGAGATATAATAAAAAATGAGGCACTGACGAAAAGATTGACTCCTAAATGTTAGGGTGGGCAGTTTTTAAGCATGTTCTCTCAATAATAAAAAATAGCATATTAACACTAGAACCGCGGACTTTTTCGTATACCTAGAACCGCGGAGGGGGTCATTTTGACCCCTCGTCTTTTCTTGCCATATTTTTAGTATTTTGGGTTTCTTTTGGATACTGCACTATGTGAAATGAATTATCTGAGATATACAATGAAATTTGAATGATATATGGGCGGTATAAGCGCTAGATAGGCTACCCGCCTTGCACAAATAATGCGTTTTTCACATTTTTACTATATGTTCGGCTGAGGATGGGGGAAAAATGTAAATTTTTTTTTAAGAAAAAAGAAACACTTTTATTGGTGCAGAGAAGCATACAGTAATGAAGAATGTAGAATAAATTCGTTTCGTTGGGTAAAAAGAGAAACACTGAACAAGGTAAATGTAGAAAAGGTAAGTAAACTACATTGATTACTTTGGTTTTCTTGTACAATTTTCCGCGCAAACTGATGAATTCGGGTGAATTGCGAAGTATTACATTGTAATTCATGTAATAGAGCTGGCAACTACAATGACACCACACTGGTAGGGGAGGCACGGTAGGGGAAGGAAGGAGCCTTGAGTGGGGGTAGCCGAGGAAAGGGGGGTGCCCGGAAATTTTCGCGTAGGTCCATTTCTACGCGGCTCGACTCTCACATTCTTTCAGGCGTCCGCTGGGCGGGTTGCCTTTATCTGCGGCCTAATAAGAAACGACAGAGGTAATCCATGCCATTCCCACACATTCGACCTTCGAAAATTACGCTTGCGGTGAATTTCTGCTGCGAAAATATAAAGTTCGGGAACGACAACAGAGAAGGGGTCAAAATGACCCCTACCGCGGTTCTAGGTATATTGATGTCTAGTGTTCACAAGAATGGTCCTAGAGCGTCGGAATTTCGCACGAATACGCCTTTCTACAATTCATTAAAAGTCAGAAAATGTCAGGTTTGTGAAAAAAAAATTAAGTGTGAAATATACATGTTGAAAATCATAAGGGGTCAATTTGACCCCCTCCGCGGTTCTAGTGTTAATCAACGCAATGATTTTCACAAAATAAAATAAAACCTCAGAGTTACTCTTCAAAACATGGCGTGACACAAATAAGGTACGTGAGAGCTTCAAAAAGTCAAGCAAGTCAATTAAATTTCAGTGATGAAGTTATTGTGCCATAAACATTTCTCTTTTCACCTCATGCGTATTACGTCTTCTGGTATGTGAAACAACTACTTTGAATGTGGCTTGTTTTAAGACTAGAAAAAAGTCTCCTTTGAAGTACATTAAGCCCTGCATCGGTAAAGCTCCAGAGTGAGAGAGCGAGAAACCGAAGCTGCATACCACTGAATAGTGACACACTATCTGCACCACTTTTCCAATGGAATTGGAAGAAAAGGGCTAATCGAACAAGATATAATTTGGAGATAAAATCATTTGTAATAACATTTAAATATTACAAAAACATTCGAATAAGCTGATTTTAATCACGATATTGCGAGCAAATAATGTTAATAATTATTATGAAGCTATTTTGAGGGAGGTATTAACCTTGTCATAAAAGGGATCAAACTCAAATTTTATTTTTCTATTTAAACAAATAAAAGGGAGATGAGGTAAATACTGTCACCTTAATGACGCAAAAGCTTTCTTCGAACCACTGAAATTCCCAATAATCAACTAAATACGCATGTATAAGGCTTTTACTAGACTCATTTTCTTCACGTAATTTAATTTAATTTATTTTGCCTTATATCTTACAGATAGCTGAAGCACGAAAAGCTAACCACAGTCATTACATATTATTGTTGAACTAAATAAAATCAATAGCTCCAGCCCGCAAGAGAAAAATTTAAGATAGTACACGATAAAAAACCTTTCCGCATTTGTAATAAAATATCGTCGTTGCTTGGAGATATTTAAATATGAACTGATTAATTATCGTGAAAAAGCATTATATTTCAAAAGACATTTTTAATCGAAACTTATGGCTTCATACGGCCATTATGGGGGACCACCTATAGAAGCACACAATATATTTCTTTACGGGAACGAGACGACCAAAATATTTTCGATGCGCAAGTAGTCCCGCAGACAAGAGGCAGAATTGTACGGTGCGTCGAACGATCGGTGAAGAGATACGCCAAAACGAATTAGGACGGCTTTTGCTTCGCTCTTGCTGCAATGCGCCGAGGGTTTCGAGGGCATCATAATATGATCAACAGCAAGCAGCCCTGCAACTTTAACTCACAGCCTCGGCAGCAACACACGCGACCTCGCGGTCTCGGTCGGAGACAAAATGATACGACGATCGGCTCACTTTTATTCACACACCATCCACAGTGTTCAGAGAATCCGTCATCGTAATGAGGTTCAAATGTGCAAAGGAATTGTGCATATAACCACGATTAGCTCAGCATACCCTGAAACTTTGCACTCCCCCGATTCCCTGCAATTGGAAACGCGTTTATGAGAAATATTACCACCGTATTAAGTCAAGAAAAAGATTCAAGAGAGAATAAACAAATTCCAAAAAGACAGATTTTTACAATAACTGAAATAACACTTGGTTCAATTCGGTAGAGTTCCAGATTAATTAGTACAAATAACTTTTACACTCCACTGGTCAGTTTACAGATCAATTTAATGCACAATTCGGATTTGGAAGCTTGGCTTCATCTTTTAACTCCAAAGGATTCATACTCAGTGTGATGTCCTGAGAATATATACCACCTGGAATTAATCGATTTCATTAAATTTATTTTTCTGAATACTCAGTAAAGATCGCCGAAGCTGGATAAGTAAACCAATGTCAATATAGTGCATTACTGTTAAACTAAATAAAATCACTAGTTTTATGAAGGCATTCTGATTATCATATAGAATGCCTCATGGTAATTAGGATTAAATTTTCAAAGGAATAGTACATTAAAACCATGATTATCTAAGCGTAACCTGAAACTTTGCATTTCACCGTATCTCTGCACTTAGAAAGTCGTTGAGGAGAAAATGATATGACGATACGACGACGACGATTCACTCGGATTAAATTAGAGTATAAATTGATCTGAGGACTGACTAATTTATAATTAACTAATTAACATTTTTTTTTACTAATTAACATATTTACTTATACTTTTCACTAATTAACACATTTTTTACCACGGCTAGCGATTTTCCTTGCCAAACTATCCTGGTTTTTTTCAATTCATTTGCCATGAATTAGTTAAAGAGCTCTGAAAGTATTCAAGGAACGTTTAAGGAAGTAATAACACAATATCAAAACAATCCACTATGTATGGGTGCGCATTAGTGATTATCCTATCATACAATAACATAAAATATAGTATCATATAATAACATAAAAAGTTTCAGTGACGTTTGCTGATTTCATCCGATCCAGGTAAGTAAAAACAATTATGCCACCGGAGGAAAATATGAGCCCAATTTAGCGGGCAATAATATCAAGAGAATCGGGAAGATGTCTATGAATGGACAAAGTGAAAAACAGGTTAGGAACATATTGTTTCGTTTAAACCTTCCAGTGTCACTCACAGGAGTTACATTATAATTACAGACAGATAGAAAGATATATAGACAATAAACAGATATAATTCAAGATGTATCATTTATTGATTCAGAGAAAAAGCTCACGCAGCGGTATTCCAGGAGCTAGAAGGAAATTGTGCAAGGAAATATTTCAAAATGCATCTGAACGTTGTCGCCGACAAACAAATATTTCTTCATCCTTTCGATACATTCTTCAGGAAGTTTAATAATAAAATTCAGTCGGAACGTTTGGCAACATTATTAGATATATAAGGTTGGAAAACCCTTCAAAATACTAATGTATGTACCGTTTGTACAGCAAATGAATACTGAGACTAAATTCTGGAAAAATATTTGAAAACTTCATACTGAGGTTAATTAATGTTACTTGATATTACGACGACTTGATTAGTACCTGAATCTGGACTTTTTTGTGATTAGGCAGGTTAAATAATAAGTTAGTAGTACAGAGAATAAGCATTTATAAATATGGTAATAGGTTATGGAAATTCACGCATGGGAAAGTCAATTTAAAACACTTGGGGGCACTAAAGGGACAAAAATAAATAAAAAATAAATTTGCATACACTCCTCACCAAATTTATTTAAAGTCGATTAATTTTTGAGATTTTATTTCACTATCGCAATGGTAATCATAAATCAAAACTCATGAATTATTTAGGCGAGAATGATTAAAAGTAAAACCCGAAGGTATTGAGTATGTTTTCCAATGTGTAGGTAGACTACTTCCGCCAAACTGAAAATTCCCGAATTACACGAAAATAATTGGTGAAATAAATCTCCTTTCCATTAATTTTACTTTCAAAACCGTTCATTAAAAAAAATGAAGCAACATAAAATGTGCAAGGATCGATTAAAACACAATTATCTGAGTGTTTCGCAGGGGATTGGAACTGCCTTTTAAGGGAGGGACTTACTAATCAGCAGTTACATTTATGCATGAGTACCACC
The DNA here is from genome assembly GCA_963169105.1 of Ceriagrion tenellum. Lineage (NCBI taxonomy): Eukaryota > Metazoa > Arthropoda > Insecta > Odonata > Coenagrionidae > Ceriagrion > Ceriagrion tenellum. The sequence continues at coordinate 62,646,527 of OY720635.1, forward strand.
AAGGAAGGTTTTCAATTAATTACTATCGAATTCTTTTGGCAGTATTACTAAGTTTTAACGAATAAGTACGGTAGGAATAAAATTGAAACAAGGCGGCTTCGGGAACCAGTTATTTCTCTGTTAATCGATCTTTATATCCCCTCAAAATGTATTTACAAGACACCGAAAAGTCTCCAAATCATACCTGACGCTATTTGTACTGGCGACCGGTATTGTTACCGAGTTTTCATTGGTAGCTCTCAGTCAAAGATTGTAGTACATGTTTTTGCTAATAGTCTAGGATAAAGAGGCCATAATTGTCTTTGCGAACCTGAGCAGCTAATCCAGTGATTTAAGAGAGGCAACCATTGTATAAAAAAGAATACTGGAGCTGACAAGAAATTCAAGAACTATTTAACCATGACATCATAGCTAACCTGAGCTGGTAGCAGGTACATTACCAGAACGTGCAGTGACATAAGCGATGTCCAAAAAGATGGAATTGCTTACCATATACAAATGTCCCATAACCGGGACGTATCTAGTTTTGAAGAGACAAACCGGGAGCAAATCGGGACGCTTTTAATAAAAGTTAAGCCGATGATGTGCAGTCCTAATCTCGTCAAAAGTGCGGGGGCTGAACCTTTCCAGGTCGCCATGGAGTATTTTCACGAAATGCAATTCGATACAATGTTCTCGATTCACAAATCTCTTACCATATATGTGATGCTGGGTATTTCCACGTGTAATGGATAGCGGAATTTAACGAAGATATTCCAGTACGTTTCCGAGTCATCCGAGTCAAATTTGTCAATCAGGAGGAGCATTAGACCCTTCAGACCGAGACGGATGATGAGCCTACTTACTGAGACGAGAGGGCCGCCGAGGCCTCTTTTTTGATGATTTCCGCGAAGATGACTGCATTTATCCGCAATCAATCTAACTCTGATCTAACCCTGGGTTTAAATGTAGTTGATTAAAAATAAGAATTGGAGACCGATCACGCTTCCTTGCGGGACACAGAATGTTAACCCAACGATTTCAGAATTGATTCCGTTGGTGCCTCCCTCACGCATACCCAAGCTTGCATAGGAAGAGGTAAAAACCAGACACGAAGGTACGAACTTTCCAAGTGAATTTTTTGCTGAGTGAACCAGCAAGATGAGGACAGAAAATAACGGGAGCGAGGTCTCGCAAGAAGAAAGAAAAATACAAGATCGTAAATGAGGTATGCTCGGAATGGGCGTCATCTCCAACGTGGCGAAGCAAGACGATCCCTTCGCGCGAGCACGCACATCTTTGTTCGCTCCATTGCCGCTCGGGTGTCGAAAGCACTCTTGACCTCATGTCTCTCACCCGGCGCGGATCGGTTGATCGCGGAAATCGCAGTCCTCACACATTCTGCCTCATCGACGAGAATAAACCTCAAAGGAGCGATTGTCGAACGGTTCCGCGCCGGCTCTTGAGGACTAATCGCAACCTCTCGCGCCCATCCCAGAAACCCTCCGGAAGGGGACAATGGCGCAAATGAAAGTCCCAAAACCTCCAGACGAGACCTCGAGAAACATGAACGATGACTGGGAAATATTTCCCTCTTCCGTCCTCGTCGTTAATTTTCCCTTTTTGCTTAAGGTGGTTCGAGAGAGATTTTTTCCTGAATCATTATAGAGGCCTTGTTCGAAATTTAAGGTAGTTTGAACGAGATAGTTCCATAGTCATAATGGCGACCACATTCGAATTATACATTTTAATTCCTACAGATGTAATAAGCATGAATTCAATATTGCATGATTAATGGAACAAAAATATACATCAATAAGACAAATTCAAAGATACTAAATAAAATTATCGACTGAAGTAATTAATTTGATTCATTATTTTCACGCGGTACGTTCAAAACTCTTTCGCAACGGACGGTTTCTTGCGTTTCTGAAAAACATTACTGCGGTGACAATAAGATTTATTTCCAAAGATAGTCGAGGAAACGTACAAAGTACCCACTACCAATTGTTTTGACGAGATCTAAGAACTATAAATTCCTAATTGTTTAAATAAGGTCTTTCTGGAGAGAATACACGAACCATTTCCCATGTAGAAGGTCTGGTATTTTTCGTCAAAAATCTCGGAAAGTATTTCGGTAAGGGGCTGATATTTATATTTCTTTGGAAGGGTGAGATATTTTTCCTTAAAATGAGACCAAGTAAATTGATTTATAGGTAAAATGATATTTCGCTCGAACTACCGTAAGCAGCTATATTTTTTATTTAGAATCTGTATGATGCGTAGAGTAAATGCTGAGATATTAATGACATAAAATATTGTTTCATTATACTGAAATTTTCATTAAATAAATAATATATAGGCACAAGTCTTTGTGCTCGCTCGGTTTTTTACGAAAGCAAAACACCGAGCAACCAAAGATTTTTTTCGCGATTCTGTAAAATAATACTGCGGTGAAGTGAATTAATTATTTATTAACAAAAATAAGTGTTAATTAAAACAAAATATATGATTCTAAATTTCTGAAAAGTTCTCTACGTTTCAAATTGCCCAATTTTTTAAGAAACTCACTACGGAGGGCATACGCGTATCATTTCTCATGGAAAATGGCTGGTTTTTTTGACAAACATCTCGAAAATAAGTTGTGTTACTGCAAGAGATATCGATATTTTATTAAAAAAGCTGAGATATTTTTATGTTGAGGACAAATTCATTGAATGATATGTGAAAGGCATCTCGCTAAAACACCTAGATGACGATTAATCGATCGATTTTCAATCCACGCCCAAATAAATATATAGAACGCCTCCAAATCTCTTCTTGTCCTCTTTACCAAGGGTTTAACGTTTCCATGTATGTACATGCATGTAAATAAACCCATATACCATCGGACTACACGTCTCGACGACTCTTCAACGAGTAAATCTATTCATGCAATGCATACAATGAATGCAAAAGAAGAGGAAAGGATATGCAATGGCAGATCATCGTGGAGGAAGCAATTACAGGAGAGCCAGTTCTCCACACCAAACAACAACACCCAAGCTCTCTGACTGATGAGTCTATCGCGAAAGAGAATAGCGTGATGCGTATGCTTATTGAAATGGCTTTCAGACGCGTCTATAAATAACAATGCATCGCAGGTAACCACATAAATAATGGCACTTGTCATCGGAAATCTTGAGTTCAGGGGAGATGAAGCAGTCTTGTATGAGCAAGAGGTAGTGTAAAGTCTCCCATGGGAACCAGTCACCACTGTTACATTTTCACCTGTACCATTACATACTACCGTTTTCTTATCATCATATTCTTTGAAATTATCTCAAAAATTTTTCCACATTGAAACACGATTACTGATTTAATAGATAAAATGTGAAGACCTAGAACTGATATCTTACTTGGTCGAAAAAATATACATAGTCAGCGAAGATAATATTCAGGAAAGAGGATATTGAACACGAAGGGAAGATATCTTCCAGAGGTATTAAAAATAAAATCAGCTGGCACAATGAAATTACTAGCTATACCTCAAAATTAAGCAGCTCAATTAACAAATCCATCGTCTGTCTCAGATTGAGTCAAAAAGGGGTACAGTAAGTGGCTGGTCCAAATAAACTAAAGAGTTAAAAGCCACTAATTCAGAGGCGGAACGGTAACTTTCACATGGGAGGCAATGATTAAAGTTCATTAAAACTAGGAAAAATCTGATCTGCGAATTAAAACAAGAAGCAAAAGCAACGAATGGGATATCCAGTAACATCAGCTTCTATGATCTGGGATTAATAGGCTCAACCAAGTTATCTGGTGGGATAATAAGCGAAGGGGTATGGTTTCGCGACGGGGTTGGATACAGTTCGAATCGCCGTACAGCTGTAAAGGAGCATGCGGCTTCTAATCTTTATATATTCGATGAATCCAGTCTAAACGCCTAGGAAATTCACAATCACTGAAGCACAAACACAAAGTATATTTCCATTGAAGTCTACTTCGGTACTACATTAAGACAACTGAATATATATTTCCACCAAAAATGCTTCTATAGGTTCCAAATAATGAGGTCGATGCGTCGAAACCAACAGTAGCGAAATAAACATTAGGGGATGTATGCATTGTGTTTTTACTTCGCCGCTTATCTTAATTCTAATGCTCCTATTTCCAGAGATCCCCCGAACCCCAAAACGAATAGCCCCAACAGAGGGAGTATCCACGCTGTATGACTTAAAGAGAGAGATATTCATGCCATAAAACTGAAAATTTGTACAGCAGAACATTCCTTTCCTTGTATCAGTCGTCGTTTAGGGCTAACACCCGTCAATAGATTTGCTCACACGACCTCTCCTCATGTAAATTTTTGGCTTGCTAAATGGTTGCCGTGAGTGGTCGGAAATTTTGCCTCAGGTAATTGGGATTCGCTCATCTTGTAGCACGTTCGAAAATGATTGGCCAATTATGTTTGAAGATCTGAAATCCGGCACGTTAACGTCATTTCTCAGCGATTGGCGCTAACGTTGCCACTTCGAGGTGAATTCGACATTGTAAAGCAGGAATCGAAAGAGATCGACTCAACATAACATTCAGCCAAAGAACAAAGGAGCTGGAAAATAATTTAGCCACATAAAGAAAAACTGGGAGCTTCTAGACACACTGAAAGCGGTCGTAAGAAAATGTCCCCACTTTTTCAGCAAACCAAGCACAAAACTAGACACTAAAAGGCAATTTATGGCCGGTTGCAAGAATGTTTAGTTACGGAATCGATGTTTATAGGATGCATGAAGTTATGGGCATCATAAAAATATTCGAAATGCAGAAACACATCTACCGGTTCCGGAACTTACCAACCAATAGTTAATTGCTTTAAATGTTTGAAAATATTCCTTCGCTGGATAAAATTCATTGTAGTTTTTCCTATGTATCATTGCTAATGCGCATAGTAATTATTCAGTCACAGGAAACAAACTGGCCTTTTTTCTCAAAACAACTCTTTAAGCAAGTGATTAAAACTCCAAGCGGTTCGTCGCGCTTCCGCCATCTTGGCTATTTATGGAGCTCATAACTCCATTTCGTAAGTTATAAAGGCATATGTTAAAACAATAAATTTAGCGAATATTTCTGCTACGCTCACTGAATGGTTTCCATGGCTTATGAGTCCCAGAACTCTATGAAATGCATGAGTGTCGTTCCTGCAATAGGCCATTAGACGTAATATTTCTAGGCGTGAATAAATAATATTTACAGGCACAGATAGTGAATCAACAACACTGTTTTCCGCGGCATGAAACGGCCACAAGAAGAAATATTATTCTTCCCTCTCAAAAGTGAATTGACTATGTAGTTTCCCTTTCCAAGATATTCCCCCATCACTAAGATACGTGCGAATATAATAATACTGTCTTTTCCTCTCAAAATTATCGAGTACACGAATTTCCCTCCACATGTATTTTCAGACGATCCTTCGCGACTTCTTAATTCTCTCATCGCCAAGGTATCGTTCCGTGCCTGGGTAAAGTGTGTATACCTTTTAGCTCTCGCCAACATAAAGTTTTCCCATCCTTAACCTAAAGGAAAACTAATTTTGTATCGAGATTGATTGGAGTAATCTTAGAATCATTAATATTTTAAACAATATTTTAGTAAATCGAAGAGTTAAATTATTGTAAACAAAACTGCCATGCCCCAGTTTTTTCCTTAGCCACCTATTTCATTTCATTTCTGCATTCCACCAACTGATTTAGGTTTCTGATTGGTAGATTTCTGGGCAGTACTTATTCTAAAGTCTAAATCTATGGCATATTTTCTGCTGTTCCTCCTATACGTGATTCGCTGTTAGATACCTCTTAAATTGTTCATATAGTCTTCCTCATTTTCCATATCCACCTAAAGAAGGTCTAATGAAAACCTTGAGTATTATAAATGAAAATAATTCCTAATAAATCTCAGTTTCAAGGGTTAGTATTTCCTTCAGAATTTGCCAAAAGGGATTGAAACAATTTAAAAGTTAGTTCCAATTGAAAATTACCAATATTGCGTCTAACCGTATCTAATACAGTTCCTTCTCTCCCACCCAGATCTCTAAGCCGATATTTTCCAACGATGCCAAATATTTTTAGCAAAGAAAAGACAACTGCGAAGGAGGAGAATGTTTGAATGTTGTTGGTTTATGAAATGTGCGCATGGAATGCGCATTATAGTAAAATATTATTAAAAGTAAAACATACACAGGAAAAGCTGACCAGAAAAGACTAGAAGCCTTCGAAACCTGGTGCTGGAGGAGGACACTGAAGATAAAATGGAAGGACAAAATAACATTCACTATGGTGAAGTGTACACTAGAGTACAAAAGGAAAGGACCAGAGGGAACACCATATAGAAAAGAAGAACCAGATATATTGGACAAACACGTAGACACAATGGGTTTGTGAAGAACAAAAATGAAGGCAAAATAGAGGGAAAAGTCCCCAGAGGAAGACCCAGGAATAAGTTGATTGACCAAATAAAGAGGGAAGTACATAAGAAGAGATACCAGGAGGAACTAGCACTAGATACGGTAGAGAGGAGGGCTGCATTCAATCAATCTTAGGATTGAACGACCAGTGATGATGACACTAGAACATTTTTGCTGGGAACTATACTTATGGTTATGCTTCAGCAATTCATCATTTTTATTAAGTAACCATAATGTAATTAACGCTATAGCAAATGGGAAACCATTTTTGACTTTCTAAGTGTATGTATTTTTCGTTCTAATAACTATGATATCCATCATACATATCCATGTACGAGCAAGGTATTGCATATATATGCGTGCTTGTGTAGATACATAAGTATGTATCACCTACATCACCTAAAGATGCATACAAAGGTATGTATCGTAGGTACATAAGCATATGAGCGATGTTATTATGACGATTTTGCATTCAATGTGAACTTTGAACCTCAAGTATTCATTTAAAAGCAAGATTCGTCTTCAGTCAGCATATATTTCTATATCTGTTCATAATTTTTCAATACAAGTTTTTTCTCATTTATTATAATTATAAATATTTCATGGTTAAACTGATGGTACCCCCAACAGTCATAATTTAGGGGCTACCTAGTATTTCATTTACATAGTTTCCTAATTTTGCAAATATAATGGGAGGCAACTACATACATTCTTATTCTCATAACATGATTTCAGGTGACGGATAGAACAGCCACGACGATGATACAAAATACGGAGGAGAATGCCCAAAAGTCGGAGGTTCTATCCGTATACACGACTAATGGAGACACGTGGTTCGGGGAAGGGATTAAACGCGTGAGCCGAGGAGAGACGGGTAGACGGGGGAATGGAGAACGTTTAGAGGTTTCAGGCACGAAAGAAGGATGCTGAAGATGGGAGTTGGTATTCAGAAAAATAAAAGCAATGATAATGGGCCAAGGACGCCGCACTAGGCGGTGGTCCATCGAAGGACGCTCAGATGCGGCGAAGCCTAGGCACGACTGCAAGAGATGATTTGGATACCTCGGAGCAGATGGTTGGGAATAATGAGGAAAAAAGACGTCGCCGTCCATGAGAAAAAAATGTGTTTGGATGGGATTCGTAGGCTCTACGGTTCAATTTCAGGCGGCCCGGTGATATTCAAGGCTGCGCAGAAACTTGCAGCCTATTGGCCGAACAACTCCACTAACACACCACAGCACGATTTCGAAACCTCTGGTGAAGCACTTTCTCGGCTAGAAAACAGACGCTAATATGCTCTCTCTCATTGATAACGCTCAAGTCAACTATCTGAGAGTCCTATGCAATACACTAAACCCTAACTCTTGGTTACCATCAACTTAACAAAAAGGTCGCCTTGCTGCAAGTAAAAAGATATAATAAAACCTCGCCTAAATATACAGACACGGACATCAGCCGTTCAAATTCGTAAGATAGAAAACCTTCCATCATCTACATATACGGCATTACACATTGAATAACAGTTACAGCTACGATTTGGTTCATTGTGATTCGAAGGACATAGAAGAGAGGAAATGACTCATGCATACTACGACAAATTTTATATTTGCCCAGCTGCTGTTAACTAGCAGAGTGAAGATAGTATGTAATCTACATCTACGAAATACCGCGCAAGCAACCACTAGGGTGTGTGGCATGGGGTGATTAAAGGCATATAGCCCTCATCCCAGCTGAAATCAGAACCGCGCACGTTCCCCCGGATGCCAGGACCAGGCCAAAAGCAGTCCGGACAGCTGTGTGCGGTCAGACCATAATTTAGGATAGTGCTACGTACAAGAACAAGCTACCATGTAGCAATATTACGCATATTTACAACTACTTTACTAAAGTTTCCCAGACCTGATCTATCGCAATTATTATGGTCCATTTATATACGAGGAAAATATAGAAGGTAGTAGAAAAAACAACGGTTAACAATATTTAAGATTGAATTTACTGTATCTTTTAAAGAGATAAAGAGTCAGCACTCTAGCGCAAAAAAACGTTAACACACAATCGGTGCTAGGTAAGATAATCTACCAGTCTATGCTTGAAATGGAAAATTTCATTTCATCATAACACACTCACTTTGACGCAAACTATGGCGTTTCCACCCACGACACGTGATTGCGAGGAAAAGAAACAATGTTTCTGATAGGCTTGGCTGAAGAAGGGTCATAATTTCCCCTTATTCCTATTATCCAACGCATTTATCCCATACACTCTTGCGGAAAATACTGGTAAGGATACGAATACCTTCACTCGTGTGACTGGTGATGTGATGAATGAATAACTCCCAGTGAATATTTTAAATCTAATAACCTGCAAATAGTGTTTAAAACCAAACTCAAGAATTTATGTCAGTAATCTTACTTTCCTTATCGGAATCTTTAAATTTTATTTTTACATTCTTTCATGTGTCACAATGGAAGAAAGATATGAACAAGGAATGCTAGAACTATCGCAAAATCGAGTGATGAATATATATTTATTACGCCCGAACACTGAGAGTATAAGCCCAGTGAATGGGTAACAATAAAAAAAATACTTCGCAAATCCACAACTTTATTATAAAAAATATATATGTTTCGTCACGGAGTTACATTTTCAGGTGTAAATATTTAATAATGAAACTTTGGAAATTCAAAGTCCTTTTTCATTGTCGCATACTGTAATAATTACACAAATTAGAACATGGGACATTGTATTTAATCTAGTGGATGGAATTAATAAAATAGAATCAGCAGAAGAATAGAAAGGAAAGAATAAAAGCATTAATGGTATTGGCAGTAACTTGGTGGAATTCCTCCATGATGAATAAACAATGAAATGCTGAATAACCAAGTTTTCCACCAAAGACGGAAGTGGAAACCTAAGTAATTCTTTTGTTAATTAAATTTTAAAATTAATTTTGTGAATTCTGTTAAGTAATTCTAAGTAATTCTTTTGTGTAAAACTAAGTAATTCACCAGTTCATTATTGGATAGAGTAGAGACTCAAGCGGCAGCAACGAGGAGAAGAATCGAAGTCCACATCAGAATATCTGATCAGCCTCATAATTCGATGTTGCAGGCGCATTGGACTCAGTGCACTAAAAAAACACAAAGGGACACCAATACTTATCATCCACCCGTAATGGCTAGATTTTAGAAAAAAAATCACGACCCACAAAACCGTATACTGCTCATCTCCCACGGGCTTCTGCGAGGAATGCAGTTTCGTTGGCATGGATGAAAAAAGGCAAAATTCGAGCCGTGATCGAACACGAAATTGGAAGCCTCACCTTTTAAACTAAAAAGCTGGAAACATTTATGTGGAAGAAAGAGGCGTGGAGAGAATATTCTGAAGACGGGAGAAAATTGCTTCGTGTCCTTCGATTCTCCGAAGAGAAGCTTCCGGAGTATGTCGAACCAAGGCCAACCGGAACGCTGCACAAATTAACAATGGTGGAACTAGAGGATAGGTAGAGGAGGAAAATCCTGCCCGATAATCCAGTCGATTAAGGTAGTCTGAGCGAGATATCATTTTACTTAGAAATCAATGAATTTAGTTTCATTTTAAAGAAAAATATCTTACGTATCTAATGACACCAAAAATTGTACCTCTTACCACATGACTTTCGGAGATATTTGCCAAAAAATACCGGCCCTTTTACGTGGGAAACGGTACGTGCATGCACTCCAGAGAGACATTATTTACAAAATGAGGAATTTCTAACACTTAGATGTCGTAAAAAACTAAGAGTGTGTAGTTTGTATGTTTTCTCAACTATATTTGAAAATTAAACATATTGTCACCACAGTAGGTTCACAAAAAAACTACCGTTCTGAAGGAGTTTCAAACGCACCGCGCGAAAAAAATGAGTCAAGTTAAAGATTTATTTAGATATTTTCATTTAATTACTTACAATTTCTGTCATATAAAACTATATTATTGCACCATTAATAATTCAATATTTAATTGATGTGTCCTATAGGTGGTGTATTTAAAACGTATAGTTGGAATATGGTCTCTATTATGACTAGGGAACTATCTCGCTCATACTACCTTAAAAGAAAAATAAAGGAGAAAAAAAAGTCCCACGCGTTTTTACAACGGTCAGACCACAGCGGAGAGCGAAGTGATTCGACCCAGAAAAATATTACAGTAAACTCGTGAATGAGAGGCATGATCAAATTCGTAAATATATTTTCGAACGCTCAATTACCAATGCCAACATATCCGTTTCGAATCAGCTGAAACATTCAATTATACCATCAATAGATTCTTAAAAAGAAAACTGTCGGTTTTCCTTCTTAACTCAAGACCAAAAATAAAAGAGCCATTAATTGGTGATTATTTCGAGCTTCTTGAAGCATGTCGTTAGGTAATAACTGCCCCATGAAACGCTTTTTCATAACATCCTTTTGGATTCATGCTTTTTGATTTTACAAGTGAACGACGCTTTTAACATTTTGATCTCTACTTAAATTTTAGAGAGGGCTTTAACGATGTGAGATGTTTTAAAATCTCCGAGTTAAGACAAGTCTTTACTGCTATGAAAATTTAAAAGGTCTTCAAACATAAGCACTAAGCATGGTGATTGACAGAAAGAAGATACCCACAGGAGAAAAAAGGGTGTATAAAGTGCATAGAACATCTAATAAGGGTGAGGGTGAAGTTCAAGCCAGTGTAGAGGGGAGAATGTGGGTAGGAAAAGAAATCCAATAGGCTTGTAATAAAAAGACGTGTTCATACTCTTTCCTTCAATCTATGCTCGAGCCATGGATCATAGAAGAGAATAGATATAACAGTAGGGTACAACTAGCACATGAGAAATACTGAAGCAATCAAAATGCCCAAAAGGCTTTATTTGTAGGATTAATTGTGCAGTTAATGCGCAGAGAACGTGAATTTGTGTACGCTGCGTTAGCTGTGTAGTCCAAAATCATATTTGTGAGAAAGTGGCGTTTGAAAATTTCATCTATAAAAAGAAATACATTTTGCGGGTTACTTACTAATAAATAACCTTCTCAAAAGATAAGAGTCGGATTTAACACTCCAGGCATACAAGTATCCCTTGATATTTCCTGAGCGCCTGTATCAAAAGCGCATTTAACCGATTCTTGGACTTCACACACCGACAATCACTACGTTTACCAATCGAACTCAAATAGATCTGACCGATTCAGCTCGGTATGGTGAAGACAACGGTGGTATGGTGGGATCGATCTGAGAAGCGGGCTAACTCGGCCCGCTCTCTCAGCCAGTCTAAGATTTCAAATCGGGTATGAACCATCAAGTCTTTAACGCTCCTTGTTATTCTTCTGGTTGTCATTGTGAAACAAAATATAAACGTTTTTATTCAAGGCGTGTGTTGTGAGCAGTTTCAACTATAGAGTGCAATAATGGCGAGAGACGAAAATATGCGCTGTTTTATACGCTGAGTCAATCGTGCGTGAACAATTGGAGTCGATTGTTCAATATCGACATTTTCAGTCCGCATTAGTAACCTGGCGATCTGAGTCGGGTGGCTTAGAATTTTCAGATCGCTCCGAGTTCATATCGATCTGAGTTCGTTTGGTACACGTAGTGATAGATAAAATCGGTGGAATTGTTACTGTATCGTAATGATTTTATCTAAAACGAAAAAAAATTAAAATAATTTCCATATGAGAACAGCACTTTCATGAAATTAATTGACGAATTGTTCTGACGAATAGCCATACAACGGATCACTCTTCGAAAAAAAAAAGAGACGGGCTTCACTCTTCGTATGCAAAAGGCGCCCCATTTTCTCCCCTTTAACCAATGCACGGAACGAACCGCATTCATACATTTCGAATGAAAGCGAGGCTGGTCGGAGGTTCACTCCTCTTGAAGTCAATGTCACGACCGTCACCCTGCCAAGAAAGAGACAGCGACAATGGCGAGTGGGCGACGAGGAAGACACGAGAGATGAATGACGCCATAAGGAGTCACGATCGACCACAAAGTCATCGCCGGGAGGAGGAGTTGGAGCACGAGCGGAATAGAAGAAAAGGAAGCGAAAAAAAGTGTCTCTTCCGCCGCCGGACGTGAACTCTCATTCTCATTCTCAAGTCCGGAGGGCGAGAACCCATTGGCATCTATTAATGTACAATAAATTAATTAGTTTCGTGTTGGAAAAGAAAAACTATGCAAATTCCACTTAGAAAATGTAATGCTCGACCCGGGTTTCAACATATTATGTCATCTCCAGGTGAAGATGTTCTTCAGGTTTCAACATATTATTTCATCTTCAAATGAAACTGAAGAACATCTTCACCTGAAGATGACATAATATGTTGAAACCCGGGTCGAGCATTACATTTTCTAAGTGGAATGTGCACAGTTTTTCTTTTCCACATGGAAAATTCCACATCATTCGCCCTGAAATCGTACGGTTTGGCAATTAGTTTCGATTATATTTTCGACAGTGACTACGATAAATTAATGTGAGGGGCTGTCCATAATCCACGTAGACACCAAATAGGGGTGGAGGGATACGAGGGTTGTCAACAAGGGTCCACATTGGGGTTGGGGGGGGGGGTTGGAGGGATGTCTACGTAGACAATGACCGAGATTATCATAGCTGCAAGAGTAGTATTTCTCTTACTTCCTTTCCTTAAAATCAGCCTTAATTACAGACAGTCCATAACAATCAATTAATAACCCGTTTCACAGATTTTTCCGCAAAAAAAAGTCTACGTGGACAACAGGAGGGGAGGTGGGATCCGGATGAAGTCTACGAGTGTCTAAGATGGGGGGTGGGCGGGGTCAAAAAGTGGCCTATTTTTGTCTACGTGGGTTATAGACAGCCCCTATAAATCCATTGTTCTATAAGAGTATATTTATTTCAAATTGTTTAGCTACACTGTAGTATCTTCGGGAATATGTCAACTTAGGAATCTAAATTATAATAAAAATAAATAATTAAAAATAAATAAAAATACACCCGGAATCCGAACCCAGTCCCCATTGTGATGAGAAGCCTGATCTTTAGCCACAATACCAACCCGATCCTTCGAATGGCATCACCGGTATGTTACATCATGTCACCGTATCCTTTCGTACCGCTGGAAACTCAACACTACTGAAGACAGGGCTGCGGAGAGATCAATCGTAGCTCTCTCTTGTAATTAGTTTTTTCCTTAATCGTGGGAATGAACAATACCTGTCGCTTCCAAACTGTAACGAAAGGATAATTTTTTTCGAGGTTGACAACTTGAGCGATCAAGCCGTAGAATATTGGGCGTGGCTCTTTTTGGGACCCATTAGGCCTCGCAGAGATTAACAGCATTATGATATTAATTACACAGACAGTGGCCTTCGAGGACTCCCGCCTCGGGGATGAGGGTCACAAGCCAGCTGCTTCAAGCGAGATGAGTAGCTCCCTTAGCTTTACTTCCATAGCTACTTGGAAAGAATGCTGAGTATAGATATTGATTTAACGTTTCGAAACTCGTTACATACGGCTTAACAAAAACAAGGTAGCCTCTATGACGGGCTGACATAAACGTCTCAGTCTGATTCTCAGCATTTAAAAGTCCTAGCACGGGGTATTGGATATTCGGCTGATTAATAACTATTAACAAAATCAAATCTTAAGCTAAAAGTAAGATAAAATGCATCTACACGGCACAGGCAGCCGTGGGAGCGCGTGGCTAGTGTTGGGTGATTTTACATCAAAATGAGAGAGGAGAGGAAATTAGAAAAGAGGTGATGCAGCATTAGTTGAATACATAATTTAGTCAGGACCTAAGGAAATTCTTCCGGCGCATCTATTTTACCAGTAATTATTACTTCTTTTTACTCCCAAATTGCGTCATTCAGAGCAGAATTACCACGAAGAAGTTAAAACTCATGGCATACTGAAAGTTTAAAACCTACTTAAAGCAAATTTCGTGTAGAGAAGCGAATGTAATAGGATATTTTACCGCTGAGAGGGCAAATGATAATCGGGCGACAACTGGCAACAACGGTAAATCGAGTGAGAACTGCATCTGGACAAATGACGCCTTTCTTGGTTGGAGGAAAAGAAAATATTCTTTTTATGAGTGGTAAGAAGCATGGATTGAGTATAATAATATTAATGTCGTCAAAGTTTTGATTTCAGGATGGAACTCCTCAGAAATCAACAAAATATACATGTCTAAGGCTTGAATTTCACATAGTTGATACGCTCCGTATACTGAAACCGTCGTCAAATGGAATATTTTTAACGATTTCACATTCAGTACTGAGGTGAGTGATAAATTCGACTTTTTAAATAAATGAGAAGAGACACTGTTCACATAGCGTTACATTTCAGACGAGTTCTGAACGACAAAAAGTTCTCCTTTTAAAATGGTCTTTCTGGAGCGCAAAACCTTATCCCAAGGAAACGCCTTCTATATTTTGGCAAAGATCTCTAAACGAAGCGCGATAAGTGGCTGACATTTTGATATCAATAGATGAGATATTTTACTTCACAATAAAGCTACATTTTATGCGTCGTGATATCTCCTTCGACCCACCTCTAAGTGGGCACTTCGATCTCGGGCGAAGGAAAATCACGAAAGGCCACAAAAAACCCATTAAGCGAAACTCATGATAGATAGAGCGAACGGAGTTAAGGCTCACCAGATAGTCATGCGTTTCCCTCAAGATAGTTTCAGCGAGATACCACTTCGCATTGAATTAAATATCTTTTACCTCATTTCACGGACAGAGATATCATCAGTCTAATGATACCATTATATTAGCGTCTTAAAGTACAAGTTAAAGTTTCAAGCAACTAGTAAATAAAATTTAAGCCGTGCACTTTGGCACAAGGTACGGTTGCGTGCTGCAGAGAGACATTATTTGAAATAAATGGGAAACTTCAGACGCACGGATCTCATCCGAAATGTAACGGTGAATATTTCGCATGTTTTTATACCTTCCTTCTCTGAATACATGACATCCAAAGCCAAAACTTTTTCATAAAATACCACCACAGAGCAGGGATTTATCTCCACTCATTGACAGCACAATATACCTTCAGTCGTGAAGGTGTTTCCGAGACATTAGACTACAGTCTCGAAGCAAATTTTTGCACGGCCGGTATTGCAATTATTTATAACATGCTTCTAACGTATGATAAAAAAGAAATTGAAAATGGTTGAGAAAACGGACTTGTAAGCACAGCCATACATCATTGTTTGAGCTTTGTTTCCGTTTCTGTGCTCCACCAAAAGGCTACTTTAAGTGAAATACTGTATACAAAAACAATCTTCGAGGTGAACACCCGAGAATAGTGAAAGGTTTGCTTCTACACTGCGGAAATCTACGATGACTTAACTGGGGAATGAATTCCGAAATCCGAGTCGAAATGATCTCTAAAAACGACTGATTCTCTAGTAAACCAGACAAGACACTGACAGCGAAAACACCGTTATTAGTGTGTAATACTGTCTCAATTAAGACTAAAGAAAGCCTTAAATAGACTGCCTTCAAGAGAGAGCATAGGAGAAACCTTTGTACGCATGCGAGAGAACAGCCAAGTGGGGCGGATGCTGTGTGTGTTTTGGGTGGAGACTAGAATTCGTTCCCTTAGGCGGCAATAATTCCGAACTGGGTCCCAGCTTCGCGCTATTGTGTGCGAAACACGCTCAAACATTGGTCGTCGAACGGCAAACGATAAGTAGGTCGTGGACCAAGACTATCTTGTGGTATGCAGACAACGGCGCTGATTTGCTCCCCTCCAGCCCAACAATCCTTAAATCATAGACGCGATGGAATAGCAGACACGGGAATGGTGGAAGAGAAGAGATGAATAACCATCAATAAAAAGTCATCAAGACAGTCCGATTGGAGTTACAAAGGCTACAGACATAACTCTGTTATAAATTGGGACTATTTAGTATAAGAGAGCGTATTGGCACAAACTCTGTGGAATCCAAGGGTTGCCATAGTTGCAAAAAACTGGTAAAATTTCCGCAATTTAATTTTCGTCACCGACCATGGTTTCAGAACAATATGACATCATCAGGGTATCCATATTATTCATATTAAAGTTCAGACTAACCCTCAACATAGGATGCGAAGTTGATTTTTCGGCCACATTCAGCAAATTTTATGAACTCCATTTATTATATAAGTAGAATACTATCCAAAGCTATAAATAAAATCAATTTACAGGTTAACACAAAGGCTGCACAAGAAATCAGAGTCGAAATTTTCTCTAAAAAACTGATTCTTTAGTAAACCAGACACGATACTGACAGCGAAAACACGGCCATTAAAGTCTAATACTGCCTCATTTACGATTTAAAAAAACAGAATCAAATTTCCTGTAGAAACTGATTTACGTTCAGGCCAGAGTTAGAATGCTGCAATTCGTTACTTTATCATTAAACTACACGAATAAAGCGCCCACGAATGCAATCCGCATTTGACTACACAGATTCGTTTCGCTGAACCATCACTTTCTACCAGATACAATATGTTCGCTATCAACCCGTTTCTTGAGCATCTCATTGAGTTTCTTCAGACTTTGCATCCATTGTTCTTTTTTTCGAGTTGATACTATGATAGCCTCATTCCACACCGATCGAGATCATCGTCGATGAAAATATCCCCCAAGGTGTAAGCAGCAACATCCTACACGTAATATTTTCACTGACCGACTGCAATGGAGGGCATCCAGTTGAAACCTGCCAGAAGACAGATTCCACTAAGATGGAGAAGAATATTTTCAGCATAAGTTGAGCCTAAGAAAACGACTACGTCGCATGAAGAAAACTACTACGCGTGCGTGGACTTGAGGCAATTCGCCGACCTACTTGCCATGATACCGGAACACGACGGCTCCCAGGTCTTTAGCGGCCGTTCCTTCAGTTAACTCGTGAGGTGAGGTAGGCAGGTTAGACGCTTACGTCATGCCCCTCCTGACGTCGCAGTTCTCACATTCACTCCGGAAAGGAGTCGCTGAATTCCAAGGGCGCTTGTGCCGCACTTTGAATCCCGATGCTATCTTAGAAAGGCGATTCTCAGACTGGTTAGTCATTTTGGTAGGCGACTACAACTGAGGTCATACAAGCCATTTGAGACAGGAGGGTATGATTTTGACTACATACCTATATCGCTAGTTACTGTCGGCGTCAAAATGATGTGCCACAGTACTTTGATATCTCGGCCCGTGTGAATGCTAAAATAATGCTCTTTACATAATTTAAAGTGTAATTTTATTGCAATTTAAGTGTAATTTTTTGTTTTATGACTGAGACAAAAACGTACACACGCCAGAAAAATAATTAGCTCCGCGCACCCTAAAATTTGCCGTTTTGTCAACTTCATGAACTTTAGAACTTATCCTAGGGGAAAATGACGGAATCTACAGCATTAGCATTTTGCCAAAAGTTGCGAGAACTAATGAAGAAACATACAATGGTGAACGCATATTTATAAAAGGCATATTTTTTTGTCGATTAACGAAAATGTTTCAACATAGTAAGTCGAGGTATTATTCATACGGTGCGACCCACAAGTTCACAATTCATTCACCATCAAAGTAGTCTACCAGCTGATTAACAGGTTTTTGGACAGTACTTATTTTAATGTCCAATTTTTGGCATATTGTTTTGTTTTCCCACCCATTCGTGATCCGCTGTTAGATCTCTCTCAAAATCCTCATATCGCCTCCCTCTTCTTATTTCGTCGAGAATCCTCTTCCAAGCTTTCCCAGTGTTCTCCCCTCTGTTACCTTCTATAGCATTCCCTCTCTTTTCAAAACTTCCTCCATCCATCTCTTCTGCCTCCTCCGAATCTCCGCTAGAAGAGATGAATGGAGGACGTTCTGAAAAAAACAGGGAAATGCGAATAGGGTAATAGAGTGGAGAACGCTACAATGAGCGCAAAAATTCCACTGCGTATCATCCGTAAAAAATCAAAATAAGAGAAGGACGTCGAGGAAAGTTAATTGGCTAAAGTACTCGACGGGATATTGAAGGATACGGGCTCGAATCCCGGTGACGGCCGAAAATTTTTAATCTGTGGAGTTTTCGCATGGTGGTGGGTATTTTGGCAAGGGAGAAGGATTATATGCTGTAAAGAAAGAAACGAAGAAAAGAAACCCAGCATCGGCATTTGCCGTCTCTCAACGAAAGTTGTCGCGCAGGCCAGTTTCAAGTTCCACCAGAAGGGTGGAGTTTAACGCAGGTGGTAGTCACACAACCCCATTATTGACCACTCCTCAGTGCACCCCATTAGGGATCAGGATTTGGTTAAGAGTTTGTAATCGGGCTCTCGAGATGGAGAGCCAGTACCCTGGACACCACGTCAAGCTAAACCTTCAAAAAAGGCTTCATTAGAATTCTCCCGCAACTATTGAAGAATTACTGCTTAGAAAAATGATAATGCCGAATTCAAAATACGATCCATACAATTAGAAATACTTTCTAATAAGGCGCACATATTTACGTAAGCAAGCATAGAGGTAGATTTGGGATTACATGTACTCCAACTGAAAGGGTTCAATTACAGCTTCAAACCTTATGTCTTAATCTGGTTAAGTACGCAACACCCGTTCCCCCATAATCCATTCGACACCGGGATATCTTTGGGTTGCCACGCTCGTGCTTCATAAAGCTGCGCATGAGGCTATTAATAGCACAGCGCAATTATGACACGATTATTATTACCTTTGAAAAAATACAACGGTCAAATGTTGAAATAATTTCTTAACTAAATGCGTTTATTTGAGAGAATCCTTACCCTAAATAATGCGTAAGTGAAAGGACCTCAAACGCCACGTATTTTACCGCGGCATAACTCTTAAACCTCTTCAATAAACAAGTTATCCCCTCGTTAGAGGCACTCTACCAGTTAACCAGTCCTCCATTTTATATTCTCCAATTTATTGCTCAGGGACATTAAATCGGAGAAAGCAACTTCCACATGGAGCAGCTAGTGGCCTTTCGCAAAAACTGACAGGAATGCTCAATGCTTACTAGCTATGCTAAGTGATAAAATTTTCCGTTGGCGAATATTGATTGCCCATTCAACAGTGAGCGATCCGCGAAGACCTACTGTAAGGAGGAAATGATGACCACACATCATTCACAGTACTGATTCTCTCTGCTTCAAGGTAAGCCTAGCTTTAAGGAAGCAAACCAAAGTTTTAAAAACCACAACAACTCTAACAATTCATCGACATCGAAAAAGGGACTAAGAGCAAAAGTCATGTTAAAATTGCGAGAGAATGTTGTGGGGAAATTACCAATAATATTTCCATTGATGTCTGACGTTAAAGAGTGAAATTGAACAAAAGTATTTTCTTCTATATTTTTCCGATCCAATATTGGGATCAGCATCAAGTTAGTTGCGAAAATTAGCTGCTCACAATTTGAATATATTCTGTACGTGATTAGCCCTTCTCAGCATTAATATATATCACTGACTTTCGTCAGTCTCACTTGGTGGTATTCCATCATTAAAAAATTTAAGATGTCAACTTTTACAAAACCACTCGATTTATGTGTGTAAAATCGAGTGGTTTTGTAAAAGTTGGCATCTTAATTTTTTTTATTAATATATATATATATATAAAGACACGAGCAAGTGGTAACAAAATTCTCATCTCTTCTAATATCCCTTTCTGAGAACATACTACTTCACCTTATCTTCCAACGTCTTCGCTAACCAAGCCAGATGTCATTCCCAAACAAAGTAATTTTTTCTATCTCCCTAATTTGGAGTATTAATTTTTACCATCTTCTTGATATGCTTTTGCGTTTTTGTCCTCTTTGTTTGTTACATGTTCACTATAAATATCTTCATACTGTATGTGATTTTTTTTTCAAATAAATATAAGAAATTGTGAATGCAACCTCGCTTATAAATACTTGAACATCCCCATATTGGATTGTCAAAAATTAGCCTTGATTTTTTTTAACATTGGCAATTAAGGACAACCTGATTCCGATGTAACGATGACGAAATACAGCATTTAGGCGAACAATAAGCGTCATAATGTGGCGTTAAATTGTCACGGGATATTCCATAGCAGTCAATTTTTACCTTTAAGGCATTATTTTAATCTAAGAGGTAATCAGATTACCTGGTGAAAGCGTTCACCAACAGCATGTAAATTCGACACAACGATACGGAAAAACATTGAAATGAATGGAGATAAGGAATGTTTGATGGAAGGCAAAGTTTTTTCAAGTGCTTATAAATGGAAGAAGTATTTTCAAAATAAGTCGATAATGCCGAACATGTAGCAAAGAATGCTGAGTCAGCTACCGGCCTTATTCCCATCGCCAGCCATTTTGCTCTTGCGCTATGAGCTCACCAAGAGAGTTGCGTGTTCACGAACGTATAACCTTTTCTCGTCCCACTTTAGCGTCAACCGGGAGGTCGATATCCATATCACTCATAGTCGAGAGAGCAGATATTTCGATGGTGATATTGATATTATGAACGACTTATAGTCCACGTTGATTGCTCGTTGATCGATTGGAAGATTTCTCCGTCACGAATCACATGTCCAAACCCTCCAAAAACGCCCCTTCAATATCTTTGTCGGAAAGCTGCGTTTTGTTTTATCAGATTTTGTTTAGAAATAGCCTATGCCCACTGTTGAATATATATGTGTATTGCACGCGCATTCCAGAATTTTCCACGTTTTTTTCTAACTTCCAAAATAATTATTATTCATCACTTAGAGCGACGTTCATTCGTGATATCAGCCCAAAAAAGCCCGTGTACATGACTACATGTTCCACGGGTGTATTTGCATGAATAGAAGCCGCCATTAAAGGTAAATCTACACTAAATGTTGTTTTACTTGCTGTTCATGATAATTATCTTGACTATCAATGAGGCTTTCAATACTTATTTAATCCGTTCGTACAAAAATGTATTTAAATGCATTTACGTATACTCAAACCACAGGACAAACTTTTGAAAACGTTTAAAGAATGGTGATTTTCTGAGTAAAAATTCAGAGATATTTGGCCGACTTTCAAAAGAAATCCCTTTCCAGAGAAAAAAATCCGTAATTTTACGAACGACCTAAAAAAATTGACTAGAAAGTTCTTAACCAATATTTACTCATTCGGGAAAGACAACCAGTCAATTATCCGGCTCTCGACTACTAGAGTATATACTCATCGAGGAGCCTTCTGAACATGCATGTTCTGAACCAAAATACGCCACAATGAGATACCAGGAGGTAAGGGAACTGGCATTAGATAGGGAAGGGTGGGGGGCTGCAGTATACCAATCTTAGGATTGAACCACCAACCATATGCACTAAGTTTTCGAGTTAGTAGTAAATAACTACAGCACTTAGGTTAAAATGATTTGGACAACAGACGTTCCAACATCGCTCCTCCGGCTTCTTGGCTGGGAAAAAAAGTGTTCATAAAAATATGATAATCTTCCGAAAAATCTTCAGATTTTGTGTCTTAATCTTAATTCCTAATCGACAGGAAGATTTTTAAGGCATTTCTTTGGATGTGGAATTTGGAGCAATTCTGCTATTTTTCCTGGCCAGCGACCGGTCTCACGCATGTGAAATCATGCCCAACTGAGTAATTATACGCTAGATATCAACATAGAGCTTTATTTTTCACGCAAATAAAAAGCTAATTCACGACCTAACACGCCGTTAAACTGGTATGAAATAATATGTCCGATACTCCCCCAAAGGATGAAGATATTCAGGGGAAAATGAAAGTTTTCACAGCGAGCGCGCACCTTGAGCAGCAGGCACCTCCTTTTCTCCCGGAGATACTCTTAAGGTAGTAGAAAACAAAATATGTAACGTAGATTCAATTAAATACTTAGGCGTCACCTTTCACTGAAGACATGTCATGGGGGAAACACATCAGGGAAATAACTAGTGTAGCAAACCGTAGATTAGGATTCGTAAAAAGGGTTCTAGGCAAATGCGATGAGAGATTACGAGAAAGAAGCTATTTTACACTTGTCAGGCCTCATTTAGAATATGCCGCTAGTATATGGGATCCGTACGAAGAAGGTATGATAAAAGAATTAGAGCGCGTGCAAAGGAGATCTGCTAGGTTTGTTAAAGGCTGTTATGATAATTGTATAAGTGTTACGAGCTTAATAGAAGAACTAGGTTGGGAATTACTATCAGAACGCAGGTTAAAACTTAGGTTAAACCTTTTAAGTAAATTCGAAACAGAGTTGTTCACAGATGACGTTAGATATATATTGAGATCCCCTGCGTATTATGCTAGGTTAGATCATATTAATAAGATTAGAGAGATATATTGTCGTACCGATAGATTTAAAATGTCATTTTTCCCTCGTACTATAAGAGAGAACAATAGGCAGCGTAGGAAAGGGATAGTTAGGTGAAATATAGTTAGAGTAGTCTGTAGTGCATGATGCATGTAATAACAACCAATAATCCCTTCCTTACTATGTAGATACTAACCATCTAGCTCCATGTGACCCTATTATCTAGCATATCTCCCTAAATATGTTACTTGCATGTCAATAGTGCATGTTTGGTGATCTTCACCCCCTGCCACACACCCTCGTGGTGGCTCGCAGGGTATCACGTAGATGTAGATGTAGTTTGAGCGAAATATCAAATCACCTCGAAATCAATGAATCTGGTCTCATTTTAAAGAAAAATGCATCACCCTACCAAAGATGCAAATTAATCAGCCTCTTATCGAATATTTTCCGAGATTGTTGATGAAAAATATCAGCCCTTTTACAATGGAAATGGTACGTCTGTGGACTCCAGAGAGAACTTATGAACAAAATAAGATTTTATAACACCTAGATCTCGCAAAAAAAATTTACAGTATGTAGTTTGTACGTCATCTAAACCATTTTTGAAGATAATCTATATAGTCACCGCAGTAAGTTTATCAGGATCACAAAAACCTTCCGTTGTGACGGAGTTTTAAACGTTCCACGTGAAAAAAACGAGTCGAGTTAGACTTATATACATGTTTTTATTGAATTACTAATAATTTCAGTCATATGAAAGTATATTATCGCAGCATTAATAATGCAATATTTAATTCATGCTTCCTACGGCTGCAGTATGAAAAAGTAAACTTCGAATACGGTCTCCATCATGACTAGGGAACTATTTCGCTCGAACTACCTTAATTTCGTCGCCCAAGTGTCGTGAAGGTGGTCGCGGAGATCGAGGACGGGTTGACCGACCAGCCGGGAGGCCCGTGTGAGTAGAGAGAGAGAGAGAGGGTTGTGAAGGCTGTTTGCACTGCAATCAGCGAGATTTCGCTCAAAAACAAGTAGGTGGCAAAGGGAGGGCGTGCGGAAGGAGCGAGAGGCTAATGGAGGTTGTTCACATTTGCCTTGCGCCATCCCCTCTCCTCACGGGGATACAAAAATGGGCTGATCCGGCTGGGCGCTGGGAGCCGCCGGCCGTTAGTTCATGCACGAAGCGCGTCTCGTTCGCAAAATTTGTCTCGCGGACATCGGCGAGAGTATGAATTCAACCGAGAAATATGCGGGAAATTGCCGGGAAAATTCCGAGAAAAATCATTTCCATTTAGAAAGAGAGGGGAGACTTTAATTGAAACGTTTTCATGCGAATCAAATAACCTTTGTGATAGAGATACGTCTTTTGCACATTAACCACTCCCACCGATGATTCAAGAATTTTTATTCAATCAATGGCTAATAAGGAGCGTTTAGGCTATCTCCATTACAAGCAAAGAGAAATTTAAGATGACATAGTTAAATATACACACGATCATAAATGTAAATTTAATCGACGTCAATAATTTCTCGTGAAAACTTATTTCTTAAGAAGACTGTTTTTAACTGGAAGCAAAGTAAGAAAATAACATTACAAAGTGCTAAAGAAAACATCACATAATGAAGAAAAATTCTTCCCTGGGGATAACCGGCATTGTTGACCAAAGCAATTAGCAAGTATCCTCGCTGTCTTATTTAGCAAGTAGTTGGCAACTCTTTAAACGCGTGGTCCCCACCTTCACGCCAACCAAACGATCTTCTTGGATTGCATGATATCTTTGCCCATGTACAAAGAGACATATGCTCCAAACTTCACTTAAAAGCATCAACAATAACAGCACCCTTATCGCAAACCAAAAAATTACATAAAATACAGCGACTCAAAAGGCTGATTACCCGAAAGTGATAAATTCTTCTCACCAAACCTTTCAATCAACCAAAAACAATATTAAACCAATGTCACAATGAAGCAATAGTAATATTGACTGATAGAAGGATCATTGAAGAAGATTTCCCCTTGAAGAAATGGCCAGGAGGGGCAACGAAACGTCAGGTTTAAACCCATCAACACACGGCATCCATCCGAACAGTTTTATAGCACGCCATGAGCATCGAAAGCTTCAATGAAGAAATAAAAAAAAGTTGCCCCAACATAATATTGATAATATTACGAAGGCGTCTGGGGTTTAGTTGAAGTTTAGAATTGTTCAGGTTCTTCCGAAGCTCAGCCATATTGGTGGCCAACCGTTTTACCGTATTTATCAAGAATGATTCGCCAACCTTTGTAATTTGCCGGCTGGAATTCCGGCGAAACGGTTGTCCACCAACATGCCTAAACGCGGGAAGCACCAGAAAAATTCTGGATTATAATACTGATGATAATAGCGTAGAATTTTGATCGGCACACCTAGTATTTTTCCAGGTTTTTGAACTTTTACGCAAATGTCTTCTGAGAAAGGAAAGGCATTCACTTTGACGGAGATGATAAACGGCCTCTAATAACTTAAATAAACAGGAACGGTACCGATTCGCTCAGCCTGAACTAAATGAGCACGCCGTCGGAATTAAGTCGACGCCATAAAATGACAAGTCCACAGATTCCAGAAGTGAAAACGCCCACACTTGTAAAGCATTCCCCAGATAGACCGATGGAGACTCAACTTTCCGGAGAAAAGGCCAAATAATCGCTGACCTGGCAGACGATGATGTAAGAGCCGTGAACAATGGAAGGATGCAACGCGTGGATGATTGGATATAGTGGCTACTCCTTGTCGACGCGTCTCTGAGTGGAAATCACACATGGGTACAACGGCCACAAGAAGAGTTCCTTTTCAGGTGGTTGGAGCGGTATTAGCAAGTCTTTCGTAGAAAATTTTTCGGAAAAGTCGAAAAAATCGTTAGGAACACGGTTTATTTAAGTACATCGTAGTTGATTTCATATTATGACGAAGGTTACAAAAAATTTCCAGGTGTGTTATGTCCTAGTGAATATGTCTAAAAAACGTATTTAACTATAACTTTCGCCAAAATTTCGTACACCTGGCAAAAAAACTATCAATTAGTCAAGACATAACATGATTTAATCAAGGTAGTACATACATGTAAAATTTACTTACTGTATCATTTTCATAGCTGCGGATATGGTGAGTTCCACCGTATATACAGAATCTGTTCGTACAGTTGCATAAAAATATTTATGAATCCCAGAAACACTTGTTTGCAATCATCAAAATAACAGGAGATGTATAATTTCGTGTTTATTTGATAATATGTACATCAGCTGTCATTTGAAGAAAAAATTGGGTAAGTTTAAAAAAGGGTACGTTATGAAGGTAATGATGAAGTATTCTTTGTGAAAGTATTATTATGCAAAGCTTATTTAAATGAAATATATACAATACAAATACATCCAATTTCAAATAAATGTTATTATCAAGTTAATTGCAATTTTTAATGCCTTAATAGCTCTTTTTAAAAAAATAATATAGTGGCAGTATTTTTTCATGCTGATGTTTCATAATTCCGTCCATAGAGGGTTAATATAGGCTGCATTTTGGGGTTTCAATCGCGTTGGTTTTTGGTGAAAACAGTTTCGCCTGCGTTCCAGCAGGCGTCTTCAGGTCGAGGTGTTTTCACCGCGTTGGTGTTTTGGTGAGAACAGTTCCCTACTCCACAGTGACAACAGACGCCTGCTGGAACGCAGGCGAAACTGTTGTCACCAAAAACAACAACGCGGTGAAAATACTTCGGCCTGAAGACGCCTGCTGGAACGCAGGTGAAACTGGTTTCACCAAAAACCAACGCGATTGGAACCCCAAAATGCAGCCTATATTAACCCTCTATGGACGGAATTATTAAACATCAGCATGAAAAAATACTGCTACCATATTATTTTTTTTTTAAAGAGCTATTAAGGCATTAAAAATTGTAATTAACTTGATAATAACATTTATTTGAAATTTGACGTATTTGTATTGTATATATTTAATTTAAAATAAGTTTTGCATCCTTTGCACGTCAAAATGCGGCCTAAATCACCGGAGAACCGCGGAAGCAGGCGCACCAACCAAGTTTCACCTAAGTTCGTCAAACAGTTCTCGACCGAGGGTATTCGCATTCTGGAAAATTCGCATTCGCATATGTGCAAAGCGGTTAAGGGCTACGAAATGAAAACAAAATATTTACAAAAATAGTTTTAATCTATATCCACAGAGTAATTTACGAATGTTTATCTAATTTCAGGGTTTCCATGTTCCAGGGGAATGGGTGGCCAAGAAGCAAACCAGTTAAAAAAGGATGGGATAACAAGAAACATAAGAGTCATGAGTGTGAATAAATTTAGTAGAAGTTAATTAACTCATCCCTCCAAATAAATTTGTACCTTTTAGCACTTAGAATCGGAAGTTTTGTCGAACAAAATTCGTGTATCTTTGCCAAGTATTTCGAAAATTTTAAGTATAGCTGCGATCGGAGCACAAAAGCCCCATAATCTGCGAGGCCAAAACAAATGAAGTAGGGCATCAAACAAAATGGGGACATGTCTATCACGACAGGACTACGCTTGGATGTAAACGCAACAGAGCAGATGATGACACTTTTCCCGTGCTTCGATCGATGAATAATTCACCCGTGACTTGTGCTGGGGCACTAAAGAATGTTGTCACGCTTGAGGGAGGGACAACAAATGATGCAGCCCAGAATGGACAACTGAATTGAAGGTACAGGACTTCCGGCCAATAGAAAGAGGGGGAAAGTGGGAACTTTTTCGAGCGCCGTCGCACCAAAATTTCCCAGCGCGACATGTTATTATGAGTGCGGAACGTGGACAACTGTGGGGTTGCTTTATGCACCAATCTGAAAGGTTTTAAAGAGCACGTTCAGAAGAACAGGTAGCGACGTGCAATCAGATGCAAAACCTTAATTCCCAAGACTGCACCGTGCGTATAATGCTTGCAATTTTATCAAATTTATGGATAATGAACGACGTCCAACCTACCGACAGCACGTCGCACGATAAAAATAACAACAAAAATCGCCCAAATCGAAAAGAGGGGATAGTAAGTCAACACAACGATTGCCGTGGCTCTACCATCTCCGATTTCCACGATGTTTTATATGGAGGAGGGCTATGGTATAAAAAATTCAAGCATATATATATATATATATATATATATATATATATATATATATATATATATATATATATATGAGACCTTAAAATTAATAAATGGCAAAGTTAGAACACAATATCAGAGTCTGACGCAAAATAGTGCGTCGAATCTAGGAACTGTAATTCCACTAAAAAAAAGTCGAACTAACACTCGTATTTATCATCATATATTAAGGAGACAGTAGGTGTTGACTATTTTAATGTCTTCGACCAAACGTTGGCGGAGTGTGATTACCCTTATTTACCCTTATTTAATTTGACAATCGAAAATAGTTGAGCCACAATTGCGTAGCTATTTCGGTTCGCGTTGAATCACCCACTGATCAATCTTTTCCCCACGTATGGTATTAAAAACTCCGGGAATACGGTGATCAGGTTGGTGTGGTGGCTAGAGTACTCGCATGCCACACGGGCGGCCAGGATTCGAATCCCTGCAGAGGTGGATGTTTTTCAGAGGGAACCCGATCTCTACTTGAGTGTCTTGAGGAGGGCACTTCAAGTACAGTACTCCGTCTGTCGGATGAGACTTCAAACTGTGGTCCCCTTGGCGCCTTTCGTTATGAGCAGGCTAATGCCGACGCCGGGTTTCTACCTACCCTTCCTTCCTTACTTATACCCTATAGCGCAAATAACCTTAGCCGTCGGTCGCCTCCCCAAATATCCAATCCAATCCGATTCGGGAACACAAATTTAGGACGGTTCTAATTTGAAAACATTGGTATGTAATTTAGAACGACAAGGAAAGCTTGAGCCTCACTTATAAAAGACTAAGAGAGAAATAGAGCATCAACTGGTAGGATTTGCCATCGTCTAGAAAAATGCTATCCCCTGTCACAGTCATAGACATTACTTAAGGTAGTGACTTCCGAATTTCTTCATTATCATAGGTAAATATGACAATGCTTAGCTGAATTAGAGCATGGAGAAAGAGCCCAGATTTACGACGCAACATAAGCCACGATTCATTGATTCACCGAAGAATAGCTTCCTTCACCCAAGAATATCTTGGTAAGGACGAAGCATTCTCGCCAATTCATAATTTTAAACGCAATAATTTGTCCTCCGCCTAACAAATAATAGTACACAACGTGCGACGATGAAAAACCAACTACATATATACTTTTAAAAAACGTTATTTAATTTCAAAAATTCAAACCCATCTCTTGGTTTCTCTACACAGCTGGTTCCCTAAAACGGGAACGCTGGAGGAGAAATATGATTCATCTTTCAAGGACGACGGATTGCGTAAATCCCAAAAATATAAGACTCACAGACATCTTTAGTAGCTTGCGAATCGAAATTCAGGCCTACTGCGCAAGGAAAATCGGCAACCCCATGTATTTTCATTCTATCACTCGTTAAAGTACGGCAGTGACGTCGGTCGCAATGACTACTGAAGGAAATGAACTATATTACATGTCGTATATAACAATTTTCAACAGTAAAATTGTCATTTAGAGAGAGACTGGTTCCGTTACCTTCGCTTATAGGGGGGTTTACGAGATACCCAGGAGATAACAGAAGACTTATGGATGTTCTCTCGGCAAGGTAATATTGAAATTGAAAATGGTCTTTATTGTTCTGGGACTATAAGTCACTTCTGGGTCTCGGACTATAAGTCCGCGGTATCTCGTAAACCCCCCTACAAGCGACGGTAACGGAACCAGCCTCTCTCTAAACGAAAATTTTACTGTTGAAAATTGTTATATACGACATGCAGAATATTGGCCTGGAAGCCCAAGAATCATGTGCCGTATCAAACCTGGGAGTCCATCCGTCCCATCTGTTCATAGCACCCAGTGCAAAAATGAGAGAAACACGAGAAAAATAGAATTTTTACATGTAATATACATGTCATTTTCACGAAAAACATTTTAGAAGCGAAAAATCCTGGAAAATCAATAAAAAACAACCCTCTTAGCATTTTATATTTTTAGATATTAGCTAATTATAGCGATAATTGAAGTCAAAAGGAGGGTATTCTATGGAAATGGCGCTAGAGTCGGCATCTGTGGCTATAAAAAAACGTCCATCAAAAATGTAGACCAGGAATAATCTGTACATTAGGCATCTTAATTTTGGTTTCCAATGGCCAACACATGTCATCGGCGAAAGCAGAATTTATAAACCGATTAAACAAAGAATTGGAATTTTGTATTTGTTTCGACTCACTCAGTCGCGCTCAGAAACAACCTTAAATGAAAATCATGACGCGATTTCACGTCTGAGGGCGTAACGGAACCTCCCACTGGATTTACGCAATCGTCATGCTGCCACGGCTCCTGTCACTACCAAACACAAAAGAAAGCATACGCCTACTCTGCCCTGCTAAGCTAAGAGACAGTAACTGCATCATCGTTGGTTCTGAGTTGGGTCGGTTGCAAGTTATTGCACGCTGAAGTTTTCACATTCGAGTCTTCATCTGGTCCATCTTCGAAGAGATAACAAGCTTTAGCTGATGCTAGATTGTCTGTGCGGGAAATAAGGAATGAAGATAAACCATAAGGGATCAAAAGTAATGTGAATTTCTGGGAGAAAGACTTGTAGTTACTGTTTTCATGCCAGGAAAACTGACATTTGTACTGCAGATACAGTGAAAGCAGAACGTGATATCAGGCAAAACGCCACAGATACGGTTCATTTTTTGCTTAGCAAATTAGATTCCTCAAGGTTGAAAATAACAAAATCAACTCTCACCTCAAAATGTGTATAATTCGGACAGTCACATCCTTCTGGCTTAGTAAGCTAGATTTGTGCATGTCACTTCTAAAAAAAGACATGTAATCGAAGTTGTTCTACGCAAAAAATTGAGTGAATCCGACGCACTCTACACCATAATTCTGTCTCATGTGGGTGTAAAAGAATAGTATTTATTCACCAAAAATCACTCAGGTGACGTGCCATATAATTTTAAAGGGGATAGAGATTCCCACAGAATTAGCGTTTTTTCTAGACCTGGAAATACCTTGTAATGACTTTATAAGTCGAAACTATGATCGGAAAGTTAAAAAAAATTACCATCGACAGTATTAAGTTTATGTCATCTTATGGTAGAGAAAGGGTACCGAAAAGTGACGTCGGAAAATATAAAATTATTTAGATCCAGGGCCTGAATGGCCAACCTGGACTCGAACCTGGACTGTTAAATGCACAATGTTTCCAATGCAATGGAACTGGGGGATGAAGATAAACCATCAGGGAATAAAAGCAATGAGATTCTCAGGGAGGAAGACTCGTAGTTACTGTTACCTGGCCTATAAAACAGACGTTTATAATGTAGATACGTTGAAAGCAGAACTTGATATCAGGAAAACCGCTAGATATACGGTTTTTTGTTTAGTCATTTGAAATCCTCATGGTTGAAAATAACAAAATCAACTCTAACCTCAAAATACGTAATGTTGTCATTTACAGTCTTTGGGCTTAATATGGCAGATTTGTGCGTGTTACTTCTTAAAAAGTGCATGTAATCGAAGTTATTCTAGGCAAATAATTGAGCCAATCCGACGCACTCTACAGCATCTGTCTGCCTCAAGTGGGTGTAAAAGATAAATTTTAATTTATTAACGTCATTTTTATTTAGAATTTTGAAATACTCGTGGTTGAAAAAAACAAAATTAACTCTAACCTCAAAATGTGTATAATTTTGTCATTCGCTGCCCTTTGGCTTAGCAGGGCAGACCTATTGTTGCATTAGGTTCATCAGCCTTCCGGTGATGGAATATTTCCCATTCCGTTTCTATGAGCAGCGTAGTACAGATAGAGCGAAAGTGTGAGGGGAGGCAGGAGGGTAGCCTGCCGGAGTGGCAATCACAGTTTCTATTTATAGTCGTGGGCGTTCAAGTGGCGCGGTGGCGGATCTCTCACGTTTGAAGGTCTGGAAACGGTCTCGCAGGTTCCCAAGATGGCCACGGCGAAGGGAACCCGAGGCTGCAGTGGGAGGACCGGCAGCAAGGAGGAACGAGTCACGAAAAACCACGGCGAAGGGAAATTTATGCAAGGCCGTGGATACGAAAGCCATTGTTCCCGTTGGGATTTTAAAAAAGGTTTCCAAGCTACTGCTTGAATCAAAACAAACGAAATATCCCGCATTTTCGTCTTCTACCTTTTTAAACTGGCCGCTTTCGCTCATGGCAATAATTTTCATTCATTAATTTCCCATTAAAATCTTAGAGAATCACCAATGAAGAACTAAGTATTATGAAGAAATGGACTGCAGGACAGAGGTTTAAAAGCTCAATTTGCCCACCATCGATAAGAGACCATAATGGCTGCCATTGAGACTTGGCTGTAGGTTTGTAGGCAAGTTGTGCAGCCGATTGGTTGATTTGAAACGTGATTCTAATTTGAACTCTAAGGCTTCCGCGGAGTCGTTCAGATGATATCAAAGACTTTATCGAAGGGTTCTCGTCCGCGTGTTTCCATTGTCGAAGACGGCAGTTTCGACAGCGTTGCAGCTGTCTTCTTCAGGTCAGAAGTGACGATGCGTGTGAATGTGACCGTCATATATAGCCGGTCGCAAACCACCCCAGTTGTCGGTCGCCTCCCTCAAATAACTAACCGATCAACAAGGAACAAGTTACTTTCAATGCGCTCCGAGGCGGAGCCCACTTGACGTGGGTAAATCCATTGTTCCCGATTCGGCTGAAGAGATTTTGCCAACGCCAGAGCCTCCGTTTCACAAAACAAAACTTCCCGCGGCGACATACTCAACGACCTTGGATGAAGACTCGAGACTGAGATTTAAATCGCCGCGACTCTGAGAGCACTTTCGTGGGCAGTTGGGCAGCACGGACCGATGCGAGTTGATTACTCACTTCGGCAGACGATGAGGTTTCCCCAATAGAATTACACCACGTCTCGCTATTCACGCGGGAATCATAAACGAACGCGGTTTCTCGCCATAGCTTTTTACCGTTAGTATATATATTACATAAACGCTCACTCTGACAGGGTCTCTAGTTTTTAAGCCCGATTCATTCGCCATTTTTATATCGTTTCGCCATTGGGACGTTCATCAAGGAAGTTTGAGCGAAATATCATTTCACCAAGAAACCTTTGAATTTGGTCTCATTTTAAGGTAGTTTAGCGACATAGATCCTCAGTCATAATGGAGACCATTTTTAAATCGTACGTTTTAACATCAGCAGGTGTAGGAAGCATGAATTAAACAATGAATTTTGACGGTGCAATAATATACTTTTATATGACTGAAATTCTAAGTAGTTAAAAATATCGACATAAGTCTTCAATTTGGCTCATTGTTTCACACGGTTCGTTTTAAAAGTCCTTCAATACGGAATTTTTTTGCGATCATGAAAAAAATGACTGCGTTAACCATGTGATTTATTTTCAAAAATAGTTGAAAAAATGCGCAAACATCATTATCATTGGTAGACTGCTGTTTAGCAGGTCCTCAGTAGCCTCTCCTCCAGATTACTCTGTCTTATGCTTTACTCTTCATCCCCGCGGAGCCTGTCTACTCTTCTAAATCATCCGTCATTTTCTTTCTTCTTCATCCGCGTTTACCCGCGAATTTAATAGAAGAACTAGGATGGGAATTACTATTAGAACGCAGGTTAAAATTTAGGTTCAACCTTTTAAGTAAATTCGAAACCGATTTGTTCACAGATGACGTTAGATATTTATTAAGAACCCCTACGTATTATGCTAGGTTTGATCAGATTAACAAGATTAGAGAGATAGATTGTCGTACCGATAGATTTAACATGTCATTTTTCCCGTGTGCCATAAGAGAGAACAATAGGCAGTGTAGCAAAGGGATAGGTTGGTGAAATATAGTTAGAGTAGTCTGTAGTGTATGATGCATGTAATAACAACCAATAATCCCTTCCTTATTATGTAGATACTAACCATCTAGCTGCATGTGACCCTGTTCTCTAGCATGTCTCCCTTAAATATCCTACTTGCATGGCAATAGTGCATGTTTGGTGATCTTCACCCCCTGCCACACACCCTCGTGGTGGCTCGCAGGGTATTACGTAGATGTAGAGGTACCCTTTCCTTCCACCATCCCATCTAATACCTCCTTCATCAAACAATCTCTTCTTATTATATGTCCCAGCCAGTTTTGCTTCCTTGTTTTAATTGTCTTTTATCAATCCTCTATCTTCCCCCACTCTCGTCAATATCTCTTCATTTCTCAATCTGTCTGCCCAACTAATATTTAACATTCTTCTCCACATTCACATCTCCAATGCCTCAATCCGTTTTATATCGTTTTTCAAATCGGTCCATGTCTCACAACCATACAGTAAGACGCATCAAACATAACAGTTACTTTTTGACGAGATTAATGAGGTATGTCTAGAGTGCGTTCACGTGTCGTTTCCCGGGTTAAAGAGCTGGTATTTTTCGTCATAAATCTCGGTAAGTAGTTCGGTCGGGGGTTGATACTTTGGTATCTTCTGAAGCGTGAGATATTTTTCTTTAAAATGAGACCAAATTCGTTGATTACTAGACGAAATGATATCTCGCTCCAACTACCTTGAGAAAAAATGCCCCACTCTTCCAAAGATGCCCCTAACCGAACTTCCTTCTGAGATTTTTGACGACAAATACCAGCCCTTTCAAATGGGAAATTGTAGGTGTATGCACTCCATGGTGACCGTATTTTAAAAAAATGAGGAATTTCTAACACAGTGGTCTCGTCAAAAAAATCAACTCCATGGTGACCGTATTTTTTAAAAAAATGAGGAATTTCTAACACCGATATCTCGTCCAAAAATCAACGGCATGTAGATTGTACGTTTTCTCAACTTTTTTTTTAAATAAATTATATTTTCACCGCAGTAATTTATTCAAAAATCCTTTCAATGTGAGGGACATTTTAATGTACCGCTTGAAAAAATGAGTGAAGTTACAAAATAAATTAGATATATGTGTTTTTGATTCTTTGGTATTTCAGTCGTTTAAAAGTATTTCATTGTACTGTCAATAATGGAATATTTAATTCATGCTTCTTACAGCGGCTGAAATC
The DNA here is from genome assembly GCA_963169105.1 of Ceriagrion tenellum. NCBI lineage: Eukaryota > Metazoa > Arthropoda > Insecta > Odonata > Coenagrionidae > Ceriagrion > Ceriagrion tenellum. The sequence continues at coordinate 62,681,393 of OY720635.1, forward strand.
AAAACGTGTACTTTGAATATTGACTCCATTATGATTAGGGAACCATCTCGCTCAAACTATCTGAAAAGTTTTTGAAAATTCAACCAATCACGATGCACTCGATGCAGATCAGAGCTGAGAAATCAGAACTGCCCTAAGCCGCGTTCACACATCTGTAAACATTTTTGCCGAATGCGTTCGACGCAGATATTATCGGTGCTGATTGAAAAATATGTTCACGCAAATATTTACGCGTGTGTTGGTGACCGACTTGAGCCCTAGACGACGCCAGGTACTAGACATTGGGTGGCGCTGGCTCAAGTCGGTCAGGGAGAGTAAACAGCCAAGCAATCGCGCGGCAGATACGTCCACATAGAGAAGTTGAATGCGGCGCAAATTCATTGTTGTTCGTCAACAAACTATGTCCGGTTCACGTGCGTTAAATGTGGAATAAATCATTTCGTGCGTCGTCACGTCCGTATTTACGACATTTACACAAATTCCCACGCACGCACAAACGTTTTGCGTCGTATTCGGCGCAAATTTTTACAGGTTTGGCCGCGGCTGTAGTTGGTACCGGCCTCGGACATTAAAACGTTGGATGAATCAATAGAATATTTGTTGTTTTCTTAATTGTTGCTATGTTTTTTTGGCTTTTTTTGGTCAAAAGGGACTTGTTGTCGAATAGGAGGAGATCGAAGAAACTGTTTGGAGTGTGATGGAATTCGCCGCGGATTGCCGTCAGAAATTTGCGCCGTCTTTCCAAGTAAACAAAATAAATAGCTGAATTGAGAAATGCAGAATTCAATGAAAGAGGTCTGACGTTAGAAAATTGTAACGTTGGCCAACTTGGGAGCCTTTGACGCCGCGGTTGAAAAGAATTCCTGCATCTAATTCGCCGGGGAAACCACCAGATCGTGCTTCATGATGAATTAAAGATATTTTCGACCTAGATCTATGCGCAACGTAAAATAATTGGGCCATGAAGGGGAAATGACGATAATATGTACGAAAAATTTACGAGCGTAAGAGATACGATGCTGAGTGAACGAGAACAACCGCGATACAGGGTAGTTAGGCAGACATCATACAGATCAAGACTCACGTCTTGCAAAATGTTTACGCCTCGTGACTTGTTCTATCAAATTAAGAGTTGCGTGATTTCTCAACGACCTTGATCACCGTTGTCATTATGGCATAAGAGAATGGTGACTTATAGCAGTTAATTGAACAATAAAAGCCTGCGAAATAAGCGCCGCAGAAAAAAATAGAAGAACATAAAGGATGTAATGCAATTATGTGACAGACATCAGAAAAGACTCGATACTTCCGACGAGACGGTACGAGACTTCAAACAAGTTCTCAAGGAAAGGAATTTGAACCATCAGGACGCCTCGCTGCAGGCATGCTTAGCATACTGAGAGCGCATTCATTCATTAGTCGTTCAATCCGTAAGATTGGTTGACTACAGCCCTCCACCCTTCCCTATCCAATGCTAGTTCCCTTACATCCTGGTATCTCTTCCTTTGTACTTGCCTCTTTTTTGGTCCTTTAACTTATTCCTGGGTCTTCCTCTGTGGACTACTCCCTCTATTTTCCCTTCAATAATGTTCTTCATAAACCCATTGTGTCTCAGGGTTGGTCCAATCCATCTGGTTCTTCTTTTATGCATGTTGTTCCATATGGTCCTTTCCTCCTCTACTCTTCTGTACTCTCCATCATTTCTTATTTTGTCCGTCCATTTAACTTCAGCATTCTCCTCAAGCACCAGGTTTCGAAGGCTTCTCGTCTCTTCTGGTCAGCTTTCCCAATGGTCCATGCTTCCGATCCATAGAGTGCTAAGCTACACACGAATATTTTCACACCATGTTTCCTGGAATGTAGTTCTCTCTTCGTTTTGCACAGAAGTTGTCTTTTTCCCGTGAACTGTAGCATTATTCAGAGGAAGATTAAAGACAAAAATACTTCACAATACAATGAGTAAGAACTCCTGATCTGTTTCAATACAGAGTAGCAAAATTCTTCTAAGTCAGAGGTCAGTTGATCCAACCTCTGATGGTTATATCGAACCGTCTTATTTTAGACCGTAATACTAATACAACCACACTGTTATGCGCCGCGGGAATCGAACCCATCAGCCTTGGATTAACGGGAAAGCGAGTTACCTACCTAGGATGGAAGCCTGGGAAGTCGTTAAAAGGAGTAAAGACAAAAGGCAGATCTATCATTTCCCTGATAACCATAAGTCAGGCTCACTTGTAATGACGTATGTGTTTATATCTAACCCGGTCACTTGCCGGTTCCATTATCGATAATACTGATTAATATGTATGGAATTAGTGTAGTAAATGTGGATGATTAATTTTTATTATTCATTAGAGCCGTATTATGCACATTTCAATAGGAATTACATACCCAAGGAACACCGTACACACGGCAGTATATCCTTTGTAAGTCAACAGAAGAACGACGATCAACCAACCTCCGTGCAAAGCTCCATGCATATTGAGGTAAACAAAATGTCTTCCCAAGTTAGGGGCGGGAAACAGACCATGAAAAAATTGGCGGTGGCGAATGATGTTGTCATTGCAGCCAATTCGAGACCGACTAAGGCCTATTGAGACAATTTCTTATGTATCTTCGAGTCGAAAGTCATAACCCTTAGTTACGAATTCGCAACAGTCGAACCGGTGGCGCCTGGAGTTAAAACTAATTATAGAGCGGAATATTACTTGGAGCCTCATGTTTACGACGCCAAAATTCCATAAGATCGGTGCCCTCCGTGAATTGGATCGAGTAGCGGACTCTGGGCCTGTGAGAGTCGCTAAACGTGACCTTCGCCAACGAAAAGCAGAGCTCTGGCGGGTGACCTTGCATAAGGACCGGCGAGGCGGAGCGGAAAGCATAGGGAGAGGATGGGATATCAACGGACCGGAATCGCTGGAAAGGTAAAATAAAAAAAAACATGGGAGGGACTCAATCGGCTGGATTCACAATTTTGCCAGAACAGATTTAAGGAAGTTAGTCCAACATTTTGAATGAATCAGTTCTCTCAGAGTCGTACCACGACTGGCATTAAGACGATGTCCGACGTTCTAAACTCCTGACAAGAAATTCAAACAAACAGGTTTAAGTGTATCATCTCATTATTATCAGGATAATCTACTGGTTTAGGTAGGTTCAAATGTGAGAGAGTAAAAATTATCTAGAATTTTACAAGTGCCGACACCAATCTTAAGTGAATTATTTCTTCATCTTAGTATTCTATATCCTCATCATGTTTATGAAGCTCAGTATTTTTCTTCCGCCTCCCCAAAATCTTTCTTCCCATCACGGTCTTCAAACTCTTCTCCCCTCAATACCTGTACCAACCACCAACTCTGCCTCCTCCTAAACTTCTACTGAAATTGCTTCTTACTCACCATGCCATCACCTTTTATGTCTCCCTGACCTTTCTCGTTCCTTCTCCACATACACACATCTAGTAAAAGTCCTCTTTCCGCACAATGCTACGCAAAATTATGCATCGAACTCTCCGCCGACTATTGTGGGCAGAAACTAAAAAAAATTGATATGATTCCAAGAGGTCAATCAATATACTTGGGTGAAATTACTTTTTCTTTAAATTCTGTTTGTTACGCGATTCTCAAACTCGTTCGGTCAAATATTTTCCCGCCGATTTTGTCAGCGGGACGGACAGTTTCACGCTCACTATGTTTTTATGTAGACGGATTTGAAAACCGTGACTCACTGAGTAAATGCTGAAAGTTTAAACTAAGAACTGCCAAGTCATGTAGAAATATTCAGCGTAATTGGAACCTTCACTCAGACCGGGACTAAGCAATACCCTCCAGACTCGGGTTCAACTGGAAATATACGCACGCGGCCAACGGGCGTGTATGAGCACCTCACCTGCTCTCGTCTCCCACCACAGCAGCGTCATCGCCGATCTCGACGGAGCTGACCCTCTCGAAGACGTGGCCCCAGAGACCCTTGAGGGACTCGCCACTGTCGCCGCTCGGCGACGCCAATCCCTTCGTCTCCATCACTCTGACACAACAACAACACTACTCCCAGCAGGGCACACACCAAAACACAAGTCTCTTTCGAGTCCACTGTCTTCTGGGCACGAGACCAAAACACAATCGGCACTTCAACGAACGAGTCGAGAGCTGTAATGCAATCACTCTCGAACCGTCCAGCAAGGGGGCACCGCTTCTTCTGAGGTGAGAGGGTAGCAGGGAATGCGGCTCTTTCCACCGGCACCGGCGCCTAAGAAGATCGACCGACGCTCTGAGGGGCGTCGCCGTTCACTGCGCCGCCGCACCCGACACACAAAAGCGCCCTCTTCGCGGGAGATCCGAAATAGCAATGACGCGCGGAGAAGCGATTCGGGATGGAGCCGAAAACCACGCGGACGTCGCGAGTGTTTTGTTGTTTTTCTCTTTTCTATTTCTCCCCACGTTCTCGGCGATGATTGTGGGGCAGAGGGAGGCGTGTCTGCGATCGGCGCGAGAAATACCGCCGTGCCCTGGCTTCAACCAGTCGAATTGGGTTGGAGCGGAAAGCACGGTCGGAGATCCTCTTTTGTCTTGCGGTGACGGCGGCGGAGGAACCCAAGAGGGCTCACTCTCGGGGACGGGCGGATGGCTGAGGTCCTCTCTCCCGGCTGCCTGGGTGAACTCTGACGGTGAGCAGCGCCTCGGAGAGAAGACGGAGATCGAGAGCGTGTATGAAGGGGAGGAGGAGAGAGCCTGGAGGTCGGAACTGCGTGCGGGGGGCGCGCGGGGTTGGGGAGAGGGCAGAGGACGCGTCATTCGTGGGTGGCAGGGAGTGAGGGAGGGAAAGGAGGGGGAAGGAGTTACCTTTACGGAGTGAACACCTTCTCAAGGAAGCATTATGAATCTCTCCTCCCTCCAGTCAACTTCCGCTTCGTCTCCGACCGCCTCGTCGTCAAAAGTCGAAGGTTGAGCTCCTCCGCGAGCGGACTGCTCAATTGCAGACGTCGCGGAAACAACAACGGTTGATGAGCGAAAAGAAAAGATGAGAACACCTACCGACATCTACATCCACATACTACCCTACGAGCCGCCGCATGGGCGTGTGGTAGGGAGTGTTAGGTCACCAGTCGTGTAAATATGTAAGGTTTTGGGAGGTGAAATGGTGACGTGTATTATGGGAGTGTATTTAGTGGAGCTCAGTTTTTATTTCGTTCGCTTATTATGCGCGGAAAGAACGAGGTTTTTTCCTATATGTTCGGCATTTCTCTTTGCATTTGATCGCTTCTCTCATACCTAAGGATGTAGTGAGGCGTCATCATAATATTCTCTGTGTCGCTCTGAAAAATATTAGTTCTGAATTTCTCAAGCAATCTTAGCCTATCGTGTAGCATCCGAGTCTCTAGGGGCTCCCACCTTAATCCCTCTACAAGTTATGATACACTATATGCTCGCTCGTAGCAGTTTTTAACGAAGCGTGTGCTTTTCTTTCTATTGTATACATTTTTTTGGTTAAATCTTTATGACCAGGGTCCCAAATACTCGCGGCGTATTCCAGGTGTGGTCTAACCAGAGCAAAGTAGCATCTCTCTTTTGCTCTTTCATCCGACAGCCTTCCTATTATACGCTTACGACACTTATGGACGTACGTACAATAGCACAGGGGATAACTGAAAACATACAAATGCACAATCGGCCGTACTGAATGGATCAGTTGTGCACATATTGTAATACAATATGGGGCCATAGCACAATTGAAAGTAGGACTAGTTTCAGATATAGATCGAATATAGCGGAGAGCAGCTAGGTGTGTTAGAAACTATTACGATAAGCTTAGCAGTGTCACCTATTAGTTGGAGGAATTCCGGTGGGAATCTCTATCTGATCTAAGGAAAAAAATAGATAAAATATTTTACTAAAGTTTAATGTAGACTATTTCTACATCTACGAAATACGGTGCAAGCCACCACTAGGGTGTGTGGCACTGGGTCTTGCTCTGGGCTCACCATTTTTCCCATTATTAGCAGACATTTTTATGAACAATTTGGAGGGAAAACTTTTTTAATTCCAATAATATTCTCGACAAGAACGCCTTTTATTGGTTCCGATATGTCGACGTTCTGTTTTGTGTATGGACTGACATCGTCAAATAGACGGGTTTTTACACATTTAAACAATTTACTCCATTCTATAAAGTTCGCGGTAGAGACAGGAGGAAATAAGATTAATTCTCTTAACCTAACAATAGATATAACGAATGGCTACAACGAATTCTCCATGTTCCGCAAACCCATATACACTGAAGCGGTTAATTCTACATCAATATCTACGATATACCGTGAAAGCCACCACTAAGGTATTAGGCACGGGGTGATTCCACCCCAGGCATGAAGCCCTTATCCCAGCTGAAATTCGAACCGCGCACGTTCCCCCGGAATGCCAGGCGCAGGCCAAAAGCAGTCAGGATAACGGTGCGCAGTCAGACCAGTAACTATGAGATTGATACGTAGTAGAACATGCTACCATGCAGTACACTAGTCAAGATAAAACTACTGGTTAGTATTTTTAATGTGACAGATAAATTGCACTACGAGGTACTAAATCATGGAAGAGTATATTATGCCGGAGATTACATGCGAGATTAGTAGCTAATAATCATGTTAAGATATTTAGCACTACTGAATAAACCTATTTAACCTAGTTAGTACCAGAGAACTGATCTATGGCAACTATTATGGTCCCTTATTTTACGTGAAATGATGACATTATAAATCTATCGGTTCTGCAGTCTATTTCCTGAATCTTATTCCTATGATCGTTTCTACCATAACAGCTTGGCTCTAGCAAAATATGTTGAACGTCCGGCAAAAATAGTCTACATAAAACTTTCCTAAAAGATTTAACCTATATTTTTCCCTTCGATCGGATAGAGACTCCCACCCTAATTCCCTCAACAATTTAGTAACACTACTATGTTTATCATAACAATTTTTTTTAAATCTAGCGACCCTCCGCTGAATTCGGTCTACATCTGAAACTAGTCCCACTGCGTTAGGATCCCATATACTAACGGCGTACCTACTCCAAGTGAGGTCTCATGAGAGAAAAATAACATCGTTCATTTAATTTCTCGCCACATTTTCATTGTATTCTTTCAATAAACTCCTATTTGATTTTCGATAATTTCTTCTCAATATTTATAATATAAACAATCACTCCCTGTCATACACCCTAGTATAGACTTTCACTGTATTACATATATGTAGACACATAGGTGTTGGATTGCGTCGAAGATGGTAGTATAATTAAGCTTTCAATATTCAATAATATAATATTCAATTTTAATATTTCAATGATTCCTATTCAATTGAATTCTTATTTTCGAGTTAGGGGTCTTCGAAGTTGTGATTTTCATATCATGCAGGGGGCCCATTTCAATGGACTCGCCTGTATACGATTTGCCTGTCCTCAAATTTCACGTACATGCTTCCTCCACGACAAGTCCTGAGTAAGGATCACACCTAAGTACTTATTTGACTCTACATTTATTAGTTCAGTGGAATTGGCTGAAAATTTGGAATATGATAGATAATGAGGAGTAGATTAAAATTCCTAATGAGCGTTAAGTCGTAAAAATTCTTATTTTCGAGTGAGGGGTCTTCGAAATTATAATTTTCATAGCATTCAGGAGGCCCATTTCAAGGACTCGCCTATATATTTCCCTAGTCAAGCAGGATAGAGAACAATGTTACATACCAAAGATGTAGGGTTTTTAACGAAATAACTCTAACGCCAACGAAGAAAGATATATATACAATACACATTGTTTGATGCAAAGAGGTAATTGTTCCAAAAATCTGGTGTGAGCTACACATTCGAAGGACACCCTCGACGTCAGTCATCTTCAAGTCCACAGTCAGTGTCACCATTGAGCAATCCTTCATAGTATCCATTTCTGCATTTTTAAAAAATGGGAAATCCCGCTTCATTAGGCTAATTGACTTTGAAAATAACTTGATAGCCACGCTCGAGGTCAATGGAAAGGTCACCCTCAGGTATTTTGATTAAAATCCTACATCTTTGGTGCGTAACATCGTTCTCTATCCTGTGTAACTAGGGAAATATTTAGGTGAGTCCATTAAAATGGGCCCCCCTGCATTCTATGAAAATCACAACTTCGAAGACCTCTGACTCAAAAATAAGAACTTTCACGACTTGACGCCCATTGAGACTTTTGGTCTACTTCTCAAGAACTATCATATCCCGAAGTTTCAGCCAATTCCACAGTAACATTTTTTCCATAAGGTTTCTGCGGGGTCCTTTTCGGCATGATTTAGCTTTCTGCATGGTATAGTGCCTTGCAGGACTATTTATCAATCGAAATAATAATACTTACCATTATTAGTACCATAACTAGTGTTGCATGGTAGCATTTTAGTGTGCGCAGCGCTCTCCTGGTTTCTGGGGAATAACTCCCTGCCATACACCCTAGCCTATACCTAGTGGTGGCTTTCACGGTATTTCATAGATGTAGACACATACGATTGAGTCCAAGATGGTAGTATAATTAAGCTTTCAAGCCTATGAGAAATAGGGTAGAGGTTTTCAAGGTCCTTTCGGTGAGGCAGCTATGACATAGTCGCGACGACATTATTGATGAGTAACAGCCAACGCGAATTTCAATGAATGTTTTTCGAAGTATATTATTCGACGATTCTTAATGTTATACGCCAAGTATTACATGATTAAACTTCCAATAAATCAACTACGTGATCAGGAACGATTCATAAAACCCCTTCTACAGTAAAGAAATGATTCAACATGATATCACGACAAGGTTAATGAATCAGTGATCAGTGTTTACCTATGCTCACAGGCATCTAATTGACGCAAAGAACTAGGTTGCTTCATCACGCGCCAGTTAATGGTACATCTAGAATTACATTCACGACGTAATCACGAACCATCTTACGATTCATGTCGTTGATGTGTCCGCTGGTTTCACCATCCAGGATGGGACTTGCATTATCCCAATGAAGTCGTTCCGCGAGGCCTGTTGGAAAATGATTGGGAAGTGAGACATCGTTTTTACCATGCAAATACGGCCATGTTTCAGATACAGATCGAATACAGCGGAGGGCATTTAGATTTGTTAAATATTATTACGATAAACATTGCAGTGTCAGTGAATTGTTGCGGGAATTATGGTAGGAACCACTATCCGAGCGAAGGGAAAAATATAGATTAAATCTTTCACGAAAGTTTGATGTAGACTGTTTTTTGGCCGGACGTTCTACATATTTTGCTAGAGCCAAAATATTATGGTAGAAACGAGCTCAGGCATATGATTTAAGAAAATAGACTGCAGAACCAATAGGTTTTTAAAATGCCTTTTTTCCGCGCACAATAAGGGATCATAGTTGCGGCGATAGATCTGTACAAGAGTAGTTTGATCCTGACTAAGTAAAATAGTTGTTGCACTTGTGCTAAATATCTTAACATGATTATTAGCTACTATTCTCGCATGCAATTTCCGGCATGGTATAGCTCTTGAATGATTTAGTACCTTGAGAACTATTTATCTGTCGCAGTAATTATAACCAGCAGTCGTATCTTAAGTAGTGTACTGCATGGTAGCATGTTCTTTTATGAAACCCTATCCTTGTTTCTGGTCTGACTGCGCACTGTTATCCTGACTGCTTTTGGCTTACGCCTGGCATTCCGGGGTAACGTGAGCGGTTCGGATTTCAGCTGAGATGAAGGCTTCTTGTCTGGTGAGGAATCACCCCGTGCCACAAACCCTAGTGGTGGCTTAAGTTATTTTGGGGAACACTTTGGCACCACCTGAATGAAACAAACAAATTTCTGTCCTCCAGTGTAATAATAGGATTGATGATAATAGGATTGGTGACAATAGGATGGATTGATAATGCATGCAGAAGATAGGTATAAGTATACTTAAATAAGAAATAAAGTTTCATATTTTTCTTTACCTTTGTAATAATGTCCCACTACACGATTACGATGTTCCAAAGTTATTTCTGTGGGAGATTACTTTAACATAAGCTATAATATCGACGGCGTATTTTTGTCTCGCGTATTTTCTTAAATAAACGAGCACAGTTAAGGAAAGCCTGTTATTGCACTGGAGGACAGAAATTTGTTTGCTTCATTCAGGCGGTGCCAAAGCGTTCCCCAAAATAACTCATGCCACTACTAGGGTGTGCGGCAAGGGGTGATTCCACACCAGGCACGAAGCCCTCATCCTAGCTGAGATCAGACCCGCGCATGTTCCCCCGGATGCCAGGCGCAGGCCAAAAGCAGTCAGGACAACAATTCGCAGTAAGACCAGAAACTAGGAGAGTGCTACGTACAAGAACAGGCTACCATGCAGAACACTACTTGAGATACAACTATTGGTTAGCACCATTAATGAGACATATTAATAGCACTAAAATGTGTTAATTCATAAAAGAGTATATCATGCCAGAAATTACATGGGAGGTTAGTAACTAATAATGTACTTAGGATATTTAGCTCAAATGCAAAGGCCTATCCTACCTAGTCAGAGTCAAAGTATACTAGAATAGATCTATCGCCACTATTATGGTCCATTGCGCGTGGAAAAAAATGACATTTTAAATCTATCAGTTCTGCATTCTTATTTCCTTAATTCTATGCCTGTGATCGTCTCAACCATTATAGTCCAGCGTGAGTGAGTAAATATGGCGTGCACACGACTCAAACCAATTCTGAAAAATGTAATTTATTAGTCAAAGAGCAGTATAGGATGCTAATTTGGACTCTTAACGGAAGAATACGCATTGAAGAATACGTATGTGGTTCATTAAAACTTTGATACACAGATTACTTTGTTTCGTGTTGCCAACATTAACCGTTGCTAGGGAAGGTAAGATGTCTGTCGTTGAAATGGTTGTCATTGAAACTTATGATATTTCACATTCCAATTGTCCCTAAGGCCTCAACGCAGATAAATTCTTCATATTTTAACGGGATGGATAGTTGCTATGGCAATATTTAGGCGAGATCTCTCTTGAGGCAGTATTACCATCTTAGATTATGCTTATGTATAGAAATGAATTCTTTCGCCATTCAATGATTCGCGAACTATATTGACAAATTGCGTTTGAATTTAAACAACATCAATGCAAGATGAAGTACGGATAGTAATACATTGAGGAGTTATTTTTGCTTCATGCTAATATAAAATCTAGATCTTAGAAGGTATACAGGAAGATCATTGTTCAAAATTCAAGTCCCCATTGCAGAAGCCCCGCGCAATAATTAACCGATAAAAAATGATGAAATACCGGTCAAATCCATAATCTTATCCAAAGAACAAAAATTGACGTGCCGGTATGAAACGTTTTAATAACATAAAAGTAGCTTACCAGTACGAAACTTAATTGATAAAGTACCGTGCCGATCCGGTACGAAACGTTGTTGAAAGAATAAAGTTTCGCACCGGTACGAAACGTATTAGAAAGGGTAAAGTTTCGTACCGGTACGAAACTTTATTGATAGAGTTAAGTACCTGGCCGATCAGATACGACACTTTACGTTTGGTTTCGTACCGGGTCACATCCCTGCTGATAAGTCGCAGTAAACTTTAAAACACATTGTTAGGAATGGTTTATGGTTTGACCCTGCTCTTTCTCTGCTTTCCGATGGATAACACGGCAAAATGGACGAATTAGTGGATGTAAATCAAGAATATCAACCATTTGTTTGATAGTTAAGGCTCATCCCATTTAACTCATCAAATATATATTGGTCACTTAGTGCTTTAGATTTCACTCAATTTTTCCCTAGATTTCTGAGGAAATACGGATTATTTTTTGTTTAAATAAATAAACAATAAATGTAAGGATAATGCAAATATGAGAAGTAAGGGCATGCGAATTTATAGTAAGTCCATGAATATATATTATGGATTCGGACGTTCGGCATTGTTGCCTAGGCTATGTGTTACTTAAATTTCCACTTTCAGATCACCCAGTCCTTTGCGCTTCTTCGATTAGAGTCTTTTCTGTTGTTATTGCAAATAGACGTAGTTGATTGTTGATAACCTGAGACTGTGGTGAATATTGAATAAATATCGAGGAGATATGAATTAATTGATGCTTAGAATAATATCTTGCTATTTTTGCTATCTAAATTTTACTTTTCAAATGCTAGAGAGGAATTATCTATTACAGGAAATCAGCAAGAGGTTAATGAAACGTTCATCGTGTGCCGACAACGTTTTTTTCTAAGGATCTGATTTTAATGCATTAAGCCTGTTTTGCCTGAATAAATAATTCAGAATGCCACGTTTGAGCAGAACGTGCTTCATACCAGGCTGCAAAACAGGGTATTCTTCTACGAGGTCCCAAAATAGGAGACTAGGTTTGAAAAATAAGAATCTGTTCAAGGCGGCGGTAAGTGCATTCCTTTTCACCTAAACTGCAATGATGGCATCATTCGGCCGGCCTTTGCGAATAATCATGAAGATACCACACGTCCCTGGATCATATTAGAGCTGTTGGAGACTATTTGTGTGTGACGTCGAAGTACATTAAACAATCACTCGTTAATTTTCTCTTACTTTTTTAATTATCCCGATCTTTAAAGCAGGAAATTACTTCAAACGAAGACTAAATTGATACATTGGCGCAATCCCTTTTCCATAGATGATATTATCGTTTCTTAGTTTTTCAATCTTGTATCCATCTTCTGATTCATTCCACCTTTTTCACCTCCCATTATTATTAAAATTCCGGATAGCAATATTCACGAATTACAAAGAGGTTAACTGTGCATTTGTTTCATTAAAGTTTGTAGAGGGATTAAATATATCTGTATACCGAACGGTATTAAAAAAGTATATAATTTACGTCCAGCGTGTATTACTATTTTTATCCACTACATTATGATTACTTGTAAGTAAAAAAGCGATGTATATTCTTGGCAAAACCGGTGAGATGTGTTTATTTACAATATATCGACTGTATTTACATTTGAACTACCGTCTCTCATCACTAAGCGGAACTACTTTCCAAAAAGTTGTTTGTTTACTGGAATTGTAGAAACAGCATTTTGGCAACGAGATCCCAATCCATAATATATATTCATGAGTAAGTCATTGATGGAAACCATAGTAAAAATGCAAAACTATGGCGCTTGTCCGCAAGCGCTATAGGAAAATGAGGGTCAACGGAGATGGCGCACTAGAATTGGCCAGCATAGCAAGCGCCCTCTCCATACACCTCAATGCAATATGGTATATGCAATAATTCGTAACGGGATGTTCTCAAGATGGACCGATACTTTGGAAGAGTTGAGCAAGTCAAGAACTGTGCTAAAGGCTACAAATATTTATAGAACAACCCTAAAGATGATGATATCACTCCTTATCACCCAGAAGGTAATAGACTATCCTTAATGACACAGCAACAGGTCTCCTCCAAAAACGACAAACGCTAATGACTCCCCAACGAACGCAACACGGTCGCATATTTGCCAAGGGCTTAGATGTATCTCATCACGGATGCCACTACATGCGTCATACTTCCATGGATACGGTGGGGAAAGTTATGAAATATCTGTGGGATTTTTACGCCACAATCCTGCAGTTTCAAACAAATTTAGTTCATTGAAAAAATTGACTACGTGAATCTACTGAAAGATCAGTACAATTGTCTGAGCTAGTCCATTGTCGCTCTGTATTATAGAGGTATATGGAGAGGGCGCTTGCTTTGCTGGCCAATGCTAGAAGCTGAAGCCAGTCCACCATCTTCGTTGACCCTCATTTTCCCATAGCGCTCGTGGTCTAACTCTGTCTGAGCTGTAACGTGGGCGCGGCTGGTCCCCCATCTTTGTTTACCCCAATTTTCCTTTATCATTTTCGGGGTGACGACTTCATTTTGCAATTTTACCACGCTTTCCATCGGTAACCTGCGATAAAGAAGCATGCACTTTCTTCTTTCATATGTATTTTCCATTCATATTTAGATTATTTATCTTAATTAAAAATCATCCACATTTCCGTAGAAAACTATTGTAAAATCGAGTAGAATCCATAGCACTAACCAGCCAATACATGTCTCAAGAGTTACTTGCCTTAAATATCAAACAGACGGTTGATATTCTTGCTTTACATCCGTTTATTCGTCCATTCCGACGTGCTATCCATGGGAAAGTAAGGAGAGAGTAAGGTTCAACCGCATGGCTGTTATTTAGGTTGTCAAGCTTCAGTTTTAATAAAATAGTGCCCTCTCCACATACTTCAATGGGAATAACCAAGATTACGTCATATTTGCCTCAAATCAAGCGATTCATGATGGATCCACAGAGCCAAACTTATTCGATTTCAGTTTCCATTTCAAACAACTTACGGATGCTCGCCATTATACGAAAGAGAGAGCTGTGGAAACATCGGCTGCGGTGGAAAATAATCCAGTTGAACGTCGTAATCAATTTTCGTTTGCAGCCAACGGAATGCACAGTCTCGGCAGCGAATGGTTTGACACGTTGACGTTATTCCGGAAGGAAAACGCGTGCCGCGGAGCGGAGGATTACGTTTTATGGAGCGCATTACGTGTCCGCGCCGCTCTGACATTAGTCAATGGCGAGGTCGTGACTCAGAGCATACTTATGTCGGAGCCGAGAAGATAAAGAGACGATTTGAGGCGGCCAGGAAACGAGTAGGTACTTTAAATATAGCATACATGAAACATTTATCAGTGTGGTGAACATTCTAATTCATTCAATCGATTAAGAAGATAGTCAATTCTCTGCCTCATACAGAGCAAGAAACTCCTTTATGGCGAGGAATATTTGTGACTGGAACAATTTGCCTAGTGAAGTATTCGATGAATTACCTATAAATACTAATGTGTTTCAAGAGAGGATTTGCGCCATTTGAAGACATAAAACTAGTTACCTATGTATAATAATTTATTTCAATTTCTGATTACGTGATTTATTTTTCCTGTTGTCATTTTTTACGATTTTTATGAACCTTGATCAACTCCCTTTGCCACCACAAATGTTGAAATTCCTATTGCAAATCAGCAAATAAATTCTAATTCTAATATGAAGATTGGTAATTGAGAGGAGACTGTCAGCAAGCCCGTCTCCGCTCATTTCTCTCTTCAGTAGACAGCTTTAATCCAACGCAAAGCGTGGGAATTCTTTTTTATGTCTCTTTTAATTTATCCGATGTGTTCCACCAGTGGCTTTTCTAATGCTTTCTATTCATTTTTCATTCCATTATCGTTATCGAGAGATCAAGTGTCCCAGGATGCATTCAATAAGGCTGTACCCTCTTGTTTTTATAGTTTCCCGTAAACTTCCCTCCTCCTCCCTAACGTATCTCTCGAGCGATAAAATAATAGAAATACACTGCCAAACTGATGAGTGGAAAAAATCCTTCTTTCTATAAATTAATACATCGTAGATTATAAAAATTCAAAGCGTGACAGTAACGAATGGGAATCGAGACTTGATAGGTTTCGGGGTAGCAATCGCGAGGTGTCATTGTTCGGACGACAGTTTCGTGAGCGTTCCAGGGTCGCTTCTTCAGGTCTGAAGTGCTCTCGGTGCATTTTGGCTGCAGTTTGTAGCCCGGTGATCAGTCAGGTGCGATATTTTCCCGCCTTATTTTGAGCCCTTTCCAGCTTTTTTAGAAAAACCGCTTTCAAGTGTTTGACAGCGCGCAATCAATTTTTCCATTAGCATCATTTGGGGTTTCGGCTATTTTTATGACCTCCCTCATTTATCTGGAGGGGGAGGGGGGTAACGAGTCTCCTAAGCAATAATAATCGCCTCCTCCCGATCCAATTTATGGCATGCTGCACTCCACTTGTGCTTCACGCTGCCCCACACTTGGAAGCGGGGTTTCCAAAAAAAGCGGAAAAGTATTCGATAAAAGGCGGAAGAGGCGCACCTGACTGATCGCTGGGCTATCAATTGCAGCCGAAATGCATTGAAAGCACTTAAAACTTGGAGAAGCAAGCTGAAACGCTCGCAAAAATTACGTTTTTAAAATAATACAACGCGGAGGCAACTCCGAAAGCCATCAAGGGCTTATGCTCGTTCTATCTGACAAGTCTGAAGGCCACTCCGCGGAAGCCTTCACAAAAACAATAAGGGAATCGTTGAAATGCAATTCATATTTGTCCCCTACCCCTTACTTTTCCGTATTCCCTCCCCTTTCATGGCTGGTGTCCTAACATCTACAACCACGGGCCCGTCCGGCGTCTTGTAGATGTAATTCATGCAGGAACTTTCATAGATGATTCTTTTCGCCCATATGAACTTTATAAATTAATAACGACACTAATTTTTAGTGTCTACCTATCTTCTGCATTCGATTGTTATTACAGTAATTACCGTAGTAAACCCTAGTCATGTGTCAACGCTTGTGAGAGTTAACCTGCTTTTACCATCTCTGGCGATTCTAGTCTCCAGATAGCAAAATTCTTCCATTTGTCTCAGTTTTTGCAGCCCAAGTCTGACGGCGACTTCGTTTTCTGAATTTCTTCCAAGATTTGTTATTTCGTTTTCTATTTCACGAGCCTTCAAGTAGAATTTCTGCGCATTTTTTTCTACGCAGTTCAGCATTCTCGCCCCATCTTTCCCATGTACCATCAGCATAGCTCAGCATGCTGATGATGCGCACGAGTGAATAATTCAAACACCGCCCGACTAACTATTGGCGCTGCCTATTATTGATCAATCGTTAGATTTAATTACGAGTCACATATGAAGCCCCAGCATTCGTTTATTGTACAGCTTGTCTCACCAAGGCCTATCAGGTTGGCACGGATTTCAATGAAGCCTGGACTATGACGGTATTTACGAACAAATTCACCCTTCTGATTAGTTAATTTCTACACTTATGCGTTAATCAAGGCTGCATTTTTACAAGCGAAAGCTAAAAATGTTCGTATTTCCCCTCGGCAAGTGAATATGTAGACATTTTATGTTTTTACCTCCCAGGACACCATACAAAAATCCAAATGAGAATTATTTATGAATTCTGAGAAGCTCACAGTGTTTATTTGCGTTATGTATCTCGAAGTTTATAGTTGGATCCGAAACTATTGAACTCGCTCTAGGAAGAGTGCTTATGAATAAGAAACGGTATGAGGATACGAATAAAATTTTAGGATATGATTAAATGAGTGGCGAAAAGAATGCCATGCCATGAACAATGGAATCGGGAGAGATAAGGAATGAAGTGAAGAAAGGATTTGTAGGGAGTGATCTTGCACTCAAAAATATTTAATGCTTTGTTCATTCATTTATAAATTAATGTCCTTTTGCTTTAAAATAAACTGTATTGCACTACAGCGGTAATGAGCCCTCCGAATGGATCGACGATTACACGGTCTTCTTTGCTGTGCTGAGTATGCCGATAGCATTGAGCCGCAACCACCTTCAATAAAGCCGGCTGCGAAGCTCGTTTTACTGGGGGTACGTAATCGTACGATCAGAATTACGTACAAACGAGCCCTTCAAATTGCTACGTGTAAAGCGATGAAGTGCAAGAACGCATGCACGAATGCATGGAAGCGAGATGGAAAAAAAGCCCCGGCTCTAATTCAAATATTATTGCATTCCAGATTGAGAAAAAATGCTGCTTCAAACTGTGCAGTTTCGTGTCCTGTGTAAAAGGGGCTTAATATGCACCCACATCTACATTACCTGCGCGATAAATATCTTAGCAAAACAAATAATCTAGTAGAATTAGAAATTATTCCAGGAAACTCGAAAGTTGCGAAATATCTCGCTGAATTCACATTAACTAAGACGGCTGAAGTCGCAGATTGATAATTATGGAATCGGAAAGAAGGGGAGGAAGAATAAGATCCGGACTGAGAAGGAGGAGAAGAAGAAAAGAAAAGAAAAGAAGAGGAGATGTAGGAGAAGACGACTCTGTAAATAAAAAACCGTAGAAAAATAATTTTTTACACTGAGAAACCGGATCTAGCAGGAAATGAACACGAAGAGAAAAAATAGTAAATTTTTATGCATTTTTCTAAAAAAATTGATAAATTAATCAAAACTTCAATTTACCTATGTAACTAAGAATTAACAAAATTGTATTCGAGGAAAATGGGGTTAAAGTTCCTAATATTCCCCAGGATAATTGTCAAAAATATTACAATATAGAGTAATCTCTTCAATCTTCATCTTGTATATAGCGTAAATATACAGGTAAGCGGGATATATTAATATTATAATCTACTAGTAAAGTTGTGGTTGAATGTGGTTAAGAAAATTCTTAGGAGGAGGAGTATTAGGTGTCTTAAAAACAGGAGGGCGTGTATGAGGGTGAATGAGGAAAAAGAGGTTTGCAAGGATAGGTCAGTTTGTAGGAAGGTATTGAAGCTGAGTTAGGTGTACAAATATGTATTAATGAGTGAAACTTTGTGACTGTACCTACCCCGAAAGGGAACGGCGTGATTGGTATGTATGTATAACCTACTAGTCGCCACAGAGGGGTGTGGTGGGGAGTTTTAGGAGACTAGCCATGGGAATGGGGGAGGGTAGGAAAAAGAAGGGAGGAGAGGACAGAGGTGTGTTAGCGAAGTGTCATAACTTTTAGCGAAAATATTTTTTTCTCTGTTATAATCTCTAATGGTGTGTGAAGAAAACATTTTTGTACCTATCGGTCCGGCAATGTATCTCACTTATTTTGTGGTTTCTATCTGTCCCAGAGATACACGGCTGGGACAAAATAATGTCCGAATCGTACTGAAACTCGAACGATTGGAGTTATTCAAGTAATCTAAGCCTAGTGTGTAGCCTCCGAGTCTTTCATTCATTTGAGTACTCTACCAGCTGGTTGGTAGGTTTTGGACAGTTTTTATCCTACTGACACATCGTATTGTTTTCTCCTATGGACGACCCGCCATTAGATCACTCTCAAATTCCTCATATCGTTTCCCTCTTCTCATTTCGTCTAGAATTCCCATCCTCTTCCCAAGTGTTCTCCCCTCAATTACCCTCTTCAAAATTCCCTCACAATGCAAAACGCCCTTATCCATCTCTTCTGCCTCCTCTGAATCTAAAGCCTGAATCACTCGATACCTGACCTTGTACAAGTCCGAGGATACTAGCTAGCATACTAGGACTTGCGCAGTGTCAAGTATCGGTGATACAGACCAAGCATACTGGAAATTCTGCATAATTGCTAGCATACTAGCTAGAATCCTTGTTTTCGTAATTGGTGCGATACTAGTTTGATAATTGCCCCCAGGAGGACCTAGTAGCCGCCGACCAATCACCTTTGCTCTTTGCAATGCGGTCGTCAATTTTTTATTTCAGTGCCTCCATAGTCCCTCGTGATAATTACAATTTTCCGCGATCAAATAAACGACTCAAACCTCACAACAATACACAATGGCTTGGGTATCTACTAAACAGACCTAGTGTGCAAGTTCAAGTATTGTGTGATACCTCCTAGGAAGGTTTCAAGCATTCTAGGTTTCGTATTAGAAATCCAGTACCCGCTAGCATCCTCGGACTTGTACAAGGTCGAGTATCGTGTGATTCAGGCTTAAGCTTCTACTATCCGTTGCAAAATTCCGTCACCCGAGTTTGAAGACTAATATCTCAAAGACGACTCAATCGATTTTAAAATGAAGTACATCAAATCAAAGCTTATTTTTGCATTTAGTGATGGTATACAAAACTTTTTACCGTTTATATTGATTTCAGTTTGTGCTTGAAAAGTGGTTCCCTCTCCTCTCCTCTTTAACAATATTCAAAACTTCCACGCTCATCTTTCTCAGAGTCTTTAACGGTTACCAAACTTATCCTTCACCAGCCGTATGACATATTCTGTTTGCAGTTTTTTGTAGCAGTTTCTGACGAAGAGTGCTGCTTTCTTTCTTATTTAATTTACCTTGCGAATTGAATTCTTTGAGCATGGTCCCAGACGGTCGCGGCGAATCCGAGATGCGCCCAAACCGGAGCAAAATAGCACCGTTCTCTCACTTTTTCATCAGAGAACCTTCCTCCAATTCGCTAAATATCTATCATAGTTTCTTAAATGCAGCTCCGAATGTAGGAGGAAGAAGGGATATAAAGGAAATTCCAAGGAAATGAAGCGTATAGGGTAGATTATATTAATAATTCCCCGGAATAGGGTAGATTATATTAATAATTCTCCAACGAAAGCTGGGAAGTCTGAGATAAATTTTGCGAAAGTCCCGTACATTTCCTAATTGTTGGCTTTTCTGTGCACTGAAAGCTTGTTTGAATCATTTGATCATGTATTGAACGCGATTTATATCCTAATTCATATCTTGAACGCAGCGCCGCTTATTTTTCATATGGCGTCTGGCAGTGAGATCACGCACAAAATGACACACGCATTTTTGAGTAAGAATAGTTTTAAGTAATCTACCGGTTAAAGTAGGTTTTGTTGAATGTCAGGGAACCTCCTCCAGGTTTTCTACACTTTCAGGGGCCTATCTCGCTCTAGTATATTCTTTTTCGCCTTAGCATACAATCTACACTTTTCCATCTTATCCATGAAACCTATTCCATTTCTTCCTCTTCCCCGCTTGCCCGGAATCCTTCCCTCTATCACATTCTTGAGCAACCCTTCGCTCTTTATTACATCCTCCAGCCACCACCTACTCTACTGATCTCGAATTTCCTTAAGACGTAGCCTTTCTTCGCCCACCATCTCCAGCACTTCCTCGTTAGTCTTCCACTCCGTCCACCTCGCCTTCTTCATCCATCTCCACACCCACATCTCAAATACCTGCAGCCTAATCTCGTCCTCTTTTCTAATGGTCCACGCTTCTGCCCCATACAACGCTGCGCTCCATATCAAGCTTTTCACCAGCCTCTTCTTCACGTCCTTATCCTATGTCCCCGTCATCGGCTCTCTTCTACTACTAAATGCCTCCTAAGATAGCGCTATTCCTTTCCGTATATCTTTTCTACTATGTCCGTTTTATTCTAGCGTACTTCCTTAGTAATTAAAATGCTCCACTTGCTCGAGATTCTATCCTCAAACTTTAATCGCCAGCCTCGCTTTCTTTGTCCTAGAGAGTCTAATTACTTTTATTTTCTTACGGATTATCTTCATTCCGAGTATCCCGCACTGCCTTTCTAAAGCATCTTCCAAAGCCTGCAGTCCCTCGAAGATCCACTAACCAACGCCTGGTCGTCCGCGAACCTAACCGGCTTAATCAGCTGCAATCCTACTTTGATTCCCACCTCAAGTTCTTCCCATGCCTGTCTTACCATTTCCTCACAATACATGTTAAACGATTGAAATTTTTAAAGACAAATCCTCTCCTGGAATTAGTTATACTTATTTCGCTTGCAACCTTAAGGTCACCAAACATGCACGCTTTTATCAGGACATGCGAAATAAAAACGAAAACGGGCCAGCACTACTAATGGCGTTTTTTACTCCCTCACCCCTCTTCCCTTTCCCCCCAAATGGAATCCTACAAGAATCCAGAATAAACCAGACGCCATTCGACATCTGGCTTTGATGTCCCAACTGGTTGATTCTAAATATAGAGTAAAGCAATCTGTGCAAAATGCCAACGTCAAGCTAACAGGGGAAAACTTATCCTCTGAGCGAACACACAATATTTGGATGCCGATGACTGGTCAGAGCTGAGCAAACTTCGGTTAGAGAAAATATTTATTCAAAGAGATTGCAGAGGCATTTATGAGGGCAGGAGAACACAATCTTTAGCGTCATGTTTGATATAAATATCTTCTGATGCGACGTGAAGTCATTCGAAATCTTGTTAAGGTACTATCAAAGTGCTGCCGTTTCAAGTTATAATCAAACACCCCATGGGTAAATATGCTAATGCTGACGTTCGCCTTTACCTTCGCTTGGGTAGGATAAAGCTGATAACGAAGAGCTGATAGTATTGGGATGATTAAATTACGGATGGTAATACTTTCGGCGGCCTAATTATTTTTTGGCAGCAAAACTTGGGTACGTAAGGCGAAGCATTGGGATAGGCTAAATGGAGTGGGTATGGGGAATATTAGGAAAACATCCAGTAAAAGCAGGAGGGGGTAGAAATAAATGGGTCGTGAAAGATAGTGGTTAGAAATGGTACTTCGATTATTGGCACCGAAGAAAGCATACTCCGTTGTTTTGGCCATGTTGAGAATATGGATGAGATTCGAATGACGACGCAGATTTATGAATTCAACCCTTTCAGGCGAAACCTTGTGGAAGTCCATTATTGAATAAATAATGACAATACAAACTACGTTTGAATCCACAGAGATCTTTATTGGTACGACTAGTTCCAACGCTACTGCGTACAGTACCTGAAGATGACGCAGAAGCGTTTAAACTAGTCGTAAAATAAAGAACTCTTCGGATTTAAACATAATTTGTATCGTCATTATTTATTCAGGTAGATATATTTTAAGAGTAGTGAATGGTTTTATAGGAACGGATAGAAACTCATGAGTGAATTTGTTGAAACTATTGGAGTAGATGGAGAGAGCGCTTGCTATAGCGGCCAACGCGAACGCTGTAATTGTAACGTGGGCGTGGCCTGTACGCCATCTTTGTTAGCCCCGATTTTCCTTTGGAGCTTATGGGCCGACGCGTTTATTTTACAATTTTAGGATTTTTCCATCAAAACCTTACTAAAAATCAGCATGCATTTACTTACTTCCGTGACGTGGATTTTCCTGACATACACTAGTAATTTATAAAAATCAATAATAATCCTCATTTTCAGCGAAAACTGAAGTAAAATCAAGAAATATCCATAGCACAACGCAAACAACGTATGTTTCAACAATTACTTACCTTCAACTTCAAACAGATGGTGAATACTCTTGCTAGATGTCCGCTAATTAACCCATTCCATCCTCCTTACCAAAGGAGAGAGAGGAAAGAGCAGGGATAACAAATATGGTTGCTATTTCGATTGTCAGGTTAACGTTTGATGACGCAATGCGTTCTCCATCTCGAGACCACAATGGCTGCCAATGAGACTTTGAAGTAGGTTAGTCGACAGGTAGTGTAGCTGATTATTTTATGTGCTCTCTAAGGCTTGTTTCTAAATTTTCCACGTGGTACTAATATCACGTTTCACATGATACCTGGATGACTCTTGTATCTCGTTTACGTAGTTTCATTAAACATAAATTCAATATATATAATTATTAATTTTAATTTAATTTAATTAAATTTTATTTTTAATTTATATTTATTTTTATTTATAATTTAATTTAATTAAATTTTATTTAATTAAAATTAATTCAATATATATAATATTAAGAATAAATTCAATATTCTATAGCATTGGTAGGATAAATATAGCGTAGTGCATATTGGTGAAAGTTATTTTTACATTATAGGGCATGTGGGTGATAACTTCCACCCCCTGGCAAACACCCTCGGCTTGTAAGGCAGGCAAACGGAAATGTAGATGAAAAGAATGGTTTTTCGGGATCTTCTTCCCCGTTTATCCATTTTTTTTGGACAATATTTCGCCAGCGTTCCAGCTGGCTCTTCAGGTCCGCGGAAGAAGACCCGAAAAACCATTCTCTTGATCAAAAAAACTCCGCGGAAGCCTTCACGGAAGATGTAGATGTTTGGCAATTGGTCCCGTACAAGGTGTGCCACGACACCACACATGACATCTTGATTTCGGCTGTAGGCCGCTTCCAACATGAATACAACCGGAAGCGTTTAAGGTAGTTAAAACGAGATAATTCCCAAGTCACAATGGAGATCGTACTCGAATTATACGTTTTAATTTCACCAGATGTACGAATAATGAATTAAATATTGCATTATTGATGCAATACCATACTTCTACACGACCGAAGTTCTAATAGATCACGTAAAAATACATACGGCTTTAACTTGACTCATTTTTTTCGCTCGGTACGCTAAAAATTCCTTCACAACGGAGGGTTTTTTGTGATCCTGAAAAAAATCACAGCGGTGTCAGTGTGATTTATTTTCAAAAATGGTTGAGAAAACACAACCTACAAGCTGTTAGTTTTATACGACATCTAAGTGTTATAAATTCATCATTGTGTGATTAAGGCTTCTCTGAAGTGCATAAACGTACCATTACCCATGCAAAATGTCTAGTGATTTTTGTCAAAAATCTCGGAAAGTGGTACGGTTAGGGGCTGATATTTTGATTTTTTGGAAGGGTGAGATTTTTTCATTAAAATGAGACTGACTTTATTGATTTCTAGGTGAAATGATATGTCGCTCAAACTACAGTTATGTCGGAGATATGTGTTGAAGAAGGGCGACGTAAGTCGAAACAACGTAAAACTGATCCAGATATTCGTGACTACTTTAATCCCAATATAAATCGAGGCGCTAATTTCAAAATTCGTTTTCTGCCTGTATCCAGGAAAAAATAGCTTTTTTCAAATAGGATGATTATGCCTCAGTTATCATATACGCAAGCACATACGGTCAATTTTATTAGCATTAAACAGGGAAAAATTTTACGACGACCCTTGTCAGCATGGACGTAACATCGAAACGGACGTAAATCCAAACGACGAATACCGAGGGCTTACTGTACCTTAACAGCTTCGTAAATAGCTACTCAATTATTCTAAGCCACCGTGTTCATATCTTCTAGCGCCCTATTAAGTTTCACAAGACGATGAATCCTTACTTCTACGCATCAAGATCACGAGACGCCAAATACGCGTCGCACTCCATTCCCTTTTTCCTCGAGCATCGAAAGGAATGTGAGTCTGCAAGCTTTCTAAGACGTAGATTGAAGGCGGCGACCTTACATGTATTCAATATTGAAGCAATCGGGCAGTTCGGCACAAGCAACGTTGAATAACAAGCAGCGGTTTTCTTTCGATTCTTTCTTTCGATTCAAGTCATCAACTTTGAAAACAACGTGCTAAGACATAATGCAAGCAAGCTCCAACTTCTCCTCATTAACACTCGGGATACGATTCTTTACAATGGCATGAATAACCTCCGCTCCTTTCCAGTATACCCCGACATTGAAATCGAGACATCGTCGGCTTCATTATTCATTGAAACTGAAGGAGGATACTAAGTTAATTGAATGACGTAATTGCCAGGCTAGATTCTTTATATAATCGACTGACGTTTCCTGGAAGATGTGTCTGACATCAGACGCTTTCGTGCTGAGAGTCGCATGCACGGATTTTTCTGAAATCATCCAAGAGTTTTTAAAGCCGTCAGAAAATAATTAGCCCTGACACCAATTTATGTAAGTTCAAAACGTAAAACAAAATGTATTTTCAGACGAAGTTATCAATGTCTGACGAACTCAAACATACTTCGATAGATCAGACCAAGAGGACAAAATAAGGGAAATAGCTTGTAGAACAGAAAAATCTATCATGTTGCTTTTCTCGCGATCGATATGAGACAACGATGAAGCTACCGCAAGGGTTTTCGGCAGGAGGTGACTTATCACCAACACGAACTTCAGTGAAGAAATTGTTACGTTAAGACTTTGAAGTAGGTTAGTTGACCAGTAGAGTAGCTAATTAATTCATATGCACCCTAATGCATGTTTCTAAATCTGCTGAGTAGTGT
This sequence comes from Ceriagrion tenellum, assembly GCA_963169105.1. Classification (NCBI taxonomy): domain Eukaryota; kingdom Metazoa; phylum Arthropoda; class Insecta; order Odonata; family Coenagrionidae; genus Ceriagrion; species Ceriagrion tenellum. The sequence continues at coordinate 62,706,956 of OY720635.1, forward strand.
AATCACCATGTTTTGCATGTTCCCAGCACGACTATTGTGTGACGTTTACATAGTTACATTATAGATTATTTTAGTAGTTTCTGTAGCATTTGTAGCATACTCATCGTGGGGTGCAATTTCTTCACTCTAGTTCATGTTGGTGATAATTCACTGCCTGCCAAACACTCTTGAGGTAGCTTGCATGGTAATAAGTAGATGTAGACGCATAATTAATTAATTAAGTACAAATTTTAATCCAAGGTGTTATAGCGATTCGTATCCCAGTTGTCCAACGCACAACATATGGAGCGATATAAGAATGCAATAGCATAATCCATCTGAACACACTTTGTTCCTCAAACGTTTATATGATAATATGAAGCCCATGTTTTGGCGAAATCCATTCCCTGACGCTCACCTCTACATCTACTTATTACCCCGCAAGCCACCACGAGGATGTTTTGCAGGGGAAGACTTATCACCAACACGAACCACAGAGAAGAAACCTACTTCCACCAAAGAGCACTACACCATCGAAACGCTACAAATGCTTCAGAAAATACCAAAACAATCCACAATACAACCATATAAACATGACATAAGAGTAATCGAGGAAACATGCAAAACATGGAGCTAAAATTAATCGGAAGATTTAGAACATGTATTAGGAAGTATATGAATTAATCACCAATAATTTTCAATGCATACATCCAAGAAGCAATCGATAAAGTAAGGGAAAAGTTTGATGTAGGAATCAAAGTAAACGGGAAAAAATAGATATGTTACGATATGCTGATGATACTGCCATAGTTGCAGAAAAGAAAGAAGATTTAGAAATTATACTTAACGAGATGGAAAGAATTCTTAGAGACCAATATGGAATGAGGATAAATAAGCAAAAGACTAAAGTGATGGTATGAGGTGCTCAAGACTGCTGTGAACCTGTACGGATAAGAATAAATGATGAAGAACTAGGACAAGTTACAGAATACAGCTACTTGGGAAGTAAGATAACAGAAGATGGAAGGAGTAAACGAGAAATTGAGAATAGAATACAACTAGCAAAAATAGCTTTCAATGATAAAAAGACTACTGACTTGTAAAAATGTTAGTTTGGAAGTAAGAAAGAGGGTTATGAAAGCTTATGTTTGGAGTGTGGCCCTTTACGGGTGTGAAAGTTGGACTATCGGGAAACATGAAAAGAGCAGATTAGAGGCCCTAGAAATGTGGTGCTATCGAAGGATGCAGAAAATCAGCTGGCGAGACAGAATCACCAATGAGGAAGTGCTGAGAAGAGTACAAGAAAATAGAAGTCTCTGGAGACAGATACAGACAAGGAGACTTAAACTAATAGGTCACATTCTACGATGCAATGATTTTATAAAATTAATAGCTGAAGGTTTTATTGAAGGGACAAATCGTAGAGGACGTCCTAGATTAAGCTATATGAAGCAGATCATCAATGACTCTGGATGCGTCTCATATGGTGAAATGAAGAGGAAAGCTGAGCAAAGAGCGGAATGGCGTGCTATTGCCAACCAACCCATGGGTTGATAACCGAAGAAGAAGAAGAAATGAATTAATAAGCTACACTCCCTGTCAACTAACCTACTTCAGAGTCTTAACGAAGCCATTATGGTCTCTTATCGATCGCAGTAAAAACGACAATTTAAACCATTTTGCTCTACAATATATTTCCCTTATTTTACTCTCATGATCAGGTCTACAGTAGTATGTTGGAGTTCGTAGGATATTGAAAACTTCGTCGGAAAATAGGTCGGTTTAAAATTTACATAAAAGATAGTCTAATTTTCAGTCGACGGTCTGAAAGCAATTCCCATCCAAGTTGTTGCAAGAGGTCAGTAACACTAACGACACTATTATAACGCCCTTTCACGTATCTTGCCGCATTTCACTACACGCATTCTAACTCTGAATTTAAGCCTACACCATAAAAACCCCAAACACTGGCAGTGGATTCTAAGTGGGGCCAATCAACGGAGAAATAGCTGATTCCTCGAACTTAATTGTCGCACTTTCCAAGTACTCATTTAACGAATCCCAATTTACGATTAGCTTGACCCCCTACCTAGGGAGCGGCCCACGATGCAGATGTAGACCAAACAACACTTCCTCCAAATCATCCTCGTAGTCACCAAATCAATGCCGTTATGCGTCTTCTTCGATAAACAGCAGCATGCCATATAGGACGAGAGATTTCCCCTCCGCGTAACTAGAATGAAAAAAAAGGTCTACGGTATTGACTTCCGATCATCTCTCTTTCGGAAAGCACAAAGTCATTCTTTTTCCATCAAGCAGAATACCTGAATATAACGGAGAGAGCCAGGGAAGTAAGCACACTCCACAAGGATGACCGTGGAATAGAAAGCAACCGGTTTTTTCCCATCGCCATAAATACCCAGAGGGCTTTCCCACTTAACGGCGAGCCTTGTGTGACGTCTCCGCGCTTCAAAAGACGTGAACACGTCATCAAGTGGGACGTCATCGGGATCCAAGTTCAACGTTTTCCCGTCTCGTTCCATGATTTATCTGTGGTCCAAATTTATCTCGGAAAATAAAATGCTGGAGACATTACGAGACCTGGTGTTGGAGGTGGGTACAGAAGGTCAAATAATGGGCGGATAAAATGAATAATGTAGAAGTGTACAGAAGAATAAAAGATACATCATGCAAAATGTACTGGAACATGTCGACAAACTCTGATGACAGGCTGCTCGGAAGTGGTCATTTGTGGAAACGGAGAGGAAAATTGCAAAAAGCTTTCGCTATAACTTCTCATTTGATATCATACAGTATGATTCCATCTATTCTTTTCTTTAATCTACATAGTCGATAAATTTCTCATCGTCGATATAAATTTGGCTAAAATATAAGAAATGCGCGGACGGAATGTAAAGTGTAGGAAAAATTAACTGCGACTCTCCACAATAAAGAAAAAATTGAAATACGACCTAGGTCTCCATAGCGCGCACTAATATTAACGTTCAACCTGATAATGCGTATAATATCCTATATAAGTGGAAGCTTAAGTCTTATAAAAATTTTATTTAAAGAGTGAAAAATTGCAAATTAATTATTCTTACATATTTACTATTACCGATCATGAGCCTTCGAGACCTGATGCTGGAAGAGGATGCTGAATATAAAATGGATGGATAAAATGAAAATGGATGAAATATACGAAAGTATAGAAGAGGAGAGCCCTTCTTACAAATCTTCCGTTGTGAAGGATTTTTAAACGTACTACGTCAAGAAATTGAGCCAAGTTAAAGAGTTACTTGGATATTTTTTATTAATCACTTAGAATTTCAGTCATATAAAAGTATACCACAGCACCAATGATAATGCAATCTTATATTCACGCTTATTACAGCTGCCAAAATTAAAACGTATAATTCGAGTATGATCTCTATTTAGACTAGGGAACTATCTCGCTCAAACTACCTTAAAATACGCTGATGTGTTCCGATCAGCACTACCATCAGCATATTGGATGAATAGCTCCCAACGACACATAATTACGAGTTTTGGGAGACAGTCGTTACAAATACTGGAGGTGGGATTAAGGACATAATTTATTGCTTACAATATGTTCGTACCTGCAAGGCTGAATGAATACTTTTTGTGGTTGTGCTAGTGAAAAAACTACAATTACCTTTGAATAAATAAATAACATGATGGAAAAACTGCTCCATACCAACCTTGTGGAAGCCCATTATAAAATAAATAATGATGATACCAACTAGGTTTAAATCTAACCTCAACAAAAAAATCAACTAAAGAGACCTGAATATGACGCAGGAGCGTTGAAGCTGGCTGACATAGATAACTCTGTAGTTTAAACATAGTTGGTATTTCCATTATTTCTTCAACTGTTCCATAGTTTCAGCATACAGGGTATAGGCTTTTCAAACTGGCGCGAGAAGGGCGGCGCGCGATGCATACGCGGACTAAGTTCAACAAAAGGAGCACAGATGGCAGTACATACGGCGCAGTCGAGTCGAAGAGACAGAGCGCCGGCGGTGCCGGCACATGTTTCGGATGCTTTTGATTATTCAAACTCGATTCGTTCAAGGTAACTGGTGGTTCAAATCGTTTATACTATTTAATACATCTATAAGGTTAAAATTACCAGCGTTTTTCAGGGAACGCTGAAAGATGGAAGGCTTTAAGGGACAGACGGAGATGTCTGATTCCGGAGATTACTACAGAGATGAAAATTTAGAAATCTGGCGTCAACAATTTCTTACTCACGAGCAGGGTTTTTTTTAACCTACTAACAATCTTCGCCCCTTTCTAGGCTTTTGGACAATTTTTTTTCCCAAACCGCCCACAGTGAAATCATAAACAAAGAAATCCTTTAAATTCACACGCACATTCATTGGGATGCTCGCGCTTGATACTTCGCGGTTCATGCTTAGCGCTTCAGTGTTCAGTTTGATGGGAGTAAAACCAGGATTTGGTTCTTTCCCAGCGTATTTTTTGAGTTAAGGCTTCTCGGGTCTTCCATCAGATCAGGTAGTAGTTGCCGACGCATCGATGACTGTCTCCGCCATAGCCCCGAAGACAATCGCGGAGGCAGTAATCGAAATCGCGTCATTCTCAACTATTTTTCTACTTAAAACCAGAAAATCGGCGTAAAATATGGTCCGCCATTTTGTCCTATTAAAAGAGAAAATATCCCTTTACGTCACTTGAAACTTCAATATGTCAAAGACTAAGGTCTGTTCTTTGAAAGTATATCTCTCTTTCTTCCATTGAGCTCTTACAATAGGCTCTGCAGACACAACACTTCGGCGAAAACTCAATTCCGATTTTTTTTGCAAATTTTGTCCTACTTTAAGCCCCTGCATAATGTTAATGTGAAATAATTATGAAAAATGAATCACACACCATATCCACCAATAATAGGAGAGTCACTATCCGAAACTTCAACTTCCAGATTGAGAAAATAATTTTTTTTTATTTTGGCCAGCTCTTTTCGATTTAAACCCACTGTAAGTCGGCGGCCAAATGACCGAGAGATAGATCCGACAAGAATTTTATTTTAAAAAATGAGTGAATTTCATTTCGATGTCAACCTTTTTAATGACCTCAGCGTCCAGTTTTCAGGGAACCCGTGACTGTAATCACAACCGGTTGAGGTAAAAATAAAACGCTTAGGAAAATGAAGTCACTACTTCTTAACAATATGGAAAATTTTCACCAACTTAGCTCGTCGACGATTCATTTAATATTTTTTATGAAAAACCCTTTTTGTACAGGAATTCAGCATAACCAATCCGCTCTCAAAGTTTACTCCTAGTTCACCGTTAGGAAAAATCTTCCACCATGCCAATAGGACAATACGTGCGCAATACAGAAGCAGAAGTTAAAATCATGTATTTTTCGAGGAAAAAATTGCTTTCTAAGATCTCTCCGTCCTTTGGTCTATTTCCCTTATTTTATTCTCATGATCTAATCATCCGTGATATATCAGTTTTCGTAAAATGAAATTAAGTCGATGTTTCGGAAAATAAAATAGGCTAGGAACTCATATAAAAGATAAAGTCTAAATGTTTTGCCGACAGTCTGAGAGCGAATCCCGTCCTAGTTGTTACATGCTTGCTCCGCTTTCGAAATTCCGATTTACGCGATATTTCCGGTTGACGAGGCTGTTTCGACGGTCAGAACGTTTTATTTACATCGCCCGACGGAGTGTCTTTACGAGATCAAAGGTTTGCGGGACATTTTGATATGCCTGTAAAACGGTAGAGTAGCTAAACCAAGCGCTAGAAAAATAGTGTACAGTATTCAAGTGGTAACCCGTGGCAGTATCTGCTTTCCAAACAGGGATGGCGTTCTTGACCCTCGGTTCAACACCTACCTAAAAAAGACTGGTAATAATATATAAAAAAAGTTATCCACCTCAACTCTTGGCCCTACCCAGATCCAAAGCAGAACTAGACCCACAATCTTAATTCTTAAGGGGGTACCATTTCCCATGTAATAGGGCTGGTATTTTTGGAAAATATCTCGGAAAGTAATATGGCAACGGGTTGAATTTTTGGTGTCAATGGAAGGGTAAGATATTTTTCTTTAAATGAGACAAAATTCATTGATTTTTAGGTAAAATGATATTTCGCTCAAACTACCATAAATTCCGAATACCACGCCATTAACTCAAGTCATAACAATGCTTTATTGGATAAGAAAATTTAAAAAAATACAATTCTTGCATCATTCATATTACAACATGTGCGATTATTTCCCACGTATACATAAATGTCCTTTTGTGAAGTGTGATCTAAGGAATGTTTTCGACTTACATGAAAAGTTATTTAAATGACCACTAGATGACTCGCGAGTGGCGCTTAAACCACCTTAACCCTTTCGCTGCGACTCGGTCTCCCGATAGTGAGTCCCTCCATGCGGCTGAAAAATGATAGGAATCGAGCGTAACTCTTATATGGGTAAGAAATAACAAGGAAAAGAGACATCGATATTAATAATATGTATCTGTCTTTTATTTACTTGCTGATTAATTAACATTTAACATGTTACCCCACTCGTGGGAGAATCAGGAACTGAAAGTTACGAATGAGAGATATACTTTCATTGCCAAGCTGTTCAAATGATGTCATAAAGTCATACAGACGTAAATAAACCTAATCAGAGACGAAAAAATTAACTCTTTCTGTCACCTCCGGGTAACAGCGTGATAGAGGGTTAAAGAGGTTTGAAGCGCATGGTATATTTTTAAACAATCAAGGCCTGGTGAGTAACCACGACGTGCTCCCTTGAACGCGGACGTAAAAGCAGGTTCACAGCAGGCTGCCGAGGGAACGTACCAGTACGTTCGCCGCATTGAAACCTTAGTTTCATATTTTTCGGACACAAAATTAATGGCAACTAACTTAGAGCGAGGCGAACATCGACTCTGTCTTGAAGCGAGCAGGTAAAAGCACACAATAAACTACAGTCGGACCGTACTAGAGCTGCATAAAGCTGTTTTATTATAGTCACTGCATTCCGGAGATTTCTTTATAAACAAGTCTCTTGCCTATTTTCGATTCGAGCGCGTGGAATAGCACAAGTAATCACTGGTAAAAATAACAAACTATGATTCGAGAAAGAAGTAATATTGTTGTTTTTAAGGAGCGCGGTTTTTCTATCAAATAGACCGATTTATTTGTTAACATGTTGCTGGGGTACCCCTGCGAATTTTGTAACAAGAACATATAGGCGGGTTCGCTTACTTGCTGGCCTCAAGAGAGACGCTACCAACGTCATCTTCAAGTCACAGGACTATCATGACATAGCGTGCTGTTATTCCAAAGGAATTTTAGAAATTGTGATTCGGGATCATGGCAGGCAGATGGAAGTATATGCCTTACCATTATAATCGCCGATTAACCAAGGAAGAACTACCTTTATGTGCGAATGCAAGGGTCTTGGTTTGCAGTTCTAGGCAGATGGAAGTATATGCCTTACCATTATAATCGCCGATTAACCAAGGAAGAACTACCTTTATGTGCGAATGAAAGGGTCTTGGTTTGCAGTTCTAGGCACCAATTAACGTGCAATTGTGCCTGGAAGCAACTAGGTTAAACCTTGACGTAATTTTTACACGAAAATAATCAAGTTTATTCGTATCCACGCAAATAATCAAAATTAAATACTTCAGAAAATTCATTTTTTTCAAAATGAATTTTCTGAAGTCGGTCTCAAATATTAAAATGCATTGAAATTTCTTCGCTTTGCATGAGTGAGTCATCATTCAGGCAACGAAGGACGATGAAAAAATTACGTGGTTCTTCTTTATGTAGATGACGTTGATATCAGAGGCACAGAAGAGGTAAACAGGATTTTACAGCCTCTGAGAAAAGGCTCGGGACAACGCCAATGGAGACGTAAAACAATTCTATGCAATGATTTTCTATAACCATGATTCTCTTTACCCATGGCCATGACTTCATTCAAAAATGATTTACAGTCAGAGCTGTGGACATTCCATTGCGATAATTAAAGCTCTCGAGCTATGCAAAAATTACCTAAAGCAAGCAAGTTCAAACGGCCACTATGATGGCTTCTTACCACATTTGCAAATATTCAAGAGTGACGACAGTTTCAAAGAAATTGCCATAACCGCCACCACGAAGTTTAAACGTCCATGAACAATGCTAACAAGGAAATAACCAGGTGGGAAATATTTTACGTTTGGTAAGTACAGGCTGAATTACGCCTCGAACTAATTTGTAAGCTGCGTCATTTTTCCCATCCATTCGACCAAATGCTCTTCACTTAGTTGGGTTCTAGGCGACCATAAAAACAAAATGAAAGAAGAGGAATAATGACTTCTAGGATTTAAAGTAATTGTTTGAATAACTTTTCACTCCTGGGTACGGGGTACCACGGAGACCCATTACTCAAGCGGATGGAGGCGGGAACCTGAAACTTTAACACCGGTGCATTACCGGTCACGCGAACCGAGAAGATAGTTCAAATCGGCAGGATAAGTGACCGGAAGTCGGGACAGCTGGGCGGAGCTGGGAACGAGACGTGTGTACTGACTGCCGACGAAGGGACTCGTTGAGATAAACGACGAGTTTGATGGCAGAGAAAACTACGGGTGGCGGTCGGCTTTTGTTTTGGTCGAAGAAGTTCGTTTAACCTTGGGGATATGAGATCAGATCCTTTCACTGGTTACTGAAACTCTAAATAAAATATATTATAGTCAAACGTAGCATTTCATGCAGCCTTTCATCAGCATTTCCGACTAATAGCAGGAAGAAGCAATCTAAGTAGCCCAAAATACGGGAAACAAAGGAAGATGGTTCATGTCAACTTGCCACTTTCCACAAGAAATAATTTATCGCTTTGTACAATCCACACTTTTTTATTTTTACCGACCTATTTCCCTCCCCCCTCACCCACGCCTGGTTTGAGTACATTTGGATACTGAAATAAGAGATATGTACCTTGAAAATGACATTGTATGTCGAAATTATGATCGGAAAAAATATAAAAAAGTGTGGAATGTGCAAAGCGAGAAATTATTTCATGTGTCACTTTACCAGGAAGTTAAGCCTGAAACTGTAACTTATTCATTTTCCGCAAGCCTTCTCCAACTCAAAGAATGCTAATTCCCTCGCGAAGAAAGCCTTTGGCAAAATAGGAATGGAATAAGATATTCTATTAGTTCGACAGATTATGAGTTGATTATACTGACAGAAAAAAAAATCCACCACCTCTGAGGAGACCAAGTCACCACGATGAGAGTAAAATACGAAATATAAAGAGAAACTGAAGTGAACAAAAAGTTGGACGAAAATGGAATCTTTCAGCGGTATTTTTCAACATATCCCTAGGAGAAGCAGTCGATTTCAAGAAATGGAAATCAAAGGAATTAAGGTAAATGAAGAAGAAGTCAACATGCTTCATTTCGCATGCATGCTCGGCGCGGCCATTTCCGCGCAAGCCGTTTTGGCGCAGGGAAGTTTCGACGCATACGGAGGTTTTTGGTGACCACGCGGCTGACGATTGATCTATAGATTTTTAAAGCGCTCTTTAAAGAATAGTTATGTAAAGCAATGTTTTTTTCAGCAATGAAAGATGTGAAAATGATAAAAAATAAAGATTAATAATTGTCAAAAGACTACCATGGGCATTCTAGCGTTTCATCTACATCTACATATATCACAGGGACATGCAGGAACCGTGCGAAAAGTGATGTTAGTACTACGTGGAAGATTGAGAAACAGGATTTGGGAGGAAATCGACTAAAATCCAGCTGCACCGAGATGGCTGAACCGAGGTGTCCTAGACCCTAGGACCAGATGAAGCAGCATACAGATGGTATGATACGATGGTATGATAAAAGAATTAGAGCGTGTGCAAAGGAGATCCGCTAGATTGGTTAAAGGCCGTTATGATAATTGTGTAAGTGTTACGAGTTTAATAGAAGAACTAGGATGGGAATTACTATCAGAACGCAGGTTAAAATTTAGGTTAAACCTTTTAAGTAAATTCGAAACAGAGTTGTTCACAGATGACGTTAGATATATATTGAGAACCCCTGCGTATTATGCTAGGTTTGATCAGATTAACAAGATTAGAGAGATAGATTGTCGTACCGATAGATTTAAAATGTCATTTTTCCCGCGTACCATAAGATAGAACAATAGGCAGCGTAGCAAAGGGATAGGTAGGTGTAATATAGTTAGAGTAGTCTGTAGTGAATGATGCATGTAATAATAATCAATAATCCCTTTCTTATCATGTAGATACTAACCATCTAGCTGCAATTAACCCTATTATCTAGCATGTCTCCCTTAAATATCCTACTTGAATGGTAATAGTGCATGTTTGGTGATCTTCACCCCCTGCCACACACCCTCGTGGTGGCTCGCAGGGTATCACGTAGATGTAGATGTAGCATTACATACGGAAGGGTGGAGGGCTGCAGTCAACCAATCTTGGGATTGAACGACCAATGATGAGTAGTGTGCTTCCCGATCCTCCACCGCACGTCTCAGTGCATCCCGGGGGAGCAGAAAGGTCTCATTGGATGCATTCTCCGCTCATTTCAACGGCCGAGGACGTCATTGCGTCGAGGAGGGGGAAACGGGTACATATTCTCCCGCAGGTGCACAGCGGACGCGTGAATCGAGACACTTGTATGCATGGCAAACGAGAAGAAGAAGAAGAGGGGAACCCATGGGCGTGCAACTGAAATCATCCCACGATTGGCGACGACGCTCCAGTCGTACCGAAGATGAAAAGGACATTGTTTCGTCTAACAGACTGACCCGTCGTGCGTCGGTGTTAACGGGACAAGCTGCAAGCGTGCGTGAGAGGAGTCCGCCGGGGGACTAGCGACTCGGGAATGGAAGTGAGGAAACATTCATTAAAAACGTACATAAGGAGCATGCTCTTTTATGGCAGAGAAGTCTGAGAAATAATAGCAACATGGCATTACAGAGTAGAAGCAAAAGATTGGTGGTTAAAGAATGAACACAGGGCTCATTTATATTCCAGATATGTATAAAACAAAGAAATATTGCAAAAATTTAAATGGGCTTAAACGCTTCCCGCAAATGAAAATGCTTTGTCGATCGCACTGTTTCACCAGTCAAACAAGAGAAATTTGTAACATTTTAGGGTAAATATCAGAAGCTTATACGAAAAAAACACTGATCGGCACCATAGATAATTAAAGCGACAGGACTCATCCATAGAGATAGATACAAAGAAGCGATTCACGCGAATAATAATCGATAGCCATATCAGTAGTAGGCACCGGCTAAGAAAAATATCCGGATTTTCTACCCTTGGATACCAATAAATGGATATACTTTATCATCTTTCTTCCTCATGCTCTCGGACGGAACGGCCGTGCGCTCCGAGCGCTCCCTGTCACGGGATGGAGGGTGGAGGAACTTCCCCAGACTTCCGTGCCTCCGGAGGAGTCTCCCTCCGTTGATTCGGGCGCATGGATTGTGGCCTCAAGGCTTAGCCATGGGGTCACCCTCCGAAAACAAGGATCGGCAAGGGCGGAGGCTGAGCCGATCCCTGTGAGCAATAGGTTAGATGTTCTGGCGGAGGCTGAGACATCGGAAATAGAGCTGGGAGGTGGGTCGCCGAGTGGGAGTCGAGAGGAATGGGAAGGAATAGTACTCATAGGTAGTTCTAATGTCCGTCGTATAGTGGCCCCACTGCGTGGTAAGGCCCGGAGGGTAGGAGACGATGTACGGGTCACCTCCTGGTGTACACCAGGAGGAGAGGTGGCACAGGTGACGAAGGCGATGAAGTCGGCGGTCAAGGGCACGAACTGCTCTAGGTTGCATGTAGTGGCCCATGTTGGGACCAATGACGTCGTCGGTCGGGAATCAGAGGAGATTTTAGACTCTGTTAGAGATCTATGCTCCGAGTTCCGCCGTATTCACAGCGGCTCTGGTGCTAATATGAGGCTCACGATATGCAGCTTGGTACCAAGGACGGATCGGGGTTCGATGGTTTGGAGCCGAGTGGAAGGCATAAACCAGAGACTCAGTGATGTCTGCGGGAGCGAGGGAGCTGGGTTCTTGGACCTTAGGCCGTTGCTGGATTCGTGTCGAGTGCCATTAAATCGCTCGGGAGTCCATTATACGTACGAGGCATCGCAGAAGGTAGCGCGCAGGATATTTGAGCATACCCAGAGAGTTTAGCATAGAAGGTAGGCGAGATAGTAGGTCAGTTAGTGAAGAACGAAATGAGTGCTTTTCCAGAAATTCAGATGATAAAAAGTACACAAAGTTTAGGGCCTAGAAAAAGCTTCATAGATGACAATAAATTATAAATGCTTAGGGAAGAGAGTAGGTCAAATAGTGGGCCATTAAAAAAACTTGCCATTCACCAGGATAGCAAAGAATAACGAGTTGATCAGACAACACAGTATAGGTTTAGCGGGACGGGAGAAAGCACAGAAAAAGGAAAAACATATAAATCAAAACAACACCGATGAATTTCCAAACTGTAACTTTCCCTATAATTTAGACAACAGAAACCCCACAAATAAAATAAGCAGACATATTAAAAAGAGGAATTTTCAGTAGTGGTAGTTAATTGTCGTAGTTTAAGAAGCAAGATACCTGAATTCCATCACCTTATAGAGAGTACTAATTCTGACATAATTATAGGAACGGAAAGTTGGTTAACAAGCGATATTGCTGATAGTGAAATTTTTCCAGTAAATTTTAGAGTATACAGGAGAGATCGAGAGGGTCGACCGGGAGGGGGAGTATTTATCGCAGTTAAGAACACAATAGTCAGCAAAATAGAAGTGATTCCCGATAATATAATAGAAAGTGTATGGTGTTCCATTCAATGTGCTAATTTCAAAGTAATATGCGATTTTGCCTACTAGAGACCACCCCACTCCGATGTACCCTCAGTATTAGAACTCGAGAAATAGGTCAGGTTCATTAATTCCCATAGTAGCGAACGACAGATTATTGTAGGTGGAGATTTCAATACGCCATCGATAGATTGGAAAACATGTAGTCATAAGCCTGCACGCAATAACAACCAATGATCCCTTTCTTATTATGTAGATACTAACCATCTAGCTGCATGTGACCCTATTATCTAGCATGTCTCCATTAAATATCCTAGTTGCATGTCAATAATGCATGTTTGGTGATCTTCACCCCCTGCCACACACTCTCGTGGTGACTCGCAGGGTATTACGTAGATGTAGATCTTAAGGGACCTTACAAGAGAGGTCTTACACTCCAAGCCAGATTACTTGTATCTGATCAGCTAAGCCAACAATGACAACCTCATTATCATGTTTACAACGCGTTGCACACACAGAGGTCGACAGATGTCCAAGTATTTCGAGTTCCCAAGACACGAGGAAGGAAACATTACGCGAGACGAGCCAAACACAGTTAAAGGCAAGATATTAGTAACAAATATGTACACTAGGAAAGTTTACTCTTCGCGCAACAGTTTGAATTTCAATATCACTGCAAACCCCAAACACCAAACGAATGGTTATCTACTTTGGGAAATAACAAGCGGTTAGGGGCACAATTGAAACTTCAGTTTGACCGTTGAACCTTATTTTTCATCGATAAATGTTACGATAAGCAAAAGACGTCACGCCAAAATTGTGAATCGAGTTACTGTGGACTGTGAAGTAGCGATGCGGGACAGGAAGTGTCCATTCACGAGAACCTCGTGACTCTTGTGTACGTCGCGCACGTCACGGGTAACACAAAGTCGCAAATCAAACCGTCCCACGACTGGCGACGACGCTTCGACCATCTCTAAGACGACACGGACAATGTCCCGTCAAAAAAAGCACGTCCCGTCGTCCCATCGTGCGTCGGTGTTTACGAGACGCAATGCACGCGTGCGAGTGAGCGAAGACCCAAACTGCGAAAGAGGATGGAGCGAATTAAACTCTATACCTACTGAATTTCCACACATATTGTCGGACCTGGTGGTGATGGATGGAAGTCCTCGCTAGCTAACCTGAGGGTTGCGAGTTCGAGACCCGCCTGGATGGAATACTTCCTCGCTCAACACATGTGTTGGTATACGCCACTCGTTCATTTGTCGTTCAATCCTAAGAGTGGTTGACTACAGCCCTTCACTCTTCTCCATCTAATGCTAGTTCCCTAACTTCTTGGTAGCTGTTCCCATGAAATGTCCTCTTTATCTGGTCCATGAACTTATTCCTGGGGACTTCTCCCTCTATTTTACCTTCAATTATGTTCTTCACAAACCTATTGTGTTTCAGGGTGTGTCAAATCCATCATGCTCTTCTTTTCTCTATGGTGTTTCATATAGTCCTATCCTCTTCTACTCTTCTGTTAACTTCGTCAATTCTTATTTTGTTCGTCCATTTTATTTTTAACATCCTCCTCCAGCACCAGGTTTCGAAGGCATACAGTCTTTTCCCGTCAGCGTTTCCTATGGCCCATGCATCCGATCCATAGAGTGCCACGCTCCACACGAATGTTTTCACGTCTCTCGTTAATAATATAACTAATAATTGTACGACAAATATTCACTTTCTCCAAATATTTCTACTTTCACACATTTTTTGGTCTTATTTTGGTGATATCTTCGGTGTCGAACAACTGTTTGCTGAGTTGCAGCATCATATCTTTCGTGCTGTTAAGAACATTATTTAAAGATCGGATTACTTGAAATTTTCATTAAATCTAATCTCGTTTTCTCTAGATTTTTTCTTTTTGCAATATAGAGAACGTAGACTCGACTGAATCATTAAACGATAAATAAATAAATAAATAAATATATATATATATATATATATATATATATATATATATATATATATATATATATATATATATATACTAATATTTTAGACAAAGTAGAGTATAAAATTTCATTATTTCAATAATATTTAGCAAAATACGTTTCCCTTCATGCACATCATACGATGGGATGTATCTAGACAGTTATAAATAATATTACCAACCCCATTTTAATACCTCTAGTTGTTCATTTAGTTGGGTGATATTGACAATTGGAAACATCCCACTCTATTCCGTCAGTGACTAAAACACTGGCTTCTACTCATAATTGAAATAAAAACACTCGCACTTGCCTACATATTTCAAACTAATTGTAAACGAAATATTGGAAAAATTAAAAAAATAGGAAATTTTGAACATTAAATTCACAAAAATTTACAAGAAACTGGTAACCATAAATATTTTTAAAGTTCAAGCGTTTTGATTACAATTACGAAAACAAAGAAACTATGTATTTCGTAGTGAAGTATAACTTCAACGAAGATTCTCGTGCAATTTGTTCTCGATGAAGAAATAAAACTATTTTCCATAAAAATATAAGACATACTTCCCACCAGGGTTTCTACTTAACTACACCGTCATCATCATTACCCGATATATTTCATTTTATGAGGAAAATTTCACGTTTTATTTCTTTATTCAGCTATTAAAGCAAAACATATAATTCAAGAGCTAGCAGCACGCAAACATGGAGAAGCAGCATCCCAGAGATGTCCCCTGACACACGAGGATATCCTAGCGACAATCTGGGATTTTTGATTAATGTGAATTTGACCTTTTAGCGGGTTCGTGTGACATACTTCAACTTCGAGCGCTTTGATATGGCCAAAGTGGATCAAGCGCGCGTAAATCAAGCTTTCCCCCATCCTCTTTCGATCTCGAGTGATTAACGTCGTGAGGAACATTGTCGCGGTGACAATGACATGGCGGAGATGATACATCGCCAACAACTATCCCAAATGTGTCGAGGCCACATGAGTCAAAGAATAATTTGCGACATCAATTAAAAGAAATCTGAATAAAATCCGGGCAAGGCAGAGTAGGTGGCTGGGTTGCTCAAGAGTGAGATAAAGGGAAGGATATTAGGCAAGCGGGGAAGGGGAAGAAAGAGAATGGGTTTCATGGACGGGACGAAGAAGAGGAGATCATACGCTGAGGCGGAAAATAAAATACTAGAGATAGACAGGGACCTGAAATTGTAGAAAACCGGGAGGAGATTCTATGACTTTCATTAAAACAAACATTCACCTGTAGAATACTCCAAAAAAATTAAGAGGGATTGAATGGGACGAGATACTCCAAATAATCAAGAAAATGGGGGATCCATATTTAAAGAATATAAATTTTGTACTTTTCCACAGATTTTATTTTATGTGGTACGAAGCGTTTCACCTACTTGCGGCATCATCAGGTATGAAATGGGGGATAGTTTTGGTTTGGTGGATAAAGTACTGACTCACTATACCGATGGCCAGGGTTCAAAACCTGAGGGAAGCGGATATTTTACAAAGGAAACACAATCCCTACGTAGGTGTCTAGTGGAGGGCATTTCATGTCTATTACGCCGTCTATCGGATGAGAGGCTAAACTATGATTCCCTTGGCACCTTACGTTAGGATTAGGCTGATGTCGACGCCGGGTTTCTCTCCACCCTTCCTCCACTTCCAAAAAAAGATCCCTCCCAAACCAACCTACTCATCTGACCTCAATGGCGCAAACGACCTCACTTTTCGGTCGCCTCCTCTAATGACCAAACAACCTATAAAATGTGTACGCGATCGGGAAATATGCAGTTTGCTCCGATATGTGGCGGTTTCAGGGGGATGGGGTAGGGAGTCACGACTGATGATGACTTCTTCCCGCAATATATCACGCAGACAGCAGATTTCGATGTAACTTTTTGAAATAAAAAGAGTAGACAGATGTCCAGATTTATTCCCACTGCTAATTGTGGACAAAAATATGCTAAAATTGGAAACGCTGGAATTATCTAGATTATATTCTTAACCCCCTTCGTGCCAAGAATTTTCGACGATACCTTTGAGAAATGGCTAGGGAACTCTTAAATATAAGTTCAATTTTCTATAATTAACAATAAGCGGTCGTAATATATTGATTCATCAATCTGCAATACACTTTAACTCACTAATATTTGGGCTTGCTTCCATCTCCAGTGATTCTACTAAATGGAGAGCGAAATTCACTCCCCAATTTTCTTCTGGTTTCTTCCAAAAACCTTTTTGATTTTCAACTCATATTTTTTTATCCTCTTTTCCATAAAGTTCACTATGCTTTCGTAGTCTTCTCCCTTCTCTCTCATTGGCGTGTGGCAGGGGGTGTTAGAACACCAGCCAAGTAAAAATGTAAGGTTTTGGGAGGTGAAATATTATGGGAGTGTATTTAGTGGAGCTCAGTTTTTATTGTGGTCGCTTATTGTGCGAGGAAAGAACGAATTTTTGTACTTATCTGTTTAGCAATGAATCTCTCTTGTTTTATCGCTTCTGTGAGACCTAGATATGTAGTGAGGCGTCATAATAATATTCTCCGTGTCCCTCTAAAACACGCCTGTTCTGAATTTCTCAAGCAAACTAAGCCTAGCGCGTAGCCTCCGAGTCTCCAAGGGCTCCCAACTTGATCCATCTAAAAGTTGTGAGAAGTTTATGATCGCGCGTAGCATTTTTGGACGAAGCATGCAGCTTTTCTTTGTGTTTTAGTAAGTTTTTGTTAAAATCTTTATGACTTTCTCATATTATTAACACAAAAATAGATTTCTATGTCATCAGCGAATCGTTGCATGCCGTTCGTTCCCTCATACACGTTTAACAATTTTTATGTTTATTTTATGTTAATTATAGTTATAAGAAAGAATTTTCATCTTTACACACGCAAAGTACTTCCGAAATTTTAACATTAAGGGATGACCCCACCCTGACGCGTCTAAAAAACAGCAATTTTCACGAATTTTTTTAAGGGGCAAAAAACAATTGAATCATTTTAGGTTTCTTAACATTTGATTGCATGTATTTTCAGCTATATTTGACAATTTTTTGAAGAAAAACTTTTGATATTTAGAGCCGTGGCATTCTTAGGCGTCAGGCATGTCCAAAAAAAAAGAAGCACCTCCAGTAGTGCCAGGCGCCTTCAGTCCTGGAGCAAGATTAAAAAAAAAATCTTTTGGATATCCTCTAACTATAGGTATTAGACTGGCTATCACGTAGCGTAGGAGTTTTTGAAAGTTCAAAAATTGCAAAATTAATGGTAGTTTGAAAAATAAATTCGAATTTTCGTGAAAAAATGTGCTACAAAATTGTTTATAAAAATCTAAAAATTAAATTATCCAAAAAATCCTACGCTATGCGATAGAGAAAACAATTCAAGAATTGTGAAAAAAGTTTGAAGCGATTTAATTGATTGGTTCCAGAGAAAAAGTGGCACTCAGTTTGAAAAATGTGGTTTCGAGAAAAACGCGTCTAAAGTTTTCGGTACTGTTTTTCCTATGGTAACTTCAAAATAATTCAACTTTACCTTTAGTCAGCTATTTCTGTTCATACAAATTTTCTTCCGAATGTCGGAAATATTCTTCCCTTGACTTTTTGGCCGCCAGAAGGGGTTGTCAAGCTTCTTCTGCTGCTGGCGTACGTTTTGACCTTAGCCTTTGCGATGCGCTTGTCGTCAAGTTTGGTGCACAATTTGGTTCACAGTTGTGCGCGTTCGGTCCGATTTGGATATTCATCAGCTGCATCATTAATAACAAGCTGGAATAGCCGTCATTGAAGAGACTTGCCGCTGTGTAGGTGGAAAAGTCAACTGCGTGCTTTCCGCAAAATTGCGTTTTCCGAACGATAAGAAAAGTCATAAAAAATAAAATCCGTTTTTTTTCCGAGTCATTAATTCCGAGTAATAAAAAAATAAAATCCGGTTCATTTGAAAAATGAGCAAATGGCACGATTACCGGCCTCCACAATTTTTCTTGTATCTTTGTCATTACTTCATATCAATAAACCCTTTTTAAGGACAGTACAAGACACTATAAGGAATATATTTAAGCAAAAATCAAAAAAATCGATTTTTCAAAACGGTCAGGGTGGGGTCCCCCTTAACATGTTACCACACTCCGTCTAATAATTTTTTCCATCTCTCTCAGTTGCATTTGTCCCAAGCCGTTCTTTTCGCCTCGACCCCATTGTTCGGTTGCTCGATCCACTTAACTCTTCACCCATCATTATGATTGGGTAAATCATTATCAGGATATTAAGTTTTCCAATATATGTATAGCCAGAAAGGACAATATCGTCAGAGAAAACAGCAATAATAGGCCAAGAGCATTACGTCCAGACCCAGATTTGACTAACCCTATTTCAGACAACGAGTAACCCAGATTCTGCACTTGTTTCTCACAGCAGTGACATATATAACTTTATTTGACATTAGAAGAGCTAATTGATGTCAAAGGTCCAATACAAAATCCACGAGGATGTTGTTATTCATACCCTGCCACCCACATCTTTCAATGAATTCCTTCTCTGACATTTTTGAAAATTTATGGACAATACAGTAATCAATTATACTCGATACTAGTGAATAAACTACAAGTTTTGATTTGGGAGATGAACCATCAAGATCCGCTCCGTTCCCAGATCCGCTCAAAAAAAGGCGCAGAATTAGTAACACTCCCGAAAACAAATAAACAATTTACAAACAGTAGGGTAGGATGCATTACACATCCACTGATGTAATTCATTAAGCTAGAATTTCGTATCAAGTAATAGAAAACTGAGCATTGGATTAAACAACAAAATATTTTTCTATAAAAGTCAACTTTTACTATGAATTACTGCACCTTAAGCCATTCTCCTGATGGGAAAACTTTCCACCTCTTCAATTCCAATCAAAAACCTGTTCCTTTCTTTCCTCCTCCCTGCTTGCCCAAGAGTATGCCCAATATCGTGATCATCATTCTCCCCTTGCTACTCATTAACAACTCCATCAACCCAAACCATCTCTTCCTGATTTCCACAAACAAAAACTTTCCTACTACGGCCAGAAATTCCTCGATTCCTTTTTTCATAACTGAAAATAGCGTTTTTCAGTAAATATCAATCAAATGTCCTCTTGATAGACTAGAGCTTGTGCTCGGAGGAGAATTTTGGAGCGCTCTGAAGAGCCATTGAGGTGAGCTGGCTGAGGCAACAATAGTTTCTCCTGTTAAAGGGGGTCCAGCGAATATCATTGTTTTTCCAGGCTGGTGTTGCCTGAATCCATGCAGAGTAATAGGTTTCTCTCATACCTTCCTTGTAGAGTCAATACGATTCTTATTCAACTGAAAACACATTTGTAAAATCAGTTTCTAATTCATGCATGCAACACTCTCGGATCAATACCAAATCTTCCTTCAAAAATTATTGTATATCCAGGGAACTCATCAAATTCTTTGAGCATGTTCTTCACTGACCATAATCTCCGAAAGATTCTTGAATTCTTTATCAATAGCCCAAGGTTTTTCGGGAAAAAGGGAAAATTCCTTAATAATACTCTGAGGAAAATCCAGGAAGAAAAGTCTCCAAAGTTTTTCCAGTTTTCTGGAAACGCTGGAAACCCTGTGTTAGGACAACCCATACAAGATAGGTGGAAGGGTAGGTTGATGTGGATGCTGGAATACAGGCTTTCTATCCCGAGGGCCAAAATTCGAATTTCGGCAGAGGGATATATTTGTCCTCGATACACCTTCCCTACCATGATATGATAGGGAAGGTGATGTGGAGAGAAAATTTCAAGTACAGAACTCTGTCCGTTTAATAAGACGTTAAGCTTTGGACTCCTTCGAGCCTTTCTTTAAGAACAGGTTTCTCTCCTCCCTTCCCTGTAGAGTCAATACGATTCTTAATCAACAAAAAATGTATTTTTTTAAATCTGTTTTCAATTGATGCGTGTAAGACTCTCGGATCAGCATTAATTTTTCCCTCATAAAATTATTGATCCTTCATACATCGAAAAAATATATCCGGGGATCTTGATCTGAAAATACAATTTCTTCTCATTTATTGTGTATAATTTATCTATGACCTTAGCCGAGATGAACATTTTTTAAGAGTATTCTACAGATATGATGTAGGTTTGGTTGCAGGTCAGAGAATCTACTCCTGGTTTTCTATACTTTCAGGGTCCTATCTTACTCTTGTATTTCTCTTTTCGCCTCATGAACATAACTCATCTTAAAAGACTGGGATGGCTTAACATAATCAAATGTTTGCTAGGTTAATTCTTAGCGATTATTTTTTAATGAAAAATCCCTTCGTATTAAAAGAATTCGTTCCTCCAAAATCCTGTTTCCGGAGCATTCTCTGAAGTAAGGATCTTCATTTGTCACCGTAAAATACCACGGGCTACGAAATATATCGTCTCATTTGTGAAAAGACTTCTCCTTCTATAGTTTCTTTGAAAATGAATAAAACAACTGTAAATGATATAAACTCATTTACAACAAAGTTGAGAGAATATTTTATGGTGAAAAAGTGAATGAATTGCCTCAACCGTAATTTATGTAATAAATACGTGATTTTTACTATCCAAAATTGTAATGAAGATTTTCATCACTATTTCGAGTACATTGTCAAAAACGTGAGACTTACCCAGTTACTTACACTCACTCTGTATTTACATCCATACATGGCACGTGACTTTTTCTTTATTGAAATTTTATATATTTGATTGCCCCTAAGGGTCTCAACCCAGGGTACAATAAGCCTATCCAGCTATCTCATATAATATCTCTTTCCCACAAATTACCGACTTTATGGCACAAATGGCCTTGGTTGGCTGCCGCCTTCCCGATCGACCGACTAACCATTCAATCGAAGGTCATGAGACAGTTGAATGCTCTTCCGCGCAGCGTCTATACCAGCCTATACCATCGAGTTATTAAAGTATCAAATGCGGCACTGCCTACACTCCGCCGTGAGTCAAGGTGAAGCCGCTTCCGTAACATTGAGTCCCTGTGATTTACCGCATTAGTCTAATAGGCACACACGTATTTATCTTCACGTTTGCTGTGCATAAAATTTCAGAGAAACTGGGATAATGATGAACGATCTTAGATTTTCCCGGCGTATCTGCTGGATAAATGTCTCTCTGGTATTCTACCGGGTAAGAAGGTCCATGTCTCCCGACGTTCCAGAGAACGACTTGTTCCCCATCTTCAGGGTTCTGAATGAATAGAACCCAAAAGATGGAGAGCAAGTCATTCTCCGAAACGTCGAGAGAATGAACATGCCTCCCCGGTGGAATACTCGAGAGACATTTTTACGAACTGGGATAATATCGTTCAAGTTGATAAGTTAACATACATTTTCATCTTCTTCTACATATTTCAAGGAGAGAAGGAGGGACATGAGGGGAGAATTGAAAAGAATATCATCTGCCGTTTAAAGCCTATGCTACAGGTTTCGTCTTAAAAATAAAAAAATACACAAATATTTCCATTTTTTAAGCAGGAAAAAGTGACTCATCGTTAAAATATCTGTACCGTACAACGATCTCATTCAGCAATCGCAGTACTCTAGGGAAAAAGATGGTGGTAAACTTCGTTATACTATATATTCTGCTTTTATTTGCCACGGATTTAATTACGTTGTATATACTATATATTCTGCCACGCATTTTACCAAAAAATAATAAAATACAAAGAAGAGCTGCACGCTTCGTTAAAAACTGCAACGACCGAAGATATAGTGTCTCACAACTTTAAGAGGGATTAAGTGGGAGCCCTTAGAGACTCGGAGAATACAAGCTCGGCTTAGGCTGCTTGAAAAATTTAGAACTTGTGTGTTTCAGAGCGACACACAGAATATTATCATGACACCACACTGCTTCTCTAGGTCTGATATAAGCGATAAAATAAGAGAGATACATTGCCACACAGATAGGTTCAAAAATTTGTTCTTTCTGCACACAATAAACGATCACAATATAAACTGAGCTCCACTAAATACACTCCCATAATACACGTCACCATTTCACCTCCCAAATCCTTATATCTGTAGACGGCTGGTGTCCTAACCCCCCCTGCCACACGTCCATGCGGCGGCTCGCAGGGTAGTACGTAGATGTAGATACATTCAAAGGTATGTACCTCATTGAATCTGCTTAAAAAACGCGTCTGACCCCAGCGGGGTGACCTCTCAAGTGATGGTGTCACGTTCAACACGCTATTAAGCAAGACGACGGAGAACCATCTCAATTACCATCTCCCATTACGGGCTATTGTTACCATGTTATTTAATTATAATTACACGCGAAAATTTTAAGTCTTGGGGAAGGACCATCGCCTTCAGCAGTTGGTTGTTTTATATAGGGAGGCGAGACAAAAATTTTGGCGTGTGGAGTAACCAAGGCCGTCGGCTCCGTGAAACGGTAGGTCGGAAAGAGAAGCTTTATTTCGTGAATGGAGGGAAGGAGGAGAGAG
This sequence comes from Ceriagrion tenellum, assembly GCA_963169105.1. Lineage (NCBI taxonomy): Eukaryota > Metazoa > Arthropoda > Insecta > Odonata > Coenagrionidae > Ceriagrion > Ceriagrion tenellum. The sequence goes on from OY720635.1 coordinate 62,730,230, forward strand.
ATCCGGCGTCGGCACTAGCCCTTCGCCATCAAAAGACGGCAAGGGATCCATAGTTCTAACATCCCAGTCGATGGACAGTATGACTGAACTCGAATTTATTCACATATCGTGGCCATGAAGGCGTTCATGGGAAATGGAAAACAGTTGCGCTCAAATAAGATAGGAATACAAACCAGGAAACAGAATGTGAAAACATTCGTGTGGAGTGTAGCACTCTATGGATCGGAAGCATAGACCATTGGAAAAGCTGACCAGAAAAGACTATAAACCTTCGAAACCTGGTGCTGGAGGAGGATGCTGAAGTTAAAATGGACGGACAAAATAAAATATGACGAAGCTACACAAGAGTGGAAGAGGAAAGATCATATAGAACACTACAGATCAGAGGAAACAGATGGATTGGACAAAACAAAAGGGGGGGAAATCTTTTGTACCACTGTTCGACAACATATGCTTGTGGGTCGAAAGCAAGGACCACTGGAAAAGTGGACTAGAACAAACTAGACGCCTTCATAACCTGCTGCTGAAGGAGGATGCTGACGATAAAATGGACGGACAAAATGACTGATGACGTTTAAAGAAGAGTAGAAGAGGAGAAGACCAAATGGAACGCGATACAGAAAAGAAGAACCAGATAGATTGGGCACACTTTGAAGTACAATAGGTTCGTGAAGAACATAATTGAAGGTAAAATAGAGTGAATAGACCCCAGAGAAACACCCAGGGACAAGTTCATGGACCAAATAAAGAGGAAAGTACACAGGAAGAGATACCAGGAAGTAAGGGGCCCAGCATTAGATAGGGATGGGTGGAGGGCTTAAGTCAACCAATCTTAGGATTGAACGACCATAGATGATCTCAAAAATGAAAAGGTTTTCGTTCACTTTCCACAGAAATAATTTTATTTTCCGACCTGGTTTCGACATTGGCTATGTCATTCACGGTGAAAATGACATAGCTGATGTCGGGAAGTACAATTATTTCTGTGGAAAGTGAACGAAAACCTTTTAATTTTTGAGATCATGATATCTGTAGTGAATTTACACAAAATATCGCCGGATACTCTAAACTAAATTCATAGACGATGATGATCGTCCCCATGCAGAGAACGAGATTCTACTGAAAACCCTCCACCATTGTCGGGATTCGAACCCGAAATTTGGGGATAGGGACCCAGTATTTTGGTGGATGTGTTTGGCAGCGTAAGAATAGCCTGTGGAATTTATGATGCCGGCTATGAGCTTTGGAAATGAGGGTGGAGCTACAAATTTTGTCGGAGGTGAAGCTTGAGCTCGAAATTGTATAATTTCGCCTCTATAGCTCCTACCACCCATTTTCAAGTAACCTAGACAACAATCGGGTATCAGTGCCACACTGTTCGAGGAAAATCTCATTCCTCTAATCATTTCATGCGCAGAGAATTTCCCAAGAGTGTTTGGAGGTGCCATCATATTAGCCTTAGATTTATATGAAAAACCAAAACGTGCGTGTAGTCCCCTCAATTTCTCTTGAGAAAAGTTAAAATAACTTAATAAATTCCACAAAATCTATCGCTGCCCATGTAGAGACTGATCAATAACTCTGAACAACCGGCTTTATCCGTTAGGACATCATCAGGCACAATAAAAAAATCTTTCAACCTCAGAGGAAATATGTATTGTCACAATGTTGTACCTGATTATTTGCTGACGGGTGAAATCAATATTGCTGGGTTATTAAAAGCTTTTTATTGGAATTAAAAAAGTGACTTCGATTTTTATCAACATCAGTCGGTTTCACCATTCATCGAACGTAACCATTTTACTCTCGACTTGCTCTATTATGTGTCCTCCCACACTTAAGTTAAGCACACACTCCCACAGTTAAGCCTTCTTGCGTATAGAGAATCCCATCACTTCCGTCTTCTTAGCTTCTTCATTAATGACATGAAAATATTTCTTCAATAATGTTAACCTTTAGTTTCTAAACAATGCAGCTCACCCCAAAACAGTACCAAAAGTTTGCGTATCCCAAAGATAAGGCTTGTGGTCAAATCATCCCAAAAGTACCTTCTTATATCTCGCCGGGTAATAAAATATTCTTCAATGATTCCTTCAATCTAGTCGCACCTCAAAACCCTAGCCGGTATCAAAATATAAAGGGCATTACATACCCACTACACTACGTTTTGCGGGCTCCGCCAAAAATAGCTTTCTGGAGAAGTCGGCGCCGAAAAGAAGGCGCCACGGCCCGGAAAGTGAAAAGCGTCACGCGTCGAAGTCGCACCTAATTAACAGGCGCGCTTCAGACGGACTCGTTAAAAAAATTACCTAAACTGTCGATAATGAAAGCGATTATTTTTTTTCAGGAAGGATCATTGTTGTGGTTTAAAGACGTGACAATGAAACCAAATGAAAAACAATTCGCACAAACTAAGACTGACCTACTAACGCATTCCCCACGATCTGGATCAACATCGGCCTCACATCATGTCTGGAGAAGGCTTATGAGGGGCATGCTAAAATTACCGTCATCATATTGACCCCATTCAGTCATTATATCATTGAGAAAATTAAAAGGAACGCATTTAACGCACAGGTTTTATGGAATATTGTTGAACACAAAAGTTTTTTTTCCACGAAACAAACTGTCGTACTTTCTTGGGATTCGAACCAGGTTCTCCCATTAACCGGTCAAGTATTTTCTATCTTCAGCCACCAAGCCAGTAACATAAAAGACCCAAATAGAGTAACATGCACACAATTTGAATTTGAATCTCAATCAAATTAGGTAGCTGATTTTGTTGTCATGGGGTATTCCTTCAATTCTAAGTGAAATCTAGATGCGTTTTTTCTCATTATTTTTTCAATAATAACGATTGAATAGCCAAATAATAAAGCGTCACAGAGAAATTAACTTAAATGAATTTATATTAGTAAACTTTACCGATTAAGGGATGTGAAGATGTAGATAAGAATACACCTTAATTGAAGAACCCAATCATAAAGCGTCACAGAGAAACAAACCTAAGTGAATTAATACTAGCAATATTTTTCACCTAGTATAGTCCACCGATTAAGAAATGTGAAAATGGAGATAATAATACCCCTCATAACCTTTTCTGCCCATCTTATGAAGTCAGGCAAGAAGTTGAGATACACGGCTGTTAAGCCGCGTTATATATTTGGAGCAATTATATACTATGGTAAAGGAAATTAGAGAGATTAATTTATTCAGATTTTCCAGAATATTAGGATCTCCCACAGTCCATTGAATACGGATACCCTCAGAACTCTATCAATTAATGTAACACAAATGACTTAGTTGTAACTTTTAATAACAGTCCATCTCTCATTTCAAAAAAAGACAGTAGCAGGGAACCTGCAGTTTCCAACGATAAACTGTCGTTCCCTACTAAACTGTTTTTATGAAACTAACCGAGTTATTATCATTAAAAGTTAATTATCCTATGTCTCCAACATCACTCTCAGTTTTGTCAAGTCTGAAGTCGCTCAAATGTTAAAATGTACTAGTTCGATTGAAATGGGACTGAAGTTGGCTCGTATGAGCCGAAAAAAGTGTTTGATAAACATATAATCGTCATACTATCAATATAGTTCATACCTTAACCTTGTTTTTTAAATAGCTAATGCTTGTAATTAGTGAAAGAAAAATGCTATAATCTACGCAAAAAGAGGGTAGAGTACTTCTTTTGACTCACTCAGCGGCAGTGAAACCTTAAGGTAGCTCTGGCTCGACTATGTGAGTCAAAACAAATATTATTTGATATTTATTAAACAATTTTAATAAGTTACAAATTCTTATTTATCCAGTTTAAAAATCCTGCTGTCGCCGATGAAACGGTTCAACCATCGAAAACCAAAATTAAGGTAAAAAACGCCGACAGCAGCGCCATTTGCATGGAAGCACCGCATTTTGACTTGAATTGCGGCAATAATTCACTATTAAGTATAGAAAAATAGGTGGTAAGATGCTTATATTTTGTTTTTATTTATTTTTCCAGGACTTTTCGCTTCTTATAATCAGTTTAAACAACTTTGAATACGCTTTCTCACTCAACTTTCCGTCTTCCTGCTCTAATCTAGCGCAGCGAACCGGAGACAATTCTCCGCTGATTGAATCGTAGAATGCGATTACAGCGCATTCTCCGGATGCCTCCGGTACTACCGACGGAGGTCTGCAGCAATCGGTGGCAAGGCAAAAGAACGGAGGTAATCGGAGGGATCGGAGGTTTTCAGAGCTGCGAGTCAAACTTGGCTCCTGATGGCGCTGACTCCCAACGACATGCTAGAAAATTGACTTTCATTTCTTTTTTTATGAAGCTTGTAATAATCTACATATATTAATTTTGTAGCGTGTCAGTCATTCTGTATCCGTTTTATTTCTTTCTCTGTCAATTTTTGAGCTAGAAGAAAGACTGGTGCGTTGAATGTGGAAACTCTGTCTTCATGATTAGGTAGTAGTTTTGGATTTTTATTGGGCGTGTGGCAGGGGGTGTTAGGTCACCAGCCGTGCAAAGGTGCAAGATATTTGGAGATGAAATGGATCATTTTTGGGTTGTGGTTGCAACGACCAGATGCTGGGAAACACAGTGACAAGGGAGAAAGGCCAAAAGGGAGAGTGGAAGAGTGGAAGGGTGTAAATGTTGAAACAAAAGAAACCCACAGTGCTCTCCTATTCAAATGGCTTTAAAAACATTTTCACCAAGGAGCCATTTTTAGACTAGGACACTTACCCCTAGAGCCCCAGAGCTCTGGGGCGGGTACACACCCCTGCTCACGGAATGAGCATGCTAGCTGCCTGCTAGTATTTATATTGAGAGCGACGAATTTATATTAGTGAGTTAATTAATATTGTAAATATTAAAACGGGGATCGTTAAAACCTAACTCCAAGCATAAATAAATTAATAAACAATCCCAACAATGGTGATAAACAAGCAGAGAACAATAGGAGAGTCAAACACGAGTAATCGGAGGCTCCGATTGAAAGCGCCGCAAACACTAGCTCCGAAAATCTCCGCTCCGTTCCCCGCACAACTCTTATCTGAGCAGTCTCCATAATGGTCCCTGAAAAAACTCCACTTTCAAGGCTGAATACCAGAAAAACTAGAAAGCAACTCTATTATATTTTCATCTGGATAAATAAAGCGCACTTTTTAGAAGATTTATTCAAGTTTTCATAAAACCTGTAACGAATAATCCTCCGACCTGAGCCACCTTAAAGCGAGACTAAGCAGTTCTTCTCAAACCGATGACGCGAAACGAGAACTATAATGGCAAAGATTGACCTCTACCCTCGTTAAACGACTGAACGCGATCGGTGGAAGTGCCTCAACGGAATCGAAAACATGGCTAGGGGGTAAGTGCGGCATTGATGACGCGAATTCGACCCACTTGATACCGCAATTGACAATTGACAGGCGGCGCGCACTCGCATCCATTACTTTTTGGACCAGGGGTTTAAACATTTTAGAATGGGTCACATACGTCAAAGGATAATTCAATCGTGTGTTTGCGACACTCCTTAAAACCTTTCTCGCGGCCTGTCAGATGAAAATGATACAATACGCTCCTATTTGACAAATAAACTACGAACTTTTTTTACCCGATTAATTGAACCTGATGTTTTTGGTTTCGTCGAATCATAACACAAAATAATTATTAGACTTATCCCATGCGTCTGTCCAGCCACGTACTTTCACGGGTACATGCATCGTGTAAATGCGCCTTAAGACACTCTCCTTACATGCAGCAAGCATCAATACACAGTAACGTTCGAAAACCAAGGACGCTATTCAGAAAGCGGATCGCATTACATACCTAATGATGAGACTAATCGTTTTTTTATTATCCGCTTGAATTTTACCTTATCTCTGTTCACCACCAAATTTTTTTGCGAGATTTAAAAAAATTGTATTAGGCTTCCACATATGCCGGAAGAGTACCTTCAGGGTTCACCAACAAATAATTCATTATGACCACGAAAACCCCGTAAGGTTTTAGACGAAGAATTGATAAACAGAAGCCATAAGCCATAAAAAAACCATAGCAAAATATGCTAAATTAATTCTGAGACCCACAGTTGAAGAACATGTATATGATCATCATTTGTTGTTTAACCCTAAGATTGGTTGATTGCAGCCCTCCACCCTTCCCCATCTAATACTAGTTCCCTTACTTCCTGGTATCTATTCCTATGTACTTGCCTCTTTTTTGGTCCATAAACTTATTCCTGGGTCTTCCTCTGGGGACTTTTCCCTCTATTTTGCCTTCAATTATGTTCTTCGCAAACCCATTGTGGCTCAGAGTGTCCATCTTGTTCTACTTTTCTCTATGGTGTTCCATGTGGGTAATATATTTCCCATTTAAATACCATTTCAATAAATGGAGTCATTTTTTGTCTCTTAATTGTACTTTTGAAATTATACGCGGCTAAAACGCATAAAAACATATTATTAATATGACTTTCAAAGAGTTGACTATTCAGAACAGCCGATCTCGAAGACTGGGCAATGATACTTCGACCCTGACCGATTCTATCCGCCGTTCAAAATAACATATTGTGACCAAGCGAATATAATAGTCACTTTCGGTGTCTAATACGTCATTCAGAATAGCAAATTGCGACTGGGTCCTAATAATATTGACTTGAGTCACTTGAGCCGAAACTCTGCAAAATATATCGGTGGCTATTTCATTCAGGATAGCAGCCTAAAAGAAAAAAAAATCATTGCATGGCTAAGAATCGATTAATATCTCTTAATAATATTGGAAAACATCATAGTAGCAAAGACATACGGAAGATAATAGCGCGGGCTAAGGAGGCGTTCAGTAATAGAAGGGAGCTGATGACGGGGACATAGGGTAAAGATGTGAAGAAGAGGCTGGTGAAGAGCTTGAATTGGAGCATGGCGTTGTATGGGGTAGAAACATGGGCCCTCAGAAAGGAGGACGAGAATATGCTGCAGGCGTTTGAGATGTAGGTGTGGAGAAAGATGGAAAAGGTGGACGGAGAGGAAGACTAACGAGGAAGTGCTTGAGATGGTGGGCGAGGAAAGAAAATTTCTTCATTGAAATTCGAGATGGGCAGATTAGGTGGCTGGAGGATGTACTAAGGGTTGATGGGTTACTGAAAAATGTGATAGAGGGAAGGATGTTGGGCAAGCGGGGAAAAGGAAGAAAGAGAATAGGTTTCATAGACGGGATGAAGAAGGGTAGATCGTATGCTGAGGCGAAAAAGGATATACCAGAGCGAGATAGGCCCCTGAAAAGTTTAGAAAATCAGGAGGAGATTCTCTAACATTCAACAAGACCTACCTTAACCGGTAGAATAATACAACATTAGAAAATATACTCGTAATTCACCCTTAGTAACTTAAATGTAGCTAAAGATGGTTTGCTAACGAAAAACATAATTGTTTGCCTTTCACATTACACCGGTTTGAAAATCTCTGGTTAAATATTTTCTTGTTATGAATCCCGATGCTTATACGTTCTCCCATCAATGATGACCAATTCAACTCACATGACTGCTGGATATAATATATAACACCCAAACGTTCAGTTAACATCAAGGTTATTTAACCTGACCACGAAGAACGCTTACCATGTATTGTAATACCAGGCCATAAAGCGTTTACGTATTTTTCCATCCAATCACTTACCGCGGCATTATTCTAAACACCAATTTCTCAATAACCATCACAAAGCCATTCTCAATAACCGACATTTATATTTTGGCTAACAGCTTTGGCGTGAACAGGGTGCAAATCCAAGAAAATGGATCGATAAGACGAGAGAAAACATTTTCATCCACGAGGAATGGCGGATGGGCCAATAAAACATTTATAATGCTCGAATGAAACGAATTTATAATTAAGCTAGTCATGCAAAAAATAACGGGTGGATGAACGTTGGTAGGTATGAGTATCATCTACTTCACCTAAAGGCCGCGTTATGCGGTACATTTTTTGTACAAACGAATGTGTCATAGAACGCACAAGAAATTTGATGGCATTAGAGCAGGTAGTATTCCCCGTTCAATCATTCAGACAATCATACAATTTGCCACTTTGCACGGTACAGTTTTCCTCACACAAGAGTTCATACATTCGTTTGTGCAATAAAATGTACCGAGTAAAGCGGCCTTAAAAGTTGACAGCAAGCTGATGACTACGGTGCTTCCCAAGCGATCTTTTGAGTCAAAACACAAGAGAAATTACGCTCTTTTGCGGCTACCATTTTGAAATTTCTCCATAATTATAATTTGCCTAACCTTAACAAAAGAAAGGGTATATAGTTTCATTTAAACTGACGCGTATTGATTTCAATAACATAAGTAATTTGCTGATAATCTAAATAGAAAAAGGGATTGGAATCCTGGATTTATTTACTTCGATAATCCTGGAAAAAAACAAATCTTGTATCAATTTTTCGCAAAGATTTCTTCCGAAGCGTAAAGACTAAAGTGTTTTATTCCTTTTTCCTATCCTTTAACAGTACAAGGTTCATAAAGATATAATTTCGAGCCTTTCCGTGAATGGCCATTTCGCAACTTTCCAGGATATGGGGTCTGATACCTGCGAATAAGGGAGTTTTTCGCACCTTTTCCGAGCCGGATTACAATCATGGCTCACCGCCACCTGGAGGATTACGTTCCAGGCTCACGGTCGGAAATGGTCAACAATAGCAAAAATCTTTGTATTTTTACCATTCCGATTTTTTATCCATTCCCATCTAAAAAGGCCCTGCCATCTCGCGCTGACTACTAAAAAAAAATTGCACGGAAAGGTAGAAATTCGCTCGTGCGAACAAACACAGGACCCATTTGTCAAAGAGTACAATAACAAGTACAAACTAAAATTCACTATAAAGCTGAACCGGCCACAGTCGGACCAGGCCGAGGTGGATAAAAATTTTTTACGGAAGGCCCGGAAGCGGTACAATTGTTTGGGAATGCCATGTCTGAGTCACGCGTGTTCCACCTCGGACCCACTCGGCGCGTCCATCGAAACTGTTCCCTTTCCAGCACAAAGACCCCGAATCTACGCAGCGGCCGATGGCGGTGGCTTTCATGAGTACGCATTCGAATCGAGAGACAGCCGGTATACCTTAGCGGCTCTTTCACGCGTCCTCGGGCGCCACAATGGACTGGAGTGATTCGGCTAAGTGGTGGCATATTAGTCCCTGATAAGCATATCAATTCGATGGTCTGAAAATTTCTCCATTGACGTCCCAGTGTTGTTGTTTTCTTTTCCCAGCACCTCACTGACGACAACTGCAGCCCCCGATTCAAAGAGGGCGATGATGCAAAAAAAAATCACCCCATCGCATGAGCTCGATAAAGCCACAAACACCTCCTGAGTTTCTCTAGATACCTACGCCTTACAAAAAAAAATTTAAGGGGACAGGGATATCTCGCCGTAAAGTGTGTTTGCCGATCGTCGGCATTTCCTGCGAATATGGACAGCTGGCAGATGAAAAACTTCGGTTCACACGATGTGACTAAGTGAATATGCGGCTAATTCGGAATAAATTCCATGCGTACTTGATGCCTACCACTGAAATGGTGAATATGTATTCAAACCTAAATCAACCATTTCCGCCGCCGTAATTCATACTTTGCTCCCGCTCAAGAAAAAAATGTTTTCGCAGCTTTTCGCTGAACACGTACGGATTCATCTGCCAGGCAGTTCAATTCATTTGCCGCAGCCAACACATAGTTGATATGGCTGATGCTCGAACGTAACAAGGAGAGTCTTTATTTCAGTCGGTTCAAAGCCGTAAAATATTCGACTTCTCTAGCTTCCCTCCAAAAATATCAGCATTTAAAGCAAACTTTATCTCAGAGGAGAATTAAGCAATCTCTATGATTGACTTGCTTTTTACGGAAATTCGACGGTCGTCGGGATATTCTCATTGCCATTTCCAACGGTATTTTTAGCGTGGCTCGACCATGTGAACTACCATCCGTTCGTCTACCTCCGACTCTGGACAAATCTGGTGAGTGAGCCTTGTTTGGGTGGCCCTACCGGCAGCAATTACCATTTTTCCCACCAGTCCTGTTCCAGGGGCCATTGGAAAGCTCATACTCTTCCACGGCATCAAGGTTGCAGTCTATTGGCAAAGGAATATAGTCTACGAATAATTTTCAGCACATTTAAATAATTGATAGAAGAGTTCGATTTTGTATTTTAAGTATCATTTAAATTTTCAAATGCGACTTCTGTTATGATCTCTTTATTTCAGAACACCAGAGAAGCGTGGGTAATACAAAGAGTCACCTCTATCACAATGACCCACTATTTTGTCACGTGACAACAAACACAACAAGCTGGCATAGTAACTAAAGTCCACAGATAATATCAATCATGACAACTTCATCGGGTAAACATATCAGACTTACGGTAAAATACAATGTAATTATTTTACTGAGAGAAAATTATTTTGTTGAAAATAAAATGTATGTTATCTATTAATTTGTTCCATCATATAAATATGTTTTGTTTTTTTATGCTTTATACTATGCCATGTGTATCCTGTATAATCACTTTTTTAAAAACCAACTTGCGGCATTTCCTATTAATTGATTTCTCCATTGTGTTTTTGTATGGATATTTGAACATATTTAATGTAAAACCTATCTGTATATATGTTACTGTATATAAAAATTCCAAAATATGGCAGTAACCAATTGTGTACTTGTATATTAGCTGTATCGATTTGCTAATATTTGGAGCCATATAATATTCAATGGTCGATTTAATAGTTGATGTAGCGGAACTTGCCGACAAACCAATGAGGTTGGCAGGACCAAATTTTGTACGACAGAATTTAATTCTATATGTATAATTTTCAGAAAAGTATTCATTTCAACAGTATTCATTTTTTTGGTACTTAGTGTTTAAATTTCGAAATTTATTTGTTGTGAATCAATAAAAAAACGAAGAGTTGGTTAGCCAACCACTTCAACCACATTAAAAGTTTAGGCAATGTTACTCCAGAAGACGTAACATTAAAGACACACACATATATGTAAACCAATTTGTCTATATTTTTGCGTTTCCCGGTGTTATTTTTACGAACAATCAAAAGTCTTCGCAATAGACTCTTCCAAAGAGAAACTCGTCTTCCAACTCGTTATGCAAAATTATTCCAAAGCGAGACGATGCGTTTAGAACCTCCTCAACCGTAGCTCTGAGTCTAAGGGGGGATATAAAGAGTCGAAAACACCTCTAAGAAGTGTACAGGGGCGGGGCACACTTCCTCCGCGGCAATGTGGTAAAGTTAAAAGGACGTGGCTCCTCTGACCCGAGTCGGACTCCTTTTCGAGATCACTCAGGCACGGAAGAAAAAGGGTTTTTTTTTACCCCTATGAATCACCTGTTCGGGGAAGTATGCACACTCTGAGTGGCCGAGAGTATCAGTAGACCTCACAATGTTCTCTAACTTCGGTCTGTAACTTTTGTTGCACATCGAAAGAAGTCAACTGACTCTCCTGAGGTCGACATTGAAGAGTCTACCCGGAGAGTAACTTCCGCACGATTCCTTGCAAATATTTTCACAGAATTCTCCATGAATTTCCTCAAAATATTGAAAAGCTTTTTTTTAACAAATTCTGGAAAATTCTCGAGCTTTTTTTCACATAACATCCAGAACACATTGCGTAAAATATCTTATAACATTGTATACAACTCCTTACCTAGATTTCGTAGAAATTAATAAAGAGGTTATTTACGAGTAATAATTCTTTTTCGGAGATATCTGCGGATGAATGGCATAATTATTACATAAGGTAGTACAAGGAGCATCTAAATTGGCCGCTCAACTCACACGATAAGGGTTGTTTGATTCGATATATCCGTTGCTCTATCGATACGGGTCTTCCCAGTCATTTCCTCCGTATGGCCGCCATTAATGTGCTTACTGAGCATTTTCCACCATTGCACGTCCAAGAAAATGCGGCGCCAGCCATCATCTCGAACACAAATGGACAGACAAATTGTCCAAAATGTTGAAAATTCTATGCTATGTTTTTAGATAATACACTAAAAATAAGCACATTAACGGCGGACTTGTTCGCGTTGAGAAGACTTGTATCGAAGGAAGAATACAATCGATATTGAACGACTTTACGCACGATGTGCTCCTGAGACCAGTTCCATTATTAGGCAACGTTAACGAATTCGCAGGAATTTCGGATCGTAAATATTTTCGCGTAATTGTCGAAATTGTAGCCGTAATAGATAGAATAGTAATAAAACTGAAGAACGTTTTAATATAGACTGAGGAGATATTTCCTGCAGCAGGCGTAATATATTCATTCATTATTTGAAACTCACCCGGTCGATATTAATATCTTTTCTTTGTCTTTTCGTCATCAAATAATTCTGCTCGTACAATAGTTGTGCCATATACCACACATCAGTCTATGGCGAATTTCCCTTTTCAGCCAGTAAAGCAGCCGAGTAAGGAATCACATTTTTGGATGGTACTTCGGACGAGTCCTGGAATGCTTAAAACTAAGCATATATAATTCTCATACCGGAGGCCATAGATTCACTAGCCAAGTAGATAAAGAAAGAGGGAGGAGACGTGTTCATAGAAAGACTAGATTTCCCAAAAATCATACTTACAAAATATGAGGGTCATAGCCAAATAATTATCTTAATGGAAGTGTGAGAGCCAAAAATCTTTCAGCCCTGGAAAATGGATATTTATGCATTTATATCGTTTACATTTTTCTCAACTCTGTCAAACGAATAATTTTCATTTTACTCTTCAATCCTCAATACTCTTTTCATCCCACATGCAGATAACACAAACTTATTTCTGGGCACTTGATTCGAGCATGTTTATTTAGCTCGTAAGAAGTAAATGTACACACTTTAAACCCATGACAAACCTTTGGAAAAAAATTAAAAAATACAAATTCCTTCGTTTTTAAGGAACCTTTTACAGGATTAAAAATTTTAAAAATTCCATGAAAATTACATCTACCGTCCTTTATGAATGTGATTTGGGTAGACTAATCATTAATTAACTCCTTCTAGAACACTCGATTGTTTGAGTTGAAGAGACAAATACAATTATATATTCAAAATTTGACGCAATGCATTATATAATTAAAATAACTTGTAGTTAGACTGGATGCAATTAGCTAAGTCACATGTATCTGACAGACTTTCATGCAAGAAATAATTTCCATTTGGCGGTGATCATTCTCAACATACGTTTAATGCAACGGAAAAGCGTGACATTGTAGAGCAGGACATTTAAATCTGCGCCTTCGTTAATCGGAAACACGTTTCTCCATTTCCATTCGCGACATACACCGCATGATAGCGCTGTGTTCATGTAATTACAAAAAATACTGGAGGAAATTTTAAAAGCACAAAAGCACGTTAACGTCTCAACAGTTCAAAATGTTACGTGAAAATAAAAATTCGTGGTTTCGCCAATTTAATTTTAATTTTTACCATCGAGTTTCAAAAATATGCTATTACAATGAAGCATTAAAATAATGACATTATATCAATTTTATAACTTCAATGCTTTGTGTGGCAGCAAAATGCTTGAATTGCGGTCTATAATTATATCTCTCAATGCCGACGCTTCGCCAAATTTTTTTGGGACTTGAAGGTCATTGAAGTCAGTATAACTGAACCATCAAACATAGTCAATGTCCACTCTTCGCTGGTTTGTTTGATGGTTCAGTTGTACTGATTTTGCCAAAAAATTTGGCAGAACGTCGGTATTGAGAGATATATTTATTTATCACAATTCAAGAAGAATTGTAGTAGTATTAGGGTGATTAGGGTGCTTCGACGACTAAGGTCATTCGCACCAGGACAAACAATTCAAGAATATTTCTGTAATAGTGATAAATGTAGATGGTCGAGCAAGTCAACATTGTTCAATTTTTTTTGAGGCAGGGGTTTAGAAAGATAAAGGAGAGAAGGTAAGATCATGGCATCATATTTTTTAATAAAACCAGTAAATTAATCGAAAAGCTCTGAAGAAATCGCTTGAAATGTCTTCCACCACAGAACGTAAACGCACTCGGTCAACTAATGGAATCACTTCCTTAGAAAAAAAATACAGCAGAAGAGTGTTTCTTTGTGCGATTTCATTTTCTCCCGGCGAATGATTGAAGTAAATTCTCCTCGGGTTTCCGTCCCGGTAAGGTGCTACAGCTTCTTTTTTGCCGACGTTTCGATGAAAGACTTTTTCAGCCTCATCAGAGCCGTTGATGACGATGAAAAAGTCTTTCATCGAAACGTCGGCAAAGAAGAAGATATAGCACCTTACCCGCACGGAAACCCGAGAAATATAGGTATACATCAATATTTCCTTGCCTCGTGAACCTGTGTAGCTCCACGTGGAAAAATACACAACAGCAAGATGGAGGAAGTCAACAAAAAATCGAAAGGGATTCAATATTATTATAGGAAAAAAATAAACCGAAACTCGCTTTAACACGCGGAGAAAACAAATAAGACATTCGCGAAACAAATCATAACTTCCGCAGCATCGACCCGATTACGATTAATCAAGATGTGGGATTCTGATAATGAAGCACATATTACGCGGACAGATAACGTCCAAATTATTATGCCACGGACACGGGTAACGGAAGATCAGCACAAGCACATGTAGGTATACCAGCATTTCCGCGATTACCCAAGCGTGTCGTCACACGAAGTTCAACTTCCGCCCACCGACGCTCGACAAAAGAAACGGAACACAAGAGCTTGAAGTGATTTTTCAGCGTCAATAGACTGAAAAATAATGGACGCCCAGTGCTACTTAACTGTAGTTCGCGAGTAGTCGCAGACTTTAACACCAAGGGCCCTTAGGGTATTTAAAAAAATGTTATTTAAATTCTTCTTCGATCATTTAAGAAATGTCAAACCTTACTTTTATGTTTGATAACACATTAATTACCACCAATTATTTTCTAAGTCACGTCGAGAGGCTGACACCAAGGGCTGAAATTCGCCATTTAAAAAAATCATTTCCGGATTCGAATCCAGGTCAAGTCACATGACTTTTTCATGGCAAATTTCAACCCTTGGGATATGTACACCCATGCGAGTGACTTCGTACCACATAATTTGTCAATGCAATGGTAGGAAAAGTTGACATTTCCCAGGTCCTGTGTTCTCAACATTTTAAATTTATAGCCCTGGCGCCATCTATTGGCCGCTCTCGTGGGTCATGCCTTGGGGAGTATTCGTTCCTATAAACCCCCCGCCGATTCCAGTGGATTCTTAGTAGACTGGGTAGCTGGGTGGTCTGAGCATTGGACGCGAAATCCAAAGGTCGGTGGTTAGATTCCCGGTCCAGTCGATTTTTTTCTGCTTGGAATCGGCCATATTTCCATCTTCACACCACCATTGTGTTTGTTTATTTTATGTGTTCCTATCCACTTTCTTTCTACCTTTTTTTTGTCGTTCCTTAGCAGGGGGCCTGAAGTGGGACTAGTTTGTCGCTGCTGCTGCCTAGCTTGCCTAGGTAGAAGTTCGCCACTGCTCGAGAGACAAAAATGTCTATGTTTCCAAGACACGAGTCAAAGAGAAGTTTAAAAAAACTTATACCTTTAAAATAT
This sequence comes from Ceriagrion tenellum, assembly GCA_963169105.1. NCBI lineage: Eukaryota > Metazoa > Arthropoda > Insecta > Odonata > Coenagrionidae > Ceriagrion > Ceriagrion tenellum. Next base: position 62,745,841 of record OY720635.1, read on the forward strand.
TCCATTTAAAAAAAGTTACTCGTTTCGTAAAATCAGTTGACAATTTCTCTAAACCTATTTTGAGGCTCACGTGCACGCGATCCCACTCAAATTCAATGCCATATTACTTAGCATCACTTGTGAAATACTACCACTGAGTACGTACAGAGAGACCTAAAGCGACAATGCCTGTTATAACTTTTTGCGTAATCGTGCATGTTCTTAGCAAGTCCCATACCGGCCAGTCGCTGATTCACAGTGACGAACATTGAGTTAAATTGGCTTTTTCAAGGGGAAACATGACTCAGAAGAAATGTCCAAGAGAACATCAAGTCAGGAGAAGATTTCTTTTCGTTATAATCTAAAGTTAAAATAACAGTAAAAGCCCGAAATAAAAAAAAAGATATTGCATCTTAAAGTATTGTCTACCCCCCCTGGTAATCCATTATAATTAAGATGTGTAATAACTGACAAAGACACCTGATGGGCATCTGGGATTCGAATTCCAGTCAAAGATTCCAATTCAAGTTGAATGATTTTTTCAAAGCAAACTTCATCCCTTTTGGTATACATAGGGTTTAGGAGAATTATGTTACGTTAATATAATGGATACACTCTACAGATTCAGGCTTCACTTCGTGGCAGTTAATAGTATCCATACTTAAAGAATATAATCTCGTACTTTTCCACAGAAATTTATTTTGCATGGTACGACGCGTTTCACCGACTTGCGGCATCATCAGGAACGATGATGTACCTGGTGATGCCGCAAGTCGGTGAAACGCGTCATACCATCCAAAATAAATTTCTTTGGAAATAAACAAAATTGTATTCTTTAAGCACGGTTAATCTTCTACATCTACATACTACCCTGCGAGCCGCCGTATGGGTGTATGGGAAGAGGTGTTAGGTCACCTGCCATGTAAAGATGTAAGGTTTAGGCAGGTGAAATGGTGGCATGTATTATAAGAGCGCATTTAGTGGAGCACAGTTTTTATTGTGGTCGCTCGTTGTGCGTGAAAAGAACGAGTGTTTGTATGGAATAAAGATGCGAAGCAAAAAACCTTAGCAACGATCAATCACCCTACTCCCTCACATTTCGCAGTCGAAACTCCGGAAAAAAATACAGCAATTTCTGAAGCAAAACACAAAAAAATACCGCCACTAGTATGTATTGAAGAAAAACGTAAGTGGGTTTATGTGTGCTTACCTTTGCGACTCTGGTCCAACACGGCGTGCCCTCCTCTTCCAAGCTATCCACGGCGAGCCCTTCTTGAAGACCCTGACGCCTCCTCTTCCGTCACCGTTCTCGCTTTTCTCCATCTCGGGGACCGGCGCGAACGGATGCTGCAAGCGAAGATGACGAGAGAGTTGAAGCGGACCGCTTTTTCTGGTGGCTCGGGGTGGGGGAGGCAAAAGCGGAGGTGGATTGAGGGAGAGGGGGGAAAGACCTCCTTCTTCAGGGGATCCACTGGAAGACACAAACGGAAACGCTACGATCTCTCGCTTAAGTAATGTGAAGATAGCGCCCGGAGAGAAGCAAATATCTCTCCCCCGGCGGCGGCGTTGAGATAATGCCCGGAGAGAAATAAATTTCTCCCCCTCCGCCTAGCTCCTTATCTCCGACAAGACAATAACACTTTTCGGCGGAGCGCACAGAAATTCTTTCCCTGTTTATGTATTCCTATCTTCCCTTACCACCACGTACACCTCGACAGGCACCAGGGAACCACAGAAGCACTCGCACCACTCCTTACGGACTTCGCCACACGTGTGAAGTGAAGGGGCGTCCCTAGATAATGTTTGAGCTGTTCGGAGTGAACGATTCACTTTAGAGAAAAACACACGTGACCCAATCAGCGCCCCAAGCGGTACTGCACCGTTCACTCCCTCCAACTATTACCCCACCCCTCAACTTCTCGGGCTATTAGCTCCAAGAACAATTACACTAACGACGTCTCTGTTCCTTATTTTTTATAGCTCACCAGCGGGAGACTTCTTACTCGAACCTCTTGAACTAAATAGATGAGCGACTTCCCGACCAGTCCCATCAGTAAGCAATCAAAAAGTAGAGCAAAAAGGACGTAAATTTGAGCATAATGTTAAGAAAGTGATGTCAAACTAGTGGCTTCATGCAGAAATTCCTAAAAAAGGTACGATAAATAATTATGTGAAAATATCTCAGTAAGAGCTAAGTACGAGCATTAAGTCCGGAGGGTTATGCCCAACTTGTGATCTGATAAAACAAACTCCTCAACCAGTCCATCAGTAAACCTTGAAACCTCAAAAGTGTTACAGGTAAAGCACAAAAACGTCCGCGAAGTTGAATAAGTAATAACTGACCTCTGAACTAATACAGCAACTCCTCAACAATTCCTTTGGCAAACACTAGCAAGCACAGCACAAAGAGAAAAATAGTATGCGGATAAATTCGGGAAAGCAATGTCCAAATTGTAGCCTGCTATGGCACCTCCTCAACCAGTCCGTCGAATAATTTGAACGGTACGTCCTAGAGCATAAGTCAAGGTATGGCAGATGATTGAATAGTCCGTTTGATAATGTAGTTAAAAGTAAAGCATAAAATGCATAAGTCCAGGAAGGCTTTGATGCGTAAAACGTTGCCGAAAACATTCACTGATCTACGGAATAATGCACTGGGTGGTGATCGAGTGGATAGTTAATATTCTCAAGAGTCCGAGCAATTCGTGCAATCCACTACATAAACCAAGAGTTTGGCTGAGAAGTCAAAAGTACTGCAAAACGCACAAGTCTAGGAGGCAATTGGTACGTAAAACGTGGCCGAAAACATTCACTCATCTACAGCACAATGCACTGGGTGGGGGGGTGATCGAGTGGATAATTAATGTTCTCAAAAGTCCGAGCGATTAATGCAAGTCACTGAGTAAACCAAGAGTTTGGCTGAGAAGACAAAAGTACTGCATAAAATGCACAAGTCTAGGAAGTAATTGACACGTAAATCGTGGCCTAAAAACATTCACCGATCCTCCTGGAAAATTCACTCGATGGTGGAGTTGCTAAGCAATATTCTCAACAGTCCGGACGAACCGTAAAAGCCACTGTATCATCCAACACTTAGCTGCTACCGAGAAAACAAACATCACTCGCGACGACCGACGGCGGCGAGACATCGCTACGGAACACGAGACGGTCCACGACGAGTCGAGGGAACATCTTTAAAAGAGCTCCGATCGCTCCGCTCGGCTTGGGAAGAGTAGTAGTATCCAACCCCTTATCCTCGGCAGACGAACGAGGAATGCCCTCCGGGATCTTTTACCCCTTACCTCCACCACCCCCCCTCCTCCCTCTCTGCCCCGTACGGCAATAAGATTCCCTCCCCCCCCTATTCCATCCTCCGCCCCCCTCCCACTACGACGCTTCTCCCCTCACTCGACCGAACTACTTCCTTCCCTCATGACGACGAAACGGTGGACTTCCCGAACACACACTGACGAAGCTGGTTTAAGAAGCAGTCTTTGCGGACTAGATTGACCGCATTAACACTTGGGTGTGACGTCAGGCGGAATGATAGCGGGGAGCAACAATATTAGGAGTCCATCATTCCACCGACAAGGACGTATCGAACTCTCTTCTAGAATTTCCCCAAAAATAATAATAATAACTATTTGTCTTTATTATGAGCGAGTTTAGGACTGTACAGTCCTCTCTTACAATTAACTCATCTGACGAACAGAAACATGCCGCCAACGGGGCCGACAATGTCACAATTTCGCTCGGGTAAATCCCTCCAAAGCCCCCATTTTCATGCGGTTAAGGACAGGGTAGCAGAGTAAGGCCTCAAATGGTTAGGTAGCAGAGGAAAAAGAAACGGTGACAGAGTTTATGTAGAAAAAATTAGCAGCCGCGATCAATCCACGGGCAATGTAGAACCTAAGTCTCTTCGGGAACTCTCAAACGGTCTAATTTCGCCCTCGAAAAACCACGCTGCTCACGGAAACGAGGGAAAGAATGGACCTTGGTTTTAAATTGCTGAAGAGAATAGTAGAACAGTCCTCATTACTTTACGGACCACGAAAAATTGAACTTTCAATCGAAAACGTCAAAATTGTCTCAATTTCACCCAAGTAAAACGCGTCAATTACTTTCCTTCGCAATCTCTTTCGACGCTCGATATACCACTCCCAGTATTACGTTCACCGAGACACAGGAAAGGAATTTAAACACTAAGAGATGGTGAGAAAACAGAGGAGTTATTTGTTACACCTCGGGCAGTAGGTAATCGAATTCTCGTCAGGACACCTTCAATAGTTATTAATTACATTCGCCCTAGAAAAATTTTGGTGCCCTTTCAGCCATACGAGAAATTATGGTAGGGGAATGGACAATGTAATAGGGCTGGGAAGGAGAGCCCAAATTGTAAATATAAATCAACGGACGAGCGTGAATAAAATTCTCTGGGAGAATACTTTTAAGATATCAATTCCGCCCTCACGAAGCTCGTCGCTCCTGATATGATAGATGGCGGAAGGAAATTATGGGCGTGAAACAGTTGAAAGATATAATCCAGAATTTCATACGTCAATCTACGCACGTGAGCGAGGCAAAATCTCGAGAACAACCTCCACCGGTCTCAATTTCGCCCTGCAAATTACCTCACTTTCGATTTGTCTTTGCTACTTTTCGACACTCACCTTCCCACGCTCGACTGACACTCAACTCGAAATTTGTAGAAGATATGGGAGAGAAAGGACCGCGGTGAGGTAAGAGAGAAAACCTACCCCTATCTCTAGAAAATGGCGACCAATGTTTCAATTTCGCCCACCTGTTCCTGATTTCTGTCACCAAGAACTGCAATCCTATGTTTGATGGATCAAAATGAGACAATTCACGTCACGTTTAAGTAAAGCAGGTTTGACGTCCATTGTGATGAGGATGACTAAAATGAAAATATAATTATTCTAACTCTTTCGCTTCTCCGAGAATGTTCATCTATCGCAGAACTCGGTTGCACATGTCAGGGATAGTAAAGTTAGTGGAAATGAGTGAACTGGAGAAGGTCTCCCTCAGGGACCTCTTCAATTAATATAGGTCTCTTTCATCCAACACCACGAATGCCTTAATGTAATACGCTACACAGGAGACTGCCACTAAGTTCCGTGATATCTAGCCACATTCAGATAGGAGTGGAAAAAATAGTAGAAGGGAGGAGAGAATCCTTCCACCGAAATTATCTTACCCTCAATGAAACATGACAAGGAGAGACCAGTTTATGGACGGATCGCTGCGGTAGAAGTGGTATCACAGCTCCCTTCAGAGTTTTCTAGGAGAAGTTGAGAAAACACTTCACACGCGGTCTTAATTTCGCCCGCGCGAATCACGTCCACATAGTTGGGTTGATTGTGTAATCACTGGGTCACCAGAAAGGTATCAATTTCGTCCAGGTTGGATCGACTCATGTTCTTCTCACGGTTCCTCCGTCCGGCTGATCTCGAAAATGCTCAAGGGTTCACCAGAACGGTCTCAATTTCATCCAGGTTGATCGAATCGAAGTCATTCTCTCAGATTCTCCGTTCGGTTGATCCTGGATTAGCTTTGAGCGATAGGATGGTCTCAATTTCGCCCACGATGAATCGATTCACGCCTTTCGCACTGTTCCTCAGTTCAATTGATCCTGCAATCGCTTTGAGCGATAAGATGGTCTCAATTTCGTCAACGCTGCATCGAATCACGCTTTTCCAACTATTCCTCTGTTCGGTTACTCTGGGAATCACTTGAAGGTCAACAGGACGGTCTTAATTTCGCCCTCGTCGAGTCAAATCACGCTTTCCCCACAGTTCCTACACTTGGCTCATTGCGGAGCTATTTTTGGTCATAGGATGGTCTCAATTTCGTCCTCGCTGAATCGAATCACACCTTTCCCACAGTTTCTCCGTTCGATTCATCGCGGAATCACTTTCATGTCAACATGACGGTCTCATTTTCGCCCACGCTGAATCGAATCGCGCCTCTCCAACTCCTCCGATTGCTCGATTGTGGAGCTACTTTTGGTCATAGGATGGTCTCAATTTCGTCCAAGTTGAATCAAATCACGCTTTTTTCACTGACCCTGCGTTAGGTTCATCGCGGAATCACTATGAGGTCATCAGGACGGACTCAATTTCGCCCACGTCGAGTTGAATCTCGCCTTTCAAACAGCTCCTCCAATTGGTTGACTGTGGAACTACTTTTGGTCGCTGGATGGTCTAAATTTCATCCAGGCGAATCACACCTTCCGCACTTTTACTTTCGTTCAGGCAAAAAACACTTAAATACTCAACAGGGAAACAAGAAACACCCTTCTTCCAGTCCAGCAAGACTGAAAAAAAAAACAAGCGACCGGTAGCGAACACTACGGGTGCGATACTACCGCTGCTGGAAGACTCGAACAGGCATTGTAGAGAGCGGTGAGGGGGATGGGGGGAGGAGATTGGGCAAGTCAGGCTTCCACACCACCCCCGCCGCCAATATTTCCGACTTCACAAAGCAAACTCTCTCTTTCTCTCTCGCCACAACCTCCTCCTCCTCTCTATCGCGTCGGGACTAATTAACACAGCGGAAGAGGCGGAATCGGTTCTCGGGAAGGGGGGGGGGGCGTTAAAGAGGGGGAGAAAGGACACCACTGGGTTTGGTTGGGTGGACACGGACCGTGACGGACGGGCCCACCGAACGGCTGCACCGGGCGTTCGTCACGCCTCACACGCGCCGCCGCGCTCGGAGAAGAATGGAGAGTTATGGATGCACTGCGAGAGGAGACAATGGAGAGGGAAGGGCTGAGGGAGGGAATCGGGGAGTGGCAAGATAGAGAGAGATTTTCAGAACTCACTGATTTATTCCCACTTTATTTGCATGAAAAAAATACAATGGTCATCATCGTTGGCCGTTCAATCCTAAGATTGGTTGACCGCAGCCCTTAAGGTAGTTTGAGCGAAATATCATTTTACCTATAAATAAATGTATTTGGTCTCAATAAATGATTTTGTACTTTCTCGGCGAATATTATGTGTGAAATTCTCTCGTGATTCCCACCAGGTTAAATTTTTGGCTGCTGCCAACGTTTCGATGGATAGCACGTTGGCAGCAGCCAAAAATTTAACCCGGTGGGGATCCCGAGAGAACTTCACACAATTTGGTCTCATTTTAGAGAAAAATATATCACCCTTCCATTGACATCAAAAATTCAACCCCTTACCACATTACTTTCCGAGATATTTGCCAAAAAATACCAGCCCTTTTACATGGGAAACAGTAGATATGTGTATGCACTCCAGAGAGAATTAAATTATATTTAATAACTTATTTATATATATTTTATATATACTTATATTAAAAATGAGGCATTCCCTACACTTAGATCTCGTCAAAAAATCAACAGCGTGTAGTTTGTGTGTTTTCTCAACTATTTTCGAAAATTTATCATATTGTCACCGCAGTAAATTCTTCGGAATCACAATAAACCTTCCTTTTTGATGGAGTTTCAAACGTACCGCGTGAAAAAAATGAGTCTAGTGATAAAGACTTATTTAGATATTTTCATTTGATTACTTACAATCTCTGTCATGTATAACTATTTTATTGCACCATCATTAATGCAATATTTAATTCGTGCGTCTCACATTTGGTGATATAAAAACGTATATATTGAATATGGTCCCTATTACTATTAGGGAACTATCTCGCTCGCACTACCTTAATCCTTCTTTGTGAATTGCTGGTAGGCATATTTCCTGATAGGTCTTCCCAAGTAATTTCTCTGTATTTGTCCTATGTTTCGCCCTGGAAATTTTTTTCTTGGCATTAAGGAAATGAATGTCGACCGAACTACTTCGGGTAGTTCGGTCGACCTGCCGTCATATGCAATAATTATGCATACGACGGCCTTTCTCTATTTATCAACGGTATGGACCTTAGTTCTGTCCGTACAGCAGCAGCCGAAACATACTCAAATTTTGAATACACACTCCACAAAGAAAAACAAAGGGTGCGGGCAGGAAAACTTGGAGCTCCAAAAAATGAAAGAATTATGAGCAGAAGGTGAATTACCAGGGCCATAAAAATCCCTTAGCATTCTTTTTGGGACTTTTCCCTCTATTTTTCCTTCGATTATGTTCTTCACAAACAAAGTGTGCGTCAGGGTGTGCGTCAGGGTGTGCGCAATACAACCGGTTATTATTTCCAGCATCGTGCTCCATACGATCCTTTCGTCTTCCACTCTTCTGTGTACTTCTTCATTTCTCATCTGTCCATTTGTTCTTCAGCATCCTCCTCCATCGCCAGGTTTCGAAAGCTTCTAGTCTTTTCTATTTAACTTTTCCAATGGTCCATGCATCCAATCCGTAGAGTGCCACGCTCCACACGAATGGCCTGCGACTGGCATCCGGGCGAGCGGGCGCGGTTCTGATTTCAGCTGAGATGAGTGTTGAATGCCTGGTGTGGAATCACACTGTGCCACATACACAAGTGGTGGCTTGCACGGTATTCTGTGGATGACTTTCCACATACTATTTCTTCGTTTGTAGTCCTATCTTTTTTAACACAGCTGTCTTTTTAACATGAACGCTTTCTTGGCTTAGGCTATTCTTCGTTTGGTGTTCGTTGTACTTCTTCCGTCCCACGTGATGGTACTCCCGAGCTAGGTGAGGAAATCCATTTCCTCTAGTTTCTATCCTCTCAGTGTGATGTCTACATTCAGCAATACAATGGTAGCGCTTTCGTATATAAGACTCCTCACGCGCACCATTTCCTCGAATACACTGCGCCATCGAAATATTATGGAAGGTTGCGTTGTTACTGCACTTGAAATTTAATAAACATATCCTAATTATTAAGAAAATAATATACTCTTTCAATTCTACCACACAATCTCTCCCTTCGATAAATATTTCATGGGGACAAGTGACAAAATAAGGGATTCGCTGCAGTCAGATACCAGAAACTTAAAATCAATACGAATGTTTTAAGTCCAAAGAGTACATGTCATATCCAAATAATACTGGGGAGTTCACAGTGTGAGTGATCATTCTACACTGGCAAACTTTGAGAAAAGAAAATACAGGTTAGGGACTCGTTATCAGTATAGCGTAAGATTTTAAGTTTTCATTTGCGCTCGTGAGAGCAAATATGTTAATTAATTTTAAAAGCATGTCATGTATTTTAACCCACTAGGTTTCGTTGATGGAGTTCATTCTTACGGCAATAGCTGTGAGCGTTTTCCATCCTAGAGGGGTTTCCGTTTTGGATAACGATATCGGCAGCGCGAAAGAAGGAGCCGGGATCTCACCCCAGCTGTGCTTCTCCGTGTCATGCTGTGGAGTCCTGACCAAAATTTTATGAATTTTTCTGAAAAAAATTTTCAGAGCGACACAGAGAATATTATCATGACTACTCACTACATCTCTAGGTCTGACAGAAGCAATAAAATAAGAGAGATACACTGCCGAACAGATAGGTACAAAAACTCGTTCTTTCCGCGCACAATAAGCGACCACAATAAAAATTGAGCTCCACTAAATGTACTCCTATAATACAAGTCACCATTCTACCTCCAAAAAACTTGCATCTTTACACGGCTGGTGACCTGACAACCCCTGCCACACGCCCATGCTGCGGCTGGCAGGGTATTATGTAGATATAGAAATGATGTTTCTGTTGAGTACTAAAAACTGTGAGCTACCAATTTCAGTTTTAGAGCCATGCGTGGTACGTGACGTGTTTAAAACTCGGAATGAGCGACTTTGTATAGCAGTGTGTGTCGATATGCAAGCGGGATGTTCGTATATGCGTTTTATAGCGTGTATTGACTATCATTTAAACTTACTGAGCACGAGCGTATCCGAGCTATGTGTGGTGAGGATGCTTGGTTTTCATTTCTTCCCTTTTATTTTTCAATCTCTTCTAATGGACTTGTTTCTTCCGTCCGTAATGTGAATATGTAATGGTTATCCATGCATGTTCCATATTATTATTGTTTCACGGACCAGAAAGGCTAACGGCAATAAAAAATATTATTATTATTATTACATTAAATTTTCCTACGAGATCCATGCCTTAAAAATTCCTCATTTCTCAATTATAGCTGCACTGGAGTGCATACACCTATTTTATCATATCCCATGTAAAATGGTAAATAATGTTTTTGACAAATTTCGAAAAGTATAACGGCAAGTGGCTGATATATTGCTATCGTAATAAAGATGAGACAATATTCTTTCATGAGGCCAAATTCATCGAATTTTACGTGAAGTAATATCTCGCTCAAACTGAACTACGAAATATTCTATAATGAACAAATCGCTACGTTTTCAAATTTTACACCGATTAGCCCCAGGAGCGTGTGGCATGGAGTAATTGGACACTGACGATAAGAAAGGAAGATGAAAGGGAAATTAAATCAAGGAATTGGTTGAAGGGAAGGAAAAAATGGAACTTAGCGTTCGAATTTCTCGATCAGTTTTTGTTTCAGCCTCAAGCAAAAGAAAAAACTTTTACTCTATCTGTCTCAGCAGTCTCTCTCTTATTTTGTCGCGTCTTTCAGAACGAGTAATATAACTTGAAGCCACAGTAACAATACCCTCAGTGTCATTCTGAAACTCCCGTGACATTTAAGTTTCAATTAATTTTATCCTAGCTACGTGTCTCCCAAACTTTTTTCAGGCCACCTGTGAACCATACCCAACACCCCAAAATCTTAAGCTTAACAATCATGATCTACAAGACCAAATATTATAAAAATTAAATTAAAATTAATTGAAATTAATTTTACATCTAATTCAAATTCAATAAATAGATTTTATCATTTATTCTAGGACTTGTGTGTGATTACCTTCAGGACAGGTCAGAGCTCGCACAAAACTAAACGGAACTTACGAGCGATTAAGTGTGTTTGCTGTTATAACCCAGGCATCCTTAACGCGGTTTCTTTAGCCCTGTGAAGGATCCCATTTTGGGTTGAGTGTGTGTGTCTTCGTGTGATCACTGGCGAGTAATCAACATTCCCGTAAACCACCACAGAGGGGTATTCAGGTAGAAAGGCAGTGGTTGTTCACTGACGTTTCCGTCATACCAACACAACAAGTATTTTTTTTTTCTTTTGACGAGTGATGCCAATAATTACGGCCATTGGAGAAAAATATTTTCCCTAATTTTGTTACATTAAGAGGCCGAAGAGCTCAAGATTCCTTGATTTTACGAGCGATTATAAAGTTTGCATAAAATAAATAATCAAAATAATTTGAACGCTCACGCATACGGGACCACGGAGGATCGTACGCACCGCGTGATGAAGGGAAGGAAGGGGTATACGGAATGAAAAAACAGGGGGAAAGAAAAATAATGGGGAATAAGAGGACGCTCACCTGATAATGAATGAGGATAACACGTCGTGTTAACGCCGGTCCCAGGAGGAGGCACTCCGCGCTTAATTCCGCCGCTGCACCTCCGACTGACCATCGCCGGAGAGAACGCGTTTTCTTGATGCACACATGCACTGCTGCCGATGCGATCTAGTATCTCACTCTCGGGGCATATAACACTCCTGGGCGCTACCTTCTTGAGCGCCCTCTTATTTATTAAACAAAACAGGGACGGAAAATGGAAAAACGAGGGAAAGGAGATGGCGGGAGGTTTAAAAGAACAAAAAATAAAAAAGGGGCTCACGCTGGTGTGCACGACCATAATTACTTCAAAGTCTATGTGCCCTCGCTTTGCAAAGTATGGTAAAAAGTTTGGAGAACGACGTTTAGTTCAAATTGAATTCCATATCTAGAAACCATTAAATGCATTTTGTCTATTCATCCTGTTAAACGTAAGCTAAGGAAAATTGGCAAAGATCATCGCGTGTGCTCAACGTTCGGTCAGGACTCTGACTCCAGCGCCCCCTTGCTCATTTTCGCACCCCCGACATCAAATAAATAAGGGGTGACGGTAGCGCCCACTTTGGGAACCACAGGTCTAGCATGTGGTCTCTCTGTCTCCAGTGAATCCAAACCTTGGTATTTCCAAAATGCGAGTCACGCTCTCTTTAGGCGTGTTACGGTTTTAAACGAAACGTGCAGCTTTTCTTTGTTTGTTGTTCATTTCTCGTATCACATCTTTTGTCTAAATAACGCGAATACTCTCGGCATACTCATGGTGTGGCCTGAGTAGAGCAACTTGCAGACGCAATGATGCCAAAGACTAGCAGACGAACAAGCTGCCACGCAACACAAGTTATGATTCAACAAATGGTTAGTATAATTCATTATATTGATAAATAGTCCGACAACTCCTACACGGTACTAAACCGTACAGAAAGCTTAATCATGCCATAAATTTCATTTGGGGTGAGCTGTCAGTAATGATGGTAAGATATTAACAACAAGTACAAATTAAGGATCAAAGTTTCATAGGACAGATGTAACACAACTATCCTGGACCTTTATCGTACGTGGAAAAAATTACATTCTTAATCTATCGATTCTGCAGTCTATTTTCTTAATCTTATGCCTGTGATCTTTTCTATGATAATAGTTTGGCCCCAGCAGAATATGTCGAACGCCCGGCAAAAAATATTCTACATAAAACTTTCGCAAAAGATTTAGCGCACATTTTTCCTTCGATCAGATAGAAGTTCCTAATAAGCAGTACCGAGTCTAGGCCAGCTTGGGCGAACCCGAAGCAGAGGCGCCATCTGTCGAATAGTCACAGCGGTGGTTCCCGGCGCAAGAGGTCAACAGGGTCAGACATTCATCTCAATCACACACGTGCTCCCTCGTGAGTGAGATATTCCAAACAACATCCCAAGGATGAGTGGCCGCAGGAAAAGAGACAGGGGATCGCCCGACTAACAGTCGACCAGACAAGTTAACCCCGCAAAACACAGGTCACCCTCCCGGGTGGAGAGCGCAAGAGAATCCGGGGAAAACCCCACGAAGGAGCCGAGCGAAAAAAAATGAAGGGTGAGCCAGCGTAAATCAACGCCTGTACTTCCGCAAGCAATACGGGGAAGCGAAGGGAGTTCGATGCCCGGTGTTGAATTCACGCCGGGCCGGCAGATGAGCCTGCTCTTCAAGGTATAATTAAAGAACAGAGCAACTCAAGTTAGTTTAAATTGTAAAATCCAAAGTTTTAATATATGCATAGGAACTTTGACTCTAATGCATGTATTTCATATTGAACTGATAGAATTGCGTTGAAGAATTACCTAGAAGCTATAAGCGGATGGTGTGACTCTTGGCAGTTAAAATTAATTTTTAAGACTCTTGGCAGTTAGAATTAATTTTTAAAATGTGCGTTGTTATGAATTTTTGGAGAAAGAGTAGCTTAACGAGTAGCTTAACCAACGAGACGTACACAATTAATCAAGCCGAACTAATAAATGTAGTCAGTTAAGTACTTTAGGTGTGACCATTACTTAGGACTTGTCGTGGGCAAGCATGTACGTGAAATTTGCGGACAGGCAAATCGTGAATTGGGATTTATTAAAAGAATACTGGGAAAATGTGACGAGAAGGTAAAGGAGCGATGTTATATTTCTCTCGTGAGAGTACACTTGGGAGTACACCGCTAATATATAGGATCCTTACGAAGTAGGACTAGTTTCAGATATAGATCGAATACTGAGGGCAGCTAGATTTAAAAAAAAATTGTTATGATAAACATAGTAGTGTTACGAAATTACTGCGGGAATTAGGATGGGATCCTCAATCCGATCGAAGGGAGAAATATAGGTTAAATATTTAACGAAATTTTGATGTAGACTATTTTTTTCCAAACGTTCAGCATATTTTGCAGGAGCCAACCTAAAATGTTAGAAACGATCACAGGAATAAGATTATGAACATAAACGGAAGAACCGAGAGATTTAAAATGTAATTTTTTCCACGTAAAATAATGGACCATAATTGTTACGTTAGATTACTTCGAGGATACTGAATAGGTTAAATAGGTTTTTCCAGTAGTGCTAAATATCTTAACATGATTATTAGCTACTAACCTCGCATACAATTTCCGGCATGATCTACTCTTGCATGTTCTAGTACCTTGTAGTGTTATTTATCTGTCGCATTAATAATACTCACCATCAGTTGTATCTTGAGTAGTGTACTGCATGGTAGCATGATCTTCTACGCATCACTCTTCTAGTTTCTGGTCTGACTGCGCAATGTTGTCCTAACTGCTTTTGGCCTGCGCCTGGCATCCGGGGGAACGTGCGCGGTTCTGATTTGAACTAGGATGAGTGCTGCGTGCCTGGTGTGGAATCACCCCGTGCCACACACCCTAGGGGTGGCTTGCACGGTATTTCGTAGATGCAGATGAAGATAGATTTCGGTTATCCAGGTGACCATGGACAGTTTTAAAGTGGCGGGAGCGATTTTTGTTTATATATAGATTTACGTAAAACTTTATCATACTTGATACGGTGTAATAATGCATTAATATTGTAATTTATACAAATTTATTAAACCCAAGAATGCCTATGGTACTAAAACAGCGACATACGAACGCTATTATTGCCAAATGTGGGCAGTTTTTGTAATTGCTATATTCATTGTTTACTTCCACCATCCACTTAAATGAGAAAAACCAGATGTTTATTAAAACGGTTTATGTAATGCGGTTCGAGATATCGCCACTTCTATAAAGGCAACTTCCATCAGTAAAGCATCCTGCAAATTTATCGTCCATATTTCGACTAATCGACTTTTTGCACGAGCCGAGAATGACGACGGGTAGAACGTGCGCCGAAATAGAAAAAGAAATACATATTACCGGTCGAACGGACCCTGCTTAATTATAAATCCTGAGGATTATTCTATGATTTCCGATTTTCCTGGCGAATCGTATTAATGAAGTTCTCTCGGGCTTCACACCAGGTTACACAGTGTTTAACTGCCAACGTTTATTTGCTGTCTCACTGTAGCCATTTCGGCGGAAAGTCCTTTTTGGGTGTTCAAGTAGTTAAACGCTTGTGTAACCTGGTGCGATGCCCGAGAGAACTTCATTAACCTGAGGATTATTATTTAAATTTTAAAGCTACCTTAACTGATCAATCGGATTATAGTATTGACACTTATCTTTTATGTAAAAACGAAAGGACAGGCAGTCATCATGCGTCATTTTTTCTGAATTATTTTATTTATGACCGGTGGAGTGTATAAGCCCGCTCTTAATATGCAATCGGTGACGCCGTGATGGGTCAAGTCCTGGGAGATATCTGCTCCCTCAAGGCGATTCTTCGTCCTTGACCTTCCTCTACCCTTCCTACCAAACGCTCCCAATAACTCTCCACGCCTCGCCCGTTTATCGCGTACTATTCTGCCTCAATCTGGGCACACGCGTCCCGGAAGTCAGCTTTTACGCCTATCCTGCCTCCAAGCTAAGATCGTTTGCACCCATTCTAAGGCCCCCTGATTTATTCATTTTGTTGTCAACTTGTTTAAGTACAGATAAAAACTATCATTTATTTAAAATCCAAAGTTACTCTGTCTCTCCATCCCATTGAGGTATATGAAGAGGGCACTTGCTATGCTGGCCGACACTAGAAGCTGAATCCTTTTAGGTTATTCTCCGGTGCCCGGTGTTGAATTCACGCCGGGCCGACAGAGGAGCCTGCTCTTCAAGGTATGAGAAAAGAGCCACTCACGTTAATTTAAATTATAAAATCCATCTTCGTTGAACCTGAGGCTCCAACAGATGGTTGATATTCTTGCTTAACATCCGCTAATTCGTCCATTCCATCGTGCTATCCATATGAAAGCGTAACGTCAGACGTTTGTTTTATTCCAAAATCCTCTTTATTTTCTTAAAGATAGTTTATTTTTGCCTCACTACTTCGAGCCACTTTCCCTTTTCTTCTCTCTCTTAACAATCCTCTCTCTCCTCTCATCAACAACTCCCTAACAACATCAACATCAATAAGCATCAAAACAACAAGATAATTAAATATCAAACGTTAAAAAAGTAGGGAAAGAGGAGGGTTAAACAATATGGTTGTTATTTCGATTTCCAGGCTTCAGTTTGATGACGTAGTGCCCTCTCCATACACCTCAATGGTCTATCCCCTCGATGGTCTGTTCAAAAAATCGATTCCCATAAGGAAATACACGTATCGAGGTCGTTTTATTTGCTAGCAGTCTTCTATTCATGTAAATACTGAATAAAGGAAGTCGAGACAAACGCCAAACAAAAGAAAATATAATTAAGGTTCTTATTCTTTCAGGCGAATTTTTTTTCCTTGTTATTTGTGTAATTTTGGAAAAAAAATTGGTAACGGCGTCATCATCAGGTACCCAGGCCGCTACCTGGACTGACCGGTAACGGTGTCATCATGGTTCCTAATGATGACACCGTTGTGTCGAAACATTTTGTACCAAGAAAATAAATCAGTAGAAGAAAACCAAGTTATTATTTCATTTGTGGAAATGAACTTCCACATAGTTAAGCCTGAAGCTATGGGACGTAATAAAACATTACAAAGAAAACATAGTAAGGCGAATTATAAAGTACATCGAAAACAAAATACAAATTCCACCGGAGAATTTGCGGGGATTACTCTAGTTATTTGTAAAAAATACCACGAATTACTTCTGCATGCGGACTTTTCAATGCAACGTAAAATTATGACACTTATAGAAGGTTTTTAAGCAAATATACTGGTCGTAAAAAAGAATGGCGTGGCCAATATTTCTTTATTAGCCTAAACTTCTTCTCTGGAAAGAGTAAAAAAAAATCGTGCACAAATTTTGCCACTTTAAGAGGGTTTTTAAGCAAGTACACTGGCCGTAAAAAAATTGAAGTGACATTTCCAACATTTATTTTTCAAATAAAATTAATGATTGAAAGCGTAACTTTGTGGAAAATTGTCACATGCATGTCGAAAAAAATGTCTTCGTATATTCCACACTTAAAATAAATATACTTTAAAGTGTGGATTATACTTAGATATTTTTTTCGTCATTTCTTTTTCAGCCAAAACTTTCGATCGCGCAAAAACATTCGTGCTCAACCCTATTGGCGTCCACATGTCGCCTAGGATTATTCTAGTATATTACATCAGGCATCACAATCGACAATAATATTTAAGAAAAGGATATCGTGCTGAAGTAGAATAAAGCAAAAAAAACTTTAACGAAATTTTATCCGTAAAAGTCACGGTTTTTCGGCGCATAAAATTGAATCGCGCATTTTTCAACTCTTGGTATTGCGTTACTTAACATTCTACAAATTTACGATATTTTCAAAGCGAGAAATACAGACTTTTTCTTGAAATTTCACGCTAAACGATTTGCTTTCATTGTGAATATTTCTTCAGCCATTGTGAAAAGTGTGAAACTCGGCCAAAATCAAAGCGAATGGCTAGAGTGAAACGTCATTTGAGGACGCGATCACATTTTTCCGTAACTCCTAAACTTGTGTTATCGTTATGATGCAAATGCGCTCACGAGAGCGAAAACGTGACCGCCATTTTTCAAACTATGTCACGAGCTCTTTTGGTCGAACTATGTCAGGAGTCGTCCGTTTACCCTCTCTCACGGACTTGAGCCAACGCCACCTAACAATAAGTGTCGAGTCGGCGTCGCTTGAGCACAGACACATGCGTAAATATTTGCGTGAAAATAATTTTCAATGCAACGCCGTTGATATCCGCGACGAACGCGTTCGGCACAAATTTTTTACAGGTTCGGAGGCGGTTTCAGGTGGTTGCAGTGATATTCGTTTACGTACAGATTTGAGGGAAACTTTCTGTACGAGTACTCATTCGTAACATGGAAAGATAAAAGCCAAAATTCTGTATGTCAACTATTTGGTTTCTTGGAAGATTTAATGCTATCTAGTCACGTGGACATTTTGGCACTGAACATACGAATATACGTACATTTCAATGACGCATGCACAGATTTTCTCCCAAACACGAAAATATACGCTACCTATAAGGTATTATGCCCAATAACTAATACGTCCTCACCATACAATAAACGCAGTATGGGAATAAGTATGAAATAATTTCAAACCTAATAAAATCTTTTCCTGGTACCTCTTCCTGTGTACTTTCCCATTTATTTTTTCCATAAACTTATTCCTGGGTCTTCCTCTGGGGACTTTTCCCTCTATTTTGCCTTCAATTATGTTCTTCAGAAACCCATTGTGTCTCAGAGTGTGTCCAATACATCTGGTTCTTCTTTTCTCTACGGTGTTCCATGTGGATAATATATTTTCATTTAAATACCATTTCTATAAATGGAGCTATTTTTTGTCTCTTGATTGTAATTTTGAAATTATACGTGGCTAAAACGCATAAAAACGTTTTTTAAATATGACTTTCAAAGAGTCGACTATTCAGAATAGCCGATCTCAAAGACTGGGCCTTCAATTATGTTCTTCACCAACCAATTGTGTCTCAGGGTGTATCCAATCCATCTGGTTCTTCTTTTCTGAATGGTGTCCCAAATGGTCCGCTCCTCGTTTACTCTTCCGTACACTTCATCATTTCTTATTTTGTTTTTGAAGGATTATGTAAAGTTTTTAATCGCAGATAATGTGCGTTAGATGTCCGTATGTTTAGCGAATTCGATGAATATGCATGGCAAACGCGGCCTTGACAGTTCCGAACCTAAAAAAACGCTGCCTGCCGGGAGGTTATCGAACGTTTCATTCAACGTGAGGTAGAGTGAGCGAAATATCATTTCACCTAAAAATCAATGAATTTAGTCTCATTTGAAAGAAATATATCTCACCTTTCCAATGATACCAAAAATTCACCCCTAACCACACCACTTTCCCTGGTATTTGACGAAAAATACCAGGCCTTTTACATGGGACATGGTATGTGTATGTACTACAGAGGGACCTTTCTTAAAAAAATGAATGGATCAAAAAAAACCTTCCATTTTGAAGGAGTTTCAAACCTACCGAGCGAAAAAAATGAACCAAGTTTAAGACTTCTTTTTTCATTTAATAACTTACAATTTCTGTCATATATAACTATATTATTGTACCACTAATAATGCAATATTAAATTCATGTGTTCCACAGCTGGTGAAATTAAAACGTATAATTCGAATATGGTCTCTATTATGACTAGAGAACTATCTCGCTCAAACTTAACTAACTTAAGTGCGCAATGCTCTGATAGGTGCTAACTTGAACACCTTAAATACCATAATTGGGTGTTCAATCTTACGATTGGTTGGCTGCAGCCCTCCACCCTTCCCTATCTAATGCTAATTCCCTTACTGCTGGTATCACTTTTTATGTACATGCCTCTTTATTTGATCCATGAACTTATTTCTGATTCTTCCCCTGGTGACTTTTCCCTCCATTATTATTATTATTTAAAATTACATTGCAAATAGACAAATACCAGGTGGCAATGAAAGTAGACATGCACATATAATGATGATCACATAATTATATGAAGAGGAAAATAAAAGAAAAATATAACAAGGATGGATTAGCATAAGTTACACTATAGATTTTTGTATATATATAAGTTACACTATAGATAAATATAAATTTTGCCTTAAATATACTAAACATTTACTTTTAAATGATTTTAAGGTTCTGGATAAAGGCTCAAAAAGTTTAGCCGGTATTCCAATCATATGTACCCCTATTTAATAACGAGTGCTTGGCCGCGTAATTTTTTTGTTTCCTTAGTTTTATTTTATATTAGTGGTCATTTCTACCAATATAATTAGGTCTCTCCATGGTTTCATTTAATTCTTCCCAGCCCTTGTCTCATGAGACAATCCTGTATACTGCACAGAGCCTGTTGATTTTTCTTCTTGTTTCAAGAGAGTCCCACCCCAAAACTTTTATCATCTCCGTCACGCTGTCATTTCTCTTGTGTCGAATTACACCTACCAGGTGGCCTTTCTTTGTACTCTTTCAATTTTTTTATTAAAACTAACTCGTAAGGGTCCCAAACCGTGGTGCAATATTCAACAATAGGCCTTACAGTGGTTGTGTAAGTCATTTATTTTGTAGCCCTATTGCTTCCTATGAGCATTATGTTCTACGCGAACTCACTGTGTCTCGGGGGTGGGTGTCCAATCCATCTGGTTCTTCTTTCCTGTATGTTTTAGATTGCCCACTCGTTACATATTGATAAATTGTTACCATGAACTTTATCCGCAAGACTATTTTTTAACTATAACAATAATTCGAGGAAATGACTTTCCAAAAGAAATGCATGAAAGCGTTAGAAAATCTGAGAGAAGAATTTTTCGCCGTTTTCACGTGTTTTTGGTTCTTGTGTGTTACTGCAGAGAAAATAGACGAGGAAGATGACATCGAAAATATCGATTTTTCTAATATCTCAGAAGATTACGATGTTAAACTGTCATAGAGTTCGTTAACTCAAATTGTATTTGCTCGTTTTTAATGCAGTATTCATGATTTTTTTTACATACATACCAATCACGTCGTTCCCTTCCGGGGTAAGCACAGTCACAGAGTTTCACTCACAGACACACAATTGTACACCTAACTCTGCTTCAATAATTTCCTCCATACTGACCTATCCTTGCAAACCTCTTTTGCCTCATTTACCCCCATACACTGCTTCATACACGCCCTCCTGTTTTAAGACTCCTAATATTCCTCCTCCTAAGAATTTCCTTAACAACAATCAACTACAACTTTCTCGGCCAACCTCTACATCTAGCAACATTCATTTCACTCTTATGTATCTGTTTCGTTATTCGACTCTCATCCATTCTCTCAACATGGCCAAGCCAACGAAGCACACTCCTTTCATATATGTCCATTACTGGAGCATTTAACCCACATTCATTTATTATCCACTCATTCCAGACTCTATCCATCCTTCTTTTACCGCAAAGACTCCTCAGATAACTCATACCCACGGCATTTAGTCTACTTTTATGTCCATCCTGACATACCCATGTTTCACTACCATACAACAAAGTGGGGAGAAGTAAACTTTTGTACACGGCGATTTTCGCTTCCTTACGCAGGCACTCATTGCTGGATATCATTTTAAAATATACATTTTGTATCGAGAGAAGCGCGTTCACCTGGTACTTGAATGTTATGATGGATTATGCACGATTACAGAGTGGCACGCCAGGGAGTGAATTGAGTCAGGAGTGTCTGGTTTGAAATAAAACTGTGCAAAGCAAGGATGCGCAATGTGAAGTCTAAGTCAGTTTTCTTTCGTATAAATGCGTCAATGTAATGGGTGGAGATCTAAAATCTATATTTGTATGCAAGTGTATGTAACAGTATGGCAGTCTGAGAACTCACAGGCATAACAGAGGCTCCTTGGCAACTTCAGCGGTCCAGCAAGAAAAATGGATTTAGGGTAAACGTGTCAAAGACCCAAGAATGTTGTTTTTTTAGAGAAAGAAAGAGAGAGATAGAGTACATGCGTGTAGAGAGACAATCCATGAGTGTAAGAGAAGAGAAATTTATTTGCGAGGAAAGGGCAATTTGGACTCTATTATTGGAAGAGAGCTCGTTTTCTACGCCTAAGAAAAATAACGAAAATATTTCATTTTTCCTACCCTGAGATATAACGGCGAGATGAATGTGTGTTTATTGGAGACCCTCAAGTCAGTGACTGAAAACCGGTCATTATGGATAGCCCGCTATGGGCTCTTAATTTACTCAAATATTCAATTAAATGTTTAATCTAAATCTTGAGTATTATTTGATTAATTTATTATACATAATTAGTAAAAATTTAATTTACTACTTCATAATAAAGGATACTCATATAAAAGGAGAGGTTACGTTGTTACCAAGCAATGTTCACAAACATTTGTGGCGCGCTTAATTAAAAAAAAGCGAGATTCTCATTGGTTTCGCCGTATTCCGTGACCCACTAATCAAAAGTTGAACCGAGGTTTTCAGTCTCTGACTTGAAGGTCCATGGTGCGCATATGAGAGCATTGCCTTAATTTAAGATTATATATTAGAAGAAAAAAGATCAATAATAAATTATTGGTATTTTTCGGGTTCTCCCCACGTTGCACCAGTTTTGTGGACGACCATTTCGCCGGCATTCCAGTCTAGCGCTTCGGACTAATAGATCCCAAAACGGACATTTAACGGACCAGAGCACTATGTATAGCGGCAGACAATACTCCATTATATTAGGACCGACTGGAATGCCGGCGAAATAGTCGTCCATAGAAATGGTGCCACGCGGGGAGAACCCGAAAAATACCAGTGACAAGAAAATCGCGGAGGCCTTTGTAACAATATCAATAAATGTTACGAAAAAAAGTAAGCACGGTTAAGTTACCAGTACAGCTTGGTCTGTAGGCGTCCAGTAGATGCGGAGGGGGGGGGGGGTGTTTCAGTCAAAATATAAGCAGCTGGAGCAGTGGACTCGTGTGGCGGACGCACACTAAACATTCGCACGCACACACACGCGATGGAGAATAACATCGCAAGCGAAGGCGAGCAAACATCCGTACGCGTGCACGGGAGGAAACTGCGCATGCGCGACGTGCGTCCTCTGTCACCGGAAGGGGTTACTGTCCCCCCGCTAAGCACGCTCAGCCGTGCTTGACCGTGAACTATGGCCGCCATCGGCCGAGTTCTCCTGTCGTGTACACGTTGATTGGAAGGGTGACGAATCACCGTCCGTCTCCCGCGGCACAGTCGACAGTCCCACCAGGTGCTGACTTTTCAAGACCCACAGCTGCGGCTGCCTGATCAGTTACGTCCATCTTTGAAAGACATGGAGAAGTTGGGATTTCTATCGGACTGCAAATTAAAAGTTAGATTTTTTTTCAAGTATTATACCAGATGACCGGTAGATTTTTGGACAGTACTCATCCTAGCGTCCTAATTTTGACATATCGTTCTCCTTTCCCTTCCTCAGATGATCCGCCGTAAGGTCCCTCTAAAAATCCTCATATCTGCCTCTACATACCACCCTGGGAGTCACCGCATGGGCGTGTGGCAGGGGGTTTTAGGACATCAGCCGGGTAAATACGTAAGGGATAAGTTTATGGGAGATGAAGTAGTGACCTATGTTATAGGAGTGTATTTAGTGGAGCTCAATTTTTCTTGTGGTCGCTTATTGGGCGCGGAAAGAAGGAGTTTTTGTACCTGTCTGTTCGGCAATGTATCTCTCTTATTTTATCGATTCTGTCAGACCTAGAGATGTAGTGAGGCGTCATGATAATATTCTCTGAGTCGCTCTGAAACACACTATTTTTTAATTTCTCGAGCAACCTAAGCCTAGCGTGAGCCTCCGGGTCTTAAAGGCTCCCATATCGTCTCCCTCTATTTATTTAGTCCAGAATTCCTATCCTCTCCCTTCCTCTACCACGCTTTCCCAATGTTCTCCCCTCTATCACCCTCTTCAACATTCTCTCTCCTGTCAATACTTCCTCCATGCGTCTCTTCTGCCTCCTCCAAACCTCCGCCACTTGCTTCCTCTCCTCTTCAACCATATCAAATACGTCAAGAATTTTAATATCGGATGGCATATTAAAATTTAGGTTAAAACGTTTTGGCGAACTCTGCACCGCCGATGTCCTTTCCGACGAAGTCCATTACTTTTTGGAAAACCCAGTTCGTATAATGAGGTATAAAAGGAGGGCACTACGCCATTAAACTGAGGCCTGACAACCGAAATAACAACCATATTGTTTAACCCTGCCCTCTCCTTACATTCCTATGGATAGCACGACGGAATATACGAATTAGCAGATGTAAATCAAGAATATCATACAGCTCTTTGAAATTTAAGGCAAGCAACTCATGAAACGTATACTGATTATTTATTGCATTGAATTCTACGAGTATTGCATTCAATTTCACGAGTATTCATCGGGAACGCGGATTTTTATTAACTTGAATAAATAAACAAAATATATAAGGAATATGCATATTAAATAAGTAAGTGCACGCTGATTTCTAGGAAGATATTGATAGAAAACACAGTAAAATTGCAAAAGTAGTGCGTAAGCCCGCAAGCGCTAGAGGAAAATGAGGGTTAACGAAGATGGAGGATTGGATTCAGCTTCTAGTATTGGCCAGCAGAGTAAGTGACCTCTCCATATACCTCAATGGGTAATTCGTATACAACTCCGACTGAGGCAACCTGGATATTCTTTGGACTTCGCACCAGTCCATGGTTACCTAAATTGTCACCCAGCACTTACGTTTAGCGAGTCGCTCACGACCGTTAACAGCACATCACAGATGCATTCTCTCCTTCCCAACACTCAAATATGAGTAATTGTTTTATGTTTGTTTTGTATCAAATATGAGTGTTTTAATGTTCCTTAACATAGTAACACACGATGACAACAGCATAGTTATTTTAAATTTTCGTAGCATGAAATTTAACACGTGAATAAGTGAAATGTCTACCCTAACCAAGCACCCGAAGGTCACTTGCGGGGTGTTGTGTTGATAACACGCGCTTCTGCGGGTAGTTTTCAGGGTTTTAGTCAAGAAACGCATGGTGTGCGACTGGGAGTTCCTCCCCGAAGTCACGGTAGAGCGGATGTTTACCATGGCTGCCAAGCAACCGAAAACATTTTCGTTCACTTCTCGACCCGTGTCAAGCGATAGGAGAGGAGAGGGACGTACAATGGAATCACGTGCGATCATTATAACAAGTTTTCATAACGAGCAATGGCTTTGAATGTGTTTTATTTCGCTCGGGAAAATATTTTTCTTTGATTTTCCTGATATCACACGTGGGAAGAAAGAAGACTCAAAAACTCTAAGAAATTTATCCACTGCAGAATAAAACTCGCTTCGAAGCACGAAATGTGTCGATAAGCCTCTTATTGAGTTTTTCGACCGCATACTCGAAGGTTTTTTTATTTCACCGAACCGTTAACTTGCCCGCTTCATATTTAATGGCGTCGGTCATGCAAGTGCTCATGCAGGGCTTTCTCGAAGGCAATTGAAATGCATGATGACACTCCGCCGATTTCGAGGGGAAACAATGATCGCTTAAAATCAAAATTCAAAAGACTTCCATCCATTCACGGGTATTCAGAAGGTATCAATACGAAATATGATAATCAGCCATTGTTATGATTTGCTGGTGAATCCTCAATCTTTTCCGAGGGGGAAAACACACGCAATCAACACGCTTAAGAAAAAAAATACTTGAATCCTGAAAATTAAAAAAAGGCGAACCACAGGAAAACAGGGGGTCGGCTCTTGAACTTTGTCACAAATCACGCCAGCGAAAATATGAGGGTAAGTTAATAAATAAGTCTCAAACGGCAACAACATTTCATCATCAGCATCAGTCGTAAACATTTCACTGCGAACGCTTGGAACATCCACCGTACAGTCCCGATTTTTCCCCGTGTGATTTTCATCTGTTCGGACCACTAAAAAAATCATTTTGGGTGGCTGACGTTTTGAAAACGATGATGCCGTAGTCCAAGGGGTTACTCATATGCTGCAACAGCAAACAAAAGACTCCTTTGCTGCCGGCAATCAAGGACTTGCAAATAGATGGGATATGTGTCTGAATGTACAGGGTGAATGTGTAGAAAAGTGAAATAAAGTTCAGTGGTTGTGCGATTTCGCATGGGAGAACAACGCGGATTAGAAGTTACGAGGACGATGCGAAGGCCGAATTGAAGGAGGAAGAGTGGGAATTTTTAAATCAACGATTCGGGCGGAATGTTCCTGCGGATGAACCAGCATTTTAGCATGACTTTGAATGATGTTGCTGAAGTGACAGCTGGGAACTCAAGCAACAAACTTACCGATGATCTGTTAAGAGAGGGATGAGACGTTTTACAAGTATCATCTTCGAGGAGGAAAAATGGCCGAGTGGCTTCATTTGTGTGATTAGACTCCTTGATATGTATGTGTTGAATGACACAATATATGCAATAATTGCAGGAGGGTAAGAGGGAAAGAGGATGTGCATCCTGACATTGATCTATACAAACCTGAAACCCCATTATGCTCACTGTTTTACTTTGTTTGAGAGTACATGCCCTTAATGAAGGATTCCAATAAGGTATTACACACTAGTTCCTTAGCATTATTCAATGCTATTTGCGGCTAATTATCAACACAAATATTGTGAGTTTTAATGTCATAACCGGAAAAATGTAATTGTATGAAATTTTATGAAGTAATTAAGATGAATAATATTGTTGAATATCAAATGTATGTCCCGCAATAAAATTTGTAAATTTCTGTTGAATGCAAAAAAAAAGAAGGAAATTACTCTGATAATTATTGCCTCTATCGAGTTTTGCGAGTTGTTTATTGACTTGCCCTCGCAGCAACCTGTCGTAGGAGTTCGTTGAGTTTCGCACGCTACACTACCAATCAATACTATCTCATCAACAATTATCGCATGTGACAATCACATCGACTAGATTTGACGATTTTCGATGATAAATCGACGAAACCATGACACAAATTTAAAGCAGGTTTCCACTTAGAAGTTGACTTCTATCGAAGTAGCGGGTGTAGCGATATCTCGAATCGTATCGTCACATGCAGCGCATCGTTCTGCGTACTCATTACTTCCCACTTTTCCCAAACAAATGGATGATAGAAGTAAACGATGAATATCGTAATTACGAAAATCACCTAAACTTGACAATAAAGGCGTTTGTAGACAGCTGTGAGAGTCGCATAGGTATTAGTGGATTTAATAAATCTGTATGAATTACAATAATTATGCATTATTACATCGAATCAAGAGCGCCAACTGTGACAGTAATAATTATTATCTAATAAGAGATACATCTTGAAGCTTCCCTAAGGGGTTCTTTAGCATTTAAAATATTTTCAAGTACAAATAAAAATTTACAGAAGCAACAATGAGTCCTCCTCGCACTAAGTTATTCGTTGTTAACGCTGTTTGCTCGTACGTTGTTTTAAATCTCCGTTTGCGGTCACGTGACCGAGATTCACCGGATGCGATTCGATTTTATCGCAGGATCGATATGCCACTTGCAGGCAAAATAGAAACCAGTATATTTTCCATGCAAGTACCAACCGCAGTCGATCACTACCACAATCGACCACCGCTGCCATAGAAGTCCGTGCTTACACATCGAAGTGTCGATTGCAAGCGACTTCCAAGGCTACTGTCATGGGAGTGACTTACATGTGTAAACCCGCCTTCAGTGTATTCGCATAGTTATCATGACGTTTTGAGAAGAGACCTCCATGGTGTGAATGTTCGAGCAGAGATACATCGGAATATTTTGCTGGAAACAATCTCGAAAAGTGTTTGACAGTATGTTAATTTTCACCTAAACATGGACTAAATTATACGCCATGAAAATTTACGAAAGCCAATCGATTAAGCATGTTAAGTTGTAGTGAAAGCTTCCGCGGAGTGGTCTTGATACATGGTGGCTTTCGGGATACATGGTGCGTCCAACATTACCTGAATTTGGAGGGGGCGAAAATTATCGCGAAGGAGACACGGTATTTCCCCAGCCTAATACGGGAGGCAATGGAAATATCCAAAACACTCAATAATGTCAACAGAGAAGATGGTTACACGCTATTCACCAATTGGAAAGGGTCTTACAAAAAACGCGGGAAAATACGGAAAAAAAGGCGTGAAAAAATCGCGCTTGACCACGAACGAGTCGAAAACGACTACTGACGGGAGTGACTGGTTGCTTTGAGCTTTTCTGAAAGCTAGGAAACAACCGGAGAGCCGAGGACCTGCGAGGAAGCTGTTACTTCGTGGATTCACCGCTGACGCCCTTCGAGACCGCCCAAGCAGGAGCTTGAGTGCCGACTCCGGGCCCCCGCCGCCGCTCGTCGGCCAACCCGCCACCGGCGGATCTTCTTCCGTAGACCGGCAATAGGAACTCTCCTTCCGGACCGGCCACCTTGGTGAATCGGTATCCGGGGTTGAGCACCCTATTGGCCGAAGGGGTCGCCCCAACCGGGGAAGCACGACTCGCCGCCCGTCGAGACCGCCCAAGCAGGAGCTTGTGACTGCCGACTCCGGGCCCACACCGCCGCTCGTCGGCCATCCCGCCACCGGTGGATCTTTCCTTTCTCCCTTAGGCCGGCAATAGAAACTCCGCACTCGGACCGGCCACCTTGGTGGATCGGTATCCGGTGCCGAGCACTCCATTGGCCGTAGGAGTCGCCCCAGCCGGGGAAGTACGACTCGGGGATCAACTAGGGAGTAGACTGCAAGGGTCTGGTCCTTGCTCTACGTCTGCTACGACACTCTAAACCCTCTCGGTCGCCCCCGACGCACTCGTTGGCCTGACTGAGAGCCCCCAACACCTTAGGCATTGCACGTCGACGCACTCGTTGACGGCCAAGGTTCGTTCCCCACGCAAACATTAGCGACGCGAGGGTAACGTAGTTCCTCGTTCTCAGTCGCGGGGCAGCAAGGGCGATTCCGTTTGTCTGCGGGCGGACGGTCCAATAGATACCCAAGGGAAGGAGGGACAACGAAACAAAACCGGTTCCCCCCCTTCAGGGGGGAAACACGGCATTTGCACACGGAAACAACCACTACACCAACATCCCCAAGGACCTTTTCAGGTCCATCACCTAGGACGTCGTTTTGAGAGCTTGATTGTACCAGCCCGACTGGTCGTCGTAGTACTCATCGACTGTCCTTCTAACCACCTTAACCTCTCGTCTTGAATACCCGGCGAAACCTGTAAACTAATTCCTGACCCTCACCTGATCCCCATCACCTACCTTGCATTGCTACACGCTTTGCGCCTCCTTTCCCCGGGCCTTTTCCTCCTTTTCCTCGGCCAGACACCTTAACTCTAAGACCCGAAGCACTCCTCGGCGCCTGCAACTGGCGATCGGGAACGGTTGGGTGTTGCACGGTCAACGGAGTTTCTCTCATATTCCTCTATTCCTCACCTCCCCTTCACCTATACTACCGATCTCTAGCCTATTGCCAACAGCGCCTGCAGTACTCGACGCCCGAGGTCTGAGAGCTCGGCGCTGCGCTCCTATCCTTCTTCCTCCGATATCCCGCTAAACGTCCCCGTTTGGCGCACTCTACCCACTCCTTCCTCCTTTTGCCTTGTTCTGACGTGGGACTTTTAACTCTCATATTCCTCTATTCCTCACCTCCCCTTCACCTATACTACCGATCTCTAGCCTATTGCCAACAGCGCCTGTAGTACTCGACGCCCGAGGTCTGAGAGCTCGGCGCTGCGCTCCTATCCTTCTTCCTCCGATATCCCGCTAAACGTCTCCGTTTGGCGCACTCTACCCACTCCTTCCTCCTTTTGCCTTGTTCTGACGTGGGACTTTTAACTCTCATATTCCTCTATTCCTCACCTCCCCTTCACCTATACTACCGATCTCTAGCCTATTGCCAACAGCGCCTGTAGTACTCGACGCCCGAGGTCTGAGAGCTCGGCGCTGCGCTCCTATCCTTCTTCCTCCGATATCCCGCTAAACGTCTCCGATTGGCGCACTCTACCCACTCCTTCCTCCTTTTGCCTTGTTCTGACGTGGGACTTTTAACTCTCATATTCCTCTATTCCTCACCTCCCCTTCACCTATACTACCGATCTCTAGCCTATTGCCAACAGCGCCTGTAGTACTCGACGCCCGAGGTCTGAGAGCTCGGCGCTGCGCTCCTATCCTTCTTCCTCCGATATCCCGCTAAACGTTCCCGTTTGGCGCACTCTGCCCACTCCTTCCTCTTTCGCCTAGTTATCGTCCTGACATGGGACTTTAACTCTCCTATTCCCAGAGTTTCTCCTTGACATCCTCTGATCCTCCCTTCCCCCATCCACTCACTGCTTACCTTTTCCCGGTACTTTGCCTCCCTTTCCTAGGCCAGACACCTTGACTCGGCACTGCGCTCCTATCCTTCTTCCTCCGATACCCCGCTTAACGTTCCCGTTTGGCGCACTCTGCCCACTCCTTCCTCTTTCGCCTAGTTATCGTCCTGACATGGGGCTTTAACTCTCCTATTCCCAGAGTTTCTCATTGACATCCTCTGATCCTCCCTTCTCCCATCCACTCACTGCTTACCTTTTCCCGGTACTTTGCCTCCCTTTCCTAGGCCAGACACCTTGACTCGGCACTGCGCTCCTATCCTTCTTCCTCCGATACCCCGCTTAACGTTCCCGTTTGGCGCACTCTGCCCACTCCTTCCTCTTTCGCCTAGTTATCGTCCTGACATGGGACTTTAACTCTCCTATTCCCAGAGTTTCTCATTGACATCCTCTGATCCTCCCTTCTCCCATCCACTCACTGCTTACCTTCTCCCGGTACTTTGCCTCCCTTTCCTAGGCCAGACACCTTGACTCGGCACTGCGCTCCTATCCTTCTTCCTCCGATACCCCGCTTAACGTTCCCGTTTGGCGCACTCTGCCCACTCCTTCCTCTTTCGCCTAGTTATCGTCCTGACATGGGACTTTAACTCTCCTATTCCCAGGGTTTCTCATTGACATCCTCTGATTCTCCCTTCCTCCATCCACTCACTGCTTACCTTTCCAACCTGTTGTCGTCCCGACGTGAGACTTTAACTCTCATATTCCTCTATTCCTCACTTCCCCCGTCACCTATAATACCTTAATCCTCCCAACTCTCCAAGGCCCTTTCAGGACCATCAGATCTTAATCTCCTACTCCTTTTCCCGGTCTATTACCGCTTCCCCTTACCTTTCCAACTTGTTGTCGTACCTTGCACTGCCCCACGCTTGGCGTCCCCTTTCCCAGGTCCTTTTCCTCCCTGACACCTTGACTCTAACACTTTTCTCCTCTTTTCGCCTTGTTATCGTCCTGACATGGGACTTTAACTCTCCTATTCCCAGCTGAGTTTCTCCTTGACATCCTCTGATCCTCCCTTCCTCCATCCACTCACTGCTTACCTTTTCCAACCTGTTGTCGTCCCGACGTGGGACTTTAACTCTCATATTCCTCTATTCCTCACTTCCCCCGTCACCTATAATACCTTAATCCTCCCAACTCTCCAAGGCCCTTTCAGGACCATCAGATCTTAATCTCCTACTCCTTTTCCCGGTCTCTTACCGCTTCCCCTTACCTTTCCAACTTGTTGACGTACCTTGCACTGCCCCACGCTTAGCGCTCCCTTTCCAAGGTCCTTTTCCTCCCTGACACCTTGATTCTAACATTTCTCCTCTTTTCGCCTTGTTACTGTCCTGACATGGGACTTTAACTCTCCTATTCCCAGCTGAGTTACTCCGTAACATCCTCCCTTCCTCCATCCACTCACTGCTTACCGGTTGGGTATTGCACAGTCAACGGAGTCTCTACTACCAGTCCTCTGATACCTCTCCCATTCCAAGCTGTAGTGCCTGTAGTGCTACACTAGCTGTCTTGAGAACTCGGTGCAGCGCTCCCGTCCACTCACCGCACAGTTTCCGCTTGGATCCAAGACTACCTTCCCCACATCCCTCCCCACGTGAGTTCCTGAGAACTCGACACCTAGTGTCTTGAGTACTCAGCACGCAACTCCACCCCTCCTCCCCATACCTATTCTTCCCGTACTCTGCGGCACTAACACACACCCCTGGTCGTGCCCCAGTGGGGTCTGACTCCCACCACTCGGGGTCGGACTGTGAGGGGAATGACGTGAGATGTCCCAGACGCGTCTCTCCCCTTCCCCCCCCGATGGCTGGACTGTGCACCGGTTACGGGCGAGGGCTAATCCGCTCCGCGCGCCACTCCTGGCGTTCGACGTGGTTCGGACGCCCACTCCTTCCCTAAGACCCCTCCTGAGCGCGGATGGATCTCTCCCCCGCCCCCGCTCTCCAGTTTATTTCAATAGTCCTCCAGTCATTGACTCCCGTCCCCCATCTAGCACCACCGCACACCGGGATGTCACACACCAAACCTCCCAACACCAAACAGGTGCGAGGAAGAAGGATGGCAAAAGGGCTCCCCGCCAAAGCACCCCTATGCCCTCCTCTCCTTCACCCACCCGGACTATAGTCCATCATACCCCACCAGCCTCGCCCTCGCCCTCTCGCTCTCCTTCCCCTCCCCTGACATCCACGACGCGCTCCCCCACTCCTGCTCGCAGTACTACCAAGGGTGTTGGGGCTCATACCAATCCCAGCCATCCACTACACACCGCCAGCAGTCGCTCATCACTGCGTACGGCGCCTGTCACCTTTGGTCCTAACACCTCCCGACCCTCACCTACAGAACATCACAACCCTGCCCCCCAAGGACCGAAGACGCCCTCCTTCCCCCAGTTCCTAGCTACTGAGCTGCGAACTCTCCCTGCTGACTACCCGCCCCTGTTTGAGCATTGCTCGAACTCGCCCTTCGTGGTGACGGGTAGGGGGTCAAGCGATGCCCTCTCCTCCCAGTTAGGCTCCAATCGGACCACGGCTACTGGGTTTCCCATAGCAGACCGTGTTCGACCCCCATCCCCCCTCATGTTGAGAGATCGCCTCCCGATCTTTCAGCCCGTGCAGGAAGGTCTTCCCCTCCCCGAAAACACAACCTTCCGGCCAACTTTCACGTCCCCCCGTAACCAAGCACGACGTCCGCCTCCACCAACTACCCTTCATCCCTCCCTATCCCAATCCGAACCCCGTCCCCGACGCACCAACCCCCCGACTTCCCCCAATCCCCGCGGTCGATCTGAGTCCCTCCAGTGGATCTCCATCCGGCGTCTTCCCCGGAACACCGGCCAGCGGGATTTCCACCGTCACTGGCGCCGGGTGTTCCCCACCCTGGCTGACTGTGACATCATCGTCAACGCACCCGCCCGCATTGCCAGGATCAAGCTCTCGGCTCAAGGCCTCGAACTCCTGCAGAAGGAAAAACATGCTTTGGCCCATCTGCTAGGAGAGCCCATAGAGGTTTCTTGTCCCCAAGTCCGGGGCACCCGGCAAAGTAACGGCCCCCACGCTAATCGTCCCTCTACCTTCTCCTTCGTCATCAGGGGCGTCGATCACCAGACAGAAGTCGACGAGATGAAGGAGCAACTGGTCGGCATGGGCATTCCAGTACAGGGGATATGGAGGGTCCGCAGCGCCCGAAACAACAGGCTGACTACACTCCTCCGAGTCATCACGGACAGCGTGGGACACGTCAGCGGGGTCATCGCAGAGGGTCTCCGCCTGTGGGGTCGCATCTATCGCTGCGAAGCCTCAAAGCCCCCCCCCGCCAAACCAAAGCAGTGTTCTCGGTGCCACATATATGGCCATGAGGCAGACAACTGCGGCAACCCTGTCCGTTGCGGCCGCTGCGCCGGCAGCCACCGGACGGGCGACTGTGCGGCAGAGTCGTTGCGGTGTCGGAACTGCGGCGGCGAGCATCGGGCCGGGGACAGACGGTGCCCAGTGCGCCCGACGCCTTCAGCCTCGCTCGCCGCCACTGCACCCGTTCACCTCGATCCGGCTATCTTGCAGGTCGTGGAACGAGACCCAGCAGAGGGGCAAGAGCTGGTGAAGAAGGCGGACCTCCTGCGATTCCTCACTGGGGTTCTGGTCAACCTCCATCCCACATCGAGGCAACAAGTGGCGTCCACCATCAACCACGTCGCGGAGAGTGTCTTCGGGATGACGGTCACCCCCTTGTACACCAACAACACCGTCCTGCCGGTCTTCTACTCCCACCGTGTCACCCATGGCAGATAAGTCCTCGATCTCTTTCTGCAACATTAACGGTGCCACGGGCCGAAAACGGCCCCTACTCCTGGAATACATTCGGACGAGGGAAGTCGCCATCATGGGGCTGGTGGAGACTTTCCAACGTCCTGACTCAAGGCTAAACCTTCCTTTTTTCCAGGAATTCGGCACCCCCAGACTGGCCCCCAGGTCAGGAGGCATCACCGTCCTAGTGAGGAAGGACATACCTGCCATCCAGGAAACCCTACCAGAAGACTGCCTGGGAAACGGCAATGAAGCGGTCCTTGTCCGTATTATAGTCGCCCGGCGAAATATCCACGTCTGCGCAGTTTATAGTAGACCGGCGTCTCCCCTCCCAATAAAGCTCCTGGACTTCCTCTGTAGGGCTGCTCTTCCCTTCGTCCTCATCGGTGACCTTAACGCGAGGCATGCCCACTTTCGGGACCACACCACCACCCCAAAGGGAAAGGCACTCGAGGGCTGGCTCCTGGACAACCCGGTCGTTAGGTTGGACATTCCCTCCCCCACCTTCTTCAGAGGCGGGTCGTTCCCTGACCACGCCATCCTGTCATCGTCCCTGGCTGCGGTGGCAGGGGACGTATCGGTGGACGATTGCCTAACCTCAGACCACCTACCTTTCTCCTTCCCCTTCCACCTCTCCCCCGCCCTCCCACCTCCACATACCTTTGTCCGTCCTAACTACCGAAAGGTTGAATGGGACCAGTTCAACAAAGATGTCAAGGAAGGTATGCCCGCTTTTGGGGAACTTGCCTGCGAGGACGATGTGGATAGGGCCATTGACGCCGTCGAGGGAGCGTTTGCCAGTGCAGCTCGGTCGATACCCGAAATCACCATCGACCCGACGAGGCCGCCACTACCATTACGGGTGAGGAGACTCATCAAAAACAAACGCTGGCTTTACAGACAATGGATAAGGACTAAAGACCCCTGGGCCAAAGCAGAGTGGAACCGGGCGAACGCAATCATCAAGAGGGAAATTAAAGCCGAAAAAGAAAGATGTTGGCAGACAGCGTGTCGCAAACTCGACTACCGGAATGGCGCAGCCTTCTGGAATACCTTTAAAGCCATGACAGGCCAAATCCCGCCACGCAGACATACCCTCATCAACGAAGACGGGGACCCCATCGCCGATCCTCAAGGCCAAGCGGAGG
The DNA here is from genome assembly GCA_963169105.1 of Ceriagrion tenellum. Classification (NCBI taxonomy): domain Eukaryota; kingdom Metazoa; phylum Arthropoda; class Insecta; order Odonata; family Coenagrionidae; genus Ceriagrion; species Ceriagrion tenellum. Next base: position 62,780,536 of record OY720635.1, read on the forward strand.
AGTTCAGAAGGGTCCTAACCTCAGTCTACTCCCCCATGCAGGACCCTCTGTTCACAGACGAACAGCATGAGATATGTGATCTTCACCTTGAAGAAATAGAAGAAGATCTTCTCCCTAAGGACCTCAGAAACCAGGAAGTCGCCATGCTCTACGACAATTACCAAGGAGAAGAGGGTATCCTCCACCCCATAAACGAAGAGGACATGTGGGACACTGTCCCACACAAAAACACCTCACCAGGTGAAGACGAGATAAGAGCACTGTACCTGAGGAAATCCCTGGACACCTGGCCACTCCTGATGCAGCTCTTCAATGCACTGCTCGCCCTAGGTTACTACCCTCGGTCATGGAAAAAGACCACCATGGTTATGATACCTAAACCCGGCAAGGACAAAAGAAAGGCCGTGAACTATAGACCGATTAGCCTCACCAGCTCGCTAGGGAAATGGTTCGAGAGAATCATCGCCAGGAGAATGACGTCGATGTTCGAGGCCAGCGGTGTCCTGCCCCAACATCAATATGGCTTTCGACCGCATCGATGTACGACAGACCCCCTAGCCCATCTAACTAGCACTGCAATGGAGGCTATTAACAGAAACAGGTATGCGGCAGCACTGTTTCTTGACATTGAAAGGGCATTCGACAGTGTATGGCACGAAGGGCTCATCTACAAGCTGTCTCTCATCCCAGGAGTAACGCGAAATCTACTCTGCATGCTCAACAGCTTTCTACGTAACAGGGACGCCAGGGTAAGAGTCGGTAAAACGCTCTCAGCACCCTTCACCCTTAAGGCTGGGGTCCCACAGGGGACCGTCCTCTCCCCCCTCCTGTTCACACTATACTGTTGGGACATGCCGGTAGACACCAGGACCAGGCCAGTGACTCTATGCCAGTACGCCGACGACACCGCCCTTTGGTGCACAGGAAGGAACCCAGCAGAGGCGACGAAGAAACTTCAATTTATGGTGGAAAAAATACAAACCTGGTTCCAGATGTGGAGGATGAGGCCCAACGCTGCAAAAACGCAACTCCTAATCGCATCCCCACTATATAAGCGGCATGAAATGTGTAAAATCCAACTGTGGGAACAGGAGATACAAGAAAAGAAGACAGCCACGTACCTGGGAGTGACGCTGGACAAGAACTTCACCTTCATTCCCCATGTCCGATCAATCCGAGCAAGGTGTAGCCGGCGGAGTAATCTGATCCGCGCGGTCCGGGCGGGGGGGCGAGGGGTCACGGTGGAGTGCGGATTGCTTCTTTACAAGGCCTTTCTCAGGCCGGTGATGGAGTACGCCGCGCTCGCTGTTCTCCCGCTTCGTAACAACCTGAAGCCATACGCCTCCCTTGAACGCCGGGTACTGCGACAGATCCTCGGCCTGCATTACCGAACTCGGGCAAACACGGTGTACAAACTTACTAATATCGAACCTATCCTCCACAGGTTATGCCGTCTCAGATGCAACGCGGCCAGGCGCATTGCTACCTACAACCCAGGCCTACTAGATAAGATCCTGCACCTGGGAGACGGACCCCTGCCGAACACGGCCAAGACGAAGAGGTATTCAACACCGAGGTTCATCAATGACCACATGCACCTGTTTCATCCGGACACACCCCTGCCACCGACCAACATACGGCCCAGCATCCCTGCACCAGCACCACTCACCATAATGCCGGGAATCCCGCTGACTCCACCAAGGAAGAAGAAAAGGAAGAGAAAAAAGAAGCCACCGTCAACATCCAACCCCCCACCCAGTGCAACCCCCCCAGTGCTAACTCCAACTACGTAGTAGTTACGTCGCCCCCAGTACGGACTACAAGTCCTTCCACCCCAGTGAACTTCCAATTGTTGTACATCTAATGTGCATCCAGTGACCTATTCCAAGTGAAGGCCATGTGGCCGCATATACCAAAGACTCCAAAGTCCAAAGACTATAAATCTATCTATTTTTCAAAGTTTATATATATATTTATTTATTTGTATTATTTATTTTTGTTAAGTTTCACATATATTTTATTTTTATGTCTACATATTGTTTCGGGCCTGGCGACGGTTTTCGTGGGTTTCCCGTCGCCCTAGGGCAAATGCCCGGCCGTCAACTCCCACACACAATCCTATACAAGCCAAAGATTTATTTCCACCCTGAAGAGGCGAGAGCCTATAACAGGGAACCAGGCACACGTTGTTATCTCTTTTGTTGTTATTGCTTTCTCTTATTTCTGTATCCTTTGTGTCTTGGTAAATAAACATATTTCAATTCAATTCAATTCAATTCGCGCTTGACCCTCCGCCAGGCTATATATCGCGGCGATTGCGGCCAAAATGCATCTTGAGCACTTCAGACCTGAAGAAGCGATCTGGAACGCTCGCGAAACTATCGTCATAAAAAGGACACAACGCGGAAGCTATCCCGAAAGCCATAATGTATCGATTGAGCATGTGTTTGCAGCTATACAGACAGAACAATATCGAAAATATAGTGGGTAAGCGATACGGATTCTTTTTGTAATGGTAATAATATGAATTAAAAAGAAGTTTAATTCAGCACATTAACAACCTCATGAACTAAAATTGATCATAGTCTCAGCGGTAATTAGGTGGAATTGCTTCATAGCGAAATCCTCATTCACACTCAAGTGGAAAACTAAGTGAATAAGAATTTTATTGACTCACGAACACTTTTCATCCATTCATTATGGCAGCCCTAATGATCTCATAAGGCTATCAGGATGAATTATAACATTTTGAAACTCTTCTTGGAAGTCTAATTCAAGGATTCCCAACCCATGGGTTCCGGCCCCATACAAGATCGCGGAAGAGGCTCCATGGGTCGTCAAGGATTCAGTAATCAACGTTTGATAATGTATTTGCTACTATGTTTAAGGGTCGCGGATGATCGTGACCTATAATTTTGGGGTCACATGTAAAAATATTTCTTGATCTCCAGCTTTAATTCACGAACTTTACCTGAATGCTGTAATTGAAAGCAGTATTTCAGTAATAGCAGAATGTTTAAGACGTCCTCAGAAGTAAACGATCCGCTTAAACAGCGCTGAAGGACATAGCCTAAATTTTGAGGTGCAGGTCTGGAAGTGATTATCATCGTTATTTTTATAATAGGTTTGAGAAGCTGATCAACTTATCACATTTAGTCTTTTATATGTCTCCCTCATCTTAGCCACTCAAGCTACGAATCAGAATCTAAATTTACCTCCGTTATATTTAGAATCACATTCAATATTTACCTTAAGTTAGAGGGAAATCGGTACAACCAAAATTTAATTTTTAAAATATAATGATGAAGGCATATAGTTTTGAATATTTTTCGTGAAAGAATGACAAAAAATTCTCCAACCGTTTCATGTAAATGTTTAATCATGATATTCCTCTTTAGTACATTATCCATTGAGACCAGAGTCTTTACAATAAAATAGATTACCTTCTTATGTTGTCCGCATCTTTTTTATTTTTTATTTAAAGTACTGAACACGCATTTACTTTGTGTTATTCATTACACAACGTAGCAGATGTTACATAAAGTTTTAGCACTTCGAATCGTCTCTCACAAAGGTGATTTATTGTGTACTGCACGCTGTACATGTTCTTGGGAGGTTTGCCGCAGAGTAATAAAGAAACAGGTGAGTAGATAAAAAAATAAATAAATACTGCAGCACCAGCAATTACAGTCTTTGGACTGCATCAGATACACATGCAATTAGTAAGTGGTGAAAATCTCAAATCTATCACCGCTGAAAATTTAAGTTTCTTTTTTTGGATGGCGACGTTACACTCGAGAGGAATTCCATACGCGTCCCTTATCAAAGGGAAAGGGGATGAAATATTCCCTCAGGCTCAATGAGTCGGTCGTTGGATTCAACATTCTTTGCGGATGGTTCTCGGAAACGCGCATTTTTCGGACGAAATCTTCTTATCTAAGTCGCCGACGCGCCGGGAAAAACAATGTGGGACGCCAGCCACAAGTAAGCGGCCTTCGAAGCTCGCGTGACAACGGAAGCTAGCGGTCTACGTAGTAATACACGAAAGCAAAGCGTTCACTTCGCACACGGCCCTCTGCCGAATTCAAGATACAGATGGGGGTATCCATTCCTTAAGATATTCAGAGCGATTTTCGTTAATGTACAGATTTGCGAGAAACTTTTCATACGCGTACTCATTGATAATATGGACAGATAAAAGAGAAAAAACAGCACGTTACCGATTAGGTTTTTTGGAAACCCAACGCTAATTTAATACGTAGCCTTAGGCCACTTGAAAGATATTTTGAAATAATTCGATGACATATTTCCAAATTGTCTCCTAAACGCGAAAACAATCGTTTCATATAATCATAATGGTTCCTATTAAATATCAAGGTACCATACCAAGCTAAAAACACGTCATTATATGTTACTAGCAAAGGTACCAATTGACACTCAACGGGGGATGAAAGAAAGACAGGGCATATAGGTTGTAGGTTCGAGTCGCTCATGAGGTGTATTTTTTTCCAGGCAAATCAGCTATAATTATAGTTGTTTTTTTTTCATTCAGCAGATGAAATCACATTATATTATCCTTTCCGAGTTTCGACATTCTTTTGCAGTAACATATAGAAATTAAACTACATTCCATTTGAATTCTAGAGGCTTTCCGCACTAATATAACATCATGGCATTCTCCTGTTTTACATGGGTTCTACTTAAATTGGTCCACTTAAAATGAATTTTGCAAATTTTAGGCAAAAATATCCCTGAAAATATCGTAATCAGCAACATTTACGTGTACGGCCTAGATTTCCACTGTAATACATATCTCTATACATAAAACCCAGCCGCTAAAGGTCCCACTTCCTTTCTAAAGCTAATGCTAATTCCACGGCTACCAAGGAAATTATTGTTGACAGAAGTAAAAGTCATGATTTTGACATTAAAAACGCGATTTATAGGGAAATTTTATTCGTATTATAAAATTGAAAGAAAAAATTAGAAACTGCAATCTTTTATACATCTAATGGCGAAAACTATAGCCTTCAATCTTTAGTAGAACTAATTAAAATATGCAAAAAGGGAAACCTCTGCATTTGAACCAAAATGTTTAGACTTGAGTTTTTCAAACACATAAGACACCAGACGGCCCAATACGCTGCCCATGAGGCCCAGGGGCCTTCCCAATAGTCCAAATTTCCTTGAAAAAGCTTTACTGGTAGCATGTGTGAAAATATCACTAAAATCGGTTCCCTCGTTCAATACTTATGCGGCTTTTAAGAAAAAAATTCTTTTGGAACCTTGGGCTCTCTGGGGCCCCAGCGTGACTTACGATCACATGATTGATGTACATTCAGTATAGGTATATTTTACGTTTTCTAATACAGGCAAGAATTATCTTCCAGGGTCAATTTTTGGCGATGAAAGGGCCCACTTGAGGGCCTTCTATGGCCCCAAGGCCCTTGTTCTATAGCCTATGCGTGAACCAAATATATCAAGTATCATCCTGCCAAATTTTGTTTCAATCGATTCAGTTGTTCATGAGTGATTGAGTAACAGACAGAGAGACAGACAAACACCACTAGATTTTTATATATTAGTAAGATATAATAATTATACATTACATTATATTGTTATATTATGCTATACTATACTAATATTACATTATATTTAGTTTTATTTACATACGGTATTTGCTTAAAATTGTTAATTCCTCGCCATAATTCCAAGTCATAACAATGCTTTAATGGAGACGAAAATTTTAAAATAAAATACTAGTATCATGTACAGTACAACATGTGTGGTTGTTTCCATAATATGAATAGATATACTTAAGTGTGGTACAAGAATTTTTTTCGACTTACTTGAAAATCTATTAAAATGCGCACTCAACGACTCACGATTCGCGCTCCAACCACCTTCAGGTGTTCAGCGCGATTTTTCCCACTTACAGATTTGAAACTTTATATGCGTGTTATTATCAGCGATACGAGATCCATATACGTGGGCAAAAGAGAACAACTCCGTTGTCGTTTATCGGCAATCCAATTCTATCTTGAAAAAGTTCCATGTGTTCATAATTATAAAGCAAACCTACATAAAATGGGACTAACAGTACCCGAAGTGATATGCATAAAAATAATAATCAACATAAAATGAGGTCTTAGCAAGTAAATTGTGCACTTGAATTTTATTGACTTTTGTTCCACAAATTTCGGCAGCATTAAATCGATCGTCGTTCTTCATAAAAACGCAACCATTTACATATCTTCTTTGGGTAAATTATCTGATGTGGTTTTTAGTAAAACCTCATATTCATCGTTGATGATAAAATATCTTCTAAAAATACGGTCTCTTCCACCGTTCTTCCCATGCTATTACGTCTTTCCTCTCTCGCTCCGCGAAAATGACGTCACACCTATCGGAGTTCGTTTCGCTGTCACGTGAAAAAATATGAAATTCCAACTGTTCTAATCTTATATACCTCCGTGAATATATTGAATGAATTTTAAAATATTTTCACTCCGTCTGTTTTTAAGAGTGGAAATAACTAATTTAGATCCGTATTCTTAAAACTAATATTTGGAAAATACCCAACTCAATGCTATTTTAAAACGTAGCCAGATGGCACATGAGGTATATTTCTTAATGATTCTATCAAATATGTATGTCCATACAGATTTCTCTTTTAACGCAAAGCTATATATTTCATATCAATAATATTTTGGCCGACAAAATATATATCAAGGTGTAACACCAAGTCAAAGATTCGAAAAATCTTATCTGGACTAAGAAGTGGTACAATTTCTTTGACGATAAATTAGAGCGGATGTGAGTAAATCGAAGATTTTTTTTCCATTTCTCCAACGTATGATGTCCTTTTATTGAGGCCGAATGCCATTCAATCAAACATATCGCTGACATACTGGATAACAAGTCGGTAAGAATGAAACGCCCGCGGTGCACCCGAAGAAAGCAGCCTTTCAATACCTCCTAGACCTCTATCCCATGTGATAAAATGTGTAATTTTTTCCGCGATTTCTCTAAAATATAATACTTGGAGGCTCTTTTCAATGTTTGTATCTCGAAAAACTCCATAGTGGAGTGGATGTGGCTACAATCCGTTGCACAAACTTGGCCCGCCACCCTTGGCCTGTCCCCGTTGCAGGCGGGTTGGACCAGACTCGACCGCGCGATCGAAAAACTCATGTGAAATTCGGCGTCGCAAACGGTCACAGCATAACTCATCGGATTCGCAATGTGGAAGCTTTGTAGAGTTTCCCCATATAAGTTGCCTTGCGATGCTCGGCGATGAAATTAACAATTTCTCTACATATATTTAAAAAAATGATCAAAAATGAGGGTCAGCAATTTGTTTAATAATTTTGGTAAATAATTACAAAAATACAAGTAGACTACATTAAAACAAAAACAAAAAACTGCTCCATCTAATTACATCACTTTTTATTCCAATTCTTTACCCATAAAGGTTTAGGAAGGCCTCGATTTTGAAGATTTGTGATAAAATAGAGTGAAGACCATTTTTGCAAAATTTGTGCAACTTTGACCTCATGCAAATTGTTAAAATTGTTGAGTACATCGGAAAACACAGATCTTTGGAGAATACGTGTGCAACGTTTTAGCTTCCTGGCTAGAAAAAAATAACGTTTTGAATTTTGGCCAGCTTTTGTCGATTTCAGCCCACTGTGCGGCGCAACTATTTTCAACGATTGTGCGTCGTCACCAGGCACGGTACACATAAAGCTCTGGTTTTTTTTTTCGCTCTGGTTAGGCCACACCTCAAATACACCGCGAGAATTAGGGACCCTGGTCATAAAGAGAGAACCAAAAAAATTAATAAAATACACAGGAAAGCAGCGCGCTTCGTTGAAAACTGCCACGAGCGTACATATAGTGTCTCACAAATTTTAGACGGATTACGGTGGGAGCCCCTAGAGACCGCTAGGACGCTACGCGCTAGGCTTAGGTTGCTTGAGAAATTCAGAATTGGTGTGTTTCAGAGCGTCACAGATAATATTATCATGACTCCTCACCACATCTCTAGGTCTGACAGAAGCGATAAAATAAGAGGGATACACTGCCGAACAGATAGGTACAAACACTCGTTCTTTCCGCGCACAATTAGTGACCACAATAAAAATTGAGCTCCACTAAATACACTCCTATAATACATGTCAGCATTTCATCTCCCAAAAACTTGCCTCTATACACGGCTGGTGACCTACCACCCCCTGCCACACGCCCATGCGGCAGTTCGCAGGGTATTATGTAGATAGCTTATAAAAAATGGGAAAAGATACAAGACTGTCTCGCACACAATATTAATGCCGAAGATATATACTGTCCTCCTAAATTATGAACCTCCTTCCGGCGAAATTCCATCGTCAGCGAAAATCTTTGGTTTACGCAGTTCGTTTGTTCTCCACACTCTTAGTTCCTATGTGCATACAGAGCCACTTCATTCTCCTCCATTGTCCTGAGAATGGAACCAACTATTTGCTTTGCGATAACGCTGAGAATTACCGTGACTGTGAAATGCTTCCGGCGCACTCTTCAAGACCAGCTCTCCTCTGTCAGGTGTTTTTCAATGCGCAAATGTGCTCCACGCCGCCAACTCGAGTAACGACGGCGTTAGATCACCTAATGATGGTCGATTACAATTCTGACAAATGTCTTTGTTCCCTCCTGGCTGGTACTAACGTGAAATTCTAGTATGCCCTGGCGTAAAAAATTATACATGTTACCCTTCCCATTCACCATCACGCCGGTCGAGCTGAAAGTTTTATGGGATTTTTTTATGGAGTAGTTTACCATTACGAGACCCAACCACAAAAGGAGTGGAAGCGTTTACGAGAGGTTCAATTGTTTACAGATGTTAAACTAGGCAGCTTACTAATAGGTTTGCCATATTGGACAATAACTGACAATACACCAGACTCTATGCGAGGCTTGAAAATGTTCAACCGCGATGGTGTGAGTCATTAAATCAAAGATCAACTATTGTATGTTGTCTAAAAAACGATCTCACTGATAACCTGGCTAAAATGACCTTAACGGACTCTGAATTCCATGAATTTTAAGTTTCAAAGGAGAATGCAAATTTACATTTTGAAGTGTCAACTGCAGCGCCATTTCTAATTTAGCCTCCTTTGCATACTCCTATTATATTTGTAATAACAATGGTTAAATAACATGTAAATTTGATTCGGTTAATGCCATAGATTCATTTTGGAATGTGTTGGAATGTTTCAATGGTTAAATAATATATAAATTTGATTGGATTAATGCCATAGATTCATTTTGGAATGTTTTGAATGTTTCAATGGTTAAATAATATGTAAATTTGATTGGATTAATGCCATAGATTCGCATTTGATCGGTTTCACTGATAAAGTAAACATTCTTTCTTTACGAACTTAGAGCAAACCAATCGCATTTACAGGCGTTAGGAAACCTAGCGAAAAAAAGGAACTTTGGTAAAGCCATTTTCAAATACTGTATAAAGAATTACATTATTCCTATAGCCTTAAATCGCATCGCTTCTTATAAAATAGAGTGTTTTCTTCCTTCCTAGGCGTGCGTGTATTTGAAAACATTCCGGCAAACCTACTTAATCGCGCTAAATCGGCATTTCAGCCCACTGCGCGTGGCTGGGATCCAAATATAGGCAATCTTTTGGGGTCAAATCATCGATGAGAATTGAATGGGAAGTGCGCCAGATGTTGTTTTTATAAGCCAAATCGAAGAGATTTCAAATTGGTGGTCCCAAAACTGCTCAGACAGCTGAGCTCGGTGATTCCCCATCTTCATAGCGTCCTGAGAGTTTCCCTTTGAAAGCTGAGAGGATTGAGACCACTCCAAAGCAAAGAAAAGGCACGAATGGGTACCTACTTAACGTATTTACAGAAAGCAGACATCGATATTTCTCGAGTATATAACGGAAAACATGTAAAGGAAGCGGTGATTTGGGATGAGAAGACCTTTTTGGAGGCAAGTTTGTTTTCTATGAAATTACTACTGCTCAACGAATAATGATGGGTGATAGTTTTTGAGAGAGATAATATTTTCGATTTGCATAAAAAATCATCAGGTACAATCATCTCGTCCAGCCAAGAAGGAATTACCTCCCTTGTCTCAAGCGGAGCATGAGCATTTTCATTATTTAGGTAGTACGCTAGAAGAAAACGGACATTGTAGCAAAGACATCCGGAAGAGAATAGCGATTAGCGGGCCTAAGGAGGCGTTTAGTAATAGAAGGGAGCTGATGACGGGGACATTGGGTAAGGATGTGAAGAAATGGCTGGTAAAGAGCTTGATATGGAGCAGAGCGTTGTATGGGGTAGAAACGTGGACCCTCAGAAAGGAGGACGACAAGAGGCTGCAGGCATTTGAGATGTGGGTGTGGAGAAGGATGGAGAAGGTGTGGACGGAGAGGAGGACTAACGAGGAAGTTCTTGAGATGGTGGGCGAGGAAAGGAAACTTTTAAATGAAATTCGAGACCGGCAGAGTAGGTGGCTGGAGGATATAGTAAGGGGTGTGAGGGATTGCTGAAGAATGCGATAGAGGGAAGGATGTTGGGCAAGCGAGGAAGAAGGACAGGTTTCATGGACAGGACGAATAAGGGTAGATCGTATGCTGAGGCGCAAAAAGGATATTCTAGATCGAGATAGGCTCTTGGAAAAGTATAAAATGGGAGGAGATTCTCTGACATTCAATATAACCTACCTTAACCGGTACAACACTTTTAAGAAGGTCTGATCACTTCGAGTGGATTACCAGCCAACTGAGCAGCCCTACGGCGACTGTGAAGTTCGCGGTAATCATTTTTCAGAGTAAGATAGTAGAAAAACTGACAATGATTAAATTTTCACTCTCTTCATATGGGAAACAGAGCGTGATGGCTAGGTCTTTAATTCCATTTTTCAAGGTGACATCAAGCCGAAGTTTTTCAAGGTTTTCATTCTCTTCTGCCGTTCATCCTCCCGGTCTGAAGTGCCGATTCGAGTGGAACAGACGAGAATTCCATGATGACCGCCGAAATCTTACTTGCCACTCAAGCTAATTATGAAGCCTGCAATGTTAACCAGCGTCACTTTCAAGATATATTACTTGGTGATCTATCTGTTATTTTATAATTATTTTAATAACCTTTTAGCAATTTTTAAACTCATGCCATGTTTATAAAAACCGAGTGCCTTATATATCGATCTTGCAAGAAAGGTAATCAGTGCTATCTAAGAAATGGCTTTTCTGTTGCCGGTCATTCCTGTGGTGTTATGAGGATATTACCTTTAAACTGATTGGCCACTAAGGGATTGCTTAACATCGGTGCGGAGGACTGGGACATAATTTTTCAAGTCACTATTTATGACAAATGCTTTGAAAACTATGATGAGACGGCATTATATATGCTGGTATGAGTACAGTTCCTTAAAACACAATAAACATAAAACATTTCGTACGCTTTCTGATTTTAATACTGCATGAGGATACACTTATGATCATAATTTGAACTAGAGGTGATTTCTTTTCGTTAGATATCAATACACCTTGATCTAACACTTGAGACAGGCAGTTGAATCAATAATCTACTATTACCCACCTATCCTAAAATATTACTTTAAATGCCCGTCTCCTGCATTGCCTGCAATACTTGTGTATAATGCTCACTATCTTATATGCTGGCCTCGAGCCTCCGTCATTTAACAATGAACATTCAATGTCTACGTTTCATACATAACGATGGAACCATACGCAACGGTATCATAGGAGAATGCTGAAGAAATTGAAAGGTGCAATCGGCCGTTTGAATGAACAAGTTTTGCAGTAAATTAGACAAAAACATCAGCATTAGCGGCATAATTTTCTCGACACCGCAAAGTTAACTATTTAAAAAACAAAATGGAAATAATTATAGGACCACAATATTATTAAAAAATGAATGGACTGGTTGCGCGCGATATCCATACCATTTGGATCGTTTTTTTTTTCGAAAAAATAAGGCTTTAACTTCGTGCATCCAAATTTTAGGTCTAATAGTACGAAAATCTATGGTTCTATTCCAGCAGCATAGACCATTTAAATTAGTAAAAAAACGTTAAACACGTTTTAAATCGATCTAAATTCAGGAAAATCATAAAACATCCTTTACATTATCACATTATTTACTTCATGCGATCTCTCCTTTTCAGTTCAGCATACCTCATTTTCATTACATCTTGAATAAACGCCCATACATCTTCGTTTTCCCATACCAATACAATTCAGCCTTCCGACAACGGCCTTCAGTGTCCCCTCTCACTTAATTACTCGCTCCATCCAACTAAACGGCCGCCTCTTGTTTTTCTCAGTAGACTTTCTTTCCTTCCCTACCAATGACGATATACGCCATATAAAGGCACAAAATACGAAGATAATTCCTCGAGGAGGAACATTTTTAAAGAACACTTTTTTATAGCTGTATCTGCCATATTCAGTGCCACTTCCAGGGAATTACCACCACTGACATCAATCACTACGTTTGATAATCAATTTCAGATCGAATAGATCTCGGACCGATCTGAAAATTACAAGCGAGCCGACTCAGATCAACTGGTTCACCAACACGGACTAAAATATCGATAGTGAATAATCGAATCTATCAGTTGAAGCTTGACCCAGTGTGTAAACAAGTGCAGATTTAGAAATGTTCAGTCGCACTCAGAGTGAACAAAATTGCCATGTCGTTTCACTCGCCATTTCTGCACTCTTGTTACAACTGGTTACGACGCACACCTTGAATAATGACGATTATATTTTGTTTCCCAAAGACAACCATAAGAATAACGAGGAGCGCCACAGACTCGATGGTTCAGATCGATCTGAAATCTCAGACTGGCTGAGAAAGCGGGCAGAATCCAGAGCGGGCCAGCTTCTCAGATCGATCCCACCAGCCCGTGGCGTTTACCATACCAAGCAGATCCGGTCAGATCGATCTGAGATCGATTGGTAAACGCAGTGAATTAATGTAGATATTAGCCATCGTCCAAAAAATAACATGATAAGATGCGTATACTTTATATTAATTCCATATCAGACGTTTTCCATCCCTATATACAGTTTTCTGCAATTATGCGAATATTGATTCTTAGCTTTTAGAGAGATTAAGTCGGGATCCGCTAGGGACTCGGAGGCTGCGTGTTTGACTTATTTTGCTTGATAAATTCAGAACAGGTGTGTTTTAAGGTAGTTGGAGCGAAATATCATTTTTCCTAGAGATCAATAAATTTGGTCTCATTTTAAAGAAACCTTCCATTGACACCAAAAATTCAACGCCTTACCACATTACTTTCCGAGTTATTTGCCAAAAAATACAAGCAATTTTACATGGGAAATGGTGCGTGCATGCACCCCAGAGAGGCCTTATTTTTAAAAAATGAGGAAGTTCTAACACCTAGATCTTGTCTAAAAACAACAGGTGTAGTTTGTGTGTTTTCCCAACTTTTTTTGAAAATGAATCATATTGTCACCACAGGAAATTCTTCGGGATCACAATAAACCTTCCGATTTGATGGAGTTTCAAACGTAAGGCGTGAAAAAAATGAGTCAAGTTAAAGATTTATTTGGATATTTTCATTTGATTACTTACAATTTCTGTCATGTAAAACTATATTATTGTCCCATAATAATGCAATATTTAATTCGTGTGTCTCACAGCTGATGAAATTAAAACGTATATATCGAATATGGTCTCTATTATGATTAGGGAACTATCTCGCTCGCACTACCTTAAAGCGAGACAGAGAATATCATTTTGATGCCACACTACTTTTCTAGGACCGACCGGGGCGAAAAAATAACAGAGATACATTGCCGAACAGATAGGTACAAAAATTCTGTTCATTCCATGCAAAATAAGTGACTATAATAAAACCAAAGATCCACTTTAAAATACACCCATAATACACTTTACCATTTGACCTCCCAAAATCCCGTTTTTACACCTGTACACGGCTGGTGTCCTAAAACCTCCTGCTACACGTCCACACGATGTCTCGTAGGGCAGTATGTCGATGTAGATGACATTGTTCCCCGTATTTCTCCAGCTCTTTCGTTATATACCAAGTTATTTAAAGTTTCAATTCCGAGGAAAGGTACCATTTTGTGATTAAAATCAGACGGAGGACATGTTATACTTTAAGAACCCATAATCAGGATTAAATGACATATGTCGTTTTTGTACTGGAATCACCTTGACAACGGAAATACATCATCAGAAAATTTTGTCTAATGGCTCATTTCGTCAAATTTATTGCGAGAATACATAAAGTCATTAGCTTAAAACTTTCATTTTATTCCTGTGCGAAACCGATGTAAGGCACTCGGGAATGCTCGCTAGGGAATCAATCAGAGAATGTTAAATTCGACCAATTCATTTGCATCATAATAGCGAGCTTCCTTTTTATTTTTCCATTAATCTTTAACTCGCAACCTCGTCAGTTAAATTTTCAAGGAAATCTACGATGCCACCTCGAGGTCGCTTGGCAAAGGTTGAATATTTACCAAGTACGCTTCGAATGATAAAGGAACTTGTATCATAGTTCATAAGAGTATCAAGCAAGCAGGGCATACGCAATCGTGGATTGAGATTTACGAATTTCGAAGAACGCACGCAAGTTTAGGAGACATGCTTTTGATAGTTAAAGGCATTTTTCATTTACAAACACATTTTAATTGCAATTCCACCAACCTACCTACCGATTTAACTCTGCTCTCAATTTTATGTATGTGCATGCTCTCAATGAGAATTTCTGCGACTTCCAATTATTTGCGGAAATAAATTCGACTTTCCATTCGAAAGTCCAAAACCCTACTTAAATATTCATGATTTCGGAGATAGAGAATAGTCTGTCGAGCTTCGTGAAATTTTTTTGAAGTCGTAAGAAAATAATTGTCTTCAAATTAGCCCCAAAGATTAAGTTTTCATTTTAACCAACAGTTAAGGCTTTATTCTCTTCCTAATTGTTGCAATAGTTTTGGGACGCTGATAAATTATCGTGACAGCTTCTTATGTATCATGCCGATCTGCGTTGAATACATTCAGGTGTTTCTCCATAGAGTCAAAGCATGACCAGAAAAATAATCATTGATGAGACACCCCATTTAGGCTCACCACGCAAAAATCCAGCATACAAAACTGCCTAAATTCATTAAGTCCATTACTTAAGCTTAATGACATAGGAAACGTAACGGGATGAAATCAACCACATTTACACTCCAGGCAAAATAATTTTTTTCAATAAAATACCAATGAATTTACCAATACTAAGTTCTTCCCCTAAGGTTCGTTGGTACTGTCTAAGGAAAGCATAGGGGAAGAGAGGAAGAGGAAGAAAGAAGATAGGAATCAAGGACGAAATAAGAAGAGGGAGACGACATGAGGATTTCAAGAGAGATCTTAGGGCGGGTCAACCACAGGAGTGAAGACGGAAGGATGTGCCCGAAATTAGAACAGTAGGAAAAGTACCTAGTGTGCAAAAGCCTACCAATCAGCTGGTAGAAAACTGAAATAAAAAAATGAGTACTTAAGTTTCAAGGTAATATCGACAGAAAAATAATATTCTAATGGACCAAATTTTGATTTATAACAGTTATTCGTGACGTAATCATGACAAGCGAAGCACAGCGGCGTAACAACTTCGCGTAAAAAGTGAACTGTGAGTTGATAGTACTAAATAGAATGAGAAACTGCCGGAAATTTCTGATACCTTATGAATTATTTCCTTCTTTACATACTTAATCTTCTGCAAAAACGGCCAAGAAAATGTCTCGGTCTAACAAATGTGCCACGGATAACCAATGAAAAAAGTAGTTCATTTGACACCGATACTCTCCATGGGCTCATCAACGTCAATGGTGAGCTTCGGACGGTAAAGACGTTCTTCCTTCTGAGAAGGCGTCTTGTTTTCGCTAAGGTTACCGATGAGATTTAAGCCCTCAAGATAAGGAAGTCCTCGAATGAAGAGGGTCTTAGAAATCTCCCCACCAGCTGAAAAACGATCTCAAACACCGTCCACTGTGCGTCTTCTCTCTTAGCGAATGCTTGGGTACTTCAGCCCGCGGGAAAGGGATATATTCCGGTGGAGTTGAATAGGCTCCCTTGTGACTGCCACAATAATTGCACATGTGACCGATCTCTCACGATCGCTAGACGAAAAAAATCATTCGGTTAACTCAATCGTAAATTATGATTCGTAGGGAGGACACTTGGACAGAGCGAGGATAATGCAAGAAAATTATGTAATTTCTCTCCATTCAATCAGGAGTCCCACAGGGGAGCATCTTCGTTCCACTTTTATTCCTTCTAAGGCCGCTTTATGCGGTACATTTTATTGTACAAACGAATGCATCATAGATTGTACAAGAAAATGAAAGGAATTAGAGTAGGTTCTATGTACCGTTCAGTCATTCACACAATCGTACAATTTGCCGCTTTATACGATACAATTTTCATCATGAAAGTGTTCAAGCATTCGTTTGTACGATAAAATGGACAGTGTATATCGGCCTTTATACTACGCATAAACGACATACGACGTAGTTGATTATAAGCTTCCACTTTTCACAGAGGTGTTAATGGAAACCCGTGAAGTAAAAATATTCCATCGTTAACTTAGGACATCTAAGTAATCCAAATGTTGTAAAAAAACGCGTAAATTGTATTTAAATTTGAAAATATTTAGAATGAATTTTGGAAAAAGAAGTTAATTACAACTTTTACAGCACATGCATTATGAATAAGAATGCGAAGACATCTTGACATATATTTATATTATCAAATATCTAATTTAAGAATGAATCTGCCTGGTGACGTCTTCAGGGGAAAACTCACTTGGTAGTATTGGCCACACTAATCGTTAATTAATACTTCTAACGGCCGGTTGCAAGAACATTTAGTTATGGAATCAATAGTTAATAGAAACATAAAGTAATACATTTTATAAAAATAATCGGGTTGCAGGGACGCATCTACTAGTTACGTAACTTATTTATCAATAGTCAGTAGCTTCGAATATTTGATCTAATCTTCTACCGCCGGATAAAATTTATGAAATTTTAGCCTATGAATAGTTGCTAATGCACATAATAATTAGTCAATAAGAGTAAATTAACCAGTCATTTGTCTCAAAACAACTCACTTATCTAGTAATTAAGTCTCCAAGCGGTTCGTTACGCATCCACCATCTTGGCTACTTACGGAACTCATGACTACATGCCAAAAGTTATGAATCCAATAAATTTATCGAATGTTTCTGCATCACTTATTGAATGGTTGCCATGGCTTATGGGTCCCAAAGCTTTATAGAATACATCTGTATCGTTCCTGCAACTGGCCATAAAAGTATCGGGAGTTGCAACGTTAGGGGTTCGGTGATTATCGGGTCTTGGGGCTCACAACGTCTACCAGGCCAGGGCAATTATAAACATAAGAAACATTTGCATTTTCTTCCCAGCTATACAAAATTTCGATGGAAACCCAACTGTGGTCAGGATCTACCCCGTGAAATTCGAGGCCGGTCGAGTACAACTTAGGAGGCACTTCCATTTTGACCCCTATTTCCCTTATACAAGACAACGTAAGATTTCACGGACTCCCTCACCTCTCCCAATCCTAAATGATAAGTCTATGAATTTTTCAATCCACAATGTAAAATACTGTCTCTTGGCCGATAACGCAACAGAAGGGATGGAAAAAACAAACCTTCTATTGTAACGCCTATAATTACGCTATTATTACACCATTCAAAGCCACACTCCGCAATAAACATTAAGCCTCACTTTACGTTCCCACACAACGTTCTCAATCCCTTTTTTGTTCTGCGTTTACCAACTGCCACACGCAAAGGCGCCATAGCTATATTTCACCATTATATATGCTTATCAAACTAACTATTTTAATCATGCACCATATTTTTAATAAGTGACTGTGAAAATTATTTTCCAAAGCTTTATTTCTCCACTGCATCCGAACCTCCTGTAAACTGGTTTGTATAAACAATATTTTAAGTAGTGCCGTATTTTGTAGAAATAACTGAGAAAATTATTTTCCACGGATGCAATTTTAATGATAGATTAGGTTGACGAAGAGACTGCCTACTGTCCATTAAAGAAGTCGAGTCCGTTGAGTTTAGGACGCTGTATCTTCAAGTAGGGTCAATCGATTTTATCGAAATAAAATGCATACGATAGAACAATTATTTCTACGTTTACTAATGTTTTTAAAAAAATTTCGTATCCTTATCTATACTTTTACGATTTTTTTTTTCAAAAAAGGCCCTGTTTTCGGCGCTCAAAACCCGGTGGTCCGACTTTACGCTATCACCATTCTCTTAATATTTATTCTAGACATGAGATATTTTTATATAAGTTAGCCACACATGTTTTTAACATATCAAAGGAAAAAAATTGTTTCTATGTTGAGTTTTACACGAGATGTTGAAAAAGTTGTAAACCTCGGCTAATTCCGAAATTAACGATGCGATAGAGGTTTGAGTTATACCATTGTAATTGCAATAACGCTAGCTTTATAAATATGTATCTAGTCATTAGTCAAATATCCTGAGATTTCCAATAATGATTATTATTTATTTTCCCTACCTTCGTTAAATCGATTGACGCTACTTGAAGATACAGCGTCCTAAACTCAACGGACTCGACTTTTTTAATGGACAGTAGGTCTAGATGTCGCACCCAATCATGTTGTCTATCCATGAATTTAAAAAATTCTTTATAAGACTTGATTTGCCAATCAGAACATCTGCAGAAGAACGAAAAGATATTGAATATGTCATTATAAAATTTTTATAACAGAAAAAATCCTACAACTACTATCAGAACGGGAGTCATACTCATACAGGTATTAGCACATCTCTACATGTCGTATATATGAAACATGTTTCAGCGTCTATGGACCGAAAATATATTAATATCCTTGTGATACTGCAACCCACGAGACACCATTTAATGTGGAACTTCCATTATGTTTGAACTGTGCATATGAAATTCATATTCTAATATAAACAGTGATATTTCGGTATACGTCGATCATTCGCCCGAAAACGATCGGAAAAATCTGCAACCGACGAAAACTGAGGCAATTGTTTCCATAAGAATAGATGGAAATCCAATTCATTCGTTCGAGATGCTCAAAAATACAAGCCAAAAAACATTTAAATATCGAATTAAAATAGCTTTAAATACTGAAATGAAGGCAGATATTAATATTAAATAAAGAAAAATGAATAATGTTTATAAGACGGCGAGGAGGGGAGAAAGAGGTGCAGATATCATTGTTTGAAAATGGAATCCCCCTCCATAAGGACCAAAGGTATCATGAAACTATCTGGGGTCGCAAAATAAACAGATTGCGCCATGCGAAGTAACTAATTACAAGCAATTGTAGCAGTAGCACTCGCAATCACAAGAAAACACAAAAATCCTGGAGATCAATGGAATTTTTTCGCTACACGCGCGGTGTGATGCTTAGACAACGAGAAATAACGCCACACTGATCAGCAGAACGCGCGGGTCGCCCTGCGATTTCGCAAAGCAGCGAGGTCACGTGGGCACGTTGAGAGAATCCGAGGCAACCGAAACAAAATTTTCGCGGAAAAATATCGACTAAAACCGAGACCCACAATAGCAAAAGTCAACGAAAACCGAGATGTTACTGTATTTACGTGGCATAAACGTTTCCCAAAATAATAAAGTAGTTTTAAAAAATTCACGTCAAAACTTACGCACGCTACGCTTGGCGGGACCAAAATGTTACATTAGCAGGAATGACGTCACAAAACGGCATTGCTACCATAGATACAAGTTTCCAGGAGAATATCAGCTAATTTATTCTAAATTGATTTTTTTAAATTATTTAACTTCCTCCGAGGAAGGTCATTATGTACCATTATAATTTTTTTTTCTCGTGATATAAATTTATAACACAGAAGCAATAAAAATCGGTGTCGCCGAACATGCCGTCGAAGATACCGTTACGGGACATATTCCTTTTTTCATTCATTCAATATTCAAAGGTAATTTCAAAATAAGCGATTAAGGTAGTTAGAGCGAAATATCATTTCACCTGGAAAGCAATGAATTCAGACTCACTCAAATGAAAAAATTCACCTTTCCAAATACACCAAAATGTCAGCCCCTCACCACATTATTTTCCGAGATATTTGTCTAAATATACCAGCCATTTTACATTGGAAATGACACGCGTATGCTCTCCAGAGAGACTTAATTTCAAAAACTTAAGATCTCGCCAAAAAAACTAGGGGCGTGTAGTTTATATGTTTTCTCGGCCATTTTTAAATGAATCGTACTGTCACCGTAGCAATAATTTCAGAATAACAAAAAGATCTTCCGCTGTGAAGGAGTTTTAAAGGTACCACGCGGAAAAAAATGAGTCAAGTTAAAGACTTATTGGGGTTTTTATTTAATTTATTAGAATTTCAGTCAACGTGTGCCAAAATTTCCCCCCTCCCACTCTGCCAGAAAAAAAACACTGCCAGAAAAACCACTCATCGCCAAAAAACTCGCGAACGTTTTTGGCGTTCCTGGCGTTTTGGCGTTCCTGGCGTTTTGGCGCGCCGGCGCGAATAACCTCCCGCGAAGTGATGTCTCGCGTATCGCTGTTTCGCGTTCGCGATCAGACAATCAACTCACTTTTATACTGAAAAATGCAGTGGTGCACTCTATACCGAGCGACTCAACGCTAGCGCCATTACCTCCACCAATCAACAAGGACAAGGATTTCCCCTACTACCCTCAACTCCTGCATCGGTCAGCTGACTCCCCTCAATCGCCAGCCGCATCGACACAGCGCGGCGATCGCCCTCTTGGCATCTGTCACCGGGGAAGGACGTATCTGCTTGGTTCCAGTTGAGACTGGTGTTCGTCTTGTATAGACCAAGTTAGCTGTATTTAGCCTACGGGCTTGTTTTCTATTGCAATAATTGTGGTTATATAAATGCAGTTACTTGAAGTTAATCAAACTGGCTAAGTTTGTTGTCATTTTTTCTCTCGTTTCCGCCCACCAATCGCAGTCAATTCAATTGCGACGTCAAGTTTCATTGGCATGCGTTGCAAACGTAAAGTATAATACTGCACCATTTATAGTGGAATATTTATTTCATGCTTCCTAAAGCTATTGAAATCTAAGCGTATGATTCGAATATGGTCTCCATTATGACTAGGGAACTATCTCGCTCAAACTACCTTAACGTAGATACACGTATTGATTACAAATTTTGGTTCTAAATATAAGTAATTTGCTGTAGCGGAAACTAGTTATATGTATTAATTCCGCGGATGTTCCTTACTGTATCAGTATGTGCAAGTATTCTAGTTTTATTTTTAATTCGCGGACTGACCGCTGTCGCGTAAAATGTCATTCTCCCAGTTGAAAGTACAATAGCGTACATTGCTCTCCACGCCACCACAATTTTCTCCAGGTTTACACGATACCATAGCAAATAAGTTTATCCGGTGAATTTACGGTGGTTTGCACGAGATGTTCCCTCAAACCATAACGGAGATATCATATTAAAAATTAATTTTTGAAAATTTAAGGTAGATATAAGCCTACTACGCCATTTTAAAAAAATTGCAAATATTTTTATTTTTAGTGAAACTAAGGCCTTCCATGAAATACAAATCAGGGTTAAAGCATCAATACTGAACGTCCTGCATCACGCAAAAGTATGCCCCTATCCCAAGCTGGTGGCTGCAAAAACTCATGCCAGCAAAGCATGTGATCTCCCCTAGTCGGTTGATGCATTCATTTTTCGGTGCCGGAATATGATCAACGGGTAATCAAACCAACACGATTATGAAACCAATAATAAATAAGGAGTGCATTAAAATATGAAAAAGCGATATTAAGAGATCACCAGACCCAAAGGTTTATGTTAAAGTGCGACTAATACGATTTTGGTGCTTTAATTAGTATCCCCGGTTGTTCTGAAAGAGAATTCAAAATAACAACCAAACCATGAGACCTAGGAAAAAAAACTTGCAAGTCAAGGTTAGCAGGAAATTGTGGCATCTACATTTTATAATCTGTTGCAAGAGCTTGCGCTAGTCTAAGAACTGGAGCTCTTAATACGACATATAGTGTACTTACCCCTTCAATGTTAGACGTAGCAATGACGCCCACGAGATGCATATGAAGAATTATAAATGGAATTGAGTATGGCTGCTAAACCAAAGATATTGACGCAACGCCGAATTACGAAGGGGCCATACTAAGTTTATTTATCACTGTAACTCAAGCATCTTCCCAACAAATCGGTGCCTCAGACCCGGAGGAAAGGTATAGGTGTGGAGGATGGGGAGGATCAGAAGAGAGAAACTGGTGAAAGAAAGACGGCAAGTGAACCGCGATCGAATTAATGTATACGATGTGTTTTCCTCGAAGCAGCCACGCAGGGATGGGATATCTGAAATATATCCGCCACCGAGACGTAACGCGAGCCTGGATCAGCCTAGGAAGTCTGCATTCCGGCCACTGAGTTGAACTGACCACCGAAGTTATATAGCTCTTGGATACTTAAAATATGACAGTATTTGCCTATGCTAAGGAGAAGAAAATCACGCGCACTTCACCATTCGATTACCGCGGCGCTGACTGCGACCGTTTCCACGGATACTGATTATTGGATCCCGGGAGGCGGCCCAAACAAACCTCAACAAATGACAACAAACCCAATCTCCCTCACTGGAAACGTGCTGCCCGTGGCAGTGGGTGGTGCTGCTCGCGGTTTATTGGGGTACAAACCTTATACACAATGAGTGAGATGACCGAAAACGATGCAAGGAGGAAAGCATCTCCCACGTGAGTTCCGTAGTGATTAGTTCCTAAATGCACGAAGAAAACTCAGATATGATAGCAAAAAGTACAGGAAAGATATACGCAGCTCCTTTTTCAATTCGGCTCCAATCTCCATTTCCGGAAATTCGGCTCCGAAAGTCTCCTATCTTGGAGTTGGAGCTGAAGTAATTTGAGTTAACAATTGAAGAGTTTACCTTCCATTTTTAAAGACGCCTTCGGGACAAATTTGACTTCAGAAACGACTTGGACCAGCGGTCTCCAGCATATTTTGATTTACGCACCCCTTGAGTCAAAATGTTAATTATTTACACTCTTTGCACTCTACTAAACTTCCACCGTAGCTAATTTACATCGTGAGCCCTTACGGCAAAAATCACGTACCCCTGAGGGTACGCATAGACTGGGATCGGCCGACTTACAACCTAAACAGACGGCAGACACGATTAGGGAGTTTTTTTTGTCCAAGTAACGCAGACTTACGCAGCCGAATTTTCGAAAATGGAACCTTATTGTAAAAAATGCTCTTAACACCGACGAATTCCATACCAATGCGTATTGCCCTCACTGTAGGCGAAATTTCTAATCTTACAATAACTTATTCTAAATAACACACTGGGAATGTTACAAAAGTTCCAAAGGAGATATAATATTCTTATTCCTACCTTTTATGACATGCTCATTTCTTTCTAGCTGGGTCAAATTCGGAGGTGAAGGCCATGGTGAAAATTTATCTTTCCTTGCCAAAGACACAATTGCTATTGGACAGAGCTTATATGTTCTGTTCATAAATACCAAACTTAAGGCGGACAGAGGGATGGCAAGTTATTCCATATACAAAGCTGATGGGATTGAAAACCGTGCTGATGGTGTTGCATGCATGGCTGCACATGGAGTTGTGCCTGTTTTTGCAGTGGCTGAAAATAAATTGAAAGGACAAATTTATTTGTTAGCCTATCCCTCCTTCTCACGGGTCTCAAAAATGAAATGTAAGTATTCCTTCACAATTATTAAGCTTAATCATGAAAGAAAAAAATATGTATATTCTAAGGAAATATGTCCCACAACTGGCTTCAGGGGCGATCCCAGGAGGAGGATAAAGAGGATACATCTTGCTAGATGTATTTATCAAATACAACATTAAACACTCCGATCACTGATCTGGAAAGTATAATAGTTATTATTATGCTCATTATTATATAGATATAATGATGTAATAGTTTTATAGTTTTTTTTAGGATGACTGAACATTGCCATAATTTAATGGTAGTTTCCCCCGCCCCCCCGAAATAAATTCCTGGGATGCCCCTAACTGGCTTACATTAATGCATTTTAATTAAGTAAATTTCATTTTTAAGATCCCAATCTCAAATGTCAGACGTCCAGCTTCATTTTGGCACATTATACATTTCAAAATAAGGAAAGAAAAGTAAGAAAGTTTCATATTTACACATCTCTGGGGTACTAATCAAGTGTGGCAATAAAAAGCCATTTGCAATCATTTATTGTAGAAGGGCCTCACTTTCAGCAATGGCTACTTAATGCTTAACATACTTAAAAACAACAGAGTAACAAAAACCACAAATATGCATGGTAGTTATACCTCTGTTGGTTTGGTCAGCCACTGTTTTCACAGCAATGAACCACAGGTTCATCTATAGTCCTAGGCTAAAGAAAGTTCACATATACTGCCTGGCCATGCTAACAGCACAATTCAACAACTGATTTGGAATCAAAACCTTCCAATTACCACGAAAATGCTCAGTTTAGATGACCTTGAAACTTGCTTGATCTGAATTCTTTTCTAATTATCTTAGTCAAGCAAATGACCTCCAAGTCTCTAACAACTTTCAGCCCAGTCATTCCATCAGCCTTCCTACCCACTCTTGCTGTGGCCAAATCTCCAATCCTGCTTTAGTTCGATGCGGTGGTGACATATAGAAGGCATCCAAGCCTGCCCAGCAAGTCTGCTGAGTATATTGCTATTTGCATTGGCTAAGGCAACATACTTTGGTCTACTGATATTTGGCAACATATTTTGTTTATCAGACAGGCTTCGGCCTGATTTGGAAAAGAGAAAGTTCGCTCAAGGTCAACCGTGCACTGCTAAAGTATACTTTGTCTCCACAAAAGACTCATTTTGGCCATGGCTTTTGTTTGCCTACAATAATTTTTAACAGAGCATGCAACTTTCCTTCGAAAATATTTTATGAAGTTTGAATGTTAAATCTGTCAGTCCGCTGTCAAAAATACTTGTGGCACACTCAAGTTGAGGCCCAAAGAAAAGAGAGAAAAAAACCTCTTCCGACATTCCAGACGGGTCATTAAAAAACCATTTCAGTGGTGGTATAGAATTACATGCCAAGATTTAAAAGCATTGGCTTATGAAGTGCCAGACTTACATGGGTGTTTTCCTCACCTCAGTAATAACATCATTTACAATGTAGGACATATTTATCTGTTGTGTATTTATCTGCTTTGTATGGACTATCCTCCAAACACACGAAAAAAGAAGGTTCCGTACCATTCACATCTCTCTCTTAAACGGGCACTTTGGCTATCCTTTCCAGAAAAATTGTTACCAGAGAAAGACAAGGATATTGCCTCTCTTTGCTCAGAGTCAACTTCAGTGCATGTTTCAGAATCCAGTTCTTCTAAGTTACTTTTCATCAGAAATATTTTTGGCTAAGACATATCTTCAGAACATTCATATTTTGCATGGGAACACTGTCTCGGATATCTTTCAATACTGCTTCCACAGATGTTAATTCTTGGCTTCAACCCTTTATCTGCCCAGCCACAGAGGCAAAGACCTGAAAGTAAAAAAAATTAAAATGACACACTCATTTCTTTTCCATATTTTACATAATATTCTCATAATTACATGTATTATATGATCTTTTGACAATTATATTTGGGAAAAAAGTAAAAAAATCTTTCCCATTTCCTAAGTAAAGCCTAATTCCTGTTATTCATACTGTACACATGTACATATAATTAGGATGGTGAACAAAATAAGGGATTTTCTGAGTGCTGATATTTCAATTATGGTTTTATATGATGAAAGAAATTTTCAAATATGAACTATTTCACTGCTGTTGAAGAAACTTTTCAACTGTAAACTATCCATTATTTACAGTTGTAGTAGAATAACATTTGCAAGTATGATTTCATCAAGATCTTCATGCTCAAACTATGGTACATATTACCCAAGTTTGTGCAAGACTTTTAACAAGAGAATGAATGAATGAATTTAGAATTGATAGTATTGGCAGTAACTTGGTGGATTTCCTTCATAATGAAATGATGGATTGAATGAAACGAATGAATGAAAGCTATGATTATTTACCTTATAACTCAAGTTACTTTACATATAACATTATTTATTCAATAGGTGTAGCTCTCTTAGGATATCAAGCCCTTGCATTTGCAGAAGGAGACATTATGGTATCCCTAAGTCAACAACCAGAATTTGTCTTAACAATTTGGAATTGGACGTGTGGGGAGGAATTAAAAACAGTAGCAACAGAGACAATTACTTTAAATCAGCTATTGAGGTAAATCCGCAACAGCCTGATAGCTATCTATGCTTTAATCAAAGTTAGACGCAATGTGCTATTAAATTAATTGTATAATTCTTTCTCAGATGCACATCCAATTCACCTATATTAGTCAGCCAAAGTTCAGAGGAGACAAATGAACTTAAAATATGGGAAGTAAATATTTGCTACTCTACATGTCATGTGGTTTCTAAGAGTGTGAACTTGCCTGAGGCTAAGTATAGCACTGTTTGCTGGGCAACAGAAGGAATACTGTGGCTACTGAATGACCTAGGAGACATTTATTGTGTAAGTACGTAGTTACACCCTTCTTTGATTTCCATTCATCTTCCTAAACTGAATAATTGACATTTTTCTTCAATTTAGTCTTTAAAACGTTGATAGGCCAATCTAGTTTCCTTCAAGCTTCCTATGTTCCTGCAATTCTTCATTCATTACTTTTTGATTTTATTCATAAAATTCCATTTCTTTCTTTCACAATGGGACAAATCTAATGTTTTTAGTAATGCATCATTGATGTGTTTGTTTGATAGCTTCATTTTCTACTAAAAATATATTTTCTTAAACACAACTTATTTTATTAATTTATTTTTTAAATATACTTTTAATGTTGCTTAAACTTTCTTTTATTAGTTGTACAAAACTTATTGATTTCATTTCGTTTAATTACACTCACATTTTCATTATCAATTTACTGTTTATGATTTATTTATTGTCATTTATTAACCTTTATTTTAAATTTATTGTCTATTATTTTATTTATATACTTATTTTTGGTTTCTTATTATTTATTTATTTTTATTTGCTTACTATGTATTTATTTTTATTTTCTTATTATTTATTTATTTTTATTTTCTAATTCTTTATTTATTTTTAACTTAGCAGTTATGAAAATCATCCTTTTAGTATTATTTCATGTGTTTCACACAATGTTTTTCGCTGGTTTCGCTGGTTATAACATTAGCTTAATCAGTCTGCAGGTTTTCCACACTCTCTTTAATGTGTGGGTATTTTCCAGCAGTGAGTTTTTTGTCAAGGATATCACCTCCTTATTTCCTTGCGTTTTTCCCACAAATATATCTTTCTTCACAATTATTTCATGAATTTTTCTGATGAGGGGTTAAATGGAAGAAGGGACTGCTTTAGCCTCAATCTCACCCCAATAAAGACTTATTACAATGATTAACCCTTAGAGTTCTGGGGAGCGCTATCGCACTCCTCCTGTCTCTCACGAAAAGTGCCAGGAGCGCGATAGCGCAATGTCACTCTTAGATACTGGTATTTCACTGATTGTTCACAGATGGCTCCTAAATGCAGATTACTTATGAAGCTTAAAGCAAAAATGCCACAGCAATTTTAGCATAGTACCTGGAAAATCGGTCGGCACTCAAAGGGAGTCACTAACTAATATTTTCAGTTTCTTGTACTCTAGAAGGATTTCCAATGTAATTCGCAATGGAAATTTCGATTTTATACAGCTTCCACCACATTGTCATAACGACCTATGTCCTCACTCACACTAGCAGTCTTTTACCTGATTTCTAACTCACAGTTTATCTACATGATATGGCATTACATACTGAGTGAGGCAGAGATAGAAAAAGCTGTGTTAAAAATCAAGGTGGTCTGTGAGACTGCATGTCTGGTGTAATGGGTTAATTTCACTTCCTGATCTCAGGCTTGTGTTCCCTTTCACAGATTGATCCTCAATCATACACTCCAAGACTTTTTTGCACAGGAGATAGTTGCTTTAATTTGAAAACTTTAAAACCAAGCATTCGTTTTCATAAAACAAGTCTGATAGTTACTACATCAGATGGATTCTTGAAGGTAAGAAAAATGAAGAGCATAAAATTTAAGTACCTATGTAACTTTAAGCTACTAATATAAGCTAAATCTAATTTTTATGCTACATAATACCATTCAATAGTGCATATAACCAATAAGAGGGAAAAGTTATGCCACAAAAATGATGAACTTGAAAAAAAATATACATCTGAAAAGTAAATTTAAATAAAGCCACCAATCAGGTCTATCTGTGCCTATAATCATGTCTATTTATATCATATCTATCTATGCCTATAATCCTAAATATAATTATTTTAAACTCAATTTCATTCAGGTGTTCAGAAAGCAAAAGGGAGTTTTGTCAGATCAATCATTCACTTATGAAATAAAAGCTCCCATTTCAAAACTTGTGTCACCTATTGATTTACACACTCTGGCCGCATGGACAGTAAAGGTAAGTATCATTCATGAGAAAATCATAAGAGCAGAAATATGCTAAATTTATCATACATGCTATCCAATATATGAAAATCACTAATAAGTATACCTTGAAGGGTGTTAAAGTATCTGTTCAAACTTTTTGATTAGAACTGCTCAAGAAATAAAGGTAACTCCGAGATTTTAACACTATGGAGGAGATCCAAAAGTTACAGCAAATATTCAATTGAAAAACATTCTAAAATTAGTGGGCAATATTCATTCAGAGGATGAAATCATTTCTTGCTATACTCGAGAAAGATTTGATAATGAAAAATACATATCTGAAACATGTGCTTATTGAATTTTTTATTTGTGCTTCATGAGTGATCAGGGAGAAATTGTGAGAGTAACATTACCACAGCATGATGAAGAGGACAAGTGCTTGGAATGTCCAATCTTATGTAATTTTGGCGAAGCAATCTTTGATATGTGCATTATCAATCCACGAGAAGCATACCTAGCCACTCTCTCCAGAAAAGAAGAACTAAATGTTTGGAACCTTGATACTGGAGAGTTAGTAAGTCCATTTTTTGTATTTAGAACGTTTGATTTCATTAAATCATCTCAGAAATATATCACATATAAATGCGGGATAATTATCAAAGAAACATTGGTACCTTATTCACTAATATTAAGATAAGAGTAATTACTGGTTAAATTGAACTGTATCAGGCTGTCTATATTCAATGTCTATCAAGTTGTCTATATTCATGTTGAATAAAAAACACTTCCCAAATTACTTAGGGAATGTAAATATCAAAATTGCTATTTTTTTATTTTAATAACACAACTGGATTTATTAGTCTTACTTGAACAATGTACCTAATTAATGCCATAATTACTTGGCAACTATTTTCTTCAGATTTCAGAGATATCCACAGTGAGGGGCTGTAGATCACTCGCTGGACATCCATCTCTGCCAATAGTGGCGATTGGTGGATATAATGCCATTCGCTTCATAAATTTGATGACAGTTACATCACCGAGTACACTGTGCCATCATCTCCTAGACAACTTACAAATCACAGGGGTAACTTTTGACTCAACAGGTGAATATGTGATAGCAGCAAGCCTCCCAACTGGCACGTTTTTCATACTTAAGGTAAGTTCCACGAGGGACAAAATGACCTCTTCCTAACATAACTCTCAACCATAAGTGATTTTTTGATTAGTTACATGGTTCTTTAAAACTTAATTCCAACAGGGATCAGTTTTCTTCTTACAGAAAACTTACCCTACTATAAACCATAAACCACCTTGTTGACAAACATCCTTGCTGTAAGCCACTTAGCCACAGAGGACTTTAGATTATCAGCCAATTTTACAAAGAGTATTCCAGTGGACTGATTAATCTGATTCTCCCAACATTTTTTCCCTCAAGTCTGTGTGTATGAAGCCTAAAGCCAACATGTGTATCCTTAAATTTTCTTTGTGGATTCAAGGGAAAATGCTGTGCTTACAAACCAACAAAAGGAGATGACTAGCATCAGAGGGAAATTTATTGGCAGGTGCATCAAGGATGCACGCACCCTGGGTGAACTTTGGGTGAATTCTCAAGGGCCCAGCAAATCCATAACATAAAACTTTTTTATTTACTGTTAACATGTAATTTTATTTTCCCGGTCCCTTTTTTAATGACCAATTATTTTTCATTCTCATGATAAATGATGTAATGCTACAACATATGAAATTGCTTCAGCATATATTCCAGCTGGAACCTGAAGGTATCATATCTCATGTTTTTAAGAGTGCAAACATGATTTCAGACGTGAGGTAATTTTTAAATGCAACTGCTTACACCAACACAAAGAGATTCCTTAGCCCTAACAGTATCAACTGCTCACTCGCACTAACAGTAACCAATAACATTCTTTACACTCCCACTTGTTTGCACCAACACTCTTACACATCCCAATCTCTAGTTGCATAGAAATACCAAAATGGCAATTCATCATGGTAGCAATTCAAAGCAACACTGATCTACTCACATCTTTATAATATTTATTACTTATCATTTTACATGAAAATGATGTCCCAGTTGCAAAATTTGATTCTTTTTTTGTCCACAGGCTCACCCTGAATCTGAGGATTTTTATGAAGTGACTAAGTGCTTGAAGCTTGAGAAGGAGGTTGCATCATACAGCATCATAGGCCCAGCACAACAACCACAGCTTGTTCTTCTTCTGCCCCCACCTAAAAAACTCTCAGAGGAGGTCTCAGAATGTAGAGACCTGGTGTTTGAAGTTGAAACAGATGATTCTGGAGGCTTCAAAATTCAAAATATAGCTCTTTCTGAAGTAAAAAGTGATAAAAAAGACAGAATGCTACCACCACAGGAGTTGTTGGTGTACAACATCAGTGAAAAGAAGCCAAATGGTGCAATTACGAAAGACGAAAAGGAGACAGGATATCTTTTGAGGGAATATCAAAAATTCTTAATTCTTTCCAAAAAAGACGGAGGGGATTCTGACCAAGTTTCGAGCAGTTACTACTCATGTTTAGGACAATCTGTACGGCCTCTGCTGAAGGAGAATGAGCTGTTTGCTTTCCCTTTACATTCCAACAGGATTCATATTCTGGTAATTGATACTAAGATTACTGAGTTGAGGAGGACTTACTGAGGTTACAGAACTGTCTGAGTTAAAATTTAATTTATATTTAGTCCCTTTGGTTCTTAAGGGATAGGGTGCATTGTTTCACGCATCAGTCGCATGATGTGCCACCACTTCCGTTCCCATTTTCTAATTGAAGCTGTGGGTGCCGATGAGCGAAACCATATGCCTTTGAACCAAGTGGAAAATTTGAATCACTTAAGGGAACTGTTACCAAGGGTTGATGACATGAAAATATGAATGAAAATATATACTTGCAAAGTAAAACTGCAATTTTTGGAAAAATAATTCAGAGGTTATTGCGACTAAATATTTGTTAGGAAGTGAGTGAGAATCAATCAGCAGCAGCTCGTGTTCTCTTATAATGAGAATGATGAAGGGTAGAATTTTTATGATTGATGACATAGTTTTAGATCTTAATGCTATTTCTGCCATCACCATACAAAATGAATCAGAGGATGGGTTCAATTTAAACCAAGGATTAAGAGCTACATGTAGAAATTTTAATTCACATTTTCCCTCATGAATTTGTCTCATGCGTAGCCATAACAAACAAACAGCCAAAATTACATCACCGCATCAACTGTGCCAACTTTTTTGTATAGCATTTGGAGCGCTTCTTATGCTCATTGCAGCAGTTGCAGGGCCCCATCGAGAGTGCATCAAAGTGCTTCAATGTATGAAACGGAATAGCGAGGAACACATCAATGCAATTGGTGCGTGAAACAGAACTCACCCTTACTGATTCAAAGTTTTAATTATTCTTTTTTCAAATGTCTCATGCTGAAAGCAAAGAATAGTTCAAAAGTTCCCTTTGAACATAACATAATTCTACATATTAAGACAAATCTTTTCTTAGCATGACTTACAGTTAAGCCCTTCATACTCATGTCCACTGTAATAGCCACAGTGGGGCAGGCAGGGGACAGCCTTAGGCCCCTGAGGCCAGATATGGCAATCAAAACAAAAGAGTATGTTTCATTTCTACCTGGAATGAAACAAAAATAGGAGGTCCATGTATCATTCCATCCCAGAATGAAATGAAATGCACAAGGGGTTTTGTTCAACCTGGGATGAAACATTATTCTCAAGAATGTAAAGGTTAAATGTTCCCAAGGTCAGTGGGGGGTCATTCAATCAAAGGGGGGTAAAAACAATGCCAATTTCAGGAATCATCACTAGGGATGCCAGGTTTGAGTAAACACTCACACAAAAGAGAGAAACTAGGGACGCGAAGATGAACAATGTAAAACGGGCAAGAGAAGTCAAAGTTTGACGGTCATTATGAGCGGACGGATGCCATGTGGAAGGAAAAGCAGGAGAGAGGAAAAGTGATTGTCAGAAGGATCGGAGACGATGAAGGGGAGCCCATGGATGTATAGCACAAAGGAAATTACTCCTGGTTCCAAGAGGAAAGGAGATACCCCAGATGCACAAGAATCGAGGAACCAAACGGCCATCTGCATATGTGAGGGACAATACACAATTGAGATAAAACCAGGGAGATGGATAAGTGGACAAAAATTCTGTTGATTGGGGTTATATAAATATATTGTACTAATTATAAGTTAACTAACGGATATATCTATATAAATTGGGCCCAATATTTTTTTTGTGTTGGATACGAAATCTCAATTGAGACCATCCATAGTGCATGACTCTCCTTTTGAGTGTTGTGTTTTAGATTAAACAGAATTGTGCATGCCATAGAATTTTCTGTTTTTCCATTACTTAGTAACGCTATCCTGAGTGGCACGAAACAAGACCAGGCAATTGTATAAAAAGATACGAGTTCATTTCTTTGGGTAGCGTGGGGATTGGCATATCAGGGAAGGAGGAATAATTATTTCACGATCTAAACTAGGAAGGTTACACTATCCTACACTTAGTTCAGTTTCATCCTCAAAAGTAAAGTGGAGGGGGAAAAGAGCCAATAGTTTCAAGCCACATGTACATGGATTGTGTGAAGAAAGATGAGGTCAAAACATAAAGTAATACTATTCAGCTATCTTTGTCGTACTATAACTAAATACCATTCTCAAAACACATGGGAATGTCTTATAAGCAAGAATGTGAACTGGAGCAAAAGTCCAACTGAATTTTAGAGCTGCATCAAAAGGCCTCACAATCTCTGTGTGACACAGCCACTCTCCAATGTCTGTCCTTGTGGGTTTCAAACTTGTATGTCCTCAGGATAGTTAGGTTTCAACCTTTGTCAAAACAAATTTTCAATTCAGAGCTTGAAGTCTCTTACTCAGGTATCCTCAAGGTTGATGGCAGAGTAATAGTGTAAACAGTATGAATTCTAATTAAAAACCTACAGAGAAAGCTTAAAAGCATTGCAACAATGGAACTCTTCGATATCTTAACAGCTAGCACTTTCTTTGTCTCAGCAATAGACACCTACATTACTTAACTTAGCAACAGGGATGCATGACAACAGAAACAATGTATAGCACAATAATAACTTAGATAGCAACCAGTACAATAATTTCAATGAGAGATTCCAATACAGCAGATGATTTAGGAAAACTAGTTATAGGGGCAAAGTGCTGAAATTAGAATGGTGAAAAAGTAAAGCACAAAAGAATTTATTTATAAAGGGAAAACTTGAATGGGCTACAACTGAGTTTAGTTTCATTCTTAATTTCATTCAAAGCATTTCATTAGATTTGGTTTCACTTCTACATTCCCCTCCCAGGGATGAGACTATGTATTGAAATTTCATTAGTTTTTATATTTGTTTAGTTTTGATAGCCATCCTTATCCCAGGGTTAGGAGGGGCCCCAAGAAGCAAAAATAATTTATTTTAGGAAAATAAAAAAAGAAACCTTTTTTGAGTTGGTTGGAGCATATCTAAAAAATATTGTTAAAAAGGTATCTAATCGTATGTATTAAAATCTTCAGATTCCAAGGGGGTGAGGGGTAGAGGGGACCCCACTTTGTTTATATGCCTCAGGGCCCCAAAGAGTCAGCTAAGCCACTATGTTCAGTGTGAACGTAATATACAGTACTTATCATTGCTGTAAAAAGGCTGCTCAATGTGGTAAATTTTATTGTGCACATAAATATATCATCGAATCTACAAGAAAATAAATAGCAATAGAGCATACGATTTTCCACTTCACAGGTTACAATTTGCTTCATGAAAGTGAACACACATTTGTTTGTACAATAAAATGCACAGTATAAAGCAGCCTTATGAAATTCTCTCATAGTAAAAGTATTCAATCAATCAATAAATGAGGTCAAGAGATTATTCTTCATTTCATTACACATAAAGAGGTTCTACCATAGATTTCAAGGTGATTATTTGGTTATTAATGATATACCAATCATTTGTTAAGTCTTCAAATTGAAAGTCTTCAGAAAAGTGGTCTGAATAAGGAAGGTCTCCCAGGGGCTTCTACAACGATGGTTTATTTTGATGAGATTTTTTGAGAAAGTTTACCCAAGTCTGGTTTGTAATAAAATTAATCATCGATGGGCTTACTTTGTGGAATTTTTCCTTTGTGGAATGTTGTGGAACTTTGTGGAACTTTGTGGAATGGTTGGAATGAAATAACTAAGTAATTTCCCACACGGTTTATTATCGTCAACCGGTTTCGATGCAATAAGGTCATTTTCAAGAGGTTACAAAACCGTGTGGAAAATTACTGAGTTATTTCATTCCTATCTGGTTTGTAAGGCTAGAAGTTGACTTGGAGAATGAGTTGAAGGTAGGTCAGAAGTTGACCTAAGCTGAATAAACATACTGCAGTGCCAGTGAAACTGTCAACTTATAAGATGGACCAAAGTGGAGGAAATCCTTGATTACCTTCAGCATCAGAATCTCTTTTTAAAACAATCTCAACCCTTTGAGTGTGGACTTAATGTTCATTAAGGCCATTTTACATGGTACATTTTATTACACAAATGAATGTATCATAGCTTGTACAAGAAAATGAACGGAATTAGGGCAGGTTCTATTTCCCATTCAGTCATTCTGAAAATCATACGATTTGTCGCTCTACACAGTACAATACTCCTCATGAAGGAATTCATACATTCGTTTGTACGATAAAATGTACCATGTACAGCAGCCTTAAGATCTCCCTTCTAAAGGTTTCTCAAAGGCTATTGTTTGACTAATGACATTTGATGTACAGAGGGAGTCACCCACCCCAGGGAACTATGCACCCATGTGAGCAATCTCCACTGATTGGGGTTGAGTAACATTCATTGAGGAAGTATTTTGTATGGAAAAGATACTTATTAGTATATAATAAACAAGCCAGAGTTCTATTTATGAGGTGAGTAAATCCTAAGACTAAATAGGTGACTGATTTATTTCAGGAACTTCAAGATCAAACTGAACCGAAATTAGTTACTAACTTACAAACTGGTCATC
Source organism: Ceriagrion tenellum (assembly GCA_963169105.1). Lineage (NCBI taxonomy): Eukaryota > Metazoa > Arthropoda > Insecta > Odonata > Coenagrionidae > Ceriagrion > Ceriagrion tenellum. The sequence goes on from OY720635.1 coordinate 62,816,243, forward strand.
AAGTGAGATGTTCTGGGAATGAGATAAAATCAGCGCAAATTGGATCTATGAAAAATGGAGGTCAATATCTGTTAACCTACGGTGCTGATGGGTTGATATTTCTCAAACCCCACCATGGAAGAGAGAAAATTGAGGAACCCATAATTTTTAAAACCCATCACTACATTGATGCAGGGGTCCGCAAAGCAGAATGCAATTCAAAGGGAACACTTGCTGTATCACTTGGCTGGGATGGTTGCCTCGTTGGTATTAAAATAGGGTAAGTACCTTGGGCAGAAAATTTACAAGTGCCAAAAACAATACTCTTAACTAGGAACTTCAAAATCAAACTGAACCAAAATTAGTCAATATCTTACTAACTAAACCAGTAAAATTTATTTTGTGATTTGGTCTTCAATGAATAGCTCACACTGTTTAAAGGGTACTATTTCAGAATCGAAAATGGGATTGAAACTCCAAGGATACCAGAGAAACAGGGACCATTGTCACAGAGCCAAATGGAATTGTTAGAAATTCTTAGCAGCATTAGCCCAAAGGAAATGCCAGGTTAATTTTTCACCCAAAAGTTTTAGCAATAAGTGTATAAAAAAGGAATATCATTACCAATGTGTGACTACAATGTTGACTGACATCTTACGTTACTTAAATTATCCAGAGCAGTTAAAAACCTGGGTGGAGCTGAAAAATGAAGAAGAAATTGTTCAAGAGATGCTCATGTCAGCTCAGGAAAAAAACAGTATATGGGAAGATTTTCAAGAGATAAAAGCAGAGGTATGATATATAAAATAAATGGACAACAGAAATTAAATTACAATAGTGTCTTAGGAGGTGGGAGTTTAAGCTGGTAAAATGACTGAATCTTAAGAAAATTGCACTACACAAACAGGCCAGAAGTGGGGCCAAACTGTGATACACAAAATCAACCTCATCAGCTTTCTCCAACTCTTTGACACTCAATTTATAAAATTAATTTCCAATGCAACAGCTAAAAGAATTCATAAAATGAAGTGGAGAGACTTCAAAAGTAGTGAACAGTGGAAATTTTTTTTGGACTCACTGACAAACATTACAGGTGACAGGAGGTAATGGATGTTATTTCATCCAATGAATGACTAAAAAATACACAAATAATAGTGCGTCGGGGGTGGTAACATTTTTTAGCTCACTGAATCCTATCTACTTGAAATCCTGATAATATTTGCAATGCAGTTAAACTTGAGCAAAAGTCATTGGAATTTGAACCCAGAAACCCTAGGAGGGTCAAGTTTAACTTAACTTAAACTAGGTGGGTCAAAAAGGAATGGCAAATTTCACACAACTGAAAAATGCACTGAATAACCATCCCCAAAATAAGGCAATGCTACAACACATATTCTTAATCCCATCAACTCCATGGTAATGTTAGATACCGATTATTAAAAATTACTTTCCATTACAACAGCTGAATGCGCTGATTAAAAGAAGTGAGGAAACTCTAGGAACAGAGCAACTACCCTTGGAAACATTTGAGCTCGATCAGCAGTGGAGAAAAGAAAGACTCGAGAAAGGAGAAAAGGAAAGAGAGGAAGAGGAGTCCAAGTTACAAAATGCCATTAAAGAATACCAAGACAAAGCAGAGGCCTTAAGGGAAGAATGCTGGGAGCCAATGGCGGTGAAAGGCAAATGTCTCAAGGTACAAAGACTGAATAATGGGAAAGTTTCTAATCTTATCATTCAACTATGTGCTGATATTTTCCTCTTTGAAAATGTTACAAATAACCAGCATGCTACAACATATAATCAACAATTAATGCTCTCTACGGTCTCATTTCATAATGTCTGGTTGATATTGATAAGGTTATGTGATTTATGTTCACCTATAGTTCCTGTTCTGCACATTACATCAGCCTGTCTGTTAGTTGACACGAGTATTATTCATGAGAGATCATATCAACATCAGTTTTCATTGAGATAAAATAATAAACCAGAGATTATAAAACAGGGTCTAACAGTCATTTAACATAAATCCTGACAGTTCAACTCAACATGGAGCAATACAGAGTAACAGAAAGCAGTGAATTTAGGTCAATAACTGAAGGTTTGGCCTGACTTTTTCTCTTTCAATTTACTTAATTTAAGCATAAAATTTTATGATTTCTAACAAATATGGGTCATACCAGACGAACTAACCAGGGTATAGATAGGTGCAATAGAGACTACTGTCAATAATTTTAAGTTTCTAGGACTTCATGTTGATAGTAACTTGAAGTGGAGTTTCCATATTATGTACCTAATTAAAAAGCTAAATTCTGTGTTTTACTTACTATGTATCTATATTAAGACATTCAGTAAGCCAACATATACTGATAACATTATATTATGGATTATTTTATTCAAGAATTTCGTATGGTATAGTGTTGTGGTGACTGCTCTCTCACCTTCATTGTGTATTGTTGATACAAAAAAAGATGGTAAGAGTGATATGTAACCAGAATTATTATGCCCACTGTCAACCTCTCTATAAAAAAATTTAAACTGTTATCTGCTCCATGTATCTATCATTCCGTATTACTTATGAAATATAATAGCTCTGATTTTGAATTGAACAATTGTATCCATTTGTATAATACTAGACAAAGTAACGACCTTCATGTCAAGCCAACCAATTTATCCTTAGCATCAAATGGTCCAAGGTCTATGTGCATAAACTTATATAATAACTTACCGGAATGTATTAAAAAAGACCAGAGTACACCAATCTTTAAGAAAATGGTCCGTGAATACCTGATTAATAAGTGTTTTTATAGTGTCAAAGATTACTTGAGGCCAAATTTATAATGTTTTATACTTTGTAAACTGTGTAATCTTTCTTGTGTATGACATGTCCTATACACTTGCCAGTATTATTACTGTGCACAGTGTCTCTTGGATGAAATAAATATCTATCTATCTACCTTCTTAAAAAAATCACTTGTTTCTGAAAAGAATACAGAATCCACAGCACCTTGCAGCAACCCATGTTACCACTCCGAACTAATATGAATTTAATTTATCAACTTTTTAAAGGGAGTGCTCAGCGAGTTAGAAGTGGAGAACTACCCCCTTCTGCCAGATAAAACAGAGTTTGAGGAAATGGTTGGACAGGCTGTCGAGAGAAGGACAATGGAAATTGAGCTAACTTTCAATAAACGATTCACCCCATGGATGCCCCAGTCTGACAGGTATGTTTCAAGATCAGTGCCTGGCATGCTTATGCTTTTTATTTTCCACAAATAGAATCCTCACCCACAGTTGTTTAGACAGATAAATGAGAGTCTGTGAGGGAACCTTCTAGTCAAGGAAATTAGCCAGATTTAAATGTCCTTTGAAGTCCCTCCCCACTGGGTTTAAATTGGCGAGCCTTATGATGTTTTCCTGTTATGAATGTGCCAAAAATGGCACTTTCAGCAGTGAGAAGCAGCAAATGGTGCACCAATATTGGCACTTTCTGCATTTAAAGGCTTAAGATCCCTCTAGCTACAATTCTTGGCTAGTAAATTTCATGTCATGGGTCTAATCATAAGAAGTTCTTAAAAACATTGCCACATATCTTCCTGACCAACTCTAAATGCAAAAAAATCTGTAGGACAAGTATGAGCATTTATATTTGCAACTATGAAGCAAAATCTCAAAATTATGCTATATAACTTCAACTATTTTAACCCTTATGCTCCAACTCCACATACCTTTTTAACTCCATGAGAGCTTAAACCTAGGTAATTTGTGAACATTTCTTTAATTACATTTTATATACTTAATTCTTCTCTTTAATTCAAAAATCTCTATATTTTAGTGAGTCTAATGTTTCATGTGGGATGTTAAAATATTAATTAGATATTTATATAAAATTGGAGTACAGTATAAGAGTATGAAAAGGGAATCCTAGGGAGCATAGCAGTCAGCTTACTGGCCCAGAATGCCAAAGCTCCATGGTTCGATCCCCACTCCAGGAAACCATTTCATGTCTGGCAATATTCAAATTGCAGAAAACAAATCTAGGAAGTTACACATGAAATTAGTCCAAATTCCTTTTTATTTTCATAAAAAATATTATGAATGTAAAAAACTGGTAAGAGGAGATGTATTGCCACCATACTATGAATGCTTAATAGTATATTGAGGAAGCTAATGCATATATCTGCACCTTGATCATTTAATGATTGATAATAAGAATTATTCTATTTCCAATGACAGCTATAATGAGAGGCTTCTTCAGCAAGGTCTGAATAAACCACCCTCCAAATCCTCACTGATCCAAGATGAACGCACTCGATTGTACATGGCAATGATGAGCACAGATGACGAAGATCTGGATGAACTGGATGGGCCGAGAGAGGAAAAGGAACCATCAACTGCATCGGACACCAACATGGAAATCTTTGAGTGGAGTGGTTCGATTTCACATAAATTTGTAACCATTCCACAATGCCTTCACAGCCAACAGCTTGAACTTTATGCATTGAATTCTCTATATAATGAAACCATCCTGCTAGAGGTACTGAATAAATCCGGAGATTTATATGCAATTTTTATACCAATAAATCTTTATCAATGAGCTTCACTGTTAAGTTTTCATCACAATTCCAGATGGATGGATTCCAAAAAATTTAAGGACATAGTCAAGTCTATAGCATACAAATGGACATGAAAGAACTGTTCTCATTAATGCAACATAACATGAACTTAAACATTTTTTGATATTCCTTAACAGTAGCACTTGACAGATCAAGATTAATAGTTACTTTGAAGCTTCAGCTGCATACTAATGCTCTAAACCCCAATGTGAACCATGCTAATGCTTCAACTCTAGAAATTTTAAATTATTACCACCCTATTTATGCTGAGCATAGGCTACGAAGGATGTAACCTTGGCCATTCATTTGGATCTGAGTTTCATTTTTGAATTGATGAAGCCATCTCTAGTCTTTTGGTATGGTTATCTTTTGGTATGGTTAGATTCACCCACATTTTGCAAGTACTCAAAAATGCCAGAGTTTCTAGGCCCAAAACTGCAAAACTCACGGGCTTCAAAGTAATACCTTATTACATTTTTATACACCTCAGAGAAGGGAGTATATAACATGTTGCTCCATAATTTTCCTACCTCACATTCATCATATACATATTCCTTAACATCGATTTACTCATACTTAGGAGAGCTCGATTCTCAATTAAAAATCATTCAATCTGTTTGCTATGCCTATTCCATTTGATATCAATCTTATCCGTGTTTTCAGTTCATTGTAGATAAGCTTCGAAAATATTTCAACACTGAGCTTGAGAGGACCATGGAGATGAAAAGACAGATGATGATAAAGGCCACAGGAAGAATAGCAAGACTGAGAGAGATTCAATCTGAGCATCAGTGGTGTTTGAGAGCATTGAGTGAAGACACTTTTGTGCCTCGCTTCAGCCTCCCTCAAGTAACTGTTCAAAAGCCCTCACTCACACAGGATCCCCTTGTGAGTGTCACAACTGTTTTTGAACCACAGTGGGATCCACAAGAGATACCAGAAACAGGAATAATGTCTGTTGAAGACTCTGAGGTTAGTAGTCAAGAAGATTGTACACAAAAACAGCTGATTCCTCACAACAGACATTTTAATGGAATATTTATGTTTTAGTGATTCCTGCATGAGTGTCGCCTTAACTTATCAGTAAAAGCAGTAAAATCTTATTCAAATTGGGTCCAATCTCCATGATTTCCAGCATGAAAACAAATAAAAACAGAGAGACTATCTGAATGATCACTATTACAACTCCACAAGTTCTAACGGTTTATTTGTGGGCCTCTCATGTTTAGTTTGCATATAGACGTTTCAAAATTTGAAAGTAGCTTTCTTTTCATTCAGGTCCAGGCAATTCCATACATCACACCTGAAGAGGAGGCACTACGTGCTGAAAAAGCTAGAGAGGCAGAAAGGTTAAGGAAGTTGAGAGAGGCTGATAATTTCCGAGAATTGGCCCTCATAGAAATGATGGACGGAGTACTTATTGTTCGGTGGGAGGATGTCATCAAGAAGGATGTGCCAAAGCCACCTTTCTTGGTAAATATAATTACATTCATTCATTCCACTGATAAGACAAATTCTGTCCGCAATTATGTTCATTTGTTGCCATCTTATAATTTACTGGATTCATAGGTTTTGTTTGTTTATGCTAATTCATTAAAGTAGTAGCGATTGAACAGTTGCAGTCAATTTTTTGAGGCTACACAATGGTTCAGAGCACACACTCTTATTTCAAAACCACTGTAACAATATTTTGGATGAGGAAGGACGGTTTTGATTTTCTTAATCACTGAACTTAGTATCTTCATAATCATCACTTTCACAGAAAATCACTACACTCATAAATATACCTAATTAAACTAGTAATGTAGCCAGGAAGGTGGGGACCAGGTCCATCCCTGAAGTTTTTACTTTATGTTTTATCAGTGGCACTAAAAGGGAAAGCTATTTTTTAAACATAGATTGTTGAATAGTATAGTACATTCTTTCATTTGAACAACTTTTTATATGAAAATGAATGTAATTTTTTTAAACATAAATAATGGAGTGTTTTGCATTATTTCAGAAGTTTACTGAGCCAAAATAATTCAAATATTAGCTATCTCACCATAGTCACAATTGCATTGTTATAAGCCTAAACCTACAAATTTGCTCTAAATTTTCAAAATTCTGACCCTTGCTTATACTTCACATGGACCACCCCCTGCTTATACTTCACATGGACCCCTCTTCCCCCCAAATGAAATAATGAAATCCTAACTACATCACTGCCCAAGATGCACCAACAGACAAGATGTACTATCATGGTTTATAGGGTTAGATTTTTATAGAAAGAATTATAATCATTACCCATAAATGTTAATAAATTATAAAAAGATACCTAATGGTATTTTTAACTTCCAAAAATGACATCTATAATGAAGTTAATTGTTGTTGAATCCTAGAAACAAAAGAATGATGAAGAATGCAAACCTTTGGCTCGCTTCCACAACACAGTCTGCAATGAGAGTTGAGAGAAGTAGAGAGGTGGGCACTAACAATAGGAATGCAAAATTAGGCACATGAAATTATATAGAGCTTAAACTTTGGCACCAAAAACTGATGATTTGAAAATTCATTTCCATAAAAAATAATGCATCTTGTGAGTCAGAAAATATAGTTAATTGTTTTTCAGCCATATAATGATCAGTATATGCTGATCATTATATGGCTGAAAAATAATTATTGAAACATGTGGATATATCCACACGTTTCAAGTTCAACATAAAAAGATTATTGACAAGGAAGGGCTTTTTTAAACCATATTATGCACTGAACTTGGTTTTTCTTCTTAAAAACTTAAATTTCTCACGGGACTTCAACTACATGCCTACAAAGCAAAATTCCACAGAAGAAAAATCATTCTGTGTACTTGGCTGGTAACTCCATTAAGGGTAACACTGCAGCAAGTCCCGGGATCCTCAAAATTTTTTACACTCCTACACATGTATGACACATGATTCTGATGATATCATAAGATAATAATATAGAAACTTGGATACTTGACCAATGTCAGAACTGACAAAAAGGAATCACTGGAAATTAAGTAACGACTCAATCAATTTGCATGCAGGATGTTAAAGACCCTTCAGACTGGACAGAAGCTGAAATTAAGCAGCACAAGGAGTATGAAACCAAAGTCAAGTTCTTACAAAGTGAAAGAGACAGGTATCGTAAGCTGCTGGAGCACGAGTTTGAGACAAGGAATGAAGATCTTATGGTAAGTCATCATGTGGTACCCTTTCTGACAATGGTCCACGATAATTGAAATGAATCACAAAGTCACCTAAATTCTTTCATTCATCAAGCACATGCTCCAATGAATTAACTTATTTAAGTCCTAAGCATGAGTGAAAACATAGACTTCTTATTAACATACAACCAAGCTGATCTTAAATAAAAATAAGCATCTTCATCATGACTACTGCTAAGATGGTGTTTTTCAGCGTGAACTTAGCCGGTTTGACAAGAGCCTCCTGGAGCTCCATAAACTAAAACTCCATGTGGAAGCAAGCATAATTCAAGAGAACATGAAGATGATTGGTATGCAACTCAGAAATGACAAACTTAACACACTCAAAACCAAAGAGAAACTGTTGATGTAAGTGAGTTATGTAAGTTTAAAAAACTGATAAATGCAGCTATCATAGAATGAGTAAGGTCTGAGATCTGAGGTAATTTTTGCAAATTACCATGGTATTTTACGTAATTTACTGCAGACCCTGAACATTACTATGGTTTTTGGTTATATTCACCTCCGTCTCATATATCTTTCATAGCGATATATTCTAAACATATTATTTTAACTTAAGTCTACATATATTTCATACAATATTAATTATAAATGAAGTCACATATAACTCATTTGTGGAATATATTTACTATAGATATATTTGTGGGGCTATAATTTTAATGGTTTGAATGAAAATTTCTCATACCAAATAAAAGAACTTGAAATTGCATGTGGGCTGCCATATTTGTTTTTAAATTTTCTTTAATTCTAACACACTGTCACAGAACTAATGGTTTAGATGCCATTAACCCCTTGCCATTGCTATTGGCTTTCCTATTAAATCCATTATTAGCTATTAATCGCAGGAAATTTAAAAAACCCCAGAAAATTACAGCAATATTCAAAAATTACTGTAATTATCCTGGTAATTTACCTCAACTGAAAATGATGGTAATACATATATCTATCTCTGGTAAAGATGTATATTCCAGTAGATCAGGTTGAGTATCTAATTATGCATAGAAATGTATGCTGGTACATTCCTTTATGCTTCCCATGATTAATTAAATATAAAGACTAATAAAAAATGAGTTCTAACTGGGAAATTAAGTGTTTCTGAACCCACATCCTTGTAACATATTCTCCTCTTCTAATAGTGAGGAATGTGTCCTGAAAGTTCAGACATACCTTTTCATTACACCCATATCATTTCAAAGATTGTGGAATTCACCATGAATGAATCATTGAACTTAACCAGGATTAAAACATGGATCTCCTGGTTGCCAATGAAGTGCGTTAGTAACACTGCATTTGCAACGTAGACAGCACAAGGTCTTCTCCGAAATCTTCACCATTACAATTCCATGATTTTCAGGTTAACAGCTACACTGCAGATAAAATAAAATTCACATTTTACAATATACTCCATCTCACCAGAATAAAATAAAATATGCTCCATTACCATTGTTAAAAACACATGTACTTAGAAAACTTTTTCAAAACAGGAAAGAAATATCTGAAGTTACAGAGGAAGAAAAAACTACTGAATTAGAGCTAAGTGAACTTCAGCAAGCCTTAAAATCTTGCATGGATATATATGAAAGCATTACTCACAAAGATAAAAATCTAGATCAGAGCTTCCGGAAGGAGGGAGGTGAACATGCATCATCTGTAGCTGAACAGCGATATAAGTTATTTAAGTAAGTATGATTGATCATCATACTTTTATTTATCTGTTGCATTCTTAAGACACTATGTTCTTGCATGATCAATGACTTTCAGATTTTGTTTCTCCATATTCCAGAGGAATTGATGAATTCTCAAACTGTAATTAATATTCTAATTATTTATTTCATCTAGTAAATGTTTCCAATCACTTTGACGGTGAATTGTATCAAGATCACTGTCATTCTATGCTGAGCACTTAAGTTAGAGTGTTGTAAAACATGGCAAATTTGATCATGACTTTATTGTTTGGAATAAGACTGAATTTTGCACTCATTTTAGTTCCGACTTATGCCTTCACTTATGGTACCTTCATTGATACTAAAATAAGTCCGAAATTCAGTTATATTCACAAAAATTTTGCTGCAATCAAGGTCACTCCAGTTTATGGTAGTTAAACAAAAACAGTCGAAAGATTTACTGATGTAACCTGTGCCTCAAACATTAAAAGCCACCAGGCTAGTTAATACGTCTTTCTTTCCAGACGCCGACCAAAGAATTATCCTCGATCAGCTTTATCTTTAGCTTTGATCTCAGAAGTCTGGAAGCTTCATGGCTGTAAACCTGAAAGTTGGATGGAAAGCAGAAGAGGCTCAGTAAGTGAAAAGAAACTTTGCTAATCATTTCAAAAATCAATTTGTACCCAAAGTATCACACCTATTAAACCTGTTGAAATTTTGCATGAATGCGACAAATATATTAAGGAGTGCAATAGAACTTTTGGTGTCTCAAAATTTGCAACCAATTCGGTCCCAAATGGGTCAAAGTGATTCCATTAAAAATGTACATAAAGGTCATTTTTACCACTTGCAGGCTTTACTCCTTTTACAAAATTTAAGTATAAATAGCAATTGCACAAATTACACTGCTTGAAAACTCTACATTTTCAGAGAAAGAGCTTTAAGTGACTAAATTTGCAATTTCCCCTGTGAGTAAGAAAAAAATGAAGAATATAAATGGGAAGCAAGATTTTGTTCTGTTTACTTAGAACTATATTATTATTTCTAACTCTAAATATTATTTCTTACTCTAATCTCTCCCTTTGAGAACCAATGGGAATTTCCACTAGTAATGTTTTAATGCTATCAATAACAAAACTAATAATCAAATGCTTTGATGATTATAATTTTTAGAAAAGGGCAGATCACATTCCAGCGTTTGCAGATTTACTGCCTCCTGAAGCAATTGATTACCTTCAGACACTTGACACCATGGATGGATTTTCAAATGCCTTCCCAGGGATCGATGAAGACAGTTGGGCAACACTATGCAAGCTCAGAAGAGTAAAGCTTCAGAATGAAATAAAGGTTAGTGAAATATTACAGCAGAGACAATCATAAACCATATGGGCAATACTTGAGAAAGGCATCATCAATCGTCTTCAAATACTATGGCCATTAGAGAGCGATTGATGAGGAGTAGTAATCTCCTGTACGTGCTCTCATCAATTTTCCTACGGTGGTTCTTTTAGTGCCTAAGGGCTGGTTATCAATGAAAATCAAATCATTTGAGTTTGTAAAATTGCTCTTTTTAATCCTATACCCTAAGAGGCTAGATATTTATTATTATTATTATCATACACTGTGGCCATTTATTTTCATCATTAAAATAGGACATTTTCCATATCAATTGTTTTTATACTTTGCTACACAGCATCACATTGATCTTTTTCTCAGGTCAATTCACATTTGCAAGATTTACATTGTGACAACTTTCAGTCAGCATCACATGCTTATTTATTGATCCCACTTTTATTAACGTCCATCTTAATAAATTCACACATTGTCTATTCATCCTAGCATTACTAATAGACCTATCCTTCCTTTCTCAAATACTTTTGTACAGATACTTTCCTTAGGATGTCCCATTTTGCATCAATGTCTGAAAGTCACGAGTCTTAGGATCTCAGATGGTGACATATGATGAGAAAATGAGGTGTACAAAAAATTTCTGAAATAGGATTATATTTAGGGACCGTGCAGGCAGCTTTTCGTTTAACATGGAGGCTCCCATAAGCGTGCGCCGCCCGTGCTCCCGGGCATCTGCACCATCCCCCACCTATCGAAGGTTCTGATATGTAGGCTTAAATTGGTTACCACTTAGGGAGGGGAGTGAGACTGGTATGTAAAAAACAATGCCTTGTATTTAGAACATTTACCAATAAAATCAAAATAAGAAGCTCCATGGTCTGGATGAGAACTAATTCTAATATCACTATTTTTGAGAATTTTTATCACATTTTGCTCACAAAATATTTGCATTGAAGGCTGTGAGTGTCTTTTTGGTCATCTTTGACGTAACTTCTTGGTGCCTGGAGACTATTTGGAGTAGATGCTGCGTTTGCTACTCATCCTTGGTCAATACAGCCTAAATACTCCTTGATGAGAGCAATGCCACGCTCAGCGAGGTAATTAATGACTCTCCTCCCAAAGTGGTAACCAATTTAAGCCTACATTTCAGAATCTTTGATAGATGGGGAAAGAAATGGTGGGGGGCAGCATGGAGGCCCGGGAGTGAGGGTTTTTCAAACGGGCAGTGCATGCTTATGGGAGCCCCCATGTTAAATGAAAAGCTGTGTGCACGACTCCTCATTATGATCCCATTTCAAAAATTTTTTGCACACCTCATTTTCTCATAAAATGTCACCATCTGAGACCCAAAGACCCATGACTCTCAGACATTGATGCAAAATGGGACACCCTAACTTTCCTCTTCACAAAAATTAATTAAAATCATCAACTTCTACCCAGACTGTGCTTCATGCTGAGAATCAGTCGTCCTTAGACATTTCCTTAAAGTTCTCTGATGTGTCCATCCTGAAAAGAGGGCCCATGATGGCTGACTTTCAACACTCGACTCGAGCATCACCCTCACGGCAGAGGTAAACAACATGAGGAAAATGCTAGAGTCAATGATAACTGACTTTTAACACTTGACTTGAGTGTTAAATGTTGGCCATCATGGACCCTTTCACAGAGACAAAAATCCAAGAGAAATTTCAGAAGTTGATACTCCTGGAAAGTACAAAATCCTGAGACACACATAATCATGTCCTTGTTTCACAGAAATTTCTTGAGTCATAAGCTTCAAATGCATTAAAACATTAGTATTCCCATTAATCCTCCATTAATATGCCATCAAAAATTATACAAAATTTCTTTTTTCCAGGCTAAACTAACAGCTCATGAACTTGCAGAGTCAGAAAATGCAAATAAACAGTGTCAGAAAACACTCAACGTTATGAAGAACAAAGTGGAAAATTTGCAAGAAGAACTTAATAATGTGAGAATTTCAAAGCTTGAACTGTGTCATGATGCTCAGGTAAAGTACAGTATACCTATAGAGACTTCATCACTAGAGGGATAAATAATGCTAATGTGAACTTTATACACGATATTTTGAGAAGGCAATGGAAGATAGCGTTGGTATTGTGGCTTAACCACTGGCTTCCCATCCTGAGGACCTGGGTTTGGATCCTGGCTGAGGCAAAGATTTATTCATTGAAATCCTGATCCCTACTTGGATGCTATATGGAGAGCACATTAAGTGCAGTGCTCCACCCCTTAGATGGAACGTCATGCAGTGAACACTTCTGCAACTTTCATTGAGAGAAGGCAAATGCCAGGGCTTCGTTTCTCTTCACTCTCCCTCCATTTTCCAAAAAATCCTCAAACATTCTGCCCACCTATTCTTAATGAGAAAATTACCTCAGTCATCCGTTAACCTCCACAATTACCCCTTTGACCATTGGCACATATTGCGGTTCATCCCCCTGGTGCCAAGTTTCTTGCAGAGAGGGTTGCATACCCACATTCACACACTCTTCCTGTGTATTGGATGCATGGGCATACAAGACATATCCCAGTTTTGGCTAAATATTCCAGAAAAAAATAAATAACCTTTCTATTAACCTTTGCTGTCATTTACAGCAAAACCGTGTAGTGATCTTTTACTGTATTCCTAAACAAATATGGCAGCATAGCATGATAGGGAAAATCATTATGCCATTTTTTATTGGTGTCTCATTGTGAGGTTTGTACTTCGTAGATTTCAACAAGGAGGTCTCTTGACAAAATCTAATGTTGATATTCCATGTGAGATGATTAGTGGTTGTCAAATATGAACGATATCTACATGAAAAAAGTATGTCTTCGAGCTAGAAAATACAGTAATTCATATTTTTTTACAAAAAACAAATTTGTAATTTGGAGATAAACCATCAAAAAAGGTAGCCCAAACTGCCACATGGCATTATGTGCCGACCAAGAAAACTTGCCCATGATTTGGCAGAGGATTGCCACTGAAGCAGCATTTGGCCACTGACTAACGTCATTTTCCAACAGAAGGGTTGACTAAACAACAGATCAAGAGGCCTAATTAGAGTTGCACAGTAGCTTCATCATCATAACATGATTTGGAAACAAAATGGTCACAGTTATCACACTGATATAAATATCATTGTGCTAATTATTCCACTGAACACTTTTTCCCTACAGGTTCAATTGATAATGAAAAATGGAAATGTGGAACTAGACATGACAGGTTCTCTTTCTGACTTTTCTGATGCTATTTTGATACACAGAAGTGTTATAGAAAAAATTAATGAGGTCATCAAGGTGAGTATAATATTCTGATGAGGCAGTTGAATAATAAAAATCCAAAATACTGAGAAATATTTAGAATGAGCATTTTCATTTTCCATTATACACAGAAAACCGGAGAAGCTAAGTTAAGAGCTATGAAACATTTTGCAGATTTTCGAAGGAAGGTGCTACTTAAAGAATGGGAGCACAAAAAATTAAAGATGGAAATTCAGGACCTGGTAGACCATATAAACTTGGTTGACAGGACAAAGGTGAGTGCCATTATTGAGGTACTTTTGAATTTGATCAATTCAAAAATGAACAAAACCATGATATCATTACCCCATTATCTGAGGTACTTCTAAACATGCTTTCATGCGTCTTAACAGTCTGAGAAACTGAGAAATCAATAGGTTTTCATTTTCATGCCTGGAATCACAAGGAGTGGAGCCAGTTACTCTTTGTTGTTGACCTTTCAAATGAACTTGCTCGACAAATTCCCAAGAAAAAATTATACATCATTTTGTAACCCCACTATGCAGGTAGAATCCTTAGCCACAACAAAGACAAATCAGAACCACTCCTTCACTCTGTATTTACAAGTTGAAGTGTGACTCTCGCAAAAAGTGCTACATTGGCCAAACAGGTAGGAGTTTCAGAACAAGAGTATAGGAACACAAAAGATGTGGGAAAACTGATAATTAAATCTCACTTCTGGCCAAACACCTGCCGAAAACATTCCCACGGATCAGTCCTGAGACTCTCCACCTGGAAAATAAGGGAATAGGACTCGATATTTTAGAACAATTTGAAATTGTGCAATCTGATATGCATGTTCTTTTATATGAACAACTATTTGTAATCCACTCTCCTCAATATCCCCCTCCCCAAAGAAATGTTCACATTCCTACTTAATACTTCCACCATCTCCTTCTCCAGTTGACTCTACCCTCTGCAGACTTTCCTTTTCTCCAACCCTTCCTTCTGCCCTTAGACTTATGCTGACCACCTTTCCTCTGTTATATGTAATTTTCGGGTTCTCCCCACGTTGAACCATTTTTATGGACGACCGTTTCATGGGCATTCAAGTCGGCTTCATCAGGTACGAACCTGGACAGACTGGAGTCTAAACGAGGAAGGGAGGGGTGGAGGGATGGGAAGTCCACAGAGGGTTAAGTTGGAATATGACCATTCACTTTATGGAGGGAGATGTTGAGGAGAGTGGTTCATAAATAGTTGTTCATTTATAAGAACATGCATATCAGATTGCACAATTTCATTAGGACCTTGTGAAGCTGGCGGGAATGCTGGCAAAATGGTCATCCATAAAAATGGTTCAACGTGTGGAGAACCTGTGTATTACCGATTAAAAGAAAACCATGTAATCCTTTATAGCTACTACCTTTCCTATGGTTTACCCTCCATCAGAAATTCCTTTCTAAGAACCCAGCTAGCCTTCCTCTTCCTCCTTTCTTTCCTTTCTTCGGTCACACTCCCATTTCCCACTCAATCTCCTCTCTACTGACCCCCCCTTCTACCAACTACCTATTCTTCCCCCTCACCTCATTTGTGTTGGCTACCTACCACTGTTCCCTCGCTCAAGACCATGCTTGCTTATCCTTTTTTGCCCTCTGTCTTCTATCTTTCTTCCCTTAACCCTATGGTATTAACCCATGAATCATAGGGACATGAGTAGTGACGTCTGTCTCCTGTACCAATTTGAACTATGGAGTTTTTAAAAAGATGATATCAGTTTTTTCTGGATGGTCTCGAAATAGAAGCATTCAAACATGAATATCAAAATATTTATTCAATATTTTCAAGGCAAAAAGATACTTCAGCTTGTGTTCAATCTTTGACATACGATAAAATGGGTAGACTAGAGCATTGTTTTTCTTCATAAGAGAAAAATAACCATTACAAAGAATGGGTACATAAATAAGAATTCATTTCCATAATAAATGTCCGAAATCACTCATCCACATATTTAACATATCATATTTTATATAGCACAACAAAATAGGTAGTATTTGGAGATATGAGTGGTGACGCACAATCTGCGGGATTGAAAGTAGCTATAAGTAGTGTAATGGTTCAAACTGTCACAAGTACGCTTAGGCGACCAAGGCCGGAAAGGCAGAGCGAGTGACACGGGAGGGAGTGAATTAAAGTGTGTGTGTGAGGGCCGCACTTGACTCCGCACATACAAGGAACAAGGTGGAGGTGTGTTTGTCACCTGGCCCTCCTTCCCTACGTCTGTGACGCACAAAACCTCCCCCCTTTTCCCCATTGACGCCGCTATACAACAGCGTGTTTGTTCCGAAATTTAGGCATTTTTGAAAAACGAACTTCAGTGAGAAGTCGCTGTCCAAAGGAGGGCATAAAGCTTTCACACACCAGCAAAGTGACAAGTGTACGTGAGGTGGCGAGACATGAGAGCACGCATCCCTGACGGACCCAACATGAAGAGCGAGCGGCCCGAAAATATAGACGCTACTCCTAGTTGGCGGAGGGTGGGGGGATCTTCCCAGAATGTTGAAATACGGGGAACACCGCGCCTCTTCCCAGGAAAGCCTGACATCGGGAGCTCATCACATTGGTGGTCCAGGGAATTGCCTGCTAAAACACCCGCACTCCAAGAGCACGGTTTGTCTACAAGCCGCAGGTGTGAAGCCAAAGATCGCCAGAGGGGCGAATGTCTGCCAATGTCTCGGGTCAGTGTATCCAGCTATCATCTTAAAAAGCGTGGCTCTTTTTTTTGTTCATAATTTTCAGTAACGAAAGTCAGGGGATTCGCGCCCTACCCCATCAACTGTTTGAAACCAATCTTAAGCCCAAAAAGGGGCAGTGTTAAAATACTTTGGAAGGGTTGATCAATGGTAATTTGCTTTGGGGATTTTTTGGTGTATTTGATCAATCGTTTCCTTTTTGTAAAATATTTTATTATTATTTAATGCTTACTACATTCATTTCACAACATTAAGTTTCGATTTCAATTCATATTCCCAAGGTGAGGATTTTTGCATTGGGGACCGACGCTCCTCCTGAATCTTGAGGGAGAAGTACCTTACTTTAAGTAACGGCGATCAATTCCATGGTGGTCGCATAGAAAAAAAAAACGTTACAGTAGTGATACGCTTACACAAAGTAATTTTATGGCCTATATTTTGGAGGAGCAGTATAACATAAGAAGCTAATGAAGAGCATGAACAACAAAATTTCATACTTCGCCTATGTCACCAGAAAGATTATATTGTCGGTCTGAAAGACCAGGCGTCACCACTCTTGGGTTGTCTTTCCCACCTCCCTGACCTTTCATGTTCCCTTATCCCCCTCCTCTATTTGATTTTCTGATGTTTCTTGGACTTTTCCAACATAACCTTCCATCTTCTCTCGTCCTCCTACCCTATTCCTGTTTCCTATACCCCCTCCTCCATTCAGACAAATACAATGTCTCCTTTTGCAGAAGTATCTTTTAACTGGTGACTTCGTGAGTCTTTTTTGACTCCAAGAGTCAGAACACATACATCATAATTAAAATCTGAGGAAAAGTGCTATTGTCGCTTCCTACAAAGAACTTTTACTGCATTATGCCTGGATCTGATGAGCTAAATGTCCATGTTAATGGACTGCATATAAACATCTCATTCTGACAGTTGTAGCAAATGGCAGCTGGTGGTCTAGCCTAAAGGCCATACTTTAATTCTCAGATCTTCTTTGCTCTTCAATTTCATTCAACTTGTTCTGTAGGCACCAATTGTCTCCACTTTGGGTGATTTCTAGCTTTATTCTACCATGAAGGCTCAATGTTACATCTCTTCAAATGATGTATATTAATTCTCATGGTCACAAAATGTATTGTGCAAGCACATTTTGGTCTTAATATATAAAACATCTAGTGCTATAAGATTACTTAATTGAAAAAGTTTTAAAAATCGATAACAAAAGGACTCAATATTATTTCAAAGATCTTGAGGAGTTATGCTGCATTTTTATTCACAGGTCACCAAAGACATGCTTGATTTAATAGCTGCAACAGATGGGACTGAAAAATCACCCAAAGCAATGGACATGGAAGTAATCGTAGTGAAAGAGGTGGGTATATATTTAAAAAGAACAGCATTAACTGGTCATGCACAGAAATGAATTTTCCTGGTACAAGTAAATAAAATTGAGAGAAAGAAACCATATAAAGCTCAGTATAAAATTTAGATATAGCATAATTTATGAACTATTGAATGTATTGTATATTTATTTCTTGAAATTATTACCTTATATCATCAACTCAAATCAGCAAAATTTATAATGAAGAAAATAACTTATGGACTAGGATCTGGATTCAGGTGCCCAAAAATTCATGAAAAGTGTGATAACCAATTAATTTACCTTGACATTCTCTTCATCAGATAATTTAACAGTCACTATTGAGGAACTAGATGTAGGTACCCAGGCCACAATACATGGAAAGCACACATGCTATAAGTCATTTTCATGCACATGTCCCCACAATTACAGTCGCATTTATAGTTAAAAGTTTAAGCCATATTTCGGCACAATGGAGGAATTCAAAGCATTAAAACTTACCCACTGAGGAGATACATATTAAAATGCAAAATACCTATTCCAGAAGTGGTTAAAGCACTTTGCATACATTCAGAATATCTGGTTTTGATTCCCAGTTAATGTCCATGGTTTATTCTTGCTCTCTTGATCTCATCACTCTGGCATATGTTACAGATAGTGGACATTATATTGCTGAGTATCATAAAGAAACTGTGAGTTACTGCACTCCATACCCAAAAATAAGGCATCTAATAAGAAAAAGAAACTACATAAAAAATAAATGTAACCAAGAGATTTTATACATGCATGTCTACCTTAAATTTACCCACTTCTTACATAATCATGACACAGTGCGCTGACTCGTGGTTACGCCCAACAAAGGAATAAGACTGATAATATCCTCATTACATACCCAAAAAATATGACCATTGTCTCATGAGCGCTCTTTTTATAAGCAGGTGTGGCTAGTTTTCCGGGATGTCAGCAGTGTTGATTCATCTGGGAATGACAGTTTCGCCGGTGTTTCAGCAGGCATCTTCAGGTTTGACATACATTTTTGGTCATATGATGATGATTCAACATGGAGGTCATCCCAGAAAACTAGCCATGCCAACTCCACTACCTACTTCACGGAAGCTTTCATCAATACTCTTTTTTTTAATTATTAACCCACCCACCTTTATCTTCCACTTTTCTTGGGCTAACTGCAAGAGTTCACATTTCCAATTGCCAACTTCTTCCCTTCACCCAAAAATTCTAATTGACCTGCAGACCTCCACATTCATGGGAGAGGTACCTACCCAAATCCACAGGGATGTAGTCTTTCATTCTTGCCTTAATCAGTCAGAGTTTGCTCAAAGCCCAAAACATTTTGATAGATTTCCGAGTCTTCCAACAATAATGTGTTGCTACTCATCACATTTTTCGCATTGCATGACCAATACCACAACTCTCATACTAATCTGTAGCAAATTCCTCTGACTCAAATAAATAAGGTAACCAGAAACCAATTTCATCCACTCAAGTGGGCCGTAATGTCAGTTTTCCGACAGGACCACGGGATGGAAGGGTTGCATTCTAGAACTTCCCATGAGGTTCCTAAATCATACAACTACTTCCACATTCCCTTAAAGAGAGGACATACATTTCAATAAAACCAATAATGCAGCACAGCTATGGTCAATTTGTAAGTTAAGTGCCCAACATGCAATACCTTTTTAAGCTACATCCAAATAGGGCAATATTTATCAGCAACATGTTGAAGGGCTGAGTTTCCCAGCAGTGTGTCTGGATAAAAAGAAACAGTGCCAGTGTTTAGGTACAGTAGAGATCCAAGAATGTTCTACTTGCTGTGTTTACCACTCAGAATGGAAAACATTGCTCGTTATGAACGCATATTGGGCAACATAGAGGAAATAATTGAAGTTGAGATGTTAGTTACTTATTTTTAAGGGGGACCATACTTATGATTTCATTCAATGTTTGGTTTTGCAGACGTTTATGACAGTTCAAAGATTTTATTAAGTGCTCATAAAAAACTAATTATCCACTAACTGCTGGTAAGACCCCTTAACCCTATGAGTGAGGTATGACGTGAAATTGGGGGATCGGGAGGCGTGAGGAACCCGATCCCTACTTGAGTGTCTTGTGGAGGGCACTTCAAGTGGAGTACTCCGTCTGTCGGATGAGACATTAAGCTGTGGTCCCCTTGGTGCCTTTCGTTAAGAGTAGGCTAATGGCGACGCTGAGTTTCTAGCCACCCTTCCTCCGTAACCCATCCCCTATGGCGCAAATGACCTTAGCCGTCGGTTGCCTCCCCAAAAAATCCAATCCAATGACGTGAAATCACGTCATGGTATTTTTATGCTAGTTCTGATGATGTGTTATCATGTCATGGGTACCGTGAGTATTACAGCCTTCACTAGGGGGCCTAGCAAAAGTTCCTTAGTGAACGCTGGAAGACTCACAGTAGCATTGATGTGATATCACGTCATCAGCACCCGCGTAAAGGCAACCATGACATGATATCACATCACTCCACACTCAAATGGTTAAGGCAGTGTTTTCCCACTGTTCTCAACAGTTTTTTTTTCCACTATCTTCTCTTCCTTTGCTCCCCACTATTAAAACCATAAGAGCGGAAACAATGCCATCAGCAATGTATTGACCCATTTCTTATAGAACCAAACTGAACACAAATAATAATTCGCATTGGCAAAAGTTGCCGGTTTGCTGGCAACTGTGCAGACAAGCAACATCATCCGATACAAATTGGTGTATACATTGGCGAAGATACTGAGCGTCACATTACCAGTTTGCAGCAATAACCACCCTGCGTAGACATAGCTTTATACAATTAAGAAACTCAAAAATAAATATTCTCAATGGAACATGTGTGTAAGGAGATGCCTTATCACAATTTCACCCAACCCACTGCATGGGTTAAAATGGCAGTGAGGCTGGTGAGGCCAGACAGATGAGTTGCATGGTTTATCTAGCTTTGTGCAAAAGCAAATACTGATATATTACAGGCTTACGGGAAGAAATTCAGAGATATTCAAGAAAAAATAAATGAACTGGATACCAGGATTGAGACTAAGGAAAAAGAAAACAGGAAATTAGATAATGCAATTCG
Organism: Ceriagrion tenellum; assembly: GCA_963169105.1. Taxonomy (NCBI): domain Eukaryota; kingdom Metazoa; phylum Arthropoda; class Insecta; order Odonata; family Coenagrionidae; genus Ceriagrion; species Ceriagrion tenellum. The sequence continues at coordinate 62,837,549 of OY720635.1, forward strand.
AAGTCTCAACGTCGATGTCAATGAACAGCTTCTACAATGTGACACCCAATTGGAAGACAAATATGCAAATGCTATCAATACTAGGTAGGTGTAAATGCTGGCTAATAAAATGTGAAGAAAAGATGCAGCACTTGCCATCACTCATTTAATATATTTTTATATTTTCAGAATGTCAGCCCTAGTCCGAAGAAGTCGACTAGTAAATGAAATTCAACAACAGCACAGCGATATATTAATACTTCAAACAGAACTGGAGCTACTTCGACTAAAAACATTCCCAACATTTAAGTACATAGAAATTCAATAACTTTTACAATCGGAATGTATTGTCGTGCAACATAGTATTCATGTTATAATGACATCAATTTATAGTTCAATTAAAAATTCCATCCCTTCATAAGGTCAACTTGCTTTTACTTGAAATTCCATCTAAAAACGGAGAACTATACTGAAGTAAGCATGTAGAAAACCGACCACAGATGCAGGATCTATATAAACAATAAAAGCTTGAGTTTCAGGTGAAGAATGAATCTAACTTTGGCATTACATCTTGATTCTTCCTCTACTGCCGGGAACCACAACATTTCTCCTGTAATACATACTCCATAAAAATTCCTATAAACCAGTACTAACATCACTAGGCCCTTTATGATGATGCTCTTAAACTAGCACCCAAATATGCATTAGATGCCCTTCATGAATTATACATTACATTCATGCCTACCAGCCTTGGGTGGTTTCCAGTCCAGCTTCACTTTTACCTTTGATCACCAGTTATGAATTATTTTCCATTATTCGGCCCATTCAGCTCAAAACAAATCAATGAAACATAATTGTCATTACTGAGTTCCCGCTGTTGGAATCAAATTCAACGCCGATGGTCCGCCCAATCGATGGCCGATTGCCAACATTAAAAAGTTTAACAATGGTAAACATTCGAGAGAAAGATAGCAATGTCATGGAAAATTTTGAGAGAGGATGAAAATTTTTATCAAAAATATACCCTCACTTACGAAATCTGATGGAAGTGTTTGCAATCATGTCTGCATGGAAGAATTGTAAATTTATTACATTGGTAAAATTACCGATAATACCGATACCGATTGTCGCGAGTCGCCCTCGCATTTTGTTATTAACTAAACTACCGTGATTAATTTTATGCAAAATATTACAAGATTATAGAAAAAAATATTCTTATCTCTCAATAAGCCATTGATAAGGACTATATTGAAAACAGAAAAACCCCTAGTCTTTTATTAATTGTGATGTCGATACCATCGATATGTGCCGATTTCATTTAGTGGGAAAAAAATTAGTGGGCCAAGTTCGCTTCGCTCAAAGATTACTGTGGTGGAGTCAAAAAAGTGCTTTCGAAGGCCCTTGAGTCGTGGAAGTGGTTCAGTTGTTCCTTTGTAAAAATACCAAAATTACTCTTCACTGGTGGCGGATATTCCTTTGTTGATGTGTGCAATAAAGATATATTTACGTAACCGCTATCTCAGTAATGCAAGATGCTGATTTCGTTACTGTAATTTCCAAAAGAAAGTCGAGAAAGCGTCAGCTGCTTTACGACCGCGGTAATTTTGCTGACAATAATCCAGAGGTTCCTGTCATCTGTGAAGACGTCGCCATCAGGTAACAATTACCAAGAAATATGATTTGGTGAAACCGGTCGAAGCAGTAGTGTTGTCTCCTACGGGCCTCGTGAGAAAGCTATTACGAAGTTCCATTACATTTCGCAGAAGTCGATGTAGATCATAGGTCTATGTTCTAAAGTCTGATATATGTTGTTTAGCCGCTTATTCGCAAATTTATAACTTCTCTTATGCAGGCGATTGGAGGCCGCAAAGTCGGACATTGTGTCATCGGACTTCTATTCATCGGTTTTAAATCTTCTTCGCCAAGGCCTGAGCTTGCTGGAAACACCCGCTCTTGATGAAATACTGTGCTACGGTTTGGGGCGCTTTTCGGAATGTATGACTTCTCGTTATCAATGTGCTTTGCTATTTCTTCTTAAAGAGAACTTAAGTGCCAAAGTTTCCATTCACGATCCTGTGTTCAGTGCCACTGAATGTAACATACTCAAGAGTTTTGGTTGTGAGGTTATAATCGAAAACGAAGAGGGCTGTCGAAGACTGAGTGGTAAACCAACTCTGGTGTTTTTACCTCACTGTCCTAAACAATTAACTGACAATTTCTTAAGAACGAACTGGTCCCCGCAACTCCTTTCAAGTTGTTTACTTCTCAGTAACAGTCTCTCTCATCTGGTGGAATCTCAGACCAAGAGGGAACTTTCTCTTAATGCTCCATGCTCACTCGCTTTGTACCCTCATTTGGTTGAATTAGGACTGGTAAACTCGTTCCGCTACAGTGATATTTTTAACGATACAGCATTACATGTATTTCCAGCTGCAAAATTAACCTTAGCAGCACAGGATCTTTGGGATTTTCAACCTCCGTTAGGGTATACGAAGGGTGATATTGAATTCATATCCAAGGAAGAGAAGCCCTCTCTCAGGTGTCTCAGTTAAAATTTGAAATGGCTGCAAAAGATACCCTTAGAACCTTGAGAAATCTTCTGAGTGAGCTGAGAAGATGCAGTTCACAGGGTTCTAAATTTCATAAAACCTCACAAGCAAAGTTCATTCTAGATCAGTACAGGGCAAATCAAGTGACTGATTTACAATATTGCAAAGCTCAAGAAGAGATGAAATATGCTGCTTCCACTTACCTGTCTTTCTTACGAAGCAAACGACTCTATTCAGAGCTAGTAGCTCATTATCGGGGTAAGGGTGAGAGGTCTGTGCAGGAAACTGCTAGTCAAATGGGATTTAAATTACCACACGATCCAAAATGAGGGTTAGGAAAGAGCTTTATGTTGTAGATTTGCTTAGTTTTACCGTTAATAGTTACAGTTCCTCATGCTGACATGGTTGAATTACTTTCCAAGACAAAATCAATTTACAGTGTTATTCTCTTGGTACTAGTGTCATACCTTCTTTACCACAATAGCAGGCATGATCTGGTTCTAAGTAAATGTTCATCTGATGAATTTCAATTGAGAGGAATGGATTCATGTCATCCATTGCTGACATGTGAGGATTTCTCAAGCATCAGAATAGGAAAACTTATAGGTGTTGGAGCTGTTAAAGCGGTGTACCATGCAAAATGGAAGGAATTAGATGTAGCTTTATCAATTTTGAATAATCAAGACTATGAAAATGATTTTTTAACTGGTGCTGAAAATGTTAGATTGTTTCAACAGAATCCTTACACAATTCAAGCAGTTGGCTTTTGTTTGGAAGAAAAAATGTATGTCACTGAATTCCATAGCAATGGAGATGCTTCTAAGTTTTTCAAGATACTTAAAAAATATCCCAAAGAAAAAGATGGCCCATTGCTGAGAATTAATTTTTGCATTAATTATGCTCAAGTTCTCAATAGCTTACATCACTCCAACAATGCAATGGAGGGCAGACCTAAGCTGACGCCTAGAGTAATGTGTGACTCCAATGACCTTGATAAATTGCTAAGTCAATTTCTTGTGACTGATAACTTATCTCTAGTTTTAAATGACTTAGATGCAGTACCTCTTGTCAAAGATGGTGGCATTAAATGTGGCCACCAAGAATTGAAGGGTGAGTTTGTTGCACCGGAGCAGCTATGGAAACTGCCTGGAAGCTTCGTTGATGCGGAGATGCCTGGTTATGATGAGAAAACTGATATTTGGAAGGCACCATCTGTTTGTAACTACTTTCTCAATGATGTGCCTTATGGTGACAATATTAAAATACAACTGTCCACCATTCACAAAAGGTGCAAGTTAATGGTTCCTAACCACAGACCCACGGCATGTGAGCTTGCTAGGCAGTATATTAAAATTAAGACAAAGCTAGAAGAAGATATGATGAAGGAAATGTAATAAAAATAATGTATAGAAATAAAATATTTTGTATTGTTCAAAATTTTGAGTACAAATTTGATGAAAGGTCTTATTGAGTTTCTTTATCCACAAATTACTGAGAGTATTCCTTCTCAATGAACTTAGCAATGGTATTGAGCTGAATATTGTTTGTTCCTTCATAAATGGCACCAATTTTACAATCCCTGTAGAATTTCTCTTGTGGGAAATCTTCAGTGAAACCAACACCTCCCATCCACTCAACACACCTGGAGGCGGCATAACCAGCGACCACTAGAAAAAATTCAGGATAAAAATGTACATAACATCGCAAAACTAGAAAAAATTGATCAAATAAATCATTTAGGCACAAAACTGTCTCCAGCTAGACTATTTCGATTTATCCATTATAGAGTTAACAGAAATGAGATTTTAATTCCTCTTGAAAAAAAATTGAAATTTATATCCTCTTAGATTGTGCCATCTTCATGTCACCATCACGTTGAGAAATTTTACAAATCAAGCAGTATATACACAAAATCCAATGTTAGAAGAGGATTGGTAGAGTGATGACATAGGGTAGGTGTGGAAATTAGGGCAGTCAGGCACGCAAATTGGAAAGATGTAGGGCAAAGGTCAGTAACTTGGACCAAAATCCTCCCAATTTGGGTGTCCACCATTAATTCCACACCTCCAATCCCACGCTCTCATCCTCACCTACCCTGGTTTTTCCATTCCCCCTCCGTATCTTTACCTCGATCCAGTTAAACTCGGGATATTAACTATCAAGTACTTGTTCTCCTCCAAATGTTATTATAAGACAGCAAAACCTAAGCATGTCAGAATGAGCATAAGAGTAGGCTAAATGCAGAGTGAATGGGGTACTTGGAAGTTGTAGGGAAAAATAGGATGGATTGAACCAGGAATTAGGGGGTGATGAAAGAAAATAAGACTACATGCTTCAGTAATGAACATATATGGAAGGAGTGATCTTCATTGATATTGCTATATTGAGAGAGTCGATTAAAGAAACAGGTACTTGATAGTAGAGAGATAGGTGACATAGGAAGAGGTACACCACAGAAGTCCTGGGTAATATTGTAGAAGAGACTCTAGAGGAGATAAAATATAAGGAGTCTTAAGAATAGGACAGCCTTCACGAAGCGCAAGTGTCAGAGAAGTGAAAGTGGTAAGCAAGAATGGTGCACTAAGGAGGAAATGATTGAGATGGAGCCAGTTTTATAGAGTTAACAGCAATAAATATATTCTTTGACTTTACCTACCCCAAGAAGGAATGGTGTGATGAATATGTACATGCTAACTGATTTGTAACACTTCCTAACCTGATGATGGCATAACTTGCTGAAACCTTCATGGAAATAATTTCATTTCCACAAGTAGAATTTAACATTACTCTTTTTACATCACTTCCATCATTTAGGAACATCTTAAGCATGATAATAAATTCACACATACCTGCGGCTTTGTACTTTGCCATAGCTGCTTCCTTCACAAATGGCTTTCCAGCCTCCTTCAAACGAGCTGCATTATAAACCAAAAACCGGGCGCATTCAATCTCTGTAGCTACCTCTGCAATTTGATGTTGCATTGCCTGAGAAATAAAAATGAGACAAAAACATTAGAACCATTGCTTGAAATGAATGTTTTACGTCACAAGTGATCATGTAACAACTAACATACAAACCTGGAATGAGAATATTTTCTTCCCAAATTGAGCACGATCTAAGGTGTATGGGATGGTTGCATCCAGAGCTCCCTGGGCACACCCAACCATCTGAGCACCAATGCCTATCCTTCCTTCATTCAACATTTCGATGGCATATTTGTATCCTTTTCCAACCTCTCCCAAAATTTGAGATTTATGTACCTATTGAAAGATATTTGAAAACCATTACACAAAGGGTAACTGCTAATCGAGATTGAATGGGGAGTAAAGTGACAGGTTTGAAATAAAATGACATAAAACAAGAATGCATAGTGCCTCGGAGGTAGTTTAATGGTTATATGAATGAGTGACAATCTTGTGGGAATAATGTTGGAGCACTGGTAGGAGATGTACGGGTGCCAGTTCTACCATATACAAATGAAGCTGTAGAGGAATCAAAAGTAACTACAGAGGTTCTAGAGTGACTATTCACATTCCAGCACTTCTCATTAAGTATGTAAAAGCCACAATTAGTGTGAAGAACCAGGGAGTCAATTGCTTCAGCAAAAGTTAAGTTTGACAGAGTTTTCAAGCTTCTAACCTTAACACCATCAAAGTGCACCATGCACGTTGAAGATGCTCTGATACCCAACTTCATTTCAGGCTTGGCAACAGACAATCCAGGGGTTTCCCGGTCCACAATGAAACAGGTGATGCCTTTATACCCCTGAAATAAAACAAAACATCTGAATAGGGGAAAACTAAGTGAAGTGATAACTCAAATGTTTGAAAGTCATTAAATGTATCCATATCCCTTACTAAAATTAAAAATGTACCACAAAATAACAGATGAACACAACTATGCAGTTGCATGGAGAGGATTGAAAATAACAAAGGTTGCCCTTCAGAACAAGAGCAGGTCTACAGCAAAATTGTCCCCATTATTCAGAGTAGATTCATACTTTTTCCATATAGTGACCAAACTGGGTGTAAGTACAGTTGACCAAAGTTAGCACAAACTTCTATACCCTATGAACCAGCTTACCTTAGATGGATCAACATTTGCCATCACCAGGTAAACACCTGCCAAATCTGCACTTGAAATCCACATTTTTGAGCCATTGATGATGTAGTGGTCACCATCCTTTTTCGCAGTGGTTTTCAAGGCAAATGCATCGGAGCCAGACGTGGGCTCTGACAAGCAGAAGCTGCCAACCTTGAAAAATAAAATCAATACATTTAAATGGAGTTTTCATAGACCAATATGATGAAGAAATAAGGCACAAACCACATTCACTAACCATTTTTGTAGCCAGTAATGGCAAATATTTCTCCTTTTGCTCTTCATTTCCCAGCTGGGTGACATAGTTATTTACCAAAGTATTCTGGATATCACAAATGACAGTGACTGATGGGTCAACTTTGGCCAATTCCTCAACCACAAGAATGGCAGTAAAAAATGATGACCCGGTGCCACCATATTTAGTGTCAATTTCCACTCCCATGAGCTAAAAAGTAGTTAATAAAAATAATTCTTCAACCCTTACGCAAAAAATATGACCCTTCACAGTTTTTATGAATGGTAACAATAACTGTATCAATTAAGGCAGTAATTGGTCCAATAGATATTTACGCTACATCAAGTAATTCTTCCAAAACTTCAAATCAAATAAATAGAATCGATTCTTAGCTAAATGTTTCTGTGGGTTAAATGAAATATGACTGAACTTTTAAGATAAAACAAAATAATGTCTCACCTTGTAAAAACCCCACCGAATTGGCATTAAACATAGATAAAACAAAAATAGCTGTACATTTTTATCTTTGCAGGATATTATTAAGAAATTTTCAAAAATGTAACTTTCACATCCATACCTGGAATCGTTTTCAATAAAATATTTTGGAGAGTACCTAATGAATAGGTTAAGTAGCAAGTAATATAACATTAACATAGTTTTCTTTCAGCAAAGCAGACCAACACATTTATATCAAGTTCTAACATGTTTGGGAATCTATAAACAAGAATTATTTATGCATCATTTTCTCAACAAAACTCAAACAACAACACATCTTAAGTTATTCTTTACTTGAATAGTATTGATTCGAGAATTTGCCTGATAAGCTAAAAAAAAACCTGAATCACAGTTTTTGGAGGCCATTTGGGCATGAATTTTGAACTAAACATCAATGATTTAAGAAAAAGTTATATGAGTCTATAGAATTATGCACAACTTTTGAGATCACATCAAATTTCATCTCAAAAGTATAATTTAATTCTATATTTTTGAGGCCACTTAGGCCCATTTTAGCCACCACACTGAGCATAGCATCACCTACTGACTTACATCTTACTTTTTGTCAACCTCCGGTAGCTTCAGTTTCATTCAGCCGTAAACTGAAACACAGGGTGGCCATTCCATAGCCTACAAATGACCTTAGGCAAATTAATGGTTAGTGATATTTGTTTACTTCACAAGTATCATTTCTAACATTATCTTGGAAAGTTTATACGCCAAAAAATGGCATTTTCAGGGATGAATTCCAGCTCTCTCATGTAATACTTGTAGTCACATGACATACCATAAATTTCTCTCATATTTAAAAATAGATACGAGGTCCGATATGTCACCATTTAATAATCTTCACAACTGGGTAAGGGGAGAAAGAAAAACGGCTTTATGGATAGGAAGAGGGTAGGAAAAACATGGAAACAAAGGAGGAAATCTGAACTAGACAGCACATGTATAATTCAGGAGTATTTTCTCTGACTTTCAATACAACCTACCTCTAATCAGGAGATTATCTTAATGCTATATTTATCTCTCATCACTGACAGCACTTATGAATCAAACTTGATTAATAAAGGCCTTGGCTTCATTTGCATTGGTAATACATCCTCCGGGAAACATGTCCTTTCATGAGACAGCATTCTCATGGTGATCACCATTGATCCAGTTGTCAGGGTCAACCATGAAAAATTAACCTTTGATACCCACCTCAGTACAACCCTCCACCTTAAGGAGATAATATAATAATGACCAAAATTCATCTGGCCAACGCAGCATTCAATGTGCACAGCACTACAAGTAAACTATTTTTCAGCCCTTCTAACACTTGCAATACCCTGGTGCTCTAAAACAGGAAATTCCACACAAATTTTCTACAGAAAATAAAATCTTACATTATCTCCCCATCATTACATAAATTACACCATGTATACAAGCTACTTCGAGTATCAAACTTTTTTCACCACTATATACCAACAATCTTGGAATGGTGAAATGAGTTTTCAAGCAAGTAATACATTTTACACCAGAGATAACTTTTGTATTTTAACTAGGTAACCAGTGAATATAATTACCCAAAGCCCACATATAACGCCTTTCTCTCCAAAACCAACCCCTTAAAGCTTAAAACTTTTGCTGCACTGGATGTTTATTCCTGTCCACAGAAAGATGAAGAAAATCGTAAGAACGATGACAAGACAGACTTGTCAAATGCACAGAGAGATAGGAAAATGCTGACGATACATACTCATCATGTGCAGCAAAAGAATTAAGTTGATGCACACACAAAAGTTAATACAGGTGTGTTCACATAATTTTCCTTAACTTCATTTGCATAAAACAGGTCAAACTACTCTCTGGTATCAATACAGTACAAAGTATCCTCCAACATATAAGTGCCATATGGACCTGAGAGACTAAATGATACATACCATTTAACATTAAATACAAAATTCTTAAATTTATTTAGCACACAATGAAAAAAGCTAAATAAAAAGCAACACCAAAAAAACACCACCCAGAATTTAGCAAACAACAGGAAGCAAACAAAATAGTCTCTGAAACTCAGGTCATTACATAATACGAGAAGAGTCAAAGAGATTTCACTACTGGGAATCAATAGCAAGAGTGGCATCAGTAGAACTTAATCATGTGCCTGGATTAATCCAATAGTTAACCTTTTTCTGCCCCAATACAAATCAACCACCATGCAATTTCCAGGGTTTCTTGGAAAAATGCAATAATGCTGTGAAACATCTACGATGGATTTAAGCCAATGGGTTTCAAACATCATACAAAGTAAAATTTAGGTTTCAGTCAGAGTTTTTTCTTGTATTATAGATAACTTGTACAAAACCAGACACTTACAACACTAGTTGCTGAAAAAAATACATATTACTTGGTTCATCACACATTCTAAGTATTTAGCAAATACCAACTGGGTAGTTATGGTATGTTTTGAGCAATGACCTGAGATCCAGAATTTCTAGTAGATTAGATTGAAATGTATTACAGAGAAAACTACTGCTTTGATCTAAAAACAAAAAAGGATGCCTAAGCTATAAACAAAAGGCAAATTAAAGAAAGCTAACACAATTAGCTGCAGCACTGAAAACCAATCTAAACCATCAACCACAATCCGGCCTCGCAATGAAATACAAATTTCTCTATTACGACCAAAAAATCTAAGCATGCCCCCTTTCTTCTCCAGAAACAAAATCTACAGGCAAATCAGTCATTTTAGGCATTATTTCAGACAAAATTCATTATTTCAGACAAAATTCAGAATTTAAAAAATCCTCTTGTATTGAAAATACCCTCCTGATTATGAGATGTAATGACTAGTAGATCAAATAACACTGGTGTTGAGCTAAATGTGATTTCAAGGTGATTCCAGACTAATGTGGAATATTGCATCACCTCTGTGATGGTGCTACCACAGAATAAGATTAATCCAACTATACTATAGATATCATATCAGTTCAAGAAACACAGAATGATAACTAATCAAACATAACTAATCAAGCAAAGGAATGAATTCTTTTAGAACAAATGGAGTGAGGTTAAAGATGAAAGAACGAAAGCATTAACTAGATTGAGTACAACAATTGAGTCACTAGAGTAGTATATTGAAGAACACTAGTATACCAAAAAGGACACCATAAGAAGAAAGCAAATTATAGGGAAATTATGCAAGAATGTTAAGAAAAGGCTGGCAAAGAGACCTCATAGCCATAACATCTTAATTTCCCAATACAAACAGTTGATACTGACAAGAGCATCCTATTTTGGGTTTGAGAAGTACAAAAAAAGTAAATGCCACTAGTGAACCAATAAAAGGGCTAGAGTGGAGAAACACAAGACCAGGTCAGCTCACAATGATTCCAAGAACTAACTTGGTGCACTTTCACAGATGAAAAATTCGACATAGCGAGCTGTAAGTTACCTACATAAGAACATTTTCCATTGACGGTATGTCAACCTTGGAGGGGAATTCAGTTCCTTCTAAGACAGCAATATTTGGAAGAAAGGATCCTGGCCTTACAATACATTTTTTACTGCATCATGAATACAACCAACACCAACAAATTTTCCATAAAATGAATTCCATGAAGGGCAGTAAGAACTAAACACCCACATAATATCAAATGAGAATCCAGTTGCTTTTCTTGAGTGTCCTTTTGATGAATGGGATAAAAGCCGAGGTTTGTATATTCAACAAGTCAGTTGTAAAACCCCTGCAGTAAAAGGAAAGTATGCCTCAATTTTAACTCATTAGGCTGCATAAAGGCATGTTTTCATTGTCAAAAATAGTAGTCTATTGAGAAAAAAGTGAAAATTTTGCCTGAAATTACCATTAACAAGTTTAAAATGACTGACTCAATTTTTTCTGCCATTACCCAATGCACAGTTCCAAGTCCTACAACTCCGCAGCCATGGTTGATTGTTTTATTTTGCACACTATGTATTTACATTCATGGAAGCAACAAACTTTTTCATCAATTCAACTCACCTTTAAGTTTCTTATGAATCATTAGATTTAACAATTTCATCGAAGTTTTCACATCAACACCTGTGAAAATGCTCAGTATTATTACAAATAAGAAACTTGACAGAGAATACAAGGACTTTATTTTCATTAACTTCTCAAAAGATTGTCGGCTGCATTTCTACCCATTCCCTTGTTCCTGATCAAAGATTTTAGCAAGCACAAAATTAGCACTTTTTAAAACTAATAATTTAACTACAATTAGACGCATTGCACTTCTAAAATAGACAAAGATTTCCTGATAGAATGCAACATCACGTCAGGCACCAAATAAAAGTAAAAACTATTGATGAACTTACCCCGTTTTCAAATAGCATGTCGATGACACTTTGGTCTAATTGGTGCTCCTTATCCATTTTCTTCACCAAGGGGGCAATCTTTTCTTTGGCAAGCCTTGCAACTAAGTCATAGAAACATTAGCAGGTAATTAAAAAAGCCTTTTACATATCAAATTACATCCAATCACACAAATTAAATCACCTGTTTCTTTCATCATCAACTCTTCATCAGAGAAAAATGACAAGGGGCCAACTGATGAAGATCTAGAAGAGGTAGTGTGTATTGAGGAAAGTGCAGCATTATGAATTCGTGGATGGCGGAGAATTTGACGTGTTACCTAAAAAAAATAATGGATTATTTACAAGGCAAGGTACATACTTTCAGGCCAATAGGTTGATTAAAAATTTAAAATAAAATTTGGTAGTTACTACAGTTTTACCTCTCCTCAGTCATGTGAGTTTAACAAAAAATGTCTAATTAGGCAGGCTTGAAACACCATAGTACAATTCTCAGGCATAAGAACATTTAAATGAACAAATGTTGATTTTCAACACCCAAACCTTCTATCTCTTCATATCTAAAAAATGTTCACAAATCCCAAAACCAAAGTAAAAATAACAAGGAAAAAAAATTATTCCTGTAAAATCTATGGATTGTATAATCGTAGGAGAGAGAATGTTAATGATATATTATGTCCATGAAATTTTTTCTACATAAGGGAGCATATATCCACTAATGAAGACATTTGACAGTTACAATTTTGTTAAGAAAAATTAGGAATACAGTTACTTCAGACAGCATATAAATCAGCCAATTTACTCACAAGTAGCCAGCATTGTGCACACAATACTTGCAGGAAATAGAGAGAGAACAGAATGTTGTCACAAAAATAAAAAATTACAAATTTTGACAAGGGAAAAAAATCAAGATTCATGTGGATAAAATTATAACTTGAAGCCACTTATAGTTCGAGAAGCAAACTATAAGTGCAGGTATCAATTATAAACTATAACTTTTATCAGGTATTTCATAAATGGCTAGAAAAATTGATTCATATCATGTCCAAACTAGCATGATACTAAGAGAGACAATCAATCAAGGGCCATTTTAAATGCCTGAATCTATTTCCTCAGTTAATTATTCCTAATTTCCGAGAGTACAAACAATTATACCAAGTCTTATTAAGTACAGTTAACATTAACTGAAAAACTGTTAAACTGATTAACAAATTTCAATTGCAGTGGCTGTAGCCAAACCGATTTCCAAATTCCAGGAGACTTTAAATCCTGTAGGGAGCATAAAAAAGGCATGAACACAGACTAGAGTTTAAGAATAATGGAATTATGAGCGAGGTCACAAACTTACCATAATGCTACAAACAACGCATTTACACAGCACAGATTTTTCACCTTATATGAATGAATACTATTTACAAACAACAAATTTTTCTCAAGAAGGAAACAAACACTGAGTTAACTGGCTCTGCGGTCTCACAAGGTGCAACCAATGAAAACGATCCCAGGTGTCACTTAGGGACTCCACCCTGGCAACCCTATCCTTGGCCTAATGGCAGAAATTCTCTATTCCCTTATTCTCATTGAAAGCCCCGCTTTTAACATGAGATTGTGGTCAGAGCTATATACATATTCCCAGGGGACTCAAAAAAAACTACTTGTTATTTACTCTGCAAATATAGGCTCAAAAGTGCTTTCCTAACATATAATTGATCAAATACAAACTTTAAACAGAAGGATCACCAGGTGATGCCGTAACAAGCAAAATCTGGGTCTTAATAAATGTTGTATATACCAGTGGAATTTGCTCTATTTATTACGTATTTTTAGATAAATGTAGATAAATTGTAATATCAAATTAGTATTTCTAATAATGTGAACTAGATATACACACAAGTTTATTGAAAGATTCTAGTGATGGTGATGAAGAGTAAGATAGAGGATTCCTATTCTGAAACCTGTTGAGTGTGTTTGAATTTTATGCGAGAGTAAAAATTATTCATCAATTTCTTCAACAATAATAATGACAAGTGTCATGATTCAAGCTTAATGTACACTCTGTCTTTAAAAAGCTATAATTGATAATAACTTATGAAATGGTACTTAAACAGTAATTGATCTGTCAAGAACAACAACATTTTGCTTTAATCATACGTCAATTATTGACCAAGTGAACATTGATTCAATACAGTTATACACTTAGAATAGTTTAAAGAACTTTCCTTTTAGATGCGCCAACAAATCATATGTACAATATGGGAAAGAAGTAAGACTTTGCAAATAGTCTTCTTACCAACCTCTCCTTCAGATTAAGGCAATATCAGGCAGGTTGTAGAAGTCCTAGGGCTATCCCCAGCTATGCTATATAATATTTTGTAAATCCACTGCGTAAACAAGAAGTTCAATATTAACATGGGCCAGTGCTGGCATGGTCAAGATTACTTCCACCCACTGTAAGGGAAGACTTTGTGTTCTAAGGATTTGGATTCCTAAACAGCCAAAAAGTATACCAATGCTATTCCTTGCCATGAGAGAGCTCAGTACAGAGAATTAGAGTGAAATGCTCACAATACTTGTGACAGGGAAAGCATCGCCCACACTGGGCTCCAGCACAAAAGGGCAAAGGATAATTATTTTCCAGTCTCCAAAGTCAAAAGCCTTTCTAAATGTGTCTCTAAGTTACAAAAAGTCAGGCTGAACAAAAGTCGGAAATGAGCTCATCCAGACTTTAACGAATAGGGGTGTGAGCTGGGACATTTACTGCGCATGGCAACAGGCAATAAAATAGGTCAGATGCCACAATTCAAGGGTGTCCCATGACATTCAGGGCAAGGGATACTTTATGAAGGCTGCCAAGAGTGAGGGAAAATTACCAAACTTCATGCCACATAGAAAAGTTCAGCGCTGAATGCCACTACTCGTAGCTGACTACAGATATCAAAATGAGATGTCAATGTTCAAGGATGGAAGCCAAAAATCCAGCATAAGTGCTCTCAAATAAATGTGGGTATCCAAAGTGCAAAAAACATAGTAATTACTGTGGTGCACAATGAAAGCAATGTTTACAGCGCTAATGCAATTAAAAAAAGAAAATTTATCCTGAGTGGATTGCCATATTTCTTCACCAATTAATAAACGGATGATTATTCTTCCATTAATTCTCAATAAATGCTTACTTTTGCTATCAACTTATCATGTAAGAGGGGAGTAGTGCCAAATAAACATTAACCTTTAAACGCTAAAAGTGCCAATATTGGCACGCTGTTTGGTGCTTCTCATGGCCAAAAGTGTCATTTTTGGCTCCTTCATTACAGGAAAACGCCAATTTAAACCCGGGAGGGAGCGACTTCGAAGGACATTTCAATCTGGCATTTAAAGGTTAAAAGGAGTTTTTGTTTTCAGCTTTGTACTCACCAAAGCCATATTATGAAGACAAAACTTAAAAATGTACTCAGCTGATGTCTTTTAAAAACAATGAATCGCATACCCCAAGGTAAAAAATAGGTGCTCACAACAGTCCAGATGGTCAACATTGAAACAAAAAAAATTCAGATCATGTTAGGGTAAGATCTCATTCTCATTTGGCAAATCTGGAATATGAATACTTTACAAGTTTCACATCAGATCAAGTCCTGCATCTCCAATGCCCAAATGCTACTCATTCACAGTCGTCAGGTCTCCTGATGTAATTTCGTAGAAATCAGAGAGTAACATACAGGACTCACTTTTTATCAATGCAGGGAAAAATTGTGGTGAAGGCTGTCAATTGACCAACTTGAGGGCAACTGATCACTTACTGACACGCTAATACTAACTTGTCAATTTCCACTAAATGACACCTTGAGCCCTGAAGACAATGAGAGAGTTGCACGTCAATATGTGGGAGAAGATGAACAGCCTGGTCCGGTAAAAATAAAAAGAATCCATCCTTTAGATTTTCATTGTTTTCCTCTTCAAATGGGCGAAAGAAACCTCGCTACATCCCTCTTCTCCACCTTTGCTTCTTGCTCAGTATCCTTCCAATTAACTCCCACTAAACCACTTTCCCATCACCATACTCCCTGCCTCCTTATGATCATATACCCTAGTATCCCAAATCAGACATGACGAAGTCAGTCACTGAGTTAAAGGATTTACATTGCTACGAAACCTGTGTAACTAGCAATTTTCATTTCTCAGATTGGTCATTCTTGAAAATTTTATTCATCCCCAGGAAGCTTAGCATAATACTTATGGTTTTCAACTTCCTTGGCAAAATGTTCTTACATTACATTAACATTTCTTATATTTATTAACGATGTATGTTCTTTTATTCACCCGGCAAAATGTCTTTTGTATGCTGATGATCTTAAAATTTACCACCCTATTGATTGCACTGAGAATGTCAAGGAACTACAACACTCCCTCAACAATTTACTCATTTGGTGTGGTTCTAACCAGATGCAATTAAATTTCGATAAGTGCAAGGTAATGACCTTTTGCAAAAATAATGCCCCCTTTCTATGTCATTATGTTTAAGCTGGTACCCCCTTGAAGAGAGTAAATTGCTTCTCTGACTTAGGAATATTATTTGAAAATAATTTAGGCTTTAGAATGCATATTGAACATATAACTATTAAGGCATACAAAATGTTGGGGTTTATCAACCGAATTTGTAGGGATTTTAAAAATGTAAATTGCTTATCACTACTTTATGCTACCCTAGTGAGATCTATTCTGGAATATGGCACTGTGATATGGAATCTGTATTATGAGACACATATCAATGCTCTGGAAAGGATTCAAAAGAAATTTCTCAAGTTACTTGAATATAATTTTAAGAAAAAGTCACATAATGACCCTGGACTTGAAATTTCTAAACAACATTTGAATTTGCAATCTCTCTCACTTCGTAGAAGACATATTGGAATGTTCTTCCTTAATAATATACTGAATAATAAGATTAAATCCCCTGATTTATTGTCCTTAATAACCCTCCGAATCCCAAACATCCATACGAGAAATTCATCTACTTTCTGTGTTCCTTACCAGCCATCCAATTACAAAAAAACTTGATTATTTTCAGAGCAATGTCAGAAATTAACTTATATTGTGATAACTTCGATCTATTCCATTCTTCCTCTACTAGTTTTAAGAAATATGTACTAAATAACATGACAATGTGATACCATTATATATATACTTTGTTATTATAATATCATATAATTTTAAAATAAATAAAGTCCTCTGTATACCTATGTATTTTATGTATGTATCTTTGTAAATTTTTTCTTTTCTTTGTAAAACTTTCTGTAAACTGGAAAAAGGGTGTAAACCCGTTGAATAAATATTATTATTATTATTATTATTATTACAGGATATGTAATATCAAGTTCAATAAAAATCTATGAAAAAATACATAAAACTCTCTGATAAACAAGTCCAATAGTACAAACACATAGTCTGGTAAGTCTTAAAATACTTTCATGTGAATTCCATGTTGGGCGAGAGAAAAAGAAAACAACACAAAACAAGGAAAAAATTTAAGAGATAGTTTTACATCATGGTGAAATACACATGTACAAATAAATTCTTCAGGCTTCAACTTATACTCATTTCAAAGGAAGAAATTGTGCAGAATTAGGAAGAAAAATATAGCAGTGCTACTCCACCCACATCCTATCCTTAAAAAAGGTAAGCACATAGTGAATTTAAAAAGTAAATGAATGTGAATTGGTCTCACTCTGATATTCACTAACACGTAAATAATTAATTAAACAATATTTCATTAATTATCCAAGATGTACAGCACCTGAACTACACCTCCATCCATTCTCTAGGAGTGGTAAAAACAATTTTAATTTTTAGGGAAATTTCTTTTCGATGGTTCAATCATTAAAAATTCTTGTCGATGCAATTTTTTTGGGATATATCAATACTTTTATGAAGAAGATAGATGTAGCACGTATGAATGCATACGCAGAAATCTTTACTTAACTCTAAAAAAAATAGTATCGCAGCGATCGTCATAAAAGGAGTTCGCACCATCCTCCAGACGCTGATCAGAATCAATTCGCACACAAATCATGAACTCAAACTCCTAAACAAATACTACTAAAGTGGGTATTGGGAGGAGATTATAAATATACATATGCGACATAAGAGCGTAACAGAGCACGAATGGAAATTGAATTTTCACGTAGGTTTCAATCACTAATAGCTATCCACAAATGAATAATTAATAAATTGTTTCTAAAACAGGCTAAATGGGGACTTCGCATTCCTTGGCCTTGTAAAGACAATCTCAAGGACCCGAATTCCCACTGGAGGGCCCGTTAAATTTGGGATTTAAAGTAATCATGCACGTGTCTCGACAACAGTTCCGCGAAGCTGAGTTGATAAAAAATCATTCCCACGATAAAATAGTTCACATCGGTAACATTGACAAGTTGTGACTGAAATCCGACGTAAGCAGCTGAAGCAGGGTGCAGATGTAATTCTATTTTAGCTCCTTTCGCTGAATTGAGGACAAAATTTGAGGTATTCTGCTTCGTCTCATCGACCTTGGCTAGTTCATCGACTCGTACCTACGTTAAGTGGCCAATTTGCCTAAAGCCTGGTTGAGATGATAAACAACCACTGCACATGAACCTGTACCCTTTTCATTAGGTCCAATATCCTGATCTGATTGATGCCATTACGAAATAGCGTCGATAATAGGTATACACGACATAGCCTAGCACGGAGATAACTTAGCGTAAACACTCGATTATAAAGATGCACTAGAGATAACCTCACTAAAAGTGCATAGTCTCAGGGCAAGGGAATCACAAAAAATTGTGAAAATGAACTTTTTAAGTGATGGTTCTGGGTCCCAAATGCAACTACGCGTTAAATTTTGCAATATCACGAAAAAACGCTTATTTTACCATCATAATCTACACAAATACTAATAAAATGCAACAAAAAATGTTAAATTAATCAAATTCAAATAAAACACATAAAATTGTAGTTAATCATAGAATGGAGATAACACAAACTGGTTTACACTCACTGGGTTTGCATAGAGGCTGCGAATAAATGCCATGGTGGGATATAACGTTTACACGTTGATTGACGATTTCTTCAAGTAATAATCGTCTCTCCGCCAAGCATCCACTAATCAAATATGCTCAAGTTACGCAAGGAAGAGCGGGATGCCTGGGGATGCAGAAGGAAGCTAATTTGCAACGATTCCAGCTTGCACCGTAAAAAATCTGCGCGCTGTCGTGTCTGCGGCCTTGAAATGAGAGAATTTGGCGCCACTTATAAATCAGGCTCAAAGAAGAATTTAGCGATGCGCTTCGAGACTGACATACTAAAATTTTAGACGCCGTTCCCAAATTCCATCTGAAATCGGACTTTAACAGTACAAAAATACCAAAAATGTTAGATCGAGAGGTTTTATTACGTCTTGCTGAAAATAATTCGTAGCTCCCTGAAACTTCGCTATTGATGTTCCAAGGACCTATCGAAAAATAGACAGTAATCTGTGGTAATCTAGTTGCTCGGTCAGCCTTATTTTTCTGCACGTAATCCCAATCGAGTGAGTGAAAACTATATCCTATTATGGGATTATGTTAAGATATACTTGAATGTTATGTACTATTCTCTTCAGTCGAAAAAAAGCTTTCTTTTATCCAAATTCTGGAACCACCGCTGGCTTATCTCCGACTCAGAAGCTTCGCCTTCATCTAGCTTTACTCTTCCAAGTGATTAATATTTAGACACAAAAAATAACTAAATTTATTCATATAGCTAACAGTATATACTGTGGTACATTGATGCATGTATGTATAAATTAACACACGTTAATTTATACATATATGCATCAATGTCTGATTGGCATATTTGCATACTCAAAGTAACCATTGAACGCCACAATCCACACATGTACCACGCATAATATTTGCTGCAAATCAGTATTAAACAGGTATACATCTCATGTGAAGATATGAGTGAAAGATGTCTGTGCGGTGCCAATTTCTTGACTCTCTAAGGGATGCCGGCATCTGAGGGCACGAGGACATAGGGCGCCCTTTTCAATACAATACCCTAAATTATGTAGCGAGAGAGATGGCCATGTTCTCAATTTCTGTTGCTTCTAATAAGACGGCAGAGTGGGAATTAAAAAAAATATTCTATGAAAAAATTGAGGTGCACACATCACGCATGAGGGCATACAGTAAGTGCTAGTAAAAGCGTAATTGTTATGCTACAACTTAGATCAATTTACTTGACAATTTAGGAGTAACGGATGAAAAGCAGCGATACCTAGAGAGAAAACATAAAGTGGACCATCATGAGTTACCTCAATTATGCTACAAAACATGTAAAGATGCTATGTTATTTCCTGAGTACCTGCTAATGGCCAGTCTGATGAAATACATGATAGAGGCATCTTTGGTAGAATTTTCTGGAAGTAAAGCAGACTTCCATGAAGATGTCTTGCAACATTATGAGCAAATCATGGGGAGTGTATCATGGGTGTAGCCAGGATTTATGCTAGGGGAGGGCAGGACATCATCCTTTCCAGCTCCGTGTAACAGCTGTTACATGGAGTTGGACAGGATGATGATGATTTCTAGATTTGGTATGAAATGTCTCCTCCACCGATGGAGTGTATCATAAGCTTTTGCTTTCTCTACTTATTTTATTTTTATTTTATCTTCACTACCCCGAATACAGTGCAGTTAGCCAATTTACATCAGGTGAACAACAATAACAACATACGAACACCCATGCCCTGAGTGGTGATAATTCCATCCAGAATTCGAATCTGCAACCCTCGGTTTAGCAAGCAAGGACTTAACTCTGTCACCACTAGGGCCAGCAGTACTTGCTATATTTCTCCAGCCCATGTTTCAGGGTGAAAAGTGAGCCCATCATTTCTATTCCAAGCTTGAACTTAATGGTCCTTCCTTAATGGCCCTTGAACTTAATGGCAATGAAATTAAATGGTCCTTCCATCCAATTTTCAGTTTACCCAAGTCAATTATTGTAGTGGTGGAGACCAATTTCACCAGGCTTTTAGGAGACAGGGCTCTTTTGGATGCAACTGGAGCTCTATTTATGGAGTTATTGGCTCTTGCTGATTGAGCTCTCAATTAAATGCCATTATGGTCACATATAAGTGATTTTAGTTTCTTAATTAAAAATTCTAGAAAAAAATACTGAGAAATGTTTGAAAAAAGGCAGATTTTGTGTTGTGAGTAAGAGAAATTGCTGTCACTACCCAGAGCAGCCCAGTCTCCAAGGTCAGGCTATTATATTTTGACCCTACCCAGTGCTCTTTGCCGTTCAGAATACTGTACCGCTGCCCAGAATAGAATAGGACTTCCAGTCGCTATTTACATGCATTCAAAATAATAAATGGTGACCATGGAATGATCCTGATTCATGATCTTGGAAAGAGCCACTAGAGTCGATATTCTGGCGAATAGCACAGTCACTATTCCATTCATAAGAAGGCTCTCGAACTCAAATGGAGCTCTTTTAATGGAGTTCTCAGTCATCTATATCTCAGAACAATTACTTTTTCAAGCAAAAGACCTGAGACAAACAATAGATATGCAAAATATTACTTCCTTACCCAGATTTTGTGACTGTGGGACCCATAGCAGAGGCAAATTTTTGTGTCAGAGGAACTAGGTAGTAAAGCTAAAATAGCCCAATATAAAAAGTGATTCGATAAATTTGCAAATGCCATTTATGAGATCCTTAACAATGCATGCACACAATAAATTTGTTGCTAAGTTTTATTTTGTTGCTATTCCACCATAAAGTGACCTATATTTCATCGAATTCATAATCTGATTACTTAAAGAAAAAAATGTTCTCTATATGATTTGAGCAACAAAAGACTACCTTTCAGTGCTACTTCATTTACCAATGAAATTTGAAATTACATGGCAACAAACGCAAGAATGAGCGAGGAACTGGGGAATTAGTATTTTTATATTCCGCACAAATACCATTCTCATACAAAATAATGCATAAGAAGCAAAATCTCCTACAAAGCAAAATAAATATGGGATCTTTCAACATTATTTTTTGATTTATCTGGTAATAGCTGCAATAGTAAAAGTAAAAATGTGGTGCATAATTCAATAGAATTATATGACACTACAGTCTGCAACGCAAAAGTCTGCAAAAGTGTTCACTAAAAGTATGCCTGAAATAATTTGCTTATTTTCTGTAGACCATTGTTTTTAATAGCTAGTGTGGAAGTAAAGAAATCTTCCACATAGATCTCTTAGCAACATTATGAGCAAATCATGGGGAGAAACAGCCGATTTTCGAAAAATATTAGACAACAATTTGGAATTTAGCATTTGTTAGACTTATACAGCCATGTTCGACTTCCTTAATGAAGAGGAATAGTTACAATAAAAATAGTTGCAGTTCTATATTTTGATTGTGTATACCTACCCAAGCAGCCACTCAACATTGGGCCATTATCAGCCTAATATTGTTCGCCGATGAGCCAATGTCAGTCCAAAATTATCAGCCAATATTGAGCCAATGTCAAAATGATAACATTTTACGTTATTTACCCAAGATTGGCTTCATCTCATTAGCCAATATTGGCTTGATATTGTTAGCAAGATTCATCCTATAGACCACATAAATTGAAGTTAAGCAATAATTCTGACATAAATTCTCAAAAAGCTGTCTTAATAGAGTACCATTATGGATTATGTAATGTGCATATTTTGGTTTTGATTAGTGAACTTTCACTGGCTCCTGCGATCTTTCTGACATGAGGCCTATGTTGGCTCATGATATTGGGCCAATGTTGGCTAAATAATGGCAATACCAGGCCAATGATGCCAATGTAGAACCAATATTGGACCAATATCCATCCATTATTCATGGCTGCTTGGGTAGGTTTGTTCACTTACAAAAATTAAATGAATGGAAAGAAAAATCACATGTATAAAATCAAAACAAGAATAATGATTCCACACTCAAAATTTATTCAGCAGACTCATTAAAAATTTTAATTAGTTTCATTAAAAAATGGCTGTACAAATAACATTTCAGTATCTTCCTATGGGTTCATGGGAAATGGGAGGCCACCTAAATCTGCCTGCTATTAAATCATTAATTTAGCAAACATACGTACCCATCACAACGATATGATCGATTTGTTTGAGAGCAAGAGAGAGGATTGAAGATGGACGCTCTCGAACAAATCGAGATAAGAAGGCACTTAGCAAACCCCAATTCACCCCTCTGTAATGATCAATTGCTCCCGCAGTCCTCTCCACTCCTCTCTGAAAAAGTAACCCTGGAAAAACCAACCCTTTCATCCAACTGACCGCATCCTCATCTCCTACCTCCCTTATTCCTTTCCCAACCTGACCAAACACCCCCTCCCCCCCACACACACTCCCGCATCCGTATTTCTCGATGTCCTTCTGCCAAACCCAACCCCCCCTCAATCACGTCATGCTACTGTTGAACCCCATTTCTCTCCCCCTTCCTTCTGCTTTTTTGAGTATATATACCTGTACAGTTTGGACTGAATTTTTGTAACTGATGATGCCGCTAGTCAGTGAAATAACATTTCAGTATCTTCCTATGGGTTCATGGGAAAGGTATAGTATAAATGCATTGCACCACAACAAATAAAATTCTGTGGAAAAGTACGAAATTGTATTCTTTAAGTATGGATACATTCCATCTTAATTGCAACAACCAAGACCTTGGGGAAGGAGGAGTCATGTCTCTAAGATTTCTGGCACCCAAAGTGAAAAATAACTGTGCTTGTAGCAATGTTTCCTAATTTTAGCCCAATGAAATAGAAATAACTGAAACATTCCCTCATTATTGGCCCAACAGTGTGTTACTAGAGTTAATCCCTGAATTTTGATGCCGCAATATTTTATATTCTTACTATGTATGCATAAATGGCAGTCATAAAACTCATCTGAGGAACATATAATCCAAAATGGAGAATTCTACCCCTGAATAATGAGAGTAAGACCATTTGAACCTCTTCTTGGAATGGCCAGGTCATAAGACTTGAAGGACTGCAAAAAGGATGAAGGCTGCAAAAATTGTTAAGATTTCCCCTCAGTGATCCAAAAAATATGTCCCCATAGCTAAAGAGCTAACTGTCCTCCTATGACTGGCCCAAATGGTGAAAAACTTTATATGAATGTCCATCCAATATAGGTAATCCATATTTAATATTTGAGCAGCATTTTTGTTGTTCTAGTGGAAGATAACTGATATTTTTAGTATATTTTCACAATAAAAATGGTGATATTCATCCTAGTCATCAGTGGATCAGATACTGGATGGAATACATATAAAGCAAAAGATAAAATGAATGAAAAATGGTGCAGTACTTCTCTAGCTTTAATATATGTCCTTAGCTGACTGACAAACCGCTGACAAATCACACACTTCAGTCAGTCAAGGGGCTACAGTCAATGATGAATGTATTAGAGGTGCAATGCAAGAGGTATTGTATAAAGATAAACAATTAGAAGACGAAAGTGATTAGATTCTCTAAAAGCAAGAAGGTGGGGCTGAATATTAGGGTTGGAGGGTACAAAATAGAGCAAGTTGAGGAGTTTATGCATGTGAGAAGTTTGTGGAGGCGAATGGGTTTGGTGGTAGGGACATAATTATGTCTTAAGATTTAAAATAGCCATTGCTAAAAGAGCATTTTCAAAAAGGAGAGAATTAATCAGGGGGATCTGACTGGAGATGTGAGAAAAAAAGGCTGGTGAAAACTTAAATGTGGTGTGTGGTGCTGTATGGGTCGGAGACT
Source organism: Ceriagrion tenellum (assembly GCA_963169105.1). Lineage (NCBI taxonomy): Eukaryota > Metazoa > Arthropoda > Insecta > Odonata > Coenagrionidae > Ceriagrion > Ceriagrion tenellum. Next base: position 62,862,049 of record OY720635.1, read on the forward strand.
TGGTCATTACAAATGGAGGATGTAGGCTTGAGGCATTTGAGATGTGGTTGCAGAGAAGCATGGATAAGGTAAGTTGGGTGGTGAAAAGAACAAACAAGGAGGTAATGGATATGGTTGGAGAGGAGAGAAAGCTAGTGGCGGAGGTTTGTAAGAGGCAGAAGATATGGATAAAGGACGTCATGAAAAGAGTGGGAATGCTCAAGAGGGTAATAGAGGGGAGAACACTAGTGGAAGAGGAAGAAGGATAGGAATTCTGGATGACATGCGAAGAGGGAGATGATATGAGGATTTCAAGAGGGATCTAATGGCAGAGCCCATTAGGAGGGAAAACAGAACGATATGCCCAAAATTTGGATCATAGGATAAGCACTGCCCAAAAATCTACCAATCAGCTGATAGAATACTTAAATGAATGAATACGTGTCCTTAGGCAAGATCACTCGTCTACACATTCACTGCATTTACTGTTTCACTACCCCAGGTGCCTGAGTAGAAAATGTACTGGTTAAAGCCATCTATTACTGAACAATTTTATCCTGTGACTGACAAAATCCATCCATGGAAACTCACCATTAACTTATTGCTTCACATTAGTGATCAGGTTCTCTCACCTGTAAATGATGATCTTTCTCACCAGTAACTGTTGAACGTTTACCACTGTCCGATGAGTTTTCTGACCTGTCACTGGTAAATGTTTCAAAAAAATAATCAGTTGTTCTTCAGTCGTGGATCAATTTTTGGGAGCAATTTTTTTAAGGTAAGTGTTTAGAAACTATTTGGAGGTATTCTGCCCAGCAATCAGCATGTAATTAGTTCTTTTCATATACTGGTAGAATGATAATGCTCCATTAAATAAAAATTAGATTGGAGCTGTAAAATTCATTGACTTAAATTGGCGTCAGCTAAATACGATTGATGCCAGTCTCTGATATATTTTAGGTTTTATAGATACTTTTAAACTTATTTTTACGGGAGAGATTCAAATAATAGACCCACATTTAGTGATGGGTAAATAAATAAGACGAAAATCTGCAAAGAAATTTCCTGCTAGGATATATTTTATATGTATTTTTTGCTTACCAGTTAACGAAAGCCTGGAATATTTACTCATTCAATCAAGATACTCATCACGACCTGAAAATTCCGAATATTTGCAGATTTAAAATGGAATGTTCACTGTACTCGTTTAACGTATTTTTATTTCACTGTTTATTTACTCGATAATATGTTTCTTTCCACAACTAATAATATTAAAATATCAATTGCGCATACCGCATGACTACAGGCTTAATTCAAAGTTGCCCATTTATTGCCTATCATGCTGAGTACGGCAAACGAAGATGTGATTATGCAGGATGTAGGAGTATCCGCGTACCTGTTGAATTATTTCGAAATAATTTTTTACTAAGCAACGATAAAATTTATCGTGTAGTAGTTTTAAATATACCTTTCAAATGAGTAAATTTTGGTGGCTAAATTATTTCGTTTTTCGAACGCATTTGAATTCTCTTCCATCGATTTCCAGCCAATCCCAGAATGAAAGAAAAAAGAAGATCCCCACGAACGACGCGCTTGAAAGTGAAAGCGAAGCAAGCTGTCGCTTAGCCGAGTTGTCGTCTGCTACTCAGGTCAGGATGGAAGGTCGAGCAAAACTTACTGAAGAGGCATCATGGAAGAAATTGAAGGAAGTGTTCGCTAAGTGTGGAGATAACATAAATATTTTGTCTTTGATGAAAAGTGACCCGAATCGATTCAAGAAATTGAGGTAAATGGTTTTATAGTTCCGTAACCTTTAAGTGTCCCTAGCGGCACTTGACCTTCGTTTGACTTTCATATCTACTAGAGCATTTGAACGATTCTAGAATCTGAAATGGGCATTAATTTAGTTTATTTTGTGTCTTTTATTCAGCCTCTCTTTGAAAACGCCGTCGGACGGTGATATTTTGATTGATTATTCAAAAAATCGCGTCAATGATGAAGTGCTTCAAAATCTCTTCGCATTGGTGAGTTAATGTGGCTCTTGATTCAAAATTTGAATAAATCACCGCTTATTATGTTTTGCAGTGTTTCTGAAAAATAAGATGTGACATTGCTCAGCGAAATAACCCGTTTGGAATACGTTTCAGGCGAAGGAAAGAAAAGTTGAACAAGCAAGAGATGCAATGTTTTCGGGCGAAAAGATAAATTTTACCGAAAATAGGGCAGTTTTACACATCGCTCTCCGTAATCGAAGTAATAAGCCTATAGTGATCGATGGAAAAGATGTTATGCCAGATGTAAATGCAGTTCTGAGTCACATGAAGGAATTCACTCAGCAGGTAACTCATTAACTTTTACTTTTTCCAGTTTTAGCATCCTTTATTCTATAAAAGATTGCATTAATCATGCCATTTTTTATAAGTGTCATGATAGGATTGTGGAGGTTTCATGTATATGCCCTGTAGTCTGTAATATTAAACATTTCCTGGGCTAATGCCGAATCATTTTTAACATTTTAGTTACACAGATAACATTTTTCATTGGCTTTCTGATTCTTTTCAATTTCTTCGTGGGGAGAATGGATGCTCGACCAATCTGTGCATCGGTAAATTTAAGATCTTTTAGTGGCATTACATCTTGTGGGTAGCGGGTAAATTATAGTACAACGAGGGTGAATTGCACAAACTACAAAATATCCACACCCCAATTCCCTGAGCAATCTCTTTTTTATGTCTTTGCTCAGTCAAAAATTCTAAATTTATTTGATTTTATAACATTTAATCATCAGGACAGGAGTAAATCGACAAAAACCAGCTCCTTTATAAAGTATTTACCCCTGCCCTGTCCTAGTACGATCATTTTCCCATTATCCCATTTCTGCTATGCCTCTTGTGCCTTCTGTTCCTTGGTACGGCCTTTAGCTCATAGGTCAGTTTGAATGATGATTGTAGAACCACTGAACCAAGGAAACACTGCATGTAAAATTCTCTCATCAGATTAGGAAGATCACTTCCTTTCCCTGTCTTACGTCTTCCCTATGATTTCTCAGGAAGCCGTGGAACCCAGAAAATCATGAAGTTTAAGCTGAAACAAGTTGCGATTAGCTGTAAGTGTCTAAGCTTTTCGTTTGGCCCTTAGTCAGAGACCAAGCACTTTATCTAATGAGATACGACTGGTATTTTGCTCCTCAGACTCTTAATATTCCCAGTATTTCAGTTTCTCCTCAACCTCTTTTACTCATGACCTTAAGGATGGCTTTGACCCCTGCAGAAGGAAGCCTAGGTTACTGCCTCGAGGAGGTGCTCTACGGAGATCTAATTCCTGAAAGCATTGTTTAATATGCATTTTCAGTATTGTAACCGATTTATCAATGAGCATAATGCTCCTGTCAAAAAATTAGTATTTATATAATTGCTCATCAGAACGTTTCTGAATAATTTTTACTGTGACATTGGGGGTCTCCCAAAGCGGCATTATCACTCTGAAAATTTTTAATTTAAGTAGCTTTCAGTATGAATCTGTTTTCAGTAAAATTCTTTGTTCTCTCCAAATTACCTATAACAATGTTTTAATATGCGGGTGAGATGTTTTTTGGCTGATACATTGGAAGTTAACTTAATCATTGTTCTCTGGGAGGTAAATCTGAGACAGTGGTGATTGCAGTCAGGTATTCTAATGTCAACTATGAATCATCTCTCATGGTGGAAGTCCTTTTAAGATTGATTGATCTCTCTCCTTAAAACCTCTATATCCCATAATCAAGACAATCATGAACACACCAATTCTCTAATGGCGTGGATGGAATTTTATTCATACATCCCCCCATGAAAGGAACTGTACTTCCAACATTTGCATTCTTCAACTTGCTTCTTCCATGTCTTAGGGCTTGACGTCAACCATCATTTGGACCCTGTAGTGGTTGAGGATTCCCAAGCTTATATTTCTTTATTTGCATTTTCAACTTAATAATTCAGAATTAAATTTACACTGTCACATTATAATTTCAGGCTAAAATTTCACTTTTCTTCCCTTTCCAAAGACAGAATTTTATCCTTTCTGGCAAGATTCACCAATAACCTTATATATTTTCCTTGTGATTTGATTCGCTGAATCACAAACCTATATTTTTATTCCTTTTTTATGCATCCCAGAGCTCAATGCTGCACTCTTTGATGAATCAGATCATTGAGGTGTAAATCTATCTTCCAGTTAGTTACCTATCTGTGTATTATTATTCCCATTGAATGCATTAATTGCTCTATGTCAATGTCCTGTACTATCTTCATAATAGGATGAAAAGAGTTGTTTCATTCTGTTTTAATGAAAGAAAATTTTCATGCTGTTCATTGGTTTACCTGATATTGGTGCAAGGGCCCCATACCATACTCTTGGTGCATTGGAAGGTGCCTAGCCATAATCAAAGTCTACAACAAGTATGAAAGTAATCCAAGTATACATTTTTTTACTCAGAGATAAGATATTACATGCATGCAAGTCAATAGTGATTTTGCCCTTGTAATTTGGAGCATTATGTAATCTATATTTTTATACTTCCAGGTCATATCAGGCAAATGGAAAGGCTATACTAATAAAGCCATCACTGATGTAATCAACATTGGTATTGGTGGATCTGATCTGGTAAGATCAAATACAATATTATGCATAGTTCAAATTTTATTTAATTATTTCAATGTGGGATAATTTTGCTTGCAACTAATTTAATTCTAAGAGCATAATGCAAATTGCTCCATGATACCTACATATTAGGCAAATGAGAAGGCTATATATACTGGTAAAACTATCACTAATACTATTAACGTTGGTATCAGTGGATCTGATCTGAAGTGCTGTAATGGTTTAACAGTATTGAGTTGAACATGGCTATCTCTTAAATTTTACATCATCATAGCATAACTAGAATTTAGAATATTAATGTAAAAGCAGATGTGTACATTGTTTGCTGATTTTAAAACTCTGTTGTTGATTAATTAGGGACCTCTAATGGTCACTGAAGCTCTTAAACCATTTGCCATTGGACCCCGGGTGCATTTCGTATCAAATATTGATGGCACTCACTTAGCTGAGGTGTTGAAGAAGTTGGATCCAGAGACAGCACTCTTCATTGTGGCCTCCAAGACGTTCACTACCCAAGAAACTATTACCAATGCCACATCTGCAAAAGAATGGTTCCTCAAGGCTGCAAATGATGTAAGTGAATAGGGAGTACTGTTGTGTAAATTATCATGTAGGTGTTAAATTGACAGGGAGGTTATCTGGGCAATACCTGAGCCAATTCTAGGTTGTCATAGTTTTTAAAAAATCTGTGCTAACACATTTTAAAGAAATTTTCAAACATTGCATGTAACAAATGATGTGGTACGAAGTCACTCGCATGGGTGCATATACACCAGGGTTGAAATTCGCTATGAAAAATTCATTTGACTTGACCGGAATTCGAACCCGGATCTCCCAATTGCCAGTCAGGTGTGTTTGAAATTCGCTATGAGAAAATCATTTGACTTGATCCGAACCTGGGTCTCCCAATTGCTGGTCAGGTGTGTTAACCACACCTGACCGGCAATTGGGAGATCCGAGTTCGAATCCTGGTCTAGTCAAATGATTTTTTCATAGCGAATTTCAACCCTGGTGTACATTTAAAGACTTTTTAATGGTGCTTGATTAATAAGCAAATAGCCAATTCAGTAATTTTAAAAGTGAAGGATACTTAGAATATGTACAACTTTGCCTAAAGTACCTCTCTGGAAATAGATTGCTTTTGAAAACCCTTGTCCCATTTTGCTTTACTATTTCATGGGAATGAGGTTGTCCACCATCTCTTCCACCCACAGGAAAAATACTGTTACATCATTGTATATAATACTGCAGAAATATTAGTTTGCTGGATAGTGGATGATAGTGCTCATGAATGTGGGGCTATGTGATAGATATGTTGTGTACTTGCATATATGCATTGTTCCTTGCATGTGCGATGATATTTTGGGATGTGGTATTCATGGTATAATGTCCATCAATATGTTGAAGGTCAAGAGGGTTCATACGATTTCTTGAGCACTGGGTTCTCGTCATAGGGCCCTAGACCCATCCTAGGAGTTTAGTCCTGGCTGTGACACTTTTTTTCACTGTTATTTATATCCCTAGTTGAGTGCTATGCCTTGAAAGAGAGCCTAATGGACATTATGAATAATGAGAAAGATAACTTTGTTTGATTCCACCCAATTTATTTTTAAGGGACAACTAGTTTTGATGCAGTGGTGTCATCATCAAGTATGGTACCTGACAATGATGCCACTGTGTCAAACCTACTTGTACCTTAAAAATAAATTGGTGGAATCAAAAAAGTTTTCTTTTTTCATTATTCATTATAAACTTCCACAAAGTTGAGCCATGAAACCATTGAGATCGGTGAATTTTTTTAACCCTTTCGCGCTGAAGCCTCTCGAAGGGAAATGCTTCCCCTGCTATGAGTAGTATGAGAATTATCTGTACTCCTCTCAATGGAGCTCTCTCATGGCAACGAATCGCTCAGGTATGCATTTTGCCAGTTTTGGAACCCCACTCAGCGGAACAAGGTACCTTTCCCCTGGACACTCGGCTCGACCCCCCCAACCCTTAGCAGCCCCTCTCTCAGCAGGAGGCCGCTGTAAGTTTGTTGCATTAACAGTATTTTTTGAAATAATCCTTTGCTGTATACTTCAAAAACTTATACTTTAAAATGAATTTCTAATGTTTTTCTGAGTGCTTTACAATTTTAAAAAAATCTAGCATTAATATTAACAAATTAAGAGTCTATTTAGAGCTCAAACTATTGACAGTTCCACACAAGAACTCCGTTAATATCAATGCTAGAATTTCATTTGAAATTTGCTAAGACTCAGCAAAAAATAAATAATTCACTTCATGAAGTTAAAAATTTTGTAGTGTGCAAAAAATAATTATTTATTATAATAAAAAGAAGCTAATACATTCTCTCAACCAAAAGGCTATACAACAATCAAGTTAAAGTTAACCAGATGAAAAACTAGGCCCAAATGTTTGTGGATGATGAATTTTTTCTGTGATGAATGTTGTGCCTAGTTTTTAATATTAATTTTATTTATTTATTTTTTTATTTAATTTTAATTTATTATTTTTAATTAATTTTAATAAATTAATTTAATTAAATAATTAATATATTTATTTAAATTTAATAATAATGTTTTATCAACATCATTTCAGCCCTCTGCAGTTGCCAAGCATTTTGTTGCTCTCTCGACCAATGGAGCAAAAGTGAAGGAGTTTGGAATTAATGAGAAGAATATGTTTGGTTTCTGGGATTGGGTGGGAGGGAGATATTCCCTCTGGTCTGCTATTGGCCTTTCTATCTCCTTATCCATTGGATTTGATAACTTTGAGGCCTTGCTCGCGGGAGCTCACTTCATGGACAATCACTTTTGCACAGCACCTCTTGAAAAAAATGTAAGTATGTACTTGTGTCTTCAAACAATACTCAGTGGCAATGTATCGAGTCCTCACCCTTCATGTCTTATGAGCTGCAAGTGATAGATTGGCTTTCTTGTTATCTATTCCTATTACTTTATTCTTGAATTCCGCACAGAAAAAACTGTGCCTGTGAAAATACCCAGAAAAATATTCCTGTCATTTTAATCTTTTTGATTCCAAGAATTTGATTGCAATAGTAATAAAGAGCACAAATGTCAACCTATCCAATGTGAACACGGATGGGATGCTTGTTGGAAGGTATTTTTTAAATGTCATTTTATAGTCTAAAGGAGATAAATTAGAAGAGCATGTACAGCTACAGCAAGAATACACATTGTTTGAACTTCCAGTATGTCCGATGTCACATCTTTCTCTCATGTAAGATTTTGTTCTCTTTAAATGGGTTTACTGGGATGTGGTCTTAGAATTTTGGAGGCAGAATGTTGGTCAAATAGTTTTCTCTGGAAGACAAAGGTGTGGGGTTAAAGAAGGCCATGCAATAGAAATCAGGATGTGGAATAGTCACCCTTGATTTTTTAAAATTATTTTTCTTTAGCTAAGAATGCTAATAATTATTCAAACATTGACTTCTGCTGTAGATTAAAAGTCTCAACACTTTTAATGGGAGGTTTAAAATTGTAAAATCTGGGGAAATTAGCATTTAACTTGGAAATTTTCTGTAAATTGCTTCAAGATTTTCTATCCATGGAATGAAAAGACAAAATATGCATATGGATGTATTGAAGAAGCATTGTTGTATCCTAGTGGAAGGTGTGTTCAGCCACCAAGTTGATGGTCCTAGATATGCAGATGTGTAGAGATATGAGGAGGCCTTTCAAGTACATGAGCACTATAATATAAAGTAAATTAGGACTCTCAGTAAGTGCTCAAAGAAAGGACTAAGGGAGTCACTTCCCTACTGAGTGTTGCAATATTCAAGGGATCTCACAAAAGAAATCAAGATGATTTGTCTTAATACAGTTATGCCATTTGAGTGTTAGTAATTAATTGTATGATTATTAAAAGAATTTCGGGTACTAACTGGACATTATATGTATATATACAGAAGGTGCTGATATCATGGTCTCGATGAAATGCAAATGCTATGAAATGAAATGGGAGGGGAAGAGATAATGGGTAGGATATCATGTGGTGATTATCAAATAATTTGTGATGTGTGTTCGATACTGGCCCCAGCTTATAATGACTGTGTAATTCTTGGAACAGAATAGAAGAAAAACTACCAATTGATATTTCCTAACAAGCTAGCTGATTGGCACACATGTATTTGGCTGCTTAACACAGTTATTTTTGTTCGTGAAGAATGAGGATTTTTGCTTTTTCAGGCTCCAGTAATTCTTGCTCTCCTTGGGGTATGGTATCACAACTTTTATGGAGCTGAAACTCATGCCTTGTTGCCATATGACCAATATTTGCACCGCTTTGCCGCATACTTCCAGCAGGGTGATATGGAGTCGAATGGAAAGTGAGTTTGCTTGTATTGCTGCTTTTACTTTTGATTCATTGTTGGCTCATGTAAGAAGTGCTTTGGTGAATTATTTTTGAAAATGGGGTAAAAAATAGGTTATGGTCAAGGTCAGCTGAGGTCAATCAAGGTCATAACAGTCAACAAAATAGTATGAAGAGAGGGTAATCAATAGATGTATTTGGTGTTTTTAAAGTGGATGTAATCACTACCTCTGAATAAATTGTTTGCACTCTGGGTAAAACGTACCCATCTTCCTGCACTCTTATTTAAAGCTTAACTGTGGGAGATTACAACTCACTTTCGATTTCACATTGAAGTGCATTGCTGTTTAACTATTTTTTCTCCACAAAGTCATTATGAATCTAACATTTCTCCACATTGAAATTATAATTTCTTTCAATTTTAATTAATCAGATGTTAAGTGGGAGCAATGATGGGGCTACTGAATAGAGATTCTGGGTTTAAATCCTGGTGAAACTCTTTGAGTGTGTCCAATTAAACCCAGGCCGTGATTATTTGGGCACCAGATATTTATGAGAAATCTTAGGATGTTCAGGGAAAGGACTGCCTCATTCATCCTTGATGTGTGAATTTCATTTTTCTTTGGAATTAGAACTATGCAATAGGCGATTTACTTGAAATTTATCTAATGATATTGACCTTTGGGTTTAAAATGGTGGTTAGGATTTTTAGTCATCACATTAGAAAAAAATTCCTGTCTCACAATTTTTCAGTCACTATATTGAAAGTAGTTTTTAAAACTCTCCGAAAGTTGATTACACAGTATAAGGGACCTAAGAGGATAAGAAGAAGCTAAAAGGTAATTTGCTTAAAATTTGATAATCACATACTAACCATTTTTATGCAGACCTTATAAAGTCCACTGTAAATACATAACTCACTGTCAGATTATTGGTTATTTTTTGGGTGAAATAACTTTCAAAGCAATCTTCCAAAGCATAATTATGGAGCTTGATATTTTTCCTTTGGAAATTGCAATTGTTTTTATCAATTCATGTCCTGGATATCTGAAGGCTGGTGTTTTGGAATAATGCTCCACCAACATGTGATTCATATTATTAAGTATTAAGTAGACCAGAGATAGTTTCTACCCGAACAGCCCAGATGATACACTCCTTAGCCATGTAGGGGGAACCAGACTGGTTACATTGATTTATCCTCTTGTTTTCTTGTGAGCTCTCATTTGTTCTGGGTTATAGTAAATAGATATTGATGCTCTCTGTATGCAGTGTGTGTGATGCTCTCTCTGTGTGTCTCTTGGTAGAATTGATAGCACTCTTGGATGCTGTGATTTATTCTCAGCCTCAAGCACTAGCTTTGTGGTAGTTATTTGTTTTTCACATTCTCATTCTACGTCATTTCTTTTTGCATAGGTATGTCACTAGAAGTGGTGAAGTAGTGTCTTACACCACAGGACCAATTGTTTGGGGTGAACCTGGCACTAATGGCCAACATGCATTTTATCAGCTCATTCATCAGGGCACTAGGCTCATCCCAGCTGACTTCATTGCCCCTGTTAATACACATAATCCTGTCAAAGGTGGACTGCATCACAAGGTATGTGGTTTTCTGACAGTCTTTCAGTCATATTAATATGTACTCTTAAAGTAAAGGTGATAACGCTCATTAATGGCTTAGACCAAGACTTAGAGGGAGTTTGATAGGAATTGCATTCATTAGATGATGAAAAGTGTTGAGTGATCTCAATGGGTCACATTGCCTAGATTAAACTTAACCTTTACACCTCTTCCGAGCGTGTCTCTACGGCACAAAAATTGTGCCCCTAGAGTGCCGAGTGTGTTCGTTTGGCACATTGAATAGACATTTAAAAAGCTATGGACATTTAAAAAACCCCGGCCAGCAAGGCTTACAGCTACGGAAAAACCCAGTAAGATAAAGGTTAATCAGCACCACCCAAGTCTTGCCTAATCTGGTATGTTTTTGGCATGCTTGACTTTAGTGCTACTACAATTCCAGGGTATTCTGCATGAAAAGATGGAGTGGAGGATAAATGTTCTCCTTCCCTGAAAGTGATCAGACTATGTATCTGGAGGCCAAATAATTTTAAGCTATTGAAAAACAGGTGTATCTCTTAATTCTATGCTATGATAATTGAGATGATTTTTTGAAAAGTCAATGATAGCTTGTGGCAAAAAAACTAGCAGTTGTACCATTTTGTGAATCTTGGCAGTACTCTGAAGGAAAACTGGTGTTATGGTTAGGTTATGATTCAAAAGAAGACAATGACCTTGGAAGCTTTCATCGAGGAAGGGAATAGGTGAAGGGAACTCAAGAGCAAAAACACACTGAAAAGGTTAGACCTACCAAGTTTAATTGGGGGTCAATTTTGAATAAAAAATTTCAGGCTTGACTATGCAAAGTTTCTTCATCAGAGCATACACTTACTTAGGAAGACATCTGTTGAAAGGGATACATTGTGCGGGCACACACTTCTGTCATTTATTCCAAAAAAAGTGGCAATCGGGTAACTTGAGATATTTCTTGAGGATACAGAGGATCTTCAAAGAAAAGGGAAACAGATGGGATTGGGAAAAGAATACTAAGTAATTCATTCACATGGGTCACAACTGTCAAATGTTAAACAGTGTCGAGGGCTATCAGTGTGTTGTCTTTGTTATAGCTGTGAAGTGTATTTGTGAATTGTTTCCCCTTCACCCCGCTTATTTTCTAGCTAATGTCTCCTGAGATTAACCTCCTGCTGATCCATACAGCTGTTGATTTCCTCTAGACCTACCATTCTCTCCCAAATTTTCATTCATTCCTGAGTTCTATTTGCCTCAGACCCAAGTGGATTTGGTTTTTTGTTGACTCACACACAGTTCTATAGAATTTTTGTGCGAGTCGCTCGCTGCTCCATCGGGTAAGATTATCTAAATCTACACAATACCCTGCGTGCTGCTGCATGGGCATGTGGCAGGGTGAGTCAGGTCACCAGCCGTGTAAAGATGTAAGTTTTTGGGAGGTGAAATGTACTATGGGAGTGTATTTAATGGAGCTTTGTGTTTATTGTGCGTGGAAATAACGAGTTCTTGTACTTATCTGTTTGGCTGTGTATCTCTCTTATTTTATCGCATTATAATCTTACCCGATGGGGCAGCGAGCATTGAAACTTAGGTTGTGAGTTATAGATACCTGTCGGGGACTTTAGCAGGGCTATTGCTATTTCTGACCTTTTTACATGTTGATGGTAGAATTTAAGAATCTTTATATTGAAGCAAGAAATATTTCTATTTTAGAGTAAAAAAAATATTTGATTGTGGAGGGGCTAAGCTGGGTACAGAGAAAGATTAATTAAGCATTTAATGTTTTGGGGACGTTATCAATGGAGGAATACCAAGGAGTCAGTGAAATCAGAATGAGGACAGAGCAAGGAGATACTGGGGGTTGAAAGTGGCCATGGGTTTGGACTAAGAATGGACTAAGAATGTAAATTACCTAAATTAATGGAAACAATATCTTTGATTAGGCTCAGACTACTTTATATCTGTTTGTAACTGCCTCCTTGTAAAAAGAGAGCTAAAACTGATCTAATAATGGAAATAGATTACTGTGATTCATATATAATGAAAAACAAGCAATCATTTATCTCATACAGTTGTAATAACAAATAATTGTTGACCTTGTATAATGGATGCATTGGGTACAGAGATTGGAGACTGTGTCTAATTCTTGCTTGGCCATTGCAGATTCTTTTGGCTAACTTCCTTGCTCAAACTGAAGCCCTGATGAAAGGGAAAGGTGCTGAAGAAGCAGTAGCAGAACTTACCAAAGCTGGGCTCTCTGGAGATGCTTTGGAAAAGATACTGCCTCACAAAGTTTTTGTTGGAAACAGGCCCACTAACTCCATCATGGTGAATGCTGTCACACCTTTCACTCTTGGTGCACTTATTGGTGAGGAAATGAGCGTTTGATGCTTGCAAATTTGGAAACTGGATTTTGTTGTTTTTTTCATTAGTACTAATTACAATGTACATCATTTTCAGCTATGTATGAGCATAAAATCTTCGTGCAAGGAGTTCTTTGGGATATCAACTCTTATGATCAGTGGGGGTAAGTTCTTTTGGTTTGCTTAATTTTTTAACAAAGAGTATTATTACAAATAAGTGTTGGATATTTTTTAAAGTAATTTAGCCGGATTAGAAGCATGTCATAGTCAGGTGCAAACTCCGTCCTTCTATTATGTGAATATTTTTGTCATGCATTGGGGCCTCAATAAACGATAGGAATTTGAATGCTGAGAGGACAATTATTATGGTTGGTAAATGTTAACTGTCTAGGGCCTTCTAAGTTCAACATTAGGTCCTTATGAAAATAAATGCTAAGTAAGAACAAACAATTGGACAATACACTAATGGCTTCACCGGACGCATGGCAAACATTGGTGTGGAATTGTCACTTGTGCATTATGGGATGAGTCAGGAGTTATGCCTGCAGCCCCAAGTGCCAACACTGCACCAACTTCCATGCTGCAATTGGTGAAGATGGCAACCTCAAAGCAGTACTGTACTAAGCCTCCTAAAATGCTCTTTTGTTTGTTAATTTGTTAAAAATCAATTTTGCTGGGTGGGTTAATGATGGCGATTGATTTAAAATACTGCTTGTAAGAGATTTAAAACAAGACCAAGGCTGTGTTTTTAAGATTATCTGTAGTTAATAAATGACTTTTTATGGAAAATTGGAAAGAGCTGGAGTTGGGAAAATACAATTAAGAATGTTGTGTCTGCACAGTAAAAAACGTTTACAGCCATTACGCATTAAATTTCTTCATAATGAGATGTTAAAGAAATCGGTCTATTACAAAATGCCAAAAAAACAGACGCTTATTTGTTCTCATTACAATAAAAAAATCTTAGGAGTATTTTCAAGATAGTTAGTTGGCATTGTTAACTGCAGAATAAATAGGCTTAATTTTGATTCAACTTGCTCTCATGTAGGCAGTACAGTTCATTTTTCATCTATACCCAGCCTCGAGTATACTTAATTTTTACCCTGACAGCTATTATGTTTTGGATGGCTTGGAATAGGGAAAATTGTTTATTTTGTGATTCCCCCACAAGTCATTGCAGGACATGTGTTTGACATAAACATGAAAATGAGATTAAGGCCATATTTAACAGTTTGTATTACCAGCGGTGCATATGTGGGAGTTACATGGTGCGAGTTGCACCATTGAAATTTTGAGGGAGGGTGGAATTTTGAAAAAATATTCTCATAAGGTGGAAAAATAAATGAAAAAATTTAAAAACCTGGATGACGAGAGTGAAAAATGTAATCTTAGGCTTTCTTAATTACATTTTTGGGGCAGGGGGGGTAAGACTGGACATTTTTTCCATGGAAGAAGGATATTAATAAATATTATGCAAAAAAAGATATAGGGTAGGATTTTTAGGATAAAAATAAAGATTCTTGTTCCAACTTAAAATCCTTGTTTTTAATATTACCTTTTAACAATACTATTACTTAAATTTATCTATTATTTAAAATTAAAACAAGGAAGGATACCAGAATTTTAGGGGGAAATAGGAATGGGGGGGGGAGGGTTTGCACTATAACTCTTGAGGGGGATTGACACTACGGTATATCAGTTCCTTGTCTGGCACTTTGTCAGCATTAGGTGGTCACTGGTTTATTTTGTGAGTCATTGTTATGGAAGTAGTGTAATAATAATAAAATGGATATGATGAATATGGCAAACTTCATTTGTTTACTGGGCGCTCGGTAAACTAACTGCCTGACATTGACTCAATAGGAAACTCAAAGCACTTAAGAATCCATAAAATCCCTGTTTGCAATACCATGCTGACACTGCTGGGTCAAACGATTTGATCTAGTGCATTGGTATGTGATTTATGTGAAATGGTTTCCATTTCATAATTATTCTCTTCTTTCTTCAATCAGAGTGGAGCTGGGTAAACAGCTAGCTAAAGCCATCGAACCTGAACTGAATGGGAAGGACAAAGTGACGAGCCATGATCCATCAACAAATGGGCTCATCAATTTCATCAAGGGAAATACGAAACTGTAATTTCCTTTGAAGATTCATTCCGGTAGAAAAGCAATTAAACATGACTTTTTTGTTGATCTTTCCAGTTATGACTTGTTTTGAGGCACAGGATTAAATGAACATGAAATTTACACGCTTTGTAAAAGTTGGATGAGGGTATTATTGCTACAAATTTTTTTATAATTATGTTACACTGGTTTATGTATTCATAAACTACAAGGCTTTTGTTACTATATTTATATTTATTGAGAAAATTTAGATGAACAAACAATAAAAATGCTTAACTTAGGTGTTTGGAACTTGTCAAATGTGCTTTAATTCAATGTTTTATGTTAAACTATGCCTGTGAAATTGTGATTATCTTTTTTTTTGTGAAAAAAGTACTTAGCATTAAAAGTAAAACTGAAGGCATGATTTTTGTTTTTAATACACATTATCTGGAGAAAAATAACTTATATCACAAATTGAAATGTAAAAACAAATACTTTGAACACATAATTAACAGAAGACCTGTAGGAATGATTTTACTCATGCATTGGCTACGGCCCAAAATAGTAACCAATTTGGAAGCAAGAGGAAACAACCAATGGGAAACACCCAGCTGCCATATGCATACGTGTCCACAACAGAAAATGTCAATGCATTGCAGGAAGCACTGATCACTTTGGTAAAGAATGAGAAATCTAGCTGTTTCAGCTCCTCTGGAAATGAAACTGCAGTGCTGATGGCTGCAGCAATGCACAGGAGGAATAATGGCTGTAGGGGAATCCAAATCAGTCTTTGGCACCACTTCCGCAACCTGAAGTACAAAAACTAACATCAAAAAGGGACTTTTTAGCCCTAATCTGCTAGTTTACCCAGAATGTTGCCCTGAGGGAGTCTGCATGAATGCTTCACCTTGTCAAAAAGCCATGTGCATGCAAAAGGGCAGCTAGTGGAGGGAAGGCTGCAGATGGAGCAGAACCATGACCTTTTGAATGGCCAGAGGATGATGGATAGATTTGCTTACACCCCCATACAGTTGCAGCTTGTCTAAATAGACTTTGTCCTGGTCAAAAAGGTGTTTCTGCACAAAGAAACCTATGAGCTTTGATTTCTTGAACCCCTTAACTATAGACCAGTCTGAATTTAATTGAATTACCCAGAACGTGTCAAGTGACACTCAACACACGAGTTGCTGGCTCGCTTAGCCCTGTTAACTCGACCCCTAAATGCAAAATGTTAAGCTTAAGGACACGCTCAACCATTTACTGATATATAAGCCAGTATTTTTTACCCAAGTAACAAAGCTATTGCTGCTCACCGCCATCAAAACAAAATCTGCAGACTTGCCTTATTTTGAGCACTTTTGCCAGTGTAAATTGGGTTGCTGGCTAGAATTTCCCCCACCTGATCACCCTAACTCTCCTCTCCCTTTTCAAACTAAGTCATAATAGATAGTCACAGTAGATCAAGCAATGCAGTCATTTCCCTTATTTGCAATACTTTTAACTGATCATAACAGGAATCTTCATCTTACACAAGGAATAAAACACTCTGATGGCTTGTGAGTGAATTGTAAGGGAGCTTGGTCACACCAAGCATTCCAAGAACTAAGCATCCTTACTAAAAACATTGATTGACATGGTCTCAGTTATTGGAATAGATAATGTCCAAATTAGAGAAATAGATAGGCTTGATTACTACCAGTAATCTCTTGGACTGACTTGTCAGATTAAAACATTCAACCAAGCCCAAATGTGAAGGGCAAACAACTCTGGAGGGCACATTCATTGTGATGAATAAGGCAAGGCTGGGGCAATATAGACGCTAGACTTACACCTACAAATTCCCACATGAACACTCAATTAGTTAAAAAAAATGACAAATATTTTTAGAAATACACATGCAACTAAAAACTTCCTGAAAATAGATTTTTTCTGGAACTTGCAAGAAGCAAGATTAGAACCCATCATGTCCTAGTAGTTTGCAGGGTTACATGTATGTACTATTCACTAAATTTTTACAGATTATACACATACAGTTGAAGTGAAACTAGGTGGCAGTCACCTATGTGAAGGGTGACATCAAGGAGAGGAGGGCACCCTTGCAAAGGGTGGGCAGAGAGGAGAGATGCATGGTAGGCAATGCTGCAAACATAACTGAATTAAATCAGCGAGGGTGGGAGAGTGTCATCTGTACGTTTACCAATAATATTTATGATTACAACAACATTCTGAACAAAATAGGTACATTGAATTATGCTGTTAGTGTTTGTGAGGAGCAATTTAAGTATTTGAAAAAGGAGTCATAGAGAGTGCTTAAGTTAATGTGAATAAGGGGTAAGTAATTTCAAGTTGGCAAGGGCATTTCACAATATTGGGAACCCTGGTAGTCAAATAAAGACAGTGCCTCACGACCCTGTGTGGAGCTACTTTGTAGCCAATGTACTCTTCCACTGAAAAGGGCCTTCAGTACAACAGCAATGGGATGAAATTTTCCAAGAACTAATGATTGCTTGGTAATGTAACTGACAAACCTATTTGACCAGCAATTGGTAGATCCAAGTTTGAAACCTGATTGAGTCAAATGATTTTATACTTCTGAATTTAATCCATTTGATGAATGAATATTTTTATTTGAAGTTGTCTCAATTTCCATGACAGGAAAATATGCCAGCTTCACTTGAAATTTGGAGAGCTATCATTCCCTAATCCTACAAATATGCATGCAGCACCTTTATCTTAAACTACAACACTACAAAATTAATATACATATATTGAACTGGTGCCGGTAAAGAAAATAAATAAAAGCAAATCCGTTACATACCTATTCCTCGTTGGAGCAATCCAAAGGGCTGGAGGAACATAAACAACTGCACATATGAGAGCAAGAGAAAAGTTGTGCATGGAGACAGCAAGTAGCATGGTCGACAACTCCAAGAGGGCAGCAATATTTACAAATGGTGCCCATTCCGGAGCCACATTTTGTTGGTTGGAGGGATGGGCATGCTTGGATACATTGCAGGCGATTGGAAAAATTAAAGTGAGGCCTACTGATGCAATCAAAAAGCCTACAAACAGAGATGTTTCCGTGGGCAGAGAAAGATAATCAAGCCCCATGCGGGTAACCAAGTCAGTCGAGGAATATAGAGCCAAGCAAATCTTGTGTGCACCCAGAAATATGACACACGCCCATGGAACTCCATTCCACATGGATGGCACAACCTGTAAATGAAAGTATATTTTTCAACTTTCAATAAGACTGCAAAGCAGTTCTCAACACAGAATACATTTTAAATGAACACACTGAAAAGTTTGGAGCTATAATAATTCAGGTACTAAGTAAACATAACCATTTCTTAAAATATATGTACTGATGCATCTACCATCATGACTATTTTTGGGGCACTAGTGTGATGGAAAATAATAAAACAAGATTTTTCAAAATTATAGCTTTCCAAGTCAAAAAACCTATCCATCAGCTTTTACAATCAGTGACAAGAAAGAGTGATGATTAACTCTAATCATTGTAGGTACACAGGGTGGACAGGCGGACGGGTGACAATGTCATTGCTCCTCCAAAAAGCACATTTAAGGCCTATTTTTAGCCTCCAAATTACAGGCTCAGTACTCTGCCTTGTGATACTAATGATTGATAGCAAATAATTTGTTTTAGGTAATACACTAAAGTCAAAACTTGAAGTGTAATGTTAAATATACTGCATGAAATACCTGAGAATCGAAAAAAAAGTGTATGATAAACAAAAAAATGTCTACCTCACCTATACATAAACTTGACTCTTCATGTTTGGGTGGAAAATTTTTGTATAACTGTTCCGTTGTCGTTTCAACCTGCAATGATTGCGGTGAGTTCGACTTTAAGTATTCTTTCTCAATTGACAAAAATGCCAGATCTCTTAAAAGTATGTATTCTTTCAAGGGCAGAAAAAATCCTCTCCATTGATGTAGTTCAAGCGGTATCATGCAGATAAGCTTAGCCAAGCAGAATATTTTAGCAGCATTTTTAAAATGCTCTTCTTTCAAAAACTGATTTAAACTTTCAAGAGCTTTTTGTCTGGGGATATGGAATTTCTGCATAGCACAGTAAGTTCATTTTTGAGTCCTTGTTGGTTAAAAATATTAGGATACATTTTCTGACATTAGATGATTGTTTCTTAAGGGAATCTTCTCCTAAGACTTCAAACAAATTATTCCTCGGACGTTTGAAGAAAGAAGTCACCAACAGGGTTATCAATAATTAAGAAGTAAAGCTTTCAGTATTTCCTTAACAACTCAGAACTTTGCCATGATCACTCACTAATAGTTCATTTTATAGAAAAAGATGGGGTACTACCATTGAAATGTTTTTTTTTGCAAACTGGCTTCAAACCAGCAACTTAACGTTTACAATAAGTGCCATCTTCAGCGATTGTTTTTGTGGCTTACTTTGTTTGCAATCAGTAGAATAACAGAGACCTTTACTGTTAATTTTCAACAGGTTTACAAAGCCCCAAATAGAATTAGAGCAACTCATAACAACAACATGTACACTTTGCACTACCTTTGCTATAAATAACATCAGTTTGCACAAACAAGGGGAAATGCATTTTGGCAGTTTCCCAAAACCTTTAGGAAGTCATTAGCCACACGCCTGTCATCAGTATTCCACTCTTAATCAATATTTCTATGAATAGTTGGAAAAAAGATAAATACACTCCCAATTTTTTGCACAGTTGTAACACACCAAGATGGAAAGTAACTAAGTACGGCAACAACTCTGCAAAGCACTTTTGAATAGCAAATGCCCTCCAGCTAGAATGAGATGAAAAAGAGGAAATTCCATTTAGAGTGGAAAGATATACATAATACTCAGAGATTTAAATCGTTCGCTGAGAAAAGAATAAGTTTAGGACTGGGCATATCAGTGCATAAGCAAAGCCATTGGATACTTCTCCTGCACCTTTGTTTGTAATCCTCAACCATATCTCACGTGGCACAAGCAGTAATGAATACTTACACAAGACAGACACTCAAACAAGCAAAGTTACATGATCTACTAGAGACATGACTCCATTCTCTCGAAACAGTTGAAATTTTCCCTCCAAAAGGTTGAAATTTACCCTCCAAACAGTCAAAATTTGCCAACTGATCCTAACAAGAGTTGCCAAGTGCAACTAATAGGAGCCAAACAAGCAAGTAAGGTGACTGATTTACAAATGACATTCCCTGATTAATGTGATAGCCGTCCTCAGCAGGGGGAGACGGGAGTGGGAAGAGATAGAGCCTCTTAATCAGATTCTCAAAATAAGGAGAATCTACTGCTTGAAGTTGGTCTTTTTCAATTGTTTCTTTGACAAAATATGGAACAACTACCACAGTGTACTGAAATGTTTGTTGTCAGAGCACTATCACTCAACTTTCCCTCAGCTCTGGTAGTTTGCTCTTCCTCTTTAAAACTTTTAAGTTCTTAGCTTTTCAATTTTGGGTTAGTCATTGGTGCATCAACAGATGACCAGACCCGTCACCACTAGTAACAATATCCCAAATGAATCACTTAAATATTTATGAAAAATTTCAAAGCTGAAAATAAGCCAGAATAGCATAGGAATGAAACAGAATTTTGATTATAAAGCCAACAGGCTTTCTGAGAATAAAATCTTAATTCCAATGATGTTGGTTGGTTGGATTTCACTTTGGTATGCACTAAAATGATTCTTACATCCACAGAGAAGATTCAGGCAATAGCATGAGGAATTTTAATGTTATGATTAATCCAAGGATTGCAATTTTCCAAAAATAAATAAAACTTTAAGAAAAAACTAGGATTGAAACAGACAGTGATATGGCGACATTGAAAACAGGGGGTAATTGAAGTTTTCTTCATTTGCAGAAAATAGCAAATCTTTCATTGATGCATTTCAGGCAAGAGGGCACCTGCAGCAATGCCAAGAGACCACTTGTCAGTAAGATGATACACAGTAGAAGACAACCTAATAGTCCTTCATATGGCATTTCTTTACTTAACCATAACCAAAAGAAGACTAAACCACGCTCAATAAAAGCACAAACCGACATCTACATACTGCCCTGTGAGCCACTGCATGGGTGTGCGGCAGAGGGTTTGGACACCAGACTTGTCAAGGTGTAAAAAAGAAGTTTTAGTAAATGATATGGTTAAGTGTATTAACTGGTGTGATTTTGAGTGGAGGTTTTATTATGGTCACTTATTGTGCATGGAAAGAATAAATTTTTGTACCTACCTGTTCGGCAACATATCTCTCTTATTTTATTTAGACCTAGAAGTCTAGTATTAAGTCAAAATGATATTCTCAGAGTGGCTCTGAAACACACCTGTTCTGAATTTCTCAAGCAAACTAAGCCTAGTGTGTGGCCTCTTGGTCTATGGCAGCTCCCAACTCAATTCCTCTAAAAGTTGCAAAACACTATATGTTTGCTCATAGCAGTTTTTAACAAAGCTTGAAGCTTTCCTTTTTACTTCATCTATTTTTTGGTAAAATCTTTCTGTACAGGGTCCCAAATGCTCGCTGCACATTGAAGGTGTGGCCTAACCAGAGCAAAGTAGCACCTCTCTTTTACTTTCTTCTCCAAGGGCCTTTCTATTATACACTTGACAAATCCTAGTTTCTAAATACTGAGCCTCATATGTTTTGTAGGAGTGTTCTCCACTTTATGTCTTACATCATAGTATTGAGTCTTATGTAAATTAGCTGCACCGCATTGCGAAAAATCAACCACTACTTACAACATCAGTGTCTTCATCACGCTCTGAAACACTTGATTTTCTTCTGAGACTTGGTCCTTTGTCTTCCGTGATCAACTTTTTAGTATCTTCGATATCATCAACCTTATCATCTCCAGCTCCACTGTGGTCTTTCTCATCATCTTTATGTTCACCACTTGGGTCTGAATCTCTCCCTTCATCCTTCTCTCCTACTGAATCTTTAGATTTGGGAGAAAGGTCTTTGTCTTCTTGCATCTTCAGCCAAACAACAAAGGCTTTAATAAATAGGCCACCTCCAATCAATCCCAATGGTGGCATGTACATTCCTGAAAAAGTATGGAAAAAAGAATAACACTCGATTGACAAAAAAATGATTACATACTTACATCTTAGATTATGAGGAACCATTAAAGATACCTATTGCTACATCTAAAGGAGTACGACACAATTTTTGTTTGGAGTCAAACGCCAGTAAACCTAGCTCCCTATTCACTGAGATCTTGAGGTCAGTTGCCAGTACCCATGAATCAGTCGGCCATGCCAATTAGAACACAGTAACTGATCAAAAACTAAAGTGAGGCAGACTTATTCTACCACCATGAATATGTACATATATAATAGCCCTCTTGGGTCAAAGCCATGTACACCATGGCTTAGCTCAAATGGATCAGTGGTACATGCATACCACCAAAAATATAAAAAATCTAAATGCATACATATACTTTCAGAAAAATTGAAAAAAAAAATATTTTTCTAAGTCCACTACTGCCCACAACAAATATAAGAGAGATAAAAGGGAAAAACTGGTAACACGAATTAAAGAATAGACATAAAAATTCACTAATCATTGGAAAATTTTTGACACAACAGTTTTAAAAAGATCAATAATGTATGTACACAAATTACAGTATAACAAAGGATGCAGACTAATATAAACCAATGGTAATGAGGTAAACAGAACTTGGTGTACATACAAGAACACATATTTTGCTTTTAAGCACCTAGAGGGCTAAAAAGCCAAAAATATATTTTTTTATTGGTTATTCTAATACAGATTCATTATTTTATAAACATGTCTGTCACTCACCAATAGAGATATAACGGTCAGTAGCTGGCAAGAGATAGAAGAAGAAAGACTGGTGAAATCTCTCCAAGAGATTATTAAGGCTCCTAAAAATACGCTCCACAACTCTGTAAAAAAGATAAAACATTCATATTTCAATCATGTTCAGAAATTCTGATTCTGCTCATACATTTTATATTCCACCGTGAAAGCTGGAATATGGCTTCAAAGTGTGGAGAACCACTAATTTTTTTTAGCAAAGAGGATGTTCACATTGCCCAAGATTATACAAGACATCCACATGATAGGGGTTATTTTCCCAGGGAGTAAACTTCTTTTTTAGGAAAATATGATTAACATTTAACTAATAAAGCAATCAACCCCTTATCTATAATAAATAAAATATTATAATACATAACATAATGATAAACATTACTTTATGTAAACATAAAATGAGTCTTGTGATTATTTTACTTTTATTTTGTGTTAAGTAAACATTACTTACATGTGCTCAACAGTATGAGACGATGTAAATATATCTCAGTCTAGATCAAAGTTTAAAAGATAATTATTTTATTCCACATTTCCTATAAATTTCAACTGAGAGTGTGAAAAGAGATAGTTGTTGTAGATTCATTTAAAATTAGTAGAGTATCCAATCTGTTTTTGTGTATATTGCGCATCATGTATTTATTATTTTTTCCTATGTAAACATTATCTGTGTCTTGTAATTATTATAACTACTACTTTTAAATTGCATTATGTGCAAACATTAAATTTATGTACCAAAAAGTCTGATGTAAAGGTCAACAACAATAAACGTATTATTGTTAAAAGTACAATATGGAGCTTCCTCAGTGCTACCAGAAACTGCATCAGCTTTACTAAACCCTTTCTTGTCCAAGAAATCACTAGTGCTTTCAAATTTCTTGTAACAGTTAGGTACTTTTTGCCAAGGTCATAAATACTATGTACAGACTTGAGAGTCTGGTATCCTGTAAGTTACTTCTAAGGTGCATATTTATAGAATAATTGGATTGCATCCAACATGACAAGAGGATCTCACCTGCCAAGGTGATAGAAGCCAGCTGGATTACCTTTGATCTTTCTAGAAAAACCTTCAAGAGTAACAGCCTCAATGCCAAACCTGTAAAGAAAATTGGATATAAATAGGAAAATAAAAGTTGAAGTTCCTTAGGTGAATGCCAGTAAAAAATATTCAGGTTCTCCCAATAATTACATAATAATTCTATTAAACAAATGGTGGCTGACTATAGCTGACTTGCGCACCAGCTCAGTGCACAATTTCTCTGGGAAGAAATCAAATGAGGGTAATGAGGAAACCAAATGAGGGTGTCGTTTCTGAGCTAATGAACTTGAGTGTTATACAGAGAGCACCAGTAGCACAAACATGATCCAATAACAGATATTCAGCAGCCTAAAAATCAGTGCCATTCATTAAAAGTGGATTAATGCCAATACATACTACATTGATCACAGCAATCTATTAAATCCCTAGAATCCTTTGTTCTCTACTCAAACCTCACAAGTCATTCCCAATTCCTGTGCATAAGAGCTTCCTTTCCTCTTATGCTCCAAATCACAACGATATTTGATAATTCTAGAATAATCCATGGTATTGAGTTTCTGAAATGATAAAATTATAGCACCTGTGAAAAAGTCCATGATTGCCATTTGGAACCCCAGTTGATTGAGTGAAGACCATCAACATCAACGTATGAAACGAGTTGGCCCAGCCTTTGAAAGTTTCATAGTTTGGTGCATCCTCCTGTGCAAGAAAAGAAAACAATCCTTAGGACCAGCAACAATAAATACCTTAAACATAATCCAGAGGCAAAAAATATCTCATTATAATCACTAGCATACTGTAAAACATACAATTTCTAATCAGTGAGCAATAAGATTGATGAACTGCATTTCAAATGACCCTTCGATTATTCTAAAGATGTGATGTATCACCACCAAACTGAAACAACATTTTGTGCATCTGTAAGGTACAAAAAATGAACTTTTAAAAGTGAAACCAGGAACATTGCGTTTGGGATATTTTCATTAGATGACATCGTCAGACTGAAGATGACCAACATTTGGGGTCTGTCTCTGAACTGAACTATTCTCTCTCTCTGAACAATTGGTTGGCTGCAGCAAAAATTTCACACTCTGAAAGGTGCCTCATTGATCTTGTTGCCCCTTGAAAGTTGATTGCCTCATTTGATCATTGATTTTTTTTTAAGTTAAACATATTAAATAATTTCTTACCCTATCCTTGAACGTGTGCCTTATTCCCTCTTTAGAGCACATCCTGTGGACAAGGTTCACAAGATCAAGATTTGGCAGCTGTCCATTTAATCCCTCGACTTTAACATCTATGCTTCCCACTCGTTCAGAGTGAATTTCCAAATTAACAGCAGCTTGAATGGATCCCCCTCTTCCTGGAAGAGTTCCCGAGTCAAGGACACCTTCATAACCACATGAGACTCCATGATATGCTTCCAGCCAAGCCTGAACACCAAGCTGCTCATGCTCAGTGACAAGGAAGATGATGTCTTTGGCCCAATATTTCTGCCCTACACAGAGAATAGAATTGAATTATAGAACATTATTTATTTATTGCAGATTTCATCGAGTTCAATCATCCAATATTGGTAAACATAAACTCTTCCTTGGCGCAACCTTACTTCTAAAAAATTTTGCAAGTGCCATTGCAAGAGCCAGGGAAGGAGCTGTGGGGGGATGAACACTATCCGGAGGTCGATACGGCACTGATAAAACCAATGCCTCGGTGCTAGAGCCCCTAGGAGCTCTTAATATACCGTAAACATTTTTTCCAGTATAAACCTTAAAAAAGGGACACGAAAAGAACATTATGAAGTAAGAAGAATTTGTAATTATCACTCGGCACAAATGGTAACTAAACAGTATCCTACGTGACGAAGAATATACCTTGCGGGCTCCCAGTGGGTATTTCAGCGTGAAATTATGCGTGTACGTGTCCAAATTAAGCTGTTTGAACTTGGCAATAAGCCATGGATATGGCACAGCGTCAGGGTACCTTGAAGCTTCCTCTGTAATTTCAGTAAAAAAATTCTTCGCACTAGCATGCTCATCAAATTCTCCTTTGACAAGTCCGGGAAGTAAGGCATTTTCAGAGAAATAAGTACCTATGGGAAGAGATAACTTATACCATTAATTTTTTTAGAGGAGAGGGTCTTTCTATAAGGAAAAGACGTATAAAGTCAAATGCATAAATCAAAACATGATTAGAGCGTATCGAACGTAACACTATAATTACGAACCTAGTGCGATTTCAAGGCAAAGGACATAGTGAAATTGGCTATAATTCTATTGGATAATAATGGAAACATTTTGCAATAGTAGATATGAGGAAAATGAAGATAATCCAAAATAAACTCGAATATTACTACATGTTAACTGAAGAACGGAAGTGGGCGTAACAATTAGTTAAGAACAAGGAAATACTTCACCAGCATTAAATAATCCATGAGCTAAGAGCATAAACCATACTACTCCAGAGATGTATGAGAGAGCACAGAGTTTACTGTGGTGAGACACAAGTATTTGGGTTAATTTTCCGCGGCCGGCTCCAGGGTCAGTTAAAAGTCCCATTTTAAATGGTTCAGGGAACTCTTCATGAAAAAATAATACACCTCAACATGGATCAATCAACAAGGATGCCCATGTGTGTACAAAAGTAATAAACAGGGATGAAATTATTCAAACCTATCCATTATACCATTGTTTACTTTCGAACGCAATCAATATCAAAATCGAATGTAGACGCATTCGTATATCTGTTGTTTTATTTTCGCTATTCAGTTTAGTCAAAACAAAGACAATTTTACTTGTTTACATAAGCAACAACTTATTGAAAAATTTGCCGTAGTAAACTTATTAATTAATAAAGTAAATATTTTTAGCGGTGAATATTAAAGGTAAGAGTTACAATATGGTCAATTTAACGTGTCAATTTGATATAGATCTATTTTCTATTCACCATTCATATACATATTAAAGCCGTAATTTTTCATTGTAACTTAAATTATTGCATTTATTTTCATTTAATCATCAATTCAAAGTTGATAAATATGGAAAGAATATGAAAAAGGATTGTGTGATGGACTGGTTGGAGGCTACAACAGGTGCGCCTGACGTCACCACGTTGTGTACATTCATTAAATGATGAGACTATGTTCGTCCTCCTCGTACGGTGGTTGCATTTAGTTTATTTCTAGTTTATATATTAGTGATGTGAAGTTAAAAGTTTAGTATGGTGTGAAGTGAAAGTGCTTTATTTGGTTTGCGTGTGAATGTTCCCGATATGTCGAAAATATCCAAGACTCACCTGAAAGTTGATAGCACCAAAGTTGAGGTTAAAACTAAGGTGAGTGAATAGTTTATTTCGATCATATTTCCAGCGAATGTTATGCCTAGAAGTCTGATTGTTACTGACAGCAGCTTACCCTCAAAATACAAACGTTTTACCGTATGAAAGTATCTTTGGTCCTGAAGGTTGTGTGAAAAATAACCTTGAAAAATTGTTTCAATGCTTCTGTGATTGATCTACACGTATTGGCCCGTACAATAAATAACCCATATGAAAATTAATTGAAGGGCAGCTAGGTGACGGCTTTGATCATTCGATGCTGGCCGACTTAGTTCCAAGTGTCATCTGCGGCACCTGTTTGGCAGATCCTTTGAAAATGGGCGGTGAAGCAAATTCGTTAAGCCGGAAGAATGTTTGTAATATTGACCTCGGCGTTATCAATTAATTTATTTTATAACTTCCGTCTTCCTTTCGAAATAATATGTGAAGATGGTTTTACCTAGTTATCTAATATGGTGCCTGTTTAGGTCAAGTCAGTTTCAAGAAATGAAGTTAATAACTTTGGAAACAAATATACTGTAAGCATGTAGTGGAGACAGAAGGTGAAGTTAATGAAACATATTCTAATTGAGGACTTGTCTTCAAACTCTTCACTCCTTTTATTAATTTCAATAGGGGTCAAATATCAATGGGACTGATGGCAATTGCTGAAGATTCGAGCAATGCTGTGGGAGAAAGCAAGCCAAACTATTTTGTATGTGTATAATCCTAAACTGTCGGAATTGTTCTTAATCATTTAATGTAATACCTATTCTCTGTTGGAAGAAGATGCGCAAGCTCTTCATGTCAATAGGGCGTTCCTGTATTAATACTTGGGAACAATTCATGGTCGTTATTCTTCTGTCAATTCATTTGTATTAGATATGCCACCATTCATTCGTTAATAATCTTGTAACTGTCAATCTGCGATCAATGTGCTAGAGATATTGGGACTGCTTGCAGTTGTTTCATGTAATCACTGTTTGTTACCCTTGTATCATCTTGGTTGAGAACACTGCATCTGCCTTGCAAGGCCTCTCTTTATAGATGGCATTTTATGACTAATTAACTCTCCAGCTTGTTAACGTAGGACCAGAAATTATGGGCTAGTTTTTGAAAGGTCGACGGTCTTCACTTTAGTTACGAAGATTATTCACGTAGGGAAACTAGATCTGTGTATGAAAAGTAATTTCATTTAGTAAAGACTAGAAGTAGAGCGCAGAGAGAAAATTACTCTTGTCTATCATCCCTATCTTTCTCAATTAAGAAGTGCATGAAGTTGTGATTCCTTTTTTTGATGTCCATGCTCCAACGCTATAGGCCATTTAGTGTCATTGAGCATTTAGCTATTTAGTATATGCAGTTAATGCCTTCAAGAGGACTTCGTATTTCTATTTTCCCCCTCACCTTTATTTTTATCTTAGGGGTATATAATATAAAGTTAGGCATATAATTCAGCGTGGAAAGACATTCCTAGGAGTGTCAGTGCACTGAGTTAGTCCAGTTTGAAGATTGTATATTAATCTTCGATTGATGTTTTACGTTGGTGAATAACATATACTTACATATTTTTCATTTTGTGTTATACATGTAACTGTCATCAACCGACTTTAATCTTCTTATACCTAATCGGAAAAGTCATTTTTGTGAAATTTGTTAAGTCATATGTGTAGTGGTAATGAGTGGGTCATGGAATAATGTGGGTTGTATGCTCTGTTATTGGACAAGTGTGATGAAAGTGTACATCGTTGATTTGGCCATGTTGTGAAAATGGATGAGAGTCGAATATGTAAACAAATAAATTATATTAGAGTGAAATGTGTGAGAGGAAGGAGAAGTTTGTGTTTTCATAACCTTTAAACAATGACTGTGTAAGACATGGTTGAATGTGGTGGAAGTGACTTAAAAGGGTAGGAATTATAGGATTCTTAAAAATAGGAGTGTGTGAAAGAAACAGTCAATAGGTGTTAGAGAAGTGTAAGAGGCATGCAAGGAATGGGAATTATTTGGAAATTTTATTAAAAGTGCCAGTTTTCTAGGTCTAATTTACTTCTTAGCTCTTTGCCTACCTCTAAAGGGAATGGCATGTAGGGTATGTAGGCATGTTTAGTCCTTGATTTAAGAATTTAGTAAGCCGTAAAAAGATATTAAAGGCAAAAGGAATTCCTGATCTTGTTTTGCCTGTGTTAAAGAGTTTAATGTGTTGTGTTCTTAAACATTTTGTTGTATGCTCAAGAATTTCTCAGGTGTCGTGGTTGAACTGGGATGCAGTATATGGGGTGTAGTTGTCACAGTGTATTGGATTACACGATTAGTCTATTCAAGCAAAACCTTATATTTGTTAATGTGTTGGTGCTGTTGATGTCTAGTGGATTACTTGGCAACTTAAACGAGTATATTCGCTCAGTTTAGCTTTCTGCATGTTGAGTACAGCTTTCGTTAGTTGTTTTAACTTTTTCTTCCTCAAATTGAATGAATTTGTTAATGATCTTCCAAACTTACAATTTTGTTTATGCCATATTCCAGTATATGACAATTGGTATGGAAGAATTTTTGCTCGCCATATTCAGATAACTCCAGAGTATGCAACTTTTCAGGTCATTTTTCGGCAACATAGCATCTGAGTTCATATGCTAATGCTGGTCCATGTTCACGTTTTATCAAACCATTCATTTTGTGCAGCCACTCCTTGAAAATTAAGTAGCCTGTTGTCTAAAATAAGACTTTGCTTCTACATCGTGTATATATGTATTTTTTTTAGAGGCTGGTATAAGCTGGCTCTAGGTTTCTGTGTCTACACGCTTTCTGTACTCATGGCAATAGTACAAAGCCACTGCCTGTTTGCCTTTGTTCCAAATGGCTTCCAAATGACAAATGATTCCATGAAAGCCTCAATATGCAGTTTTTTTTTCATAAAATCCCATTCAAATGAAGTTAAGTGTTAACAACAAGGTTATATGTCATAATTTTCTATTGATGAAAGACAGTTATCTCTTGTCTGGGCAATTACTCAAGGGCCTTATTTTGCATAATATGTCACCATTGGTAGTTACCAGTTCCAAGATCGGTTTGCTGTAGCTCTCCACTCCATTCTCCTATTTGTTAACCAATTCTTCATACATATTTTATCACTTTGACATTCTACATAATATATCTGTTGAATTACATACATGGTCTTTCTCTGTAATTGGTGGTTTCCTTAAGATGACGTAGAATGTTGAAACCTGGGTCACTATGGATAAAAATATGTGGAATCACAATGTTGCCAGTTATCTTTATTTCTCTGTAATACTTCCTATCTTTTATGTTATTTCATAAATTTAGAATTCCATGTATGCTATTAAAGTTTTCCTGGTGTTCCTCCATTCCTCATCTTGTAAATAACATAGATGCACCTCTCCCATCTTAATTATGGTCAATCATTCTATACTCCATGCTTGGATTTTCACAACTTTATCCATTTTATCTTTAACTATATTTTGGAATATGTTCTTATATTTGCAATGCTTTATTAATCCTGGATCCAGTTCATATTTGAGAATTATCATTTTGTGTGAACTACATCTTTGCTACAATGGTCCATTGACAGTTGGGTCTATAATGTTCTTGGGATTTGAGAACATTCCCCTGGGTTTACATCTTAAAATAGACAATTTTCATGCCTTAAATTTCTTTTGAGACTTACCTCAACAGTACATAAAATAGCACATTTAACCGAAGAAAATTATTCCTTTTTCCTGTGTCTTGTTTGTCAAATTTCTTACTTTTGTAAGCTTGGAATGGGATGTTTTCTATTTTTTTGTTGGACTCCTAAGTCTACTTATTAGTAACTTTTCTACTGTAATGTTGTTAAATGAAACACTAAATGAAACAGTGTACACACTTGATTTGCTACTCTAATTGTGTTAGTATATATTGGTGTTCTCTCCAGTCTTCTGGGATGTGTGAATTTTCCTTTGTAAATTGTTACTTTTCTTTGATAATTCAAAAACTCCTATCGTGTGTGTTGAGGTTAAGTGAAGGCATTCATTTAGCGGCAGTAGAATCACTATCCTAGCAAATTTTAATGTGGAATCCTCAAGGTAGATAAGAGAAGAGGGAGGCCCAGAATTAGTTGGAGAGAAGGCATAGAAAAGTCAATAAGAGAAAAGCAGTTGCTAGAAGCCCTGTGTATGAATAGAGAGCAATGTCGGTTGGGCATCGGATAGCATCGTTGAACGTTAAAAATCCAAATATATAGTAGGATACCTATTAATTGAATAGCTTGCTTGTTCATATTTTTCTGCATTTCCTGATCATGGTGTAGATCTCTATTTGATGGAGCATTATGTTGTGTGTTGAAGAATCCTGGGTTCAAAACTGACAGAGCATTTATTTAAACCACTGGTGAAAGACTACTGAAGTCTTCTACTTACTAGTTTCTTGGGAATCCCCTGGGTGTCGATGGAATAGAAATGGTACCCATAACCCCAAATGTAAGTATGATGTAAGATTTGAGGTTTACCTGGTGCATGCATAGGAAGAGTTGAAGGGTTTCTCACCAGGGAATAGTGTTGATGTTCATGGACATTTGAATGGTATTTTCCTCCATCCAAATACCCACGCAGATCAACTTTATCATCCAGTTGGAAATCTGTGAAGTTTTCCTCCAGATGTATGACATCAGCTCTCCCAATGACATTGTTCTCCATGAACCCAAGCTTATCTTATGCATGCATAAAGATGCATATCTCCCAGATAGTCACATAGTGAAATATTGAAGACCTGTAATCATTTGTCATTATTGCCAAAGATGTGATGTAGATGGCTGAAGGCAGTAATTCAAAAGCTAGTCATGGATACAGATATGCTTGTATTCAAATCCTTGAAAATATTTGTTTGTTTGGTATAATAATCAGTAGGGATGAATCAATGGTCTTTTCCCTAAGTATGGGAATGGATGTCAATTTGCCAGGAAATGAAACTGTCAAGGATGTCATTTGAAACTTGCCAGGTATACAGAATGCTGTGGATACTATGTGACAATGTGATCCAGTTGGAAATGGTTTGAGCTAGGTTTGTGTGTAATTGATGTGCAAAGAAAAGTGTGTGCTTGTCATGGATAATTTAATGTGTATAACTGGAAAGGTGTGTGATTTTTTTGTGCTTTTTGTCTCTCTTTGATTTGCTTTATTTGGAACATTTTTTTGCTATCCTCATTCTAAAATTCTTCATGCAAGTGTATACCTTGAGTTTAGAAATTGGTTTGATTGATCTGCTTGGTTTCTTGTCATCTTTCTCCTCATCTACTCTAGCCTTATTCTGATGGTCACACTTGTTTTTTTGCGGTTTTTGAATGCAAATTTGCTTCTAGTTGGTTTGTTTCTTTAGGCTGCACTGTTCTGAAAGTCCTGAAATTAGTTAGATAATCATTCAACATGTTTGAGAAGCTGGTCCGTCCAGTGAGGTCACAGTTTTTCTCTGTTTTCAATTGATTATATTAATAGTTCATAGAATGAAAGTTTTTGCAGTTTCTTTTTATTAAATTGGTGATCACATGCTGTGTGATGACCTAGATATTTTGCAGACATATTTGATACCTAGTCCATCCTTTCTGGCTCAAGTTGTGTGTGAGTCTTTTAATGAGCTTGCTATGAATTGTGATATGTCTTAATTATGAAGTGAACGCTTGGTATTTTTTTATTAACTGGTTTATTTATTTGTATTCGTTACAACTTGTACCATTTTAAATCAAAATCTGTTGAAAAATACCAAGCAATCTTTCATAATTAACCACGAGTTTTCTAAAATATGGATGGGAATGCTTGTTCATGATGATAGAATGTGTTTTGGTTTAGATTTTATTTTTGTGCGGAGCATTTAGAATTTTACTTTTGTTAATGATTTATCTATTCTTTTTAATAATAATGGTTTATTATTCATCATATTTTAGCCTTGATTTATGTAAATGGGAATTTGAATCAGGTCCAAGTTATGTTCCTGCCTGGGCAAGTTCTAAATCAAAGTTATTCATGAATTTGCTAATAGCATTGGCAACATTATTCTTCTTGCATTTAACAATATTTCTGCCATATTTTCATGTCTTTGTTTTCCCTTTCGAGTGTTTCTTCCTTAATTTTCCTCCAAAGTTTTTTTCTTCAAAAAGAGCATTTTTGATTCCTCAGGAATGTAGTTGCATTCATCACTATGTCTCCTGCAATATTAGATTTTCTTCCAAATGAAAATTAATCATTCCTGATTAAGTCATATTGGTGCCGCAAATTGTTCGAAATCGTTTTTTGGGTACATATGAATATGTGCTTGGTACTGTCTAAAATCATTCAAAGTCCACCTGGAACAAATATTCAAAGGGTTTTACTCGGAAAACGTCATTTAATTACAGCTGTGATCATGTCATTGTTAATGTCGGCATTAAAAAAAATACATTTTAAAGACAAATAGTCGCCACAAGTCTGTGGGCTGCAACTGATGACTGGTTCCGCGTGTGAAGGTGTTTTGGAGTGGTTAGGAGTTCTGGAAAACATTTTAAGAGGTAGATGGTGTGAGGAATTTACGAGATACCTTATGGAAAGCTAGCGGAGTGAGGGAAAGATTGGGAATTTCCCAGAATTTGGGATGATGGGATGAGAAATGTTCTAACACCTTCCAACCTCTCAGATTATCCATATGGGTAGATGAGTGTGTGGTATTTAGTGTAGCGCTTTATGTTGGTTATGACCAGTTACAGGAACGACCCATGTGTATTCCATAGAGTTATGAGACCCATACGCCATGGCAACCATTCAATAAGTGCTGCACAAACATCCGATAAATTTATTGGTTTCGTAATTTACTTCATAACTTATGGAATGGACTAATGAGTTCCATAAGTAGCCAATATGGCGGAAGAGCATCAAACCGTTAGGAGATTTAATTGCATCATGATAGAGTTGTTTTGAGACGAAAGACCAATTTGTTTAATCTTACTGATAAATTATTATGTGCTTTACCAATTAAACCTAGTATAATCTTTAATAAATTTGAATCATCGGTGGAATATTAGATCAAACATCCGAGGCAATCAGCTATTATAAGATAAGTTTTGAAACTGGTTGATGTGTTCCTGCTACCTAAATATTTTTATGAGATACATAAATCCATGGATCTCATAACTATTGATTCCATTACTAAATGTTCTTGCAACCGGCCATTAATCTTGGAAAGAGGATGGGAAATAATTGATCGTAAGAGTTTAGGGCGTGGGTGTTGTTGAGAGAATGGAGGAAGTGGGCTGGACGAGGAAACTTCTGGAGAAGATCAGGAGGTGGTTTCGGTGGTGATGAGGGGTAGGGTGACGCCAAGGGCCGCGCTGGTGTAGGGCTAAATAAGCGAGCGAGGGGGAGAAAAGAACCGAGTTTCTTGGATAGAAAGAAGAGAGGTAAGACGCATGGAGAGTCGAAGGAAGAAATCATGTGATGTAGAGTTTGTAATTAGTACCGGGAAGAAAGTTGTCGGTGAAAATTTTGCTTCCATCTTACTCTCTGTAGACGGAAACACTCATAAGCGCGCGGTAAATAAGAACTAAGGAAGTGGCGAATTTTGTGCGATATTTGTATCCTGCTATTTCTAATCTTATTTAGGCGCAACTCGTATTAATTTTGGAATTTGACCACGAGTTAAAAAGTTGTGCGATAAATTTGGCCGAAAGCGTCTGGGTCTGCTTGGTGGAGTAAAGTGGTCATCTCTCGTGCTTTTCTTTAAAATCACGTTTCTTAAGCTCATGTTTTTTAAACGAGAGGTTTTGGAATCGTTTGTGTCCGGATAACATATTTACCGAATGTCTCAAGCCCCGGAATGTTTTATGTTTGCAATTGTTATAAAATCTATCACGAAAAGTTCGAGGAGAAATATAATTAAATGTGAGCGTGATTTGCTCAATTTTCACGGGCGGAGTGAGTTTTTTTGTAAACGTCGCACGGATTGCATTATTTTCGAGCCCATTAATATATGTAATGGTTAGTTGCTCCTTGGTATGGGTTGTAGACTTCTGAGTTGCGTTGAGAGTATTTTTTAAATAAAATACATTTACTGCAATTATTTTTTCATGATCGCAAAAAACCTGCCATTGTGAAAGAGTTCAAGCGTAACGCGTGAAGAAAATGAGTCAAGTTAAAGACTTTCATGGATATTTTTATTTATTTACTAAGAATTTCTTTCATATATAAGTGTGTCATAGCACCATTGAAT
Organism: Ceriagrion tenellum; assembly: GCA_963169105.1. Taxonomy (NCBI): domain Eukaryota; kingdom Metazoa; phylum Arthropoda; class Insecta; order Odonata; family Coenagrionidae; genus Ceriagrion; species Ceriagrion tenellum. The sequence goes on from OY720635.1 coordinate 62,897,480, forward strand.
TGGGATTTGTTAAATGAGTACTCGGAAAGTGCGGCGATAATGTCAGAGACATTAGCTACTTCTCTCTTGTTAAACGGCTTAAACGACGATGCATTTTCCTGGATTAGGAAAGTCCTACGTAATCTCCTACAGAGGGTAGTATTGAACGGTGTCATCTCCAATGAAGTTAAAGTCACTTCTGGTTTCCCACAGGGGAGCGTGATGGGCTCCTATTCCTTTTGTATATTAATGATATTGGTGAAGTGGTAGACAGTAAACTCCCACTGTTTGCAGACGATGCTGTGGTGTACAGAGAAATCCGTAGCAATAATGATAAGTAAGCGTTAGCGAAGGACCTCAATACAATTCAAGTGTGGTGCGATGCTTGGCAGCTAGAATTAAATGTGAAAAAATGTGTTGTAATGAACTTCTTGTAAAGGTAAAATTCTGCTGCCGAAGGACTTGTATATACAGTAGTCAATTAAAATTATGTTGATTTTGGAGATTTTTTATTGGTTACACTTAGGATGGGATATTGGTATGTACCTCAATTATTAGCCCACGTACTCTATCAAATTAATGTTCATCTCTTTAGCTGACAACTAGCGGAAGCGAACCAGTAATTATGGTCGCTTCATTTGTCAAATACAAATTCCCGCATTTGTCGTCCTATGCTATTAGGAAGGTCATCATCAATGTTGTTGTGCACCCCTGACGAAAATGTCGAATTAATCAATTCCGAATCGTCATCGTCGAAATCCACGGCCTCAAGGCTTCCCTCAGTGTATGAAATGGAATTCAAATTACGTACCTTCCCCATGAATTATTCCATCGTTCGTTTGTTTGTTTGTTCGTGGATCGCGAACGCAATTCGTTTGTTTCTTCGCTTGGTTATCATTTTTAATGTTTGTTCGGAGGTCGTTCTTCGCTTGTTCATCGCTTTTGCTCCCTCACGTTCGTTGAACCGTCGACGCCCCGCTGCGACGTGCATTACAGTTGAATGAATCACGTGCGAAGCCGGCTAGGAAAGCGTTATTAGTGCCCATAAACGTGCATTCTATCCGTGACCCGAGATGAGATGCCTATCAGGCCGGTAACGAAGGTGTTTTCATCGTGAGTGGTTAGACCTCCGGTGACACTTGCGTCGTCGTAGTAATGTCTCCGTTCCCGGTAGTGAACATCTGTACACTCTTTTCTGCTGCTATCCAAATTGAGGCTATTCTTGTCAGTCCTTATCGTTAATCGCCAGGATTAAGCCTGCCACGCGTTCATTTCGGGCGACAATCCCGTCGAAGCCTTCCCCTGCTGTCGTTCTGATACGCATGAATTCGCGTCTTTTCCCTTATCGTGGGCAGGAAGGAATGTGCTAATGTGGTCATCCAAAAAACTAAACTAGGGTTGACATTCCGTGCTTCATTCGCGAGGAATTACTCGCGGTTGAAAATGAGAATCCTTAGGATGTTTCGTTGACAAGAGAAGGGGTTAAGAGGTCAACTTTACTGCCCGTCCCTTGTAATTTTAGAGTTCTTACCAAAAATTGATTTTTTTTACTAGTAAGTCAAATTAAAATCGCTATTCAAAGACTATATCTACGAAATACCGTGCAATCCACCTCTAGGGTGTCTGGCACGCGGCGATTCCACACCAGGCATGAAGCCCTCATCCCAGCTTTGAAATTCGAACCGCGTTCGTTCGCCTGGAATGCCAGGCGCAGGCCAAAAGCAGTCAGGATGACAATATACGGGCAGACCATAAACTAGGAGATTGCTACATAACGAACATGGTACCATACAGTTCACTACTTAAGGTACGACCAATGGTTAAAATCACTGCGACAGATAAATAGTTCTACAAGTTACTAAATCATGCAAGAGCTATATCATGCCGGAAATTGCATGCGAGGTTAGCAGCTAATCATGATGGTAAGACAATTAGCACAAGTGCAAAAACCTATTTTACCCAGTCAGGGTCAAATTATCCTAGAACTGATTTTTCGCAACTATTGTGGTCCCTTAGGGGGTGTCCATTAATTACGTGAGGCGATTTTGGCGATTTTTCGACCCCCCTCCCCCCTTGGTGAGATGTCGTGAGATTTGGCTCAATCCCCTTCCCCCCCACCCCTTAATCTCACGTGAGATTTTTCAAAATGCGTATTTTTAGAGTAAATACGTTTACTGTGTTTGTGTGCATTTGATTTATTAAAAAAAATTATTTGCTTAATTATTTTTATTTAAGACTGCTAAGAACGTAGTCTAAAATCGCAGTGAGCAAATCGAACATTAAAACACTTAAATAGGTACTACTAAAATTCGTATGGCTGGCCGGCGGCGGCTAAACAATCGAGGGGCTACTGTGCTACTTTGTGGCGTTCGCATAACCCCGATAAGTATTATTATTTAGGATTCAGCCATATTTTAGAGGAGTTACATGTTTTACGTAATTAAACCCAGTTTTCTTGCAATTTTACACTGTTTGTTGCGGAAAAAAAATTACGTGATATTTGCCGAGACCCCCTCCCTCTCCCCCACGTGAGATAGGGTGAGATTCGGCTCGACCCCCTCCCCCCCTTAACGCCTCACGTAATTAATGGACGCCCCCTTATTGTGCATGGAAAAAAATGACGTTTTAAATCTATCGATTCTGCCGTCTATTTCCTTAATCTTATGCCTGTGATCGTGTCTGCCATAAAAGTTTGGTTCTCGCAAAAAACGCTGTTGAACGTCCGGTAAAAGATAGTCTACATCAAACTTTCGTAAAAAAATTATTAAGTATTAGCCATCTCTTAAGAGGAACTCTGCGGAGAAACTTGTGCCTCGAAGCAGAGGGTTATATTCGGAAGCGTTGGGCCGCTCTTAACCATTCAGAACATGTTGCCCTGCCATCATACGATTCCACCCTCGCCTCCCAGATGGTTTTCTTCTCCGAATCCCCGCCCACCTCCAAGCTCCTTGGCGTTTGGAACCGCCCTCCATTCCCTCTCTACATCTCCCATTCCTATTAAGTTCTCGGCCACTTCCTCACTCCTCCCTCCCCCCTTACTGCTCTAGTGTGTTCTTTCACCTGTCCCTCGCGTTTCCTTTTTTCCGTCGTTCGAGTTTATCACCGTCCGCACCAATCTCATTTTTTCATCCACTCATTTCAGTACTGTACAAGCTGATTGGTAGGTTTTTGGACAGTTCGTATTCTAAAGTCCTAATTTCTGGCATATCCTTGCGTGTTCGATCCCAAGTATGATTCGCCAATACGTCTCTCTTGATTTCCTGATATCGTCTCCCTCTTGGAGGTTGATTCCTTCTTTCGGGTTTTCCGCCGCGTTGGTACATGTTGGGGACGATATTTCGCCGGCTGTCCTGCTGGCTTCCTCAGGTCCATGTGACCTGGACATGGACCTGAGGAAGCCAGCAGGACAGCCGGCGAAATATCGTCCCCAACATGTACCAACGCGGCGGAAAACCCGAAAGAAGGAATCAACCTCCATCAAAGCCCCGCGGAAGCCTTCAACAGAGTCTCCCTCTTCTCATTTCGTGATAAAAACAGCTTAGTTTCAATCCACACAATTTTATTACCAACGACCCGGGTTTCAGCAATTTCGTGCCATCATGAGGATGATGGCACGAAGTTGCTGAAACCCGGGTCGTTTATAATAAAATTGTGTAGATTGAAACTAAGTTGTTTTTATCATGAATATAACTCACTTCCACAAAGTTAAGTCGGAGACGATTACTTATCTTCTCATTTCTTCCAGAATACCTACCCTAAAAACATACTAAGGTAAATACAATATAGAATGAAACTCCCGGACCGAAATTGGATCACTTGAACATCAGAACATACGCACCGTTATCGGAAGAAACTTCGCTGATAAGGGTTAAGATATTTGCCAGGATTAAATTAACGAATTTTTCCGAGGCCGTATACCTCCTAAAGAATTCAGGTATATCTCAGTATGGCCGAAGTTTCTTCTTTTTCATTTTATTATATTACCAGATGATTGGTGGGTTTGTGGAAAGCTTTTATCCTACTGGTTCATCGTTTCGTTATGGCTCCTGTGGATGACGCACCATTATATCCCTCTTATATTCCTCAATTCGTCTCCCTCTTCTTAATTCGTCCAGGATTCCTGTCCTCTTCCTTCCTCTTCCCCATTGTTCTGCCGTCTATTATTCCGTTCAACATTCCCTCGCCTTTCAATTTGTCCTCCATCCGTCCCTTCGGCCTCCTCCAAACCTCCAATATCAGTTTTCTCCCCTCTCCAACCCAATCCAATACTTCTTTGTTCGTCTTTCTCGCTACCCAGCTCACCCCCTACATCTTTTTCCGAACCCACATCTCAACGTTTCGAGTCTATGTAAACGCCTTGATAGGGTGGACTGGTCGAAGTAAATGTAAGTGCCAAAGAAATAATGGATCGATTCCTCTGCACCTACTTATTATCCTTTAAGCCACATCAAGGGTGTTTGGCAGGGGGTCAGTTATCACCAACATGCACTAAGGTGAAGAAATTTACTTTCACCAACATGCACCACTCTATAGGTATGCTACAAATGCTACAGAAACTACTAAATTAATCTATAGCGCAACTGTGTAAACGCGACTCAAGAGTCATGCAGGGAACATGCAAAACATGGTGTTAGAACTACTCGACAGATTTAGAAACATGCCTTAGGGAGCACATCAATTAATCAGCTACACTGCAGGTCAACTAACCTACTTCAAAGTCTTTACGGAGCTATTATGGTCTCTTATCGATCGCGGTAAAAGCGACATGGTAAACTCTAAACCTTACTGCTCTAGAATCTATTTCCCTTATATTATTTAATTCTTATGATCTGATCTACTGTAGTATGTTGGAGTTCGTTCGATAGCGATCGTAATTCGTAAGATTGGAGGGAAAACGTCTCATCCGGAATCTTTATATGAACCAAACGGCGCAGGTTTGGGTAGTCAGTGGACATATATTCACGCTTTGTACATTGATGGGACGCTTATGATGCGAGCGGGGTATGAGCGAGTGCCACCAACCTCCTCGATACCTTCGCGATGGTCAGAACGCTGGTAGTGAGGACGGCATTTTTACCTTGCCCTTCCTCACCCTTTTTCCCTCTTCCTCCTAATTTCCTCCTCTTTGTGTCGGCATCGTATCGATTGACAGACACAAACACTGTCTGTGCTCTTTTCCCCCAGCTCTTTTCGTCAGCCGGTGGGTTTGAACTCCAAAACTGTCCGTTCAGGCTCCACAAATGTGGAGACCTTTCTTCTTTTTTCCCTTTCGCCCAGGATTCGTCGTAAACAGCAGTGTGCCGCATTCCCATTTGCCAACGCTTCGGTGGTGAATACCAAAAGCGACGCCCTTCCTTTTGTAACCGTTCCGTTTGTTTCCGAATCAAGGTGAAAGAAACCTTTGTGTGTGGCCACATGCTATTTTTCATTGTTTTTCCGTTCGGACGTCTTTCTTCCTTTTTTTTCGAGTGGAGTAACGAGTGAGTCCGACGTACACACAATGACCTTCTGAGGGCCTTACCTCAAGTCTGCAAAATTGAGTTCGATTCGAGAGGCTTTCGGCGTAGGATTCTTGTTGTATATACACTGGTAGTAAACATACTATTAACCCCCTCGTACTACGGCAGATTAGATCGCGCCAGTAAAATTAGAGAGCTAGATTTTAGAACCGATAGGTATAAAATGTCATTTTTTCCGCGTACCATTCGGGACCATAACAGCTGTGATCGTCGTCATGAATAGTTCGAATTGTGATAATAGGCAGACAGTAAATCTTTCTCTTTATATTCTCTACGTTCTTATTTATGCATGATGTAAATATTGATGTTCTTATTTATGCATGATATTTTGAATATGTAGTAGTAATCTTTGTATCCCTTGCATGTTGGAACGATTGACGATAGAATGTTTGTTGGTTATTAGATTTTTAATTGGCGCTTTGCATGTGTGGTACGCGGGTTTCAATGTAATTTCGGTGTTCTACCGTATCATTCATGCATGCCTGGTGTGGAAGCACCCCCTGCCACACACCCTTTGGGTGGCTTGGAGGGTATGACGTAGATGTAATATGATTTCACTCGTGCTTGTCCTCGATTTGTCTCTCGTATCTCAATTTTCCGCCGCCGAGGAATTAGCCACCCGCTTATGTTCACTTGTGGAAAAGTTGTAGTGCGCTCACCATATCGGTATCTGTTTGTCCCTGCATTGTTCTTATTGATATTTGATCTGCACCTAGCAACCAGGGTAGCGTGCGATGTTCTGATTAGTGCAGTATGCCTGTTGTGGAATCACTACGGAAACAGCCACTCGCTTATGCACTCTTTCGGAAAAAGTTTTAGTGGCGCACTCACCATCCCGGTTTCTGTTTGGCCCTGCATTGTTCTCCTGGTTACTACGTAATTAGTGTTCACCTAGCAACCAGGGGAGCGTGCGAGGTTCTGATTTGAACAGGGACGATTGTTGTATGCCTGGTGTGGAATCACCACGAAAACAGCCTCCTGTTTATGTTACACGTGTGGAAAAATTAGTAGTACGCTCACCTCTTGGTTTCTGGTTTGGCCCTGCATTGTTCTCCTGATTGCTATTTGGTCTGCTCTTACAAACCAGGGGAGCGTGCGAGAATCTGTTTTGAACTGGGACTGTTGCTGTATGCTCAGTGTGGTATCACCACGGGCTATACACCCTAGCGGTGACTTGGACGGTCTTTCGTTGATGTTGATGAAATCAATTATTCCATTCAGGTTTTCTAATTTTTTAAAAGTATTATACCAGCTAAGGCAGGTTTTGTTGCATATCAGAGAATCTCCTGTCGGTTTTCTACACTTTCAGGGGCCTATCTCACTCTTGTATATCCTATTTCGTCTCAGCGTACGAATCTACCCTTCTTCATCCCAACATCCTTCCCTCTATCACATTCTTGAGCAAACTATCGCCCTTAAAAACACCCTTGAGCCACCTACTCTGCCGTTCTCTAATTTCATTTAGAAGTTTCCTTTCCTCTCCCACCATCTCAAGCACGTCCTCATTAAATTCAACAGATTCAGGCACGATATCGTGGAAGTTCTTCATAATGTTAGAGAAACAATTGCACTTTTTCACAAAATTGTTTTATTTTGTACAGCGCAATTGTTTCTCTTACATTACGTCCTCATTAGTCTTCCTGTCTGTCCACCTCACAATCTCCATCATTCTCCACACCCAAATCTCAAACGCCTGCAGCCTATTCTAGTCCTCCTTTCTGCGGGTCCACGTTTCTGCTTCATACAGCGTGATAATCCACCCCTTGACACACTCCCTTGAGGTGGCTAGAGAGGTAGCATGCGGATGCAGTGATCTTTTGCGCTGCTGGCGGGTGCCAGTGACTTTTGCGATGACAAAATTCGTTGGTTTGTTCGCCACGGGCAAGTAGAAGGGGGTTAGGGGATGGGGGAAGGGAAGCATCAGCCGCCGAAAACCCACCTGGGCGGAGTCATAATAGTCGCCCTCGTGAAATTTACCGTTGCAAACGGATATGGCCTTCCTTCTCTCCAAACATATTTTCTCATTCTTGACGTTTCTGGGATCTCTGTCGCGTCGTGCACTTGCCCTTTCGTCGCCCCGTCACACCGTTGAAAGGTGTGGACATTTTATGCGTACATTAGACGTTGATCTTCCCATGTACACGTATATCAGATTTTAGTCTATGAATGGGCGTTTGAGGACGCGTCAATGCGCAGTGCTACGATGTAAATGCACGTGCTCAAGGTGGTTGGATCGATTTTCGTTTATGTGCAATTTGCGTGTAACTTTTGCGTATGTTTACTTGTTAGTAATATTTATATACTGCCCTGCTAAGCCAAAAGACTGTAACTGACAAAATTACTTCGAGGTAAGAGTTGATTTTGTTATTTTCAACGTTGAGGATTTCTAAAAGCTAAACAAGAAAACTTTATCTATATCTACTTATTACCCTGCAAGCCACCACAAGGGTGTTTGGCAGGGTGTGACATATCCAACATGAACTACAGTAAAGAAATTTACTTTCACCAATAAGCACCACACTATCTATATATGTATACTACAAATGCTACAGAAACTACAAAATTTATTTATAATGTAACTATGAATGAATTTAATGTTTGGTGATCTTCACCCCCTGCCACACACCCTCGTGGTGGCTCGCAGGGTATCACGTAGATGTAGATGTATGAAAACGTAACTCAAGAGTCATACAGGGAACGTGCAAAACATGGTGCTAGCACTTCTGGGAAGATATAGAAAAATACATTTGGGTGCATATGAATTTATCAGCTTCACTTCTTGTCAACTAATCTAATTCAAAGTCGTAACGCAGCCATTATGGTATTTTATAGATCGCGGGAAAACGACCTTATAAACTTATCTGTTCTACAGTCTATTTCCCCTATTTTCTTTTTATGATCTGATCTACCGCATGAACTTTTACGAAATCATAAGGAGGAAAATAAATATCTGTATTTGGTTCATGTATTCGTTTATGGACTCGCTTATGAACACGTAAGGTTTTTGTATCGTGTATACAGGCCTTAAAAAATTGTTCCGATGGCTGGCCACAAGATGGATCCAAGGAAAAGCGAGCTAAAGAAAGTTCTTTTAAAGGTTTTCTATAAATCGTATATTGAAGCTCTCTATTCCATTGAATACCAAAATCTTCACATTTAATGAATTTATGTTGATATCTAATATAAAAGAGCGCCCCTCGCTTTTCGTTGTGGTCTTGTTATCGTGTGGCTAATTTCCTCGAATCGAATTTAATTATTTCCAGCACTAGGCTAAATTTTCATTCACTCGAGAAAAAATTTTTTTTCTTTATTAGTGGGATGTTTAGGTATTTCTGGTGCTAGATTTTTTAATATCTTTTTAGAAAATCATGCTCAAAATTCTTTTTTTATTTTTATTATTAAGCTCGCGAAATTCGTCATGTTCCGTGAGCGACGCCGAATGGTCTAAGGAACATTCCGTTGGTCTTAGCGGATTATTAAAATTCCTGCTGTGACTCAGTTTTCTCTATCTCAAGAACTTTCTCCCTTTCTGTCGGCTGAGATATCCTTGGCTTTCAAAATGGGGAAAGGCGCCGCAATCCAAGCTCTCCCGGCGTCTTAATATTCCGGTATGATTCAGTTTTTATGATATGCTATCCCTTTTAGGCGAATGATTATCTTGAAACTTCCTCCGGCTCCTCGTAACCAAGTACGCTCATGAGTGATCTCGGCAAAGTTTACGTTTCTTTGTGGCAATGGTGCGATGTGGCATTATGACTGCGTTTGTGTGCCAGTGGATGGTTCCTGTACGTATTTTTTACTTTCGAGTGGTCGTCTGATTGATCACGCGACGGATTTCTGAACAGCGAAAGGAGTACTGCGTGATGAATTTGTTAATTACACCTTCCAAGCGAATTTTACTAAGGGCTCTATGACTACTTCCATTGAGTGTCTTCCAACTGCCGCACTGTGGTCTAGAAAGTCCGATTTTCCGAACTTGTTCAAATGACTCCTAAATCATGTCTAATAGAAAGATAAAAGATCATTTCACAACGTGCGACACTTTTTTCTCCTATCACACAGTTATTTTCTGATACACATCTGAATTTAAGGAACATTTATTGTTATTCAATTTATGACATTTTTATTGCTTTTTTGCTCCATCCATAGAATGAGTCTATGCCTTATTTAAAGTGTAAAATGAGTTTTAAGGCAACCTTTCCTTGTGTTCATTGAGTTTCTATCGTTCATTTTGTAATCAAGTCTTTAAGTCCCTTATGACAGTGCCTTAATTAGGTTTAGGAAATAATAAGGCTTAGTTTGGGAAAAGAGAGTGTTAAGAGTGCAGTAGGTAAAGAAAGAGTAACAGTGCAGCATCCGAGCGTCTAGTGGCTCCCAATCTAATAAGTTGAAAAACACAACGTGTTCGCTCGTAATAGTTTTTAACGAAGAGCGCAGCTCTCCCTTGTATTTTCTTTATTTTATTGGTTAAATATTTCTGTTCGGGGTCCCAAATGCTCGCGGCGTATCACAGGCGTGGCCTAACCAGAGTGAATTAGCGCATAGTGGTAGTATTAACCCGACATAGTTTTTCCTATTTTGATTGAGACATATTGTTTTCTTTAGAATGATGATGACTGTAGCCTTACCTTGCTCGGAACTTATTTTCGAGTTGGTAATCGTTATGGCTTATAGCTAGAAATAGGAATTTTATATCTCATGGAATGGTGATGGAAGGGCAGCTAGTTGCTACCCTGAAGCTGTTGATTACATTTGCTGTGAATTAACTGGAAAGTGGTCGTCATTGCCAGTTGTTTTACTTTTCTGTGCTGAAATGCATTCGTTTGCTCTCAGTTGCTACATGCTCCGCGAGGGTTTCTCAAGTATATTTCTTTTAAATCTCATTGTCAGCGATAGGAGCAAATAGGCGAAGCCTCGAGTCTGTGGTTGAAGCCTCTCAGCTTTGGTGTCCGGAATACTCATTCACCCATAGTGATCATATTTGTTTGTTTGTCGAGTGAGTGTCGGCTATTTTGGGAGAACGGTACACTTTTTTGAGTATTGGAAAGGAAGATCCTTATATACTCCCGTCATTTACTGAGTAAGATGACTAATATCGGGCACTGTTCGCCCCACGATATGGTCGCCCCGTGATATTATTTGAAATCAGCGACTGATTCGTGTACATGTGAAAATATTGCTTGTGAATATTCTGTCAGGTGGTGATAACTTCTCTTTTTTGAAACAGAGTAATTAATTAATATGATTATATTTTGAGCATTGTCGATGCTTGGTAGGCCAAATGCAGAATCGTGCCATTCACTAGCATCTTCTTTTTTTAATATTCAAAGAACTAATTATGTTTCATAATCACCCTTTTTAGGAGCTCGTGATGTGATGATCTGGGTCACTGTACCGGCTCAAATTTTTTTCGCGCCTAATTGAATCAACGCTGTTGATGTGTCCAGAAAATATAGTTATCGGACCGTCAGGTATTCAATTTTGTCTATGCTATATCTACATCTACGTAATACCCTTCGAGCCACTACGAGGGTGTGTGGCAGGGGGTGAAGATCACCAAACATGCACTATTGCCATGGTATCGGCAAAGCTCTCAAAAATTGATGTCCAGTTTTTAGCATTGCTTTGCCACTCTATATATACTTACTCTATGGTAGTATGTAGATGTATATATAGTCTCTCCTCGTGTACCAGGTTTCTTTTGCTTCAATCTTGCGTTTAACTTCGCGTCGAAGTCGTAAACGAAATAGGGAAGGAGACATGGCACGGGTATAATTCTCCAAGCCATAACATATATAAGGTAGACATGCTAGAAAATAGGGTCAATGTTTATTAGTTACTGCAGTAGATTATTAGTTATTACAAGTAATTGCAGTAGTTGTTACAATAAAATATTAGTTACTACAGTATAGTACAGGTTAAATCTACATTATAAGGAAGGGATTATTGGTAGTTATTACATGCATCATGCACTACAGACTATTCTAACTATGTTTCACCTACCTATCCCTTTTGCTACGTTGCCTATTGTTCTCTCTTATGGTACGCGGGAAAAATGACATTTTAAATCTATCGGTACGACAATCTATCTCTCTAATCTTGTTAATATGGTCAAACCTAGCATAATACGCAGGGGTTCTTAATATATATCTAACGTCATCTGTGAACAAATCGGTTTCGAATTTATATATGATATACGCTATATGTGACGCCTCAGCTTATATTTTTATTTGGGATAGTCCGACTATTTGGCTTTTTTGTCGATACTGGAAATTGTAGCGCCACGTTTCAACCATCCAATGTCCTGCGTGAATTTATTTCCCCTAGCGCTAATTTTGTACTATTATTATGCCTTTCTATAGCCCTATAAGCTCTGAAAATGTCCTGTATCTCCCTCACTCTCGTTTTCCTATTCCCGCCTTTCTCGGATTTTACTCACTCACGCACTAGGCTCAGCTTGCTCGAGAAATTTAGAACTGGTGTGTTTCAGAGCGACGCAGTGAATATTATCATGACTCCTCACTACATCTCTAGATCTGACAGAAGCGATAAAATGAGAAAGAGAGAAATTGCCGAACAGATAGGCACGAAAACTCGTTCTTTCCGCGCACAATAAGCGACCACAATACACTCCCATAATACGCGTCACCATTTCACCTCCCAAAACCTTATCCCTTACATCTTTACCTGGCTGGTGTCCTCACACCCCCTGCCATACGCCCATGCAGCGGCTCGCAGGGTAGTATCATAGAGTAAGTACACATAGAAAGGCAAAGAGAGAGGGAGATTCGGATATGATTTTTTAAATAATACTTTGGCCGATAGATGGAACAGGTGTATCGAAGTTGCATGACAAGCCATAACAAATGAGCTTTAGCACACGGCCACTTCATTTAGTGTCGCATAACTCACATGATGTTCTTATGATGATTTCGGTGCCTGTATGTTTACAAATCGACTCATAGCAACGAAAAATGATTTTATTGAGTTGTAGAGAGCAAATTAAACATGTATTTTAATGTGCCTTCAAGGAACATCGTCTATAATGAATCGAATCCACGTCAATATGATAAGACAAGCGATTACCAAACACGGAGTCAACTGTTTACCGATGTATCATAGCAACGACATAACAATTGATACTCGACAAAAAGGACACAACAGCCGTGGTAAATCCACCTCTCCATGTTGATGAAAAAAAATCACCGAATATCACTTGCGCCTCCAAGTGGCCTTCTCCGTAAGCCAAAATTCTTCCTCCCATAAGGTGGTGGCATCTGAAAAATTCTTCCCAAAGCTCTCAAAAATTGATGTCCAGTTTTTAGCATTGCTTTGCCACTCTATATATACTTACTCTATGGTAGTATGTAGATGTATATATAGTCTGTCCTCGTGTACCAGTTTCCTTTTGCTTCAATCTTGCGTTTAACTTCGCGTCGAAGTCGTAAACGAAATAAGGAAGGAGACATGGCACGAGTATAATTCTCTGTTGTCTATTCTCCCATATTTTAGTTTTTTCTCTCGATTCTGCGTGCTGGTAAATTGATTTCCTCGATTCTTCGTTGAAGTTTTGTAGCTTAAAATTCATGTGCCGTGGTTTTTCATCGCCATTGAAATAATTCCATTCGATGGCAATGTATGGCGGAAAGGTATCGGCAGCCAGATTATTTTTGCCACTCACCTAATCATCGTAAATTTCCGTCAAAGATGCTCTCGGCCCAACGTGCCTGGTTTTTTACTTGAGTTTTTTCGTGTCTGGTCAATGAGGTCGGAGCGTTATGCTCTCTTGCCTCCCTTCCATGGCGGTTTCGCTCCATCGAGTGCTTGTTCGGCGTTCAGGAGTGAACTCGGGAGCAAAAATTGGTTTAAATTTTTTAACTGTGATAAATTTCATGGCGTGTGTACATAGGACACGAGGCAGAACACTGTCTACGTCGGTTAACTAGTGCTTGTTCGACTAAGTAAGTGGGATTTTATGTAGGCGAAGGTTACCATTGTATTTTACATTATTTAATTGGAAAAATCATTTGTGCGCGTAATTTATTTAATTAGCTGTATCCAATTTGTAACTAAACTACATTTTATCCGAAATTTAACTATACAGAGTGATTCAAATGTCATGTTATGATTACGGAAAATCAGAACTTTTTTATTTTTCAACATAAATACATGAAACAAAGATGAAAATGTCACATCATACATACATCAAGTTTTATTTGTTATCGCAACAAATTTTCAGTTCAAATTAAAATTTTCATCTTTGTTTCCTGTATCTGTGTTGAAAAATAATTAGAAAGTTCTGATTTTCCGTAAACATAACAAGACTTTTGAATCACCCTGTATATATAATTTTGGGAATCTGGTAACATTTTCCCGTTTAAAATGGTACGAACACAAATAGTACTGTTTATGTCACAATCGACATATTTTATGACGACAAATGAATGGTTTACTGCGTTATGGTCAACATGTTGTACAATTCAGTGCATAACATTAATAGTTTATTTCGGAGGAGCCCAGTACGTTATTGTTTTTAAAAATATCACAAAGTAGACGAATTGTAAAAATAGTTAAATGCAGCTCTTCCTTATATATATGCCACCAAATTTTGGCATTGTGCATTTCTCCACTGTTTTTGTGTGGCTGTCTTAGTCACCGTGGATAGAGCCTTTACATTGACCCGTCATTCTGGCAAATATTGTAACCGCCTCTCCTGCGTATTTCAGTGTGTGCTCATTAGTTACGAGCTGACTAATGCTTATTTCTCTCGGTAAATTTGTTCGCTAACCTATAGGAAGACAAACGAAGAAGTGCTTAGTGAGGCTGGCGGAAAGGAAGGCTAACGAGGAAGTGCTTGAGATGGTACCGAAGAAAGGAAACTTCTGAATGAATTACGAGATAGGCAGTGTAGGTGGCTGAAGGGTGTAATTAATGGTGATGGGTTGGTGAAGAGTGCGGTAGAGGGAAGGATGTTGGGCAAGCGTAGAAGGGGAAGAAGGAGAATAGGTATTATGGACGGGATGAAGAGAGGTAGATCGTTTGCTGAGGCGAAAAAGGATATACTGGAGGGGGATGGGCCCAATGAAAGTGTGGAAAACCGAGAGGAGACTCTCTGATATCCAACAAAGTCTACGTCTTACCTTTACAATACTTAAAAAAAACCTTTTTTCTAAGTCTGTTATTGAATTGTTATTTTTATGATACTTTACTCGCTCAAGTTTATTGAACCTAGTTGTACAGTGAAACCACTCATGCCAAGCGACCACCCTTCTTAAAGACCATTTTTCAGCGGAACTGTCGGTCGTCGATCAATTCAGGTTTTATTATAAATGTACATCAAATTAATATTTATTGAAACTTCCCAAGAGCTACTTAATTATGAGGAAATAAATACCATCTGTATAGGCTCTAACAAAGCCGTCGCTTTAAGAGTTTTTTTCCATTTCTGTTAAATCAGCCGCCCGTTCATTTGCATAATATGTACTCCTAGAAACTGAACCCCAGTCGAACGACCGCCACTCTTCACGGTCATTTTTCAGCGGAACTGTCGGTGGTCGCTTGGATTGGATTGGATATTTGGGGAGGCTACCGACGGCTAAGGTATTTGCACCATTGGGGATAGGTAAGGGAGGAAGGGTGGATAGAAACCCGGCGTCGGCATTAGCCTGCTCTTAACGAAAGACGCCAAGGGGACCACGGTTTAACGTCTCATCCGACAGACGGAGTATTGTACTTGAAGTGCCCTCCACAAGACATTCAAGTAGGGATCGGGTTTCCTCTGAAAAACATCCGCCTATCTGCAGGGATTTGAACCCTGGCCGTCCGTGTGGTAGGCGAGTATTCTAGCCACCACACCATCCCGATCCCCGTGGTCGCTTGGTATAGGTTTCACTGTATAAAACCTTTTGGTCTCTTTTTGATGAGTCCGTCCAAAGGCCAACATCAATGAATCAACAGCGACTCTCTCCTTTCATTCCGCATTGACCAAGTTTTTGAACCATGAAACGTGCTCTCCCTTAAGAAATCTTAATTACTATTTTCTCCTCAAATTTTTAATACTTCTGCGTAACTATCTCATTAAAGGTCACGCTTCTCTAGGTGTGACTCATCTGCATATGTTTTCATTTCTCGCGCCTGTTTCCTTCCAAAATGCTACCCTGGTATTTAATTCGCTCTCTCTCACTCTCGCTCGCCTCTTATTCATGCCCCATTTAGCTTCATCGCCCTCGCCTACTACTTCTTATCCTTTGATGTCTTCGTACATAATTTTGAGCATCCATACTTACGTTTTCCCTGTGGTTTTGTTAAAAATGTATTTCATTTCTTTCAGTTTTTGTGAACATTGTACGAAACAATGCCATCGAAGACGTAATAGTTCAAGAAAGTGATGCGGGAGTTAATAAAGGAAACTGGTAAAGGATTTTTGCGGATAACCATAAATATTTAAGCTCATTCTATAATGGACATGAGCCGTAAGGAAGATGGTCAAGCGCATACCATCTTTGCGGCGTACATCTTACGGCAGGCGAAATGTCAGCCAATCAGAACTCGCCGTTACTACTGCCGGTGTCAGTCATGGCCTTCGGCTTTAGCGGAAGTACATTAGTGGTTAGAGGTCAATGTCGGATATTTGCGGAACTCACGGTAAAAATTTTAGTGACTATTTTCAAAACACTCACATTCAATGAGTATGCAATTCCATGACACGGAGAAACTATTTCGACTGTCATTTGTCTTCGATATCCTTGTCGATCTGTTACGGCTTACTTCAGCATTGGAGAATGACTGCCGTAACGAAATCCTCAGGTCTTAATTGACACGGCTAAGTATCATGGCTTCCGTCCATTGTGGAATGGACTTCAGAAGAGGAGAGCTGTAGGAAACCCATCTTTGGGTTGAAAACCGCAGATGATTGCTATTTCAGAAAAAATGCTGTCATGAGTCACAGCCATTATACCAATTCAAGGATCTACATCTACATATCTACATCTACGTACTACCCTGTGAGCCACCACTAGGGTGTGTGGCAGGGGGTGAAGATCACCAAACATCCACTATTGACATGCAACTAGGATATTTAATGAAGGCATGCTAGATAATAGGGTACATGGTTAGTATCTACATAATAAGAAATGGGATTATTCGTTGTTATTACATGCATCATGCACTACAGACTACTCTAACTATATTTCACCTACCTATCCCTTTGTTACGCTGCCTATTGTTCTCTCTTATAGTACGCGGGAAAAATGACATTTTAAATCTATCGATACGACAATCTAGCTCTCTAATCTTGTTAATATGATAAAACCTAGCATAATACGCAAGGGTTCTCAATATATATCTAAAGTCATCTGTGGACAAATCGGTTTCGAATTTACTTAAAAGGTTTAACCTAAATTTTAACCTGCGTTCTGATAGTAATTCCCATCCTAGTTCTTCTATTAAACTCGTAACACTTATACAATTATCATAACGGCCTTTAACAAACCTAGCGGATCTCCTTTGCACGCGCTCTAATTCTTTTATCATACATCTACATACTACCCTGCGAACCGCCGCTTGAGCGTGTTGGAGAGAGTTTTAGGACACCAGCCGTGTTTACGTATAAGGTTTTGGGAGGTGAAATGGTGACGTGTATTGAGTGGAGCTCAGTTTTTATTGTGGGCGGAAAGTGGGAGTTCCTGTATCTATCTGTTCGGCAATGTATCTCTCTTATTTTATCGCTTCGGTCAGACCTAGAGATGTAGCCAGGCGTCATGGTAATATTATCTGTGTCGCTCCGAAACACACCAGTTCTGAATTTCCCAAGTAAGCTAAGCCTAGTGTGTAGCCTTCGAGTCTCTAGGTGATGTTCATTATATGAGTAATTAGTGGCTATTCCGTTGATGAGAGTATGTCTCTTCCTGTGAACAGAGTGCTTAAGCGATGTCTTAGTTTTGTGAGAAAGAATTTCTGGCCTGTTCCCTATTTTAGATGAGTTCCTCCGTACGTGGCTTGGCGTGAGAACTTACTAAGGGAGATGCTTACGATTCCCATATTTCGTATTTCATATCCAAGAAACGTGGCTCGGAGGTGGCAGAAAGATGCCGGTCTGTATTATGAGGAAAATGAGATGAGGCATTCGTGTCTTTTTATTAGATATAATTGCGAAAATTGCATGGGAGTTCTTGATTTGAGAAAAACGTGAAATAAATACAAATGTATAGGTAATCTGTTCATCTCTGAAATTTTTATTCTGCAGATGTGTCCTCCCAGGTGCTGTGTCACTCACTTAAATTAGTATTAGTGATTTTCTCTCCTAGCCGTTTCCCTTCAGAAAACATCACATATTTGTCACTTGATCATAGTTCTTCATCCTTTTTTATCCAAAATATCGTCCATAATGAAGTCCCTCCAAACTTTGTGTTTTCTTACTCCTAGACTAAGAGTCACTTCAAATTAAAACTTTGCGATTCCACGCAAGTTTTGTTTCAATTTATTTTTTACTTTGGATTCGCGTATTTTTTTTATTTGGAGTTTTTCTCGTTTTCCTCACGGAATTCCACGAAGTCTCGTCCTTAACCACTGGTCCCATTTTTCCGTTTAATACGGGCTCGTTTGGTCAGCCTCTTCTTCTTGTAGCTTCTTCTCATTTTATTTCACAATTATGAATTTTTTCATCCCTTATCCTGTGAACATTCCCTAGCCTTCGCAATCTGCTTCTAGTGTTTACTTTCTCAATAGTCTCTTTAATGTTTCCCTTTTCTCACCAATGAGCGAACTTTCATTTGTATTACTGATCGTGTTTTCTTCTCGGAGATCGTTTCAGACTTAACTTTTTGGAACTATCGATGCATGATGAAAATTTTAGCTCAGGTATTTTCCACGCCATAATTTCTTACCGTGTATTGTTTTAGCGATTCCTTGTATTATCATTTCACTTTGCTAATTGCCTTGATAAATAATTGCTGTGAATTGACTGCGATAAGTTGTCCGGAAAATATTAAGCTATCGTATTTATTACTAATATTATTTCTCTTTTTGATTTCTTCTCGGCCCTCCAGATATCTTCTTCTGGGCATCGTACTTTTCGTCTTTTGTTTATGGTCAATGTTTGTAGATTAAACCGTAAACCACTGTGGTTTCCACTGTGTATCTATGTGTATATTTTTTGTGTTGTTGTCTGACAGTCCACAGGAAACACTAGGGCTCCTTGCTAACTTCTACATATCAGCGGGGAATATGCATTTTACGGTAAAAGTGACATAAACAAAAGTAATAGTTTATAAAGGAGAGAGTGGGACGAATGATCGTGTGATAAGGGTAAGAAGTAATTGATGAAGCACACGATTTTTCGCAAACGTGCGGATTGTATGAGGAAGGTGGAAGGATGTATGAAGAGATTGAAAGGCGTAGGAATGTCGATAGGTAAATCGTAGTTAGCATGTGGAGCGTATATAGGAGCAAGTGCTTGTCTACGGAAACGAATATCGCAGGGAACGCAATGAAGAGTTGTCCTGACGATAATGTGAGCAAAACCTCGGAATGCTATGGGTAAGCATAAGAGTAGGCTAAGGTTGTTTGAGCGATATAGTTCTCCGGTCATCATCATCATTGGTCGGTCAGTCCTAAGATTGGTTGACTGAATCCATCCTCCATTCCCTATCTAATGCTAGTTCCCTTATCTCCTGGTATCTCTTCCTATGTGCTGTCCCCTTTATTTGGTCAATGAACTTATTCCCCTGTCGTAATGGAGATCATATTCGAATTGTATGTTTTAATTGCAGCAGCTGTAGGAAGCATGAATTAAATATTGCATTGTTAGTGGTACAATACTATACTTATACATGACTAAAATTCTTAGTAATTAAATAAATATATCCAAAACGTCTTTAACTCAACTCATTTTCTGTTTTCGCTTTAAGGAGACAGTCTGTACGTATGTCATCGAATTATTATGAAATATACGTCAAGTGCCATAAGACTACGTGTTAAAATAGCGTTAGATTTCTAAGAAACCAAGTCAGTAGTAGTATGCAATTTTTTCGCACATATATAGATACATATTACTAATAAGCTCGTTATTGCAAAGTTTCTCGCAATTATGTACGTTGACGAAAATCGCTCCTACCACCATTGAAGGGAAATTAAATAACTATGTTTTTTCACTTTGGCTACACTGGACGGGAGTGGCGTAATGAGTATGCATGCATGTATTTTTGGTGTCATACGCAAATATGATCGCAGGTGCAGTATTCCCGTTTGGACCGTTGAAATATCTTTGTTCGGTCTTGTGTCCGTTTTCCCACTTGCGAAATTCCTTTCTTCGGCGGGTCTTTTTTATGTATCTTTTTTAGTATGCGGTAGTTGCCGGTACTTCGCCTGGTTTTGCAATATGTAGTGTGTGGATGAAAGTCAAAACACCAAACATATTTACGAGACAAGAGTGAATGGTCTAAGAGGTGTGAGGGGGCGGTGTGAGAAAGTCGTGGGTGATTGTGGTCGAACAGTTTCTCAAGACATATGGTCTCTTTGGTCGTCTCGAAGTCTAGAGAGTTAGTTGTAGGAGGGAAGTTTGGAATAGGCTTTGTGTTTATAACTAATGTTAACTGTTTAAAATTGACATCAGGCGTCACCTCGTAGAAGAATTTTGTATTTGTGTCCATAGTACAAAGAATGCTTAGTACTTTCCTGCTGTTATTTAGTTTGTACGACGCGTTTCACGGAAATAGTAAGACAGGCATGGGAATAACTTGAAGTGGGAATCAAAATGGAGGACAGCTTATAAAGTCGGTTAGATTCGCGGACGATCTGGCGTTGGTTAGTGGAACCTCGAAGGGACCGCAAGCTTTGATAGATGCTTTAGAAATTCAGTTCGGACTATTCGGAATGAAGATAAACAATGAGGAAACTAAAGTAATGAGATTTTCTAGAACAAAGAAAGCGAGGCTGGTGATTTAAGTTGGAGGACACAAACTCGAGCAAGTAGAACATTTTAATTACTTAGGTAGTTCGCTAGAAGAAAACTGACATGGTAGCAAAAACATACGGAAAAGAATAGCGCTAGCTAAGGAGGCGTTGAGTAATAGAATGGAGCTGATAATGGGGACGTTGGGTAAGGATGTGAAGAAGAGGCTTGTGAAGAGCTTGATATGGAGCGTGGCGTTGTATGGGGCAGAAACCTGGACCTTGAGAAAGGAGTACGAGAATAGGCTGCAGACATTTGAGATTGGGTGTGGAGAAGGATGGAGAAGGTGAAGTGGACGGAGAGGAAGACTAACGAGGAAGTGGTTGAGATGGTGGTTGAGGAAAGGAAACTTATGCATGAAAATCGATTGGCTGTAGAATGTAACAAGGGGCGATGGGTTGCTCAAGAGTGTGATAGAGGGAAGGATGTTTAGCAAGCGGGGAAGGGAAAGAAAGAGAATAGGCTTCATGGACAAGATGAAGGGTAGATTGTATGCTGAGACGAAAAAGATTATAATTAGGCAGTCCTCTAGATAGATTTTGTAAATACTATTCGGAATCTACCCGCGCCTGCTGATTTGGTTTCCTGCATTTAATGACCTCTTCTATGCTTTTGACTCTTGAATGAAATACTGTGCAGGCTGTAAGGTTAGCAGGGATTGAATGATTACAATAATTAAAGAAAGTGCGATTTCCTGAATCATTATCGTCTTTTGCAGTCGCAGCTGTCCTAGAAATTGCGTCAAGGGTGAGCATTTCTGCATCTTTGTTTCTCAGTGAAGCGGCATCGTTATGTCCGGCATCTGATTCGGCATTCGGTCCCCGAAAGCGCAATTCGTAATTTATTTCGTGATGCAGCAACTCCCGGAGAGAAATCGGAACAGGGGGTATCGAAGTTTTTTCTCTCTCTATCTCTCTTTCTTTATACACTCCATTTCATGCTCCGTCGTTCGCAAAATGCCTAATGATGTTTCAGCGATCAGAAAATGTTTCCAGTGAGAAAGCTTCGTGCCATTTCGGCGCATACTTCTGACAAGTGGAGTTCGTAAGCCACACCAACTCTTCCGAGTTTTTGTCGCAATATTGCATTTCTCTTTTCGTTTCGTTGGCCATATCTTTCCCTCGCTCATTGCTATCATAAAGAGTTCTGTTCCTGGTTGATTAACTTTCTATTTTTTTTGTCCCTACAGCAGTCTCGTCTTTTCCGACAGTGGCTGATTGGAATAAAGAAAAAAAAGGATTAAAAATTGGAATTGTTGGAAATTAGGTTCTAAATTTTTTCAGGATTTGACGTTTTGTTAATTTTACTATCTGGTGATTGTTGGGCGTATTTGGCCATGTTCATCATTGGTTTTTCAATCCTAAGATTGGTTGACTACTACCCTCCACCCTTCCCTATCTAATGCCAGTTCCCTTAGCTCCTGGTATCTCTTCCTATGTACTTTCCTCTTTATTTGGCCCATGAACTTATTCCTGAGTCTTCCTCTGGGGACTTTTCCCTCTATTTTACCACCAATATTTTCACAAATCCATTGTCTCTCGGAGTGTTTCCAATCCATCTGGTTCTTCTTGTCTGTATGGTGTTCCATGCGATCCTATCCTCTCCTACTCTTCTGTACACTTCATCATTTCTTATTTTGCCCGTCTATTTTATCCTTTGCATCCTCCAGCAACAGGTTTCGAAGGTATCTAGTCTTTTCTGGTCAGCTTTTTCAATGTTCCATGCTCCTGATCGTTCTGAGTGTCACACTCCTCTATTGCCCTCTCCAGCATTCCCTCTCCTTTCAATACGTCCTCTATCCATCTCTTCTGCCTTCTTCGAAAATCCGCCACCAGCTTCCCCTCCTCTCCAACAATAATGATCTGTAGTGTGCTAAAATTTGTTGCAATTTTCCTTTGGTGAATTGGCGCTGGGAATGTGGGGGTTCGAGTGAAAATAACTTCAGTAAAGGAACATTATCGCTTGAAAGTTGCTTGAGTCTGAAATGAGCTGGCTAATTATTGGGTGTTAGGAAAAAATATATTCGATGTAGGATTTGCAACCTGATAGTTTTTGCTGCTGGTGACTGATGTGTATTTTTTAATTCATGCTTTGACTCGTTAATGGTCTCTGGTGTGTTGATGCGGGCGAAGGAGTGAAAGGAGAGACGGAGCGAAAGGAACGGACTGACGGACCGAACGGAACCAAAGGACCGGTCGTTTCATAGAAGACGGCCCTCGCTCCTCCCGTTCAACCCGTGGACCCGTTCTTTCGCGAACGACCCACCTCCACTCAGGATAAAAATGCGCGGTCAGATCAGAAACTAGGAGAGTGCTACGCAGACTAACTTGCTACCATGCAACACTTGTTATGATACAACTTATTAGTTCATATTATTTCTGCGATTGATAAATTGTCCTACAAGGTGCGAAGCCGTGCAGAAAGATAAATCATGCCGGAAATTTCATGCGGGGTGAGCTGTTAGTCGTAATGGTAGGATATTATAATATAAGCACAGGTACATACAAATCTACCTATTGAGGATGAAAGTTTCACAGAACTGATATGTCGCAGCTATAATGGTCCCTTATTGTGCGTGGCAAAAATGGTATTCCAAATCTATCGTTTCTGCAGTCTATTTCCTTAATTTTAGCCTGTGATTTTCTATCATAATAGTTTGACTCAAGCTACATATGTTGAGCATCCGGCAAAATATAATCTACATCAAACTTTCGTAAAAGATTTAATCTGTATTCATACCTTCGATCAGATAGAGTTTCCCACCCTAATTCCCTCAACAGTTAAGTAAGTCGGCTATGTCTATCGTAAGAATTTTTAACAAATCATGCTGCTCCTCGTGGTATTCGATCTATCTGAAACTAGTCCTACTTCGTAAGGTTTCCATATTCTAGCGGCGTACTCCAAGTGAGGTCTTACGAGAGAAAAATGACATCGCTTCTTTACTTTATCGGCACTAAATATATTAATTTAAGATTTTACCCTCTTTACACCGATTATTTTTTGTCAACCATGTGCAGTCATTTTTATGTTACCCCACTCGTGGGAGAATTAGGAACGAAAAGTTACGAATGAGGGATGTTTTCGTTGCTAAGCTGTAAAAGTGATGTCACAAAGGCGTATATAGACGTAAAGAAACCTAATCGGAGACAAAAAAAGAACTCTTCTATGTGTTACCTCTAGGCCACTCAACGTGATTGAGGGTTAATTCGTATATGTACTGCCTGGATTGGTACTCGCATGGAAAGCCAGTACTTTACTAAGCCGAGTAATTATTATTATATTTAATAGCCGAGGTGGTTAAGGCCCTAGGGACTATTATGCCGATTGTAGCGGGACGACGCGGGTTCGAGGCTCACTCATGTCCAATTTTAGGATGGGAAAATCTATCAGAACGCAGGTTAAAATTTAGGCTAAACCTTAAATCTATCAGAACGCAGGTTAAAATTTAGGCTAAACCTTTTAAGTAAATTCGAAACAGAGTTGGTCACAGATGTCGTTGGATATATATTGAGAACCCCTGCGTATTACGCTAGATTTGATCATATTAACAAGATTAGAGAGATAGATTGTCGTACCGATAGATTTAAAATGTCATTTTTCCCGCGTACTATAAGAGAGAACAATAGGCAGCGTAGCGAAGGGATAGGTAGGTGAAATATAGTTCGAGTAGTCTGTAGTGCATGATGTATGTAATAATAACCAATAATCCCTTCCTTATTATGTAGATACTAATCATCTAGCTCCATGTGACCCTATTTCCTAGCATATCTCCCTTAAATATCCTACTTGCATGTCAATGGTTAATGTTTGGTGATCTTCACCCCCTGCCACACACCCTTGTGGTGGCTCGCAGGGTATCACGTAGATGTAGATGTATTTGTAATCCACGACTCCAGTCCAATCGCCACTCAATTCATTTCCTGCTCACGGCCCGTGTATTTTGCTCAAGTATTCCTTCTTCTCTTGCATTTCCAGTTCGATGCGGAGTTTCGGCGCTTCTCGCTCAAGAGGGACGATTACCCTCCGGTGGTGCATTCCCCCGGGAGCGCGGGTAATGGCGCCTCGCCGACGGCGGCGGCCGCCGCAGCCGCGTCCCCCACTCCCCCCTCGGCAGCCGGCAAGTTCGAGGAATTTCGCTGCATGGTGGAGAGACTGCACAACCTCTCCGACACACCGTTCCTCTTAAGCTACACTGACCCCAAGGACGGAGATCTCCTGCCCATCAACAATGACGACAACTTCTACAGGGCCGTCCAGAACGCCAGGCCTCTCCTTCGCGTCATCGTCCAGCGCAAGGGTAAGTGCTAGTAGGTTTAATTAGAGAGTACATCTACGTATTGCCCTGACAGCCATCTAAAGGGTATTTGGCAGGGAGGGTGAGTTTTCACCAGCATGGGCTACTGTTTAGAAATTAACTTTCACCAACATGCACCACACAATAAAAAGGGTTGTTTCAAGCGTTATGTGGTGGAATACTATTCCAATGCACCACACTATTGGTGTGCTGGAGGTGCTACAGAAATTATTTAATTAATCTATTTAAGAAGGTCATAGGCATCACTTGGTGGAAATTACTTGCTTCAAATTCGGTTAAGAAGTAAAATACTTAATTAATTCTACACATTAAAAAAAAACCCACCGTGAGTTCGGCGCATATTCACTATTTTCAAGGTTACCTTGAAAATGGTGCATATTGGTGCTAACACCATGTGTTGTATGTTCCATGCATGACTCTTGCATTACGTTAACGTG
This sequence comes from Ceriagrion tenellum, assembly GCA_963169105.1. NCBI lineage: Eukaryota > Metazoa > Arthropoda > Insecta > Odonata > Coenagrionidae > Ceriagrion > Ceriagrion tenellum. The sequence continues at coordinate 62,922,680 of OY720635.1, forward strand.
GTTGCATAGTAGATTAATTTAAACACGGTCATGAAGTAATACACCTAGTTAATTTCACACCTTTAATAACAGAAAAACTATCTTGCTTATTAAGTATTTCACGTCTTAACTGTGTTTAAATTAATATATAATGCAACTACGCTAACGTAATGCAAGAGTCATGCAGGGAACATGCACAGCATGGTGTTAGCACTACTCGTCAGATTTAGAAACATGCAATAGGGAGCATATCAATTGATCAGCTACGCTCCCTGTCAACTATCCTACTTCTGAGTCTTAAAGCAGCCATCATGATCAATAGGTTAAGACTAAGTTCCACGTGCCATGTAAACAACTATTAAGCCTACCCTCTAGTTGGCAGACTGGTGCTCGATTTGGGAGGTGAGGGTAGGATTCTTGTATCTCGGTGGTACTTCTCCTTCCTAACTTTGGTCGACCCTTAAGATGGTTGGAGCCATCTGTATTTATGGGCAGATTTGCGTGAAACTTGGCATATCTGTAGGTATCAGTAATACATACAGATATAAATGAAAAAAATGGCATGTGACAGATTTATTATCCTAGCAACTTTATGCTATTTTGATGAGTTGCACTTTACATATATTTCGAAATAATTTGATGACATATGTAAAGATTTTCTCCTAAACGCGTAAACAAACGTTTCATTTAATCTCAATGGTTCCTAATAAATATTAAAGCATCACTCCGAATTAAAAACACGAATTTACTTAGGATTAGTGAATAATTTTCGAATTCCGCGCCGTATACCCAATTCATAACAATGCTTTAGTTGAGACGAACATATTATAACAGAATTATTGTATTATTTATTTAACCACACGAATGGCGATTTGCAGCGTATAAATTGATGTAATTTCAATTAAACATTTATATTGAGATAGTGAAATCATCGTTTTCATTCGATTATAAATATATTTAAAAATATTAAAATGACTATGAACTTCAAATTCATATGTTTTCAGTTCAAATGTTCTTCTTTCATCAAATTAGACAATATTGTAGAACGCTAACAACCTGTAAGCCGCGTACGACGTGAATACGTAGTATTGTAACTAGCTCAAAGCCGCTTGGTTATCTTTTTCTCACGAGTTCTACATCTACATCTACGTGATACCCTGCGAGCCACCACGAGGGTGTGTGGCAGGGGGTGAAGATCACCAAACATGCACTATTGACATGCGACTAGGATATTTAACGGAGACATGCTAGAGAACAGGGTTACATGCAGCTAGATGGTTAGTATCTACATAATAAGGAAGGGATTATTGGTTGTTATAACATGCATCATGCACTACAGACTACTCGAACTATATTTCACCTACCTATCCCTTTGCTACGCTGCCTATTGTTCTCTCTTATAGTACGCGGGAAAAATGACATTTTAAATCTATCGGTACGACAATCTATCTCTCTAATCTTGTTAATATGATCAAACCTAGCATAATACGCAGGGGTTCTCAATATAAATCTAACGTCATCTGTGAACAACTCTGTTTCGAATTTACTTAAAAGGTTTAACCTAAATTTTAACCTGCGTTCTGATGTAATTCCCATCCTAGTTCTTCTGTTAAACTCGTAACACTTATACAATTATCATATCGGCCTTTAACAAACCTAGCAGATCTCCTTTGCACGCGCTCAAATTCTTTTATCATACCTTCCTCGTACGGATCGTTCAGAGTTCTGAGTTGTGGCATCTTGCTTTGTCTACGTCTTCGAGGTCCACTTGGGAAAACCCTCCTTCCAACCTTTCTCATCCCAATCCGCTATTTGGGTCGTTAACTCCTCTGCTTAAACGTCCAGACTGTGTGCGCGAATTCCGTTTGTTGGCGCAATAAAATGATATTTCGCGGAAAACTCTTTCACGCGCGCGTGAGAAACTAACTTTAAAAATTTGGACCTTTTTCCCGTGGTATGTCGAAGTCTTGATACGAATTCACGTGGAAATGGCATTGAATGTTCGAGGAAGGCGAAAGCGGTTTTGGCTTCTGTATTTTATTGACTTGCAATAGAATTAATTTTTTTCCTCAGTGCGATATGGTGGGTGGTCATCTATTATTTTTTTATAAGTGCGGCTGTAGTTTTTCAGTGAAAGGATTTATCTCTTTGAAGCCATAACCTGCAAAAGGTTGAGATGCTCTTTTAAGAGTCTTCGGTTTATTTTTTGTAATTCTTTTACGTGTTTGGCTCTTATCATTTATGGCAGTTATTTGATGTAACGTTCCTATGTTGGATGACTTTTAAATCATTTTGGCCATAAAGATTCCATACAATATAGATGCTGTGGGCGAGGAAAAGTGCCTCCAGGGGGAACCCCTGGCATGCGACGACAGAGAATGCGAGGCTGGCGATAATGCCCATAGCCCCAATGTTAAAATCAAATTTTTGAATTGAAATAAATCTAGGATCTGGAGTTATTGATACGAATGTGCAATTTAAAACAAATTTGTGATGCCTTTCTGAGAATTATGACTATAGGGACGAGATAGCGTCCCTATAAATCAATAATGCATCTTTATTTGTACTTATTCTCCAGGCTCAAACTTATATAAATCACTCGGTTACTATGTATGACGTCACGTGTGCCTTCATGCTTCGGCCCCACAATACATTGCAAGGATAACCCTCGCGTCCTCTATTGTATGCATGCTCTAAAGTGTTGGCCTGCCGCGTGGGATTTGCCTTTTACGCGTCTGCCACTCATTCTACTATGCTCCCAACATTTACTTATAAAATTACCAGTACTTCTACTTTATTTGTAGTGTAAATCATTTAGTCGCCATCGCTCATTTACTCTCCAAAAATGTTGAATTCCCTTTCCATAACGTCTCCCTCAACCCGTTCTAATGCCTGTTATTCAAAGAAGCACTCATTTCTCGAATTTCCCTCAGTCTGTTTCTGTTAATTAATCATCGGCTCAATAATTTTGGCCCTATTTGCCAAGTAGCGTATGTAAATGCGAGAGAGATTTTACATGACCATCCTGTAATGTGGTAATCAAGCTGATTATGATGTCTTTTTGCTCGGCCTGTCGGCGTGTGGTGGACTGCCTTTGCAAAGTTTTTCATCATTTAGTGGGAAATCTTTTGCATTATGGGACTGGTTTTGTGTGGAGACTACTCCTGGATATACTTTTTATCGACTGTCTGGGCTGTAATCATTCAGGTAGATGGAGAGGACGCTTGTTATGGTGTTCTATTATGATAAATGCTGTATCTTGGGCGTGGGCTGTACGCCATCTTTGATAACCCCGGTTTTCCTTTTGCGCTTACAGGCTGACGTACTAATTTTGCATTTTTACGATGTTTTCCACCGATTACTTACTATAAATCAGCAAGCACTTACTTCCTAAGTATGAATTATCCTTATATATTGTTTATTACTTTTAATGAATAATAATCGGCTTAATGACTGGTGAAATCTGTCACTGCGTTTACCAATCGAATTCTGATCGATTTGGCCGGTTCAGCTCGGTATGGTAAACGCGACGGACTAGTGGGACCGATATGAGAAGCGGGTTAACTCGGCCCGCTTTCTCTGCCAGTTTGAGATTTCAAATCGAAATGAACCGACTCAAATCGATATTTCAATCGATTTTGCATTGGTAAACCAGGAGATCCGAGTCGGCTGGCTTCAAATGTTCAGATCGGTCCGAGTTCATATCGATCTGAGTTCGATTGGTAAACGTAGTGTGTGTTAAACATAGTAGAATCCATAGTACTGAGTGACCAATATATGTTTCAAGAGTTACTTGCCTTTCACTTTCAAACAGATTGTGGGTATTCTTGATATACTTGCCCTAATTCGTCCATTCCGTCGTGTAATCCAAAGGGAAGTAAGGAGAGAGCAGTGATAACTAATTTGGTTGTTATTTAGGTTGTCAGGTTACAGTTTGATGATGTAACCCACATCTAAACCCCCCCCGCCACATCTACCTCAATGGCTGTAAAAATTTCAGTCGCCGTTGCTTATTTAGCTTTCGACCGTAAGCTGTTGTAATCGAATTGGATTTATAATTGGCGTTCACCTAGCGTTGCATTCGTATTTTGACTTTTTTTGCAAGTACTTTCAACTCTCTCCATGGCTCTACAGCCCTTGGTGGGCCTTGGCCTCCTCCACGATTCGCCTCTAATCTCTTATGTCTTTAACTCTCCTCTTCTATCCTTCGATATTCATTGACTGCAAGTTTGCTGTAATATCATCTAAGCCTTGGTTTCCCCTTTCTTCTCATGTGGTGAAGCTTTTCCTTCAATATTCTTCTGGGCATCCGTTCCTCTGCGATTCTCTCCACATGGCCCAACCATTCCATTCTCCGAGCTTTGACAAATATAACAATGAAGTCAACAGTTTCGGGCGAGTTTGTGGAACTGCATTATTAAAATGACGAGCACTGGATGTTGTACTGTCCACTATTTTTAATACTGAAAGCTTTACAACACGTGTTACGGCAATGTATTGGTCATCATCAGGTACAGTGTAAAGTTTTCAGTATTGAAAATAGTGGACAGTACAACATCTAGTGCTCTTCATTTTATATCTAACAATGTCCTGGCCTCCAATGAAATGATCTAGCCTTGCATTATATCTTATTATCCAGCCCTCATTTTCCTTAACAGGTCCATATATCTTCCTTAATATCTGTCGCTCAAACTAGCAAGTCCTTACATGCGTAACCCATATTCTACTCAAGCATGAGGGTCCGCTGTTTCTTGTCCCGTAAATCAGGAGCTCGTATCATTTTCGAGCGTCAGCTCCATACCTCCACGGTCAGAAATAGTTTTCTAATCGATCCAATTAAAGGGTGACAATTCTTCACAAGCGTCGATTCCCATCTTAGGGCGAGTCTTGACCTTAATTAATCGAACTCCCTCGGATGTTTTAATTTGTCGTGCCATTTGGAAGAGTTGATGTGAAACCCAATCACGTCCGATTACCGCTTCCCATTGTGGTGTGGCGGCCTCTCGAGCAACCAACCTTCAGAGAAAGCTCCCTCTGTCCATTCAGCATTCGATGCACGTATTTCCCCGCGTATCCTTCGCGAAGTGCGTTATGCTGCTTTTGTGTTTACATTCCGCGAGTCCTCAGTTGGAGGCTTCGCATCATTTGGAATCACTGGAGCTTCGCAATACGAGCAGCGTCTTGCTTCGAAGCCAGTCTTTTTTTTTTAATCTTTCCTATAGGCCGCTTTACGCGGTAAATTTTACTGCACAAACGAATGTATAAACTCCTTCATGAGGAAAATTGTACCGTGTAAAGCGGCCAATTGTATTATTTTATAATGGCCAGCTGCAGGAACGGCACATTTGCATTTCATAGAGTTATGGGGCCCATAAGCCATGGCAACCATTCAGTAAGTGTTGGAGAAGGATTCGGTAAATATATTGGTTTCATAAATGGCTTCATAACGTATGGAATGAATTTAAGAGCTCCAGAGGTAGCCAAGATAGTGGATACGCAATGAACCGCTTGGAGACATAATTACTTGATAAAAGAGCTGTTTTGGGACTGATAACCAGTTTGTTTACTGTAAGTGAATAATTATTGTGTGCTTTGCCAATGTTACATGATAAAATTTCTTAAATTTAATCCTGCTATAGAAGATTAGATCAAACATCCGAAGCGATTAACTATTGATAGACTAATTGACTGATAATGAAATTGATTGATGTGTTCCTGCAACCTGAACGTTTTTATGAGGCACATAACTGATGGATCTCATAACTGTTGATTCCATAACTAAATGTTCTTGTAACCAGCCATTAGTAACCGAACGGTTCTAATTCCATTAATTTTCTTGTGTGTACAATCTATGACGAATTAGTTTGAACACTCAAATGTAATGAAAACAACAGCCACACTTTCCCACTGGTTTTAATAATAGTACGACGCGTTTCAATTCACAGAGTCATCATCATGTACCAGACACTGAGAAAAAAGAGACATCCCATTTATTCGGTTGAAAGGAGGTCTGGGTATAGGAATATAGACCCTTACAACACAGGCCCTTACAACCGTATAAATGTAATATCTGATTTTTCTGAGTGTCTAGTACCTGATGATGACTCTGTGAGTTAAAACATGTCGTATTGTTATTAAATCCTGTGGAAAAGTGGAATAATTCCGTAGGCGTAGAAAGGCGTAATGTAGAAAGTTCTTCATAATGACAACAATAATTATTATTGTTGTCATTATGAAGAACTTTCTACATTACGCCTTAATCTGTTGAACAATCAAATGTACCGCGAAGATCGTGTTAAGAGCATTCATTTTTTGTATATTAATTGTACATCCGTTTTTTCTTGAGAACGTGCCGTGTCGAGCGTCCTTAGAAGAGATATCGCTTGGCTCCGGGACTTGCCTAGATTTTTAAGCTGAGGAACTCCTCCTTCGCTTCGTAGAAAAGTCTGTGAGGACTAGTCATATGTGGGCCAAGGATGTTATTTCGCGCGCGTTTGGAAGTGGGACTTGCTATCGAAGACGGGCGGATTGGGGTCAATGTTTTGGGCGCGTAACGATGGCATTGCCGTGTTGACATTGTTGATATCCCGCCGACACCCAGTTCCGTGTCGAAGTTTTTGACGTTTCGTAGTTAGCGGGCGTGATGACCGTAATGGAGAGCAGATTTCAATCTGGACTTTCATTACCCTTGTTCCGGAGGCCATGACGGTGGCAGCTTTGGTCTTGATTAGTCTCCAGATTGAGTGCGAGATAACCTGTTGCCCCTTTGTGCAAATCCGGGAGCCGCGTTTGAATACAAATGGCGGCAGGCGCATGGCGTCACGAGAGCGGTAACTCACGTTAATCGGAAGTGGAGTGTGACCAAGAGAAATGGAATTTCCGTAATCGGATGAGCTTTATTCATCTAAGCCCTCTGGTTAACTGCTTCATTGTTTTATGCGGTCGAGTGTCGGTAGGGTTGCGTGGTGGTATCAGCCTGTTGACATAATACTCATAGTTTACGCTGAATACACATTATTTCGATGCAAAGTTAAGGTGGTTGGAGAGCGGATGTGAGTCATTGAGTGCACATTTTGATAAATTTTCTAGTAAGTCAATTCTAGGACCACATTTCGCATGAGTGCATGTATTTATTCATAGATACATACGAATCACGCCGTTCCCTTCCGGGGTAGGCACAGTCCCTAAGTTTCACTCATAAATACATATTTGTACACCTAACTCTGCTTCAATAATTTCCTACCTCCTGACCTATCCTTGCAAACGTCTTTTGCCTCATTTACCCCCATACACTGCTTAATATTTTGTATTTATACTTTGGAAATAGTCGTACGTGTTGAATAGAAATGATACAAGAATTTTATTGTTCAATTTTCGTCGCCATTGAAGCATTCTCATGACTTTGGTTTACGGCGCGGAATTTGAAATTTATTCATTTAAGGAAAATAGTCCACATACGGGAAAATTACCAATTTTGAGTGTGCTCGTACCAAACACAAAGAGGTATACACATAAAAACAACAAATGAACTGAACTTAGACGATCTGGAGATGGCGTCCAAGTCTGTTACTGTCTAGGTTCGCTGTTTATTTAAGGAAAGATCTGTCGAGGCCATGTTGGTGAAGTTTTCCGACGATAGAGAAGCGAAAGAAGAGCGAAAATTTAATTAGTGATAATCTTGGAGATGTGATTTGGAGTAATGAGTTAAGATCTGGTAGGAAGCGAAATTCGTTTGTAAACACGTGTTTTTTACCTGGTATGTTACCTGCTATTTATTAGGAACCATTATTACAATACGGAACGTATGTTTTCGCGTTTAGGAGAAAATGTTTTCATATTTCATAGAGTAATTTTGAAAAATGTGATTGGTGCCACAAGACTACGTTTTAAAATGGCATAAAATTTCCAATAAACCAAATAGTTAACATGCTATTTTTGTCGCTTTAATTTATACATATTACTAATAAGTAATCGTATACGAGTTTTAATGCTAATCTGTACATCGCTCTTACCACCTCAACTCCATGACGGTAACACCTTCGTTTTTGTGTCGCCGTGTTGTAGCCTCCCGATTCCTTCTCAAGGTGTAAGTGCCGCTGATAATTATTTTTTCGCCATATCTCAACCGATGCTGTGCCTTGCTTTAACTATTGTTCTTCCGGAGTTAGTTCTACAAATTTTTGCCAATGATTTATAGCAGCTCTTTATCCTCCTTCGTATAACGATGAAGTAAATCGCTGTGGGAAACTTCATTTGTCGAAACAAGTCTTGAGAAGACGAGTATCTTCTGAAACTCACTGCAAAAAATGTTACGACTTCTGTGATATCTCGAGCGAAACAAAAGTATCAATTTATTCAATCCTTGTCGTAGGATAACCAACTCCATGCGTGCATTTCTTAAAGCTTCCACGATTGGTAGCCATTTTAACCTACGATTTCCGTTCCATTTTATTGTTGTATCTGTTAGTTACAATCACAGAAAACTTAGGCTGTATATTTAAAGGTATTATTTAGTCCCTTTTCTCCTTCAAACTTAAATCTGTCATTATGTGAGTTATCTCATACCGATACTCCGCTAAGCACATGCCATATGGGTACGTGTTTTCCTGTATGCTCCTCGCCTCGATAATTCCGGCAAATTTTTAGATAAAGGAACTTTGGAATTAAAATCCTCATGTGTAATCAGTATATCTATACAAGGTATACGATTTGTAAGTTTAAGCTAATTTCAAATGCGCTAAATATTTCATTTGCCAGAAATTATAACCGAACTTAAAACTTCTCGTCTTAGAAACGAGTTTGCTATCCTTGGTTACCATTGGGCAGCATGGCGTAGGTGCGTTTGTGTGCGCGAACATGTTTACGAGATATTTACTCTCCCAGTCTTTAATTTATTACTATTTTCCGACTGAAATAGGTATTTTCTGTCGCGTTAAAGAATTAGTTTCGTAAAAATACCGATGTTGAAGAAAACCTCTCCATAAGTTCAATATAACTCACGGCAATTAATGAAAATACATATAATGCGTTAGAACAGGGTTTCCCAAACTATTTTTACCACGGTAAATTCATCAATCCTGAAGTATTACGCAGCACCTCCTTTATTTCTTAGGGTTTGTGACAATGTATAATCAATAAAATAAAATAGAGGAGAACATATATTGTAGATTTTGTAAATATTTTAACACAACGCCACAATCTACTGCATCTCTTTCATGTGTACCGCGCGCGAAATGGTAGTCCTCATCTACGAATCATCGGTAAATACGAGGTCAAGCATGTTTAAATGTCTTGCAGTCGTTGCCTGCTGTACATCTACATCTACGTAATACCCTGCGAACCACCACGATGGCGTGTGGCAGGGGGTGAAGATCACCAAACATGCACTATTGACATGCAACTAGGATATTTAAGGGAGACATGCTAGAGAATAGGGTCACATGGAGCTAGATGGTTAGTATCTACGTAATAAGGAAGGGATTATTGGTTGTTACTACAAGCATCATGCACTACAGACTACGTTAACTATATTTCACCTACCTATCCCTTTGCTACGCTGCCTATTGTTCTCTCTTATAGTACGCGGGAAATCCGTGCCAAGTGGATTTTCCCGAATACGTGTCAACATTCCGCGGAATGCCAGTGTTCTATTACTGGAGTAAAAACGTCAGTGGAGTCTCCGCAAACTCCTAGGGCTCATAAAAAAATGTTGAAAACAGGTAAAGAAATTATCTTCGACCTTGCCGAAGATTAAATACTCCTCACCACTTTCAATTTCGCTTATATATAAAAAAAACGTGATTTGGTCCGATCCAACCCTTTTGAGAACTGTGCCGTCTGTGGACTATTCGAGGCTTATATCCCCAATTTCAGCTCGGTATCTCGATTTTTAGGGCAGTTATATTGCGAAGAGACAGACAGACGGACATAGATAGATAGCTTATCGTACGCAATAATAAATCGCTTATCGCATTGCGGACTCACTTAGTGGTGTAGGGTATAAAAATACGCATATATTCGGCTACAGAAAAGCACTCGATCATGTCTTGTCGTACTGTCTATTAGCTAACCTATATTTGCCTCACATAATTAAAATCAGTTCATAAATGAAATCAGTATTCCTAGGTCCTCGGATGCAAAAATATATGGTTTCGTATACGTTCTGACTCCCGCACTTGGAATGGAAATAATGAAGAATTAAAATGGCCAAATTTTCCGCAAAGGTATTTTTGTGGAAAATTTTTCGTTTTATTTCTACGTTGTGCAAAAATTAGGCTCAGTTTTTCCAGAATCTTCGGGGTTTTTGAAAGAAATAGTTGATATCAATTCGCGAAATGAATCAAATAAAATTCTTACTCATGCTGTTGGGATGGAACCTTTTCAAAATATTTGGTAATGACCCAATGAAAGAGTCTAAGTAAATACGCATGGCGAATACGATAACTTTCCGAGTGGTGCGATTATTCTAAAAGTCTTGGGGGCGATGTTTTGCTAATTACGGCTCGTAACAGCCGTTGTCTTTCGGAAGTAGAGAACGCGTCGATGCGACGGTGGAGAATGAAACGTGAGCCCGAAAAGAAGAACCCAGCCCAGCTCGGATGGTAATGGTGCGAATGGCGCTGAACTATCGCCGCCGCGCCGCCCCAATCCCATTACATGCGAGATATCGACAAAAGGATTTTAAGCACGCCGCGAGTGCCTCCTATTACACCCCGCCTCCCGTCTTTGCCAGAGAGAGGGTTTGCTGAACGCATGCAAGAGGACCCCATACGCTCCCCCCGACTTTCAGTTCCTTTACCGGTAGGAGTAGAGGGGAATGGAGACAGGACTTTAGCAGTGACAGTATCTTCTACAAGAGGCCAGTTCATTTACGCCACCGATAATGGGTGCGTAGCTAGCTAGGGCAAAATGGTGTTAAAAATACAATGGAATATTGATAATCCAGGATTCTTAAAAAACGGAGTTTCTGAATAATTCAAGGTTTTCCAGACTTAAACTAACCTCATTTTTTATCAAGTTCCCTGGCAATTCGTATTTAGTGGTTATAAAAGCCACCTTCAAGCACTGTTTGGCTTAATTTCAACCAAATGGGGTCAAGCCAAGGAATGGACTTTGTGATTTTTATCCAATGGATAATATCTTACTACTTGCTTTTATTGCATTCGCTGGTGATTACTTAAACCTGCCGGCTGGTGATGGTTTAAATATTTTTATCTGAAAGATTGGAAATGTTTGTTTTTCACAGTACTAATTACTGTATTGACTCGTTAATTGACTTACAAGAGCTTTTTCAGCCATAATGCCCAGTAAAACGAAAGTGTTCTAAACGCCGGCAAAACGCACGTGTCGATTGTCGGCGAATGGCTGGGATACCGTCGTGGAAGTGAAATTCATGTGTAAAGCCGCCTTAAAAAACAGATCGGAAGCAGAGCCGACTCAATAATAAAACTTTGATAATCGCAAGTGTGACTTTTGTCATTTTGTTGATTTTCAGGTAGCGCGTAAAGCATGGGATAATGTTATAGTTTTAAGTAACTTTGCGGTAAAATGCTTACGTTTTTAAATCAGATTTTTGGAACGATTTCGGTGACTATGTACAAAACACTCGACTGTGACTGGTGCCAACCTACAGAATGCCTCTCACGGGCAGGTGACAGAACTTTAAGGGGGGTTAACATATGGAAGTCACTACCATGAAAGTAGCCTTGCAAGTCGCTTACAATCGACACTTCGATATGTAGGTATGGACTTTAATGCCAGTAGACATGAATATACGTATGGATTGTTGATTCGTCGCCAAAACTGTTGCATAGAATTCTGTAAACAAACAACTTTGTGGATTATGGCGCAGCCTAGTGATGAAAGACGGCAGTTCAAGTGTAAATTGAGTCGACAGATCGTAAATAAACACGTCTTACCGGTTTTACTAGCCAGTAATCATAATGTAGTGGATAAAAATGTAGTACTACACGCGGGATGTAATTACACATTTTTTGAATATCGTCCAGTCTACAGATATATTTAATTCCCCTCCAAATTTAATTACACAAATGCACAATTAACTTCTTAGCACTTCGTGAATATCGCTTTACGGCAATTTAATAATAATACGATATGAAAAAAGTGCAATGAATTAGAAGACGGATACAAGTACTATGAGGACTGCCCTGAATTTTGAACTGCCGTCTTTCATCTCTAGGCTGCGCCACAATCCACAAAATTGTTTGTTTACGGAATTCTAGGCATCAGTTTTTGGCAACGAGTCAACAATCCATTATGTATATTCATGGTTTAAACCTTGAAATATTTGATAAACTTGATCATTTCGGTGCGTTGGCTTTTCTTTTAGCATGTGTCTGTCCCACCCTGTTGGTGAAAAAAAATTTCTTGGAGGAGCTAGGAGTATTCCGCATCCAGGTCCGCATTACATCGTCCGCATCCAGGCTGGCTTTTTTTTCTTTCCCGTTCGTCCTTGATGAATATGCTCTTTCAAGTTGTGCAAATTTTAGGAAAATGTCTCCGAGTCTGCGCGGCAGGGCCGGTGTCGAATGCCAAGGCCTCGACCGGATCTAGGGGTTATCTCTTGTGACCTCTAGAATCACGGAAAGGTTACAATCTGCAACATTTTGTCGTCTTGTTCGTGCATTTCACGCATTGATTTTTATTCTCCATTAAGATAAATTAGAACAAATAAAGAATAATGTCACTCAATTGTATATATTTCTTCGCCGCGGAACTCCTTTGTTTTAAAATATGCGTGGAATTAATGTTGCCTGTACCGATTTGAGTTCATCACGAATTGACCCCTTAACGTCACGTGAAGGTCTACTTTTACATATTTTCGCAGTGTTATTTATGCGTGTACTTTTCTCTTGACCAAGTTGCAGATGAAACAATAAACGAATATATTCATTCAGCTGCATGTTTCTTCGCGGCAAAACAATTGTATTGCAAACGGCTTTAGAAGTAAGTGTTTCGCTGTTGAAGGGTTTTTACATTCTGTTGGCTGCATGAGTTTAGTTTTGCAACATCGCCTTATAGATAATACCGTGGAGTGTATGTATGGGTGGATAAACGTGGAATGTAGGATGAATGTGTAAATGGAAAGATATTTTCATTCGAGCCCACACGGTCAACCAAATGTAGATTAGGTGTGAATATTATTTTCTTGATTGCTCGGGAAAATAATTTTTAATGTGCGAATTGGTTTTTCTATTTTATACTGTTGATTCATTCAAATGTGTATTTAAGTTTTTGTAACAGAATGGTTAGTATATTTTATCCATTCTTTATCAATCTATTTATGAAATTGTACTTTTCCACACGCGATGTTTCACCTTTTTTAATTTCCTACTACGGTGTTGACCATTGAGGTAGATGTAGAGGGCATTACGTCATTAAACTGTAACCAGACAACCGAAATAATAACTATATTATTATATTACAATAACTATATCTTTTCTTACTTTCCCTCGGATAGCACGAGCGAATGGATGAGTTAGTGCATGTAAAGCTAAATTATCCACCATCTGTTTGAAATTTAAGGCAAGAGACTCTTTTAGAAAATATATCAGTTACTGAGAGTTATGGATTTTACTCCATTTTTCCAGATTTTGCACCAGGAGTGCAGATTATTACTTATTTACATACGTGCATACATACCAATCACGCCGTTCCCTTCCGGGGGTACGCAGAGTCACTAAGTTTCACTCATAAATACATATATGTACACCTAACTCTGCTTCAATAATTTCCTCCACACTGACCTATCCTTGCACACCTCTTTTTCTTCATTTACTCCCATACAATGCTTCATACACGCCCTCCTGTTTTTAAGACTCCTAATATTCCTCCTCCTATAAATTTCCTCAACCACAATTTTCTCGGCCTACCTCTACCTCTCGCACCATTCATTTCACTCTGATATATCTGTTTCGTTATTCGACTCTCATCCATTCCCTCAACATGGCCAAACCAACGAAGCACACTTTTTTCATATATGTCCATTACATCATCTAACCCACATTCATTTATTACCCAGTCATTATTACTATTTTAAATAAATAGAAATTAAATTTATGGAGAATCCATGTGAAATGAGTGAGTGAATGCTGATTTCCAATCAGTTATCGACGGAAAACATTCTAAAATGGACATATTATTGCATCATCCCGTAAAAGGTAAAGGATAATCGGGGTTAAAAAGATGGGAGGACGGGCAACGCCCGCGTCACAGCTTCTTGTGTAGGCCACAATAGCGATAGAACTCTCCATCGACCTCAGTTTTTTCGACAATCCTGTTATTGTCAAGGTTTATACATGGCATTGGTGCTGACAGTGATTGTCGAAACCACGGTCGGAAATAAAAAAAAATGTCGAATATACATTGTGAAAATTAATGAAGCGACGTGTACTAATTCCATTAAGTTTCGCCGGAAATCTTCGTGCTTCCCCCTTATTTGCGTAACACTTTTTTTCTCTCAAATGAGTCCGTTTCCAATTTCATCTCGTGGTGTATTACTCATCAGTACATAGGACATCAGTATCTATACTGAAAATAATTATTTGTGTTTTTCTGCAATTATTTAGTTTGTATTTACGACGCGTTTCATAGCTTTACTGCATCGTCAGGCACAATTGTTTCCTTGATATTTATTTATTTATTGTTGCGATAATAACGTGATATGTGTCGTCAAGTTAAATTCAATACGTTCGCTCGCCTTCCAATAGTTCTCTATCCGATTTTCAATTGTTCCGCATGGATAACTCTTTTTAAGTGGTTTTCTCTCGCCAAAGGAGCTTTTAAACCATATATCACAAGGAAGTGAGAGAGAGAGAGAGAGAACACGTTGAGAGAATGGTATTTTCTTTATCGTCGAGTCATCCTCTCGGGTAGAACGGCCTTCAGAAACGCGCTCCCCGGATTTTTGTCGCGGTGAAATTTCCTTATTGCATTCCTCGCACATTGCGGCGCAGCCTAAGTGAAAGGATTCTCCGTAACATCCTCGTGCACGCTGTTTGGTGCTATTTGGTGAGATTTTCATGCGTAGGTTATTCAATATCGTTTTTTGCTCAAATCTGTGCTTTCTATCAATGAAGTTAGCTTTCACTCTACAGTTTCAGGCGTCACTTGTTGAAGTGGAAGTTAATGGTATCCATATTCAGGCATGCATGATGATGCCGCAAGTCGGTGAAACGCGTCGCACCACACAAAATAAAATTCTGTGGAAAAATACGAAATGGTATTCTCTAAATATGGAAGTTAGTTTTAGCGAGATAATTCCATAGTCATTATGGAGACCATATTCCAATGATACGTTTTAATTTCAACAGCTGTAGGGATCATGGTTTAAATATTACATTATTAATGGAAAAATAACTTACTTTTATACGACTTAAATTACAAGCAATAAAATAAAAATATCAAAAAAGGTCTGTAATTTGACTCATATTTTTTTAACGCGGTGCGTTCAAAACACCGTCTCAACGGAAGGTTGTCACAACGAGAACATCGTTCTCAGGCTTAATTTAGGGAATGCAGCATTCTACCACCACCTAGCTTCAAAAGCATGAACATTTCTCACAAATTTACCGAAGATCGATCCAGAATTTTAGGCTCATACCAGATTTGTGAGGCAGATGACGTCTTTAATAATGAGCCAAATTTTTTAGGAAACAAATCCTCAAGTCATATAGAGCCAAAAGTTAAAAAAAATCATCAAACGTTAAGTTTTTTTTGCTTTCCAGGACAATCCTGGAGGTCCGTACGTCTCTGCGATTCCGATTAGCCATTTTCAGGCAATCCAATCCATGCGGGACTCGAACCCGCGACCGACGGATAAGCAGGTGAAGGCAAATACATCGCCGCACGCGGGGCAGGCAGGAATGAAGTTAAAGTTAAACAATTATATCACAGTATCGAGAGTTCCGTGTTCGAGTACCTATCGAAGCGAATGATTTTCACTCGTTGGCATGTTGCGATCACTCTAGGCAGTTAGAGCGAATTATCATTTCACCTAGAAATAAATTAATTTGATCACATTTTAAAGAATAATATCATAATCCCTTCCAGAAATAAAAAAATGCCATCCCCTTACCGAACTACTTTCCGAGATTTTTGACGAAAAATACCAGCCCTACAACATGGAAATGCTACGTGTACACACTATTGAGAGACATTATTTTTAAAAATGAGGAAATTCTAGCATCCCTATCTCGTCAAAACATTATCAGTTTGTATGTTTTCCTCAATTATTTTAAAAAATGAATCTAACAGTAACTGCGGTAAATTTTTCACAATCGTAAAAAAACCTTAGGATATGATGGGGTTTTAAACGTACTACGTGAAAAACTTTATCAAATTAAAGACTTATTTAGATATTTTTATTTCATTACTTAGAATTAATATCATATAAAAGTATATCATTGTTCCATTAATAATGCAATTTTTAATCCGTGCTTTCTATAGCTGTGGAAAATAATTTTATTCTTCGATTATGGTATCCGTTATGACTAGGAAACTATCTCGCTCAAACCATCTTAAGCGTGTTGAGGGAGACAGTCATTGGCGATGATTTGACGAAGGATTCGAAGCTGCTCGGTGGAATGTTTTCCCCCGAGTGGCTTGATTTCTCTCCATCGCTTGCATTAATCGTTTCCGGCAGCATCACTTGAGTGACACCCCTTCGCGGGGGGACCTTGAATTTCCAAATGAAATAGCCCGTTCGTTTTAATTTGAAAGAAAAAAAAAGAAAGAAGAAAAGAAAACGGCCGCGGTTCACTGCGCATTTCCATCGATCGATGTTCAATTGTTCAATTCGAGTGGAGTGGAATTGGATTCCGCCGCATTGTCTCCTCTCGTTTGTTATTTTTTTTTTAAAGAGTCGCATTCATGGATTAGCGTTGGTGGTGCGTTTTCGGTTCCTGGGCTCGCTGCCAGCACACTATCGGGTAAACACAATTGTCTGGAACGACCACTGCGGAATGCTGGGATAGAAGTCTGGCGTCGGGAAGGGGGAGGAAGACTCCCCCCCCCCTGGGAGAGACCACCCGAACTGTTTCGGCCCCGTTTTTTTTGTTTGTAATCCTGTTTTTTTTACTTTGTCTTGATTTTTTTGGAGTGGTTTTAAGAAAAAAGCTCTGTGGAAAGTACAGAGAGAAAAAACGGAGCCTGTGACCTTCAGCATGGAAGTGTCCGGTACTTTCTCTCTTTCTCCTCCCCTCCGCCTTGCTCGCTTTTTAACCGGACACCATTTATTCTCCTCGTGAATTGCATTATATCTCCCGTACACACTGAAAGGGGAACCTCTCCTCTTCACTGCGGGCGATTTTTTTGAGAGGGAGTGGTGAGTAAGGTCGTTTCCCTCTGTAATCTCATATCATGTGAGGGGCGTGGTGCATGCTCTCCGTTTCGCCATTTGGAGGAATTAACGTAAAACTATTGCCGCATTGTGCTTTTCTTTCTTGTCCCGGAGATTACAGAGATGTGGCATATTTTGATCTAAGATAAACGGAATCGATGCTGTAACGTCGAACCTTGGTTCACTTAATGGATTCTTTTATTTCGGGAGATGCAATCTTTCTATCACGACTTCTTTTGAAGCGATTGTCTTTCTCTTTCATATTCTCAACAATCAACTTCACTTCCAATCAACAACCCCTTAACTCCCTCCCAAAAAATAAACATTCAACAATCTATTCAAATAGTAGGAAACATTTAAGTAACAAATAATAAAGAATAAATAACCGCCATGTCATAATATCGTTAAATAAAACATGATAAATGAAAAAAGAAAGTTTTAAATGACAAATGCTTGATAAGGAAAAATATCAAATATTAAAATGCTAAGAAAACACTGCATTTGACCAGTTTTCGCTTTTGTTTTCCTGTAAATTGGCGTGATAAATAAAACATACATGCCTTAAATTGAATGAGGTAATGAAAAATAAAACAATGTGAATCTGTTTAGCGAGGAAAATTTTATACTCTTGGTAGACTAAAAGGTAGACGATCGAAGAAGTATTTGAGATGGTGGGCGAGGAAAGGAAACTTCTGAATGAAAACCGGGATAGGGTGTAGGTGACCGGAGGATGTAATAAGGGGCGATGGGTTGCTGAAGACTCTCTTAGAGAGAAGGATATTGGGAAAGCGGGGAAGGGGAAGAAAGAGAAAATATTTTGTCTACAGTTTTTATTATTACACGGTAATACTAGTTTCAACGCAAAGACGTCTTCTACTTGATGATTTTCATGAACCTGATACCTGGTACCAGAAGATTTTCATGAACCATTCAGGTACCTGGTGATAAATTTCCTTTAAGTCACGCATGAATTCACCGAGTTCATAAATGTGATTACCATTTTCTATAAGTTTCCCACGCAGCACACCTAACACTACTGATCACCGACGAGAATAGACCTTACAGGGCCGATTTTCACGGTACGTTTTACTGTACAAACGATGTATCTTAGTATATGTGCCATAATATGAATTGAAATGTTGAAGGTTCTATTTCCCGTTCATTCATTCAGTACAGTTTGCCGCTTTACACTGTACAGTTGTCCTAATGCATACGTTTGTACAATAAAAGTGTGCCCCGTAAAGTGGTCTTAAGGGAAAATATGTCTCTAAAATTTATTAATATTCGCCATTTTTGTGTAAAAATAATGATACATGGGCATTGTTGATTACAATTCTGGACGTCAACTTGCAATATTTACTTCTTTCTTTCTTGACCTTTCTAATATCGACCAAATTATGTATGTCAAATCATGAAAAAAAAGGCTCGACGATTTTTATTCTCTTGATCATTCCACATAATCAGCAATAGATTTGGCCAAAATCACAGAAAACGTACGAAATCGAAGACTCTTTAGTCGAAGTGGGTTGAATGCAAATAATGGTTATTGTTCGAAGATCCACGGTAGATGCTGTTGCGACCTGTCGATGGGACTGTGATCATCTCATGGTGGCGTATGATTCATCTCTGGCACGGCGTAGCGTGCAGTAGCCGTGAGAGTCCTTGAAGGAAAATGGCTCGCACATGTATAGCTTTTCCTCCGTTGCAGGCCCATACTAGGAAGATAATCATGAAGGCACGATGACGAACGCCTTAAGTCGACCCGTGGTTATGCCTTACTGGTCGGGACGGTGAGAGACTCACTGCCCGGCTAAAGTTTTCCCGTTTGCGACCCTCTGCTGGCGTGATTGTTTGTGTATTAAATTCTTACCATTTAGGTGGATAAGAGCGGGCACTTGCTATCGTGGGCAATGCTAGAAGATATAACGTGCCGCCTCAGTCCGCCATATTAGTTCACCCCGATTTTCATTTAGCGCATTGGGCTTTCGCGTTAATTTTGAAATTTCTCGATGTCATCCCTCGATTTTCTTTATTTTTAAGTATTCTACCGGTAAACATCTTTCTCTACGTCATACCCTGCAAGCCACCCAAAGGGTGTGTGGCAGGGGGTGCTTTTACACCAGGCATGCATGAATGATACGGTAGAACACCGAAATTACATTGAAACCCGCGTACCACACATGCAAAGCGCCAATTAAAAATCTAATACCCAAGAAACATTCTATCGTCAATCGTTCCAACATGCAAGGGATACAAAGACTACTACTTCAGATTAAATATATCATGCATAAATAAGAACATCAATATTTACATCATGCACAAATAAGAAAGAGGAGAATATAAAGAAAAAGATTTGCTGTCTGCCTATTGTCACAATTCGAACTATTCATGACGACGATCACATCTGTTATGGTCCTAATGGTACGCGGAAAAAATGACATTTTATACCTATCGGTTCTGCAATCTATCTCTCTAATTTTAATGGCGCGATCTAATCTGCCGTAGTACGAGGGGGTTAATAGTATGTTTTTTACGTCGTCAGAGAAATGATTTTCTTGAAATTTAGTCAGGAGGTTAAGCATATAATTTAATCTACGCTGTGATAGCGATTCCCATCCTAATTCTTCTAGCAGTCCAGACACACTAGCCAACTTATCGTAGCATCGTTTCACAAACCTAGCTCCTCTTCGCTGTACGCGATCTAACTCTGATATAACCCCGGCAAAGGTAGGCTTTGCTGAACGCCATAAAATCTCCTCCCGGCCCTCTACATATTCAGGGGCCTATCTTCCTCTGGTATCTCTTTTCGCCTCTGCATACGATCCACTCTTCTTCATCCCGCCCATGAAACCTATTCGCTTTCTTCCCCTTCTCCGCCTACCAAACATCCTTCCCTCTATAACACTGTTGAGCAACCCATCGCCCGCCAGCCGCCTACAGTGCCGATCTTGAATTTCATGAAGAAGTTTACTATCTTCGCCCACCTCCTCGTTAGTCTTCCTCTCCGTCCTCCTCACCTTCTCCATCCTTCTCCACACCCACATATCAGAGGCCTGCAGCCTATTCTCGTCCACCTTTCTCGATAAATTACTAGAAATCAGGGTGAATGCACTCATTGATTATAGATTATCTTAACGAGCGTTATTCATTCATTTCACTTGATAATAATCTGCATTCTCGTTGAAAACTATGGTAAAATCGAGGAGAATACATAGCACTAATAAACCAATGTTTCTTGAGTTACTTGCCACATAGTTCGATCTGATGGTGGATAATCTTGCCATACATCCGCTAATTCGTACATTCCATAGTGAAATCCAAAGGAAAGTGGGAAAAGAGTAGGGATAACCGATATAGTTGTTATTTCGGTTGTCAGGCTACAGTTCAACGTCATAATGCCCTCTCAATCTCTCTCAATGGTTGCTACCATAGGCTGCCCACTAAAAAGAAGCGTAGTGTTGTAAGGGGCAGAAACGTGGACCCTCAGAAAGGAGGACGAGAATAGGCTGCAGGCATTTGAGATGTGGGCGTGCAGAAGGATGGAGAAGGTGAGGTCGACAGAGAGGAAGACAAACGAGGAAGTGCTTGAGATGATGGGCGAGGAAAGGAAACTTAATAAAATTCGAGACTGGCAGAGTAGGTGGCTGGAGGATGTAATGAAGTGCTATGGGTTGCTCAAGAATGTAATACAGGAAAGGATGTTGGGCAAGCGGGGAAAGGGAAGAATGAAAATAGGTTTCATACGGAAGAGAATAGCGCCAGCTAAAGGGGCGTTTAGTGATATAGAAGGGAGCTGATGACGAGGATATTGGGAAAGGATGTGAAAAGAGGCAGGTGAAGAGCTTGTTATGGAGCGTGGCGTTGCATGGGGCGGACACGTGGACCCTCAGAAAGGAGGACGAGAATAGGCTGCATACATTTGAGATGTGGGTGTGGAGAAGGATGCAGAAGGTGAGGTGGGAGATGGGTTACTCGGGACTGTGATTAAGGGAAGAATGTTGGGCAAGCGGGGAAGGGGAGAAAGGTAATAAGTTTTATGGATGGGATGAAGATGGGTAGATCGCATGCTGAGGCGAAAAAGGAAAAGAGATAGATAAGGACCCTGAATGAGTAGAAAACCGGGAGGAGATTCTCTGACATTCAACATAAGCTACCGTTTACCGGTAGAATACTTTTAAAAAATCTCACTGAAACTTACTCGATGAGACTTTGGTGTGTGAAATGAGAATTAATGGTTAAGTCGTGAGGCTTGTCGGTGTTTGACCCACAGATCGAATGAAGCGATCGAAGTCCACACACGATGCGCGCGGATGGTCAGTTCCCCGCCCGGGTCATCGTGGCGTGAGCCGCCAGCACTCGTAACACAGCGTGCAGTCCTTCGCCTTGTTTAACTATTCATATCCCGTCCACATTGGGGCTTGACCGTTCTCGCCTCTTGTCTTTCCCTCCTCCCTATTTAATGTGGCTGTAGCGCGGTAATCGTGGACCTCATTCTGTGGACATCTTTATTAATATTTTAAGTAAGTCTAAAAAAAATTCTTGGACCATATTTCATTGAAGGTAGTTTCAGCGAAATATCATTTTACGTAGAAATGAATGAGTTTATTCTCAAATTTTAGAAAAAGATCTCACCTTTCCAAAAATACTAAAAAATCAGCCTCTTACCTGACGACCTTCCTGGATTTTTGATGAAACATACCTTCCCTTTTACATTGGAAATGGCACGCTTATACTATCCAGCGAGACGTTATTTTTAAAAATGAGGAATTTTGAACAGCCAGATCTGGTAAAAAAATTAAAGTATTTAATTTAGTATGTTTTCTCAAATTTTTTTCTCAGCAATTTTTACCGCAGTAATTTTTTTAGGGTCATAAAAAAATGCATCTGTTTATGGGTTGGGCCTGGACGTTGATGAAATCGTGGGAGATGAATTATATTTAATGCTTTTTTCCCTTCATTAACATATATTCTGACCAGAGTTTAAGGCTCGGAATTCGAAATGTATGTGAATATCATATAAATATATCTCTTTTCGAAACTTCGACAGGTTTTTACGCCAGGATATTTGTTATCAACCATCATAAGGATGAGGAATGTATCATGTCAAGTTAGGATGAAAATCTGTACGCATGTAATCGAATTATTACGGAATGTATGGCATGTGTCGAAAGGCTGCGCGTTTAAATTACATTTTTTGAATTCATTTCAACTATTCTATCGGTTAAGGTAGGTTTTTTATGTCATAATATCTCCTCCCGGTTTTCTACACTTTAAGGGGTATATCTCGCTCTAGTATATAATTTTTCGCCTCAGCATACTATCTGCCCTTCTTCAACATATCCATGAGACCCGTTCTCTTTCCTCCTCTTCCCCGCTTGCACAACAATCTTCCTCCTATCCTATTATTTCGCAACCCATCGCCCTTTATTACATCCTCCAGCCATCTACTCTGCCGTTCTCGAATTTCATTCAGAAGTTTTCTTTCCTCGCCCACGATATCGACCATTTCCTCGTTAGTCTTCCTCTACGTCCACCTCACCTTCTCCATCCTTCTCCACACCCACATCTCAAATGCCCGCAACCTATTCTTGTCCTCCTTTCTGAGGGCCCACGTTTTTGCACCATACAACGCTACG
Source organism: Ceriagrion tenellum (assembly GCA_963169105.1). Lineage (NCBI taxonomy): Eukaryota > Metazoa > Arthropoda > Insecta > Odonata > Coenagrionidae > Ceriagrion > Ceriagrion tenellum. Next base: position 62,945,654 of record OY720635.1, read on the forward strand.
CACCATATCAAGCTCATCACCAGCCTCTTTTTCATATCCTTTCCCAATATCGTCGTCATCAGCTCCCTTCTATTTTGCCAAAAAGCCTATCCGTTATGATGCAATTTTATTCACTTTCTGATCTGATTGTGTCACAAATGAGAGCAAGTATACAAAGTTTCAGTCTAATCTGTTCATAAATTTCTCCTCCAACCGCCAAAACTATTCATATCGTGTCCGCATTGGCGCCTGTGTTTTCGCTCCTGCGTCCTTCTCCCTCTTTTAAGGTGTTTTCTCTCTCTCCCTCATGGGGGAGTAGTCGCCCTCTCCTCTCCTGCTCGATGACGAGGTTGGAGGACGGCGTCGGAGACGACCTTGGCGCACTGCCGGTCGACTACGGGACGGGAAAAAAGATGGGTGTCGTCCACGGGATTTGAACTAGAGTCCTTTAGAGCGGTGGCCTTTAAGATCGTTTCAGGTCGTGGGTGCCTTGTAACGCTCTGTACTGGCGGCATACTCACCCCCGCCTGCTTTCAATTGAAGACGCCAGGGTGTCACCGGCTGGAGCGGGGAGGAAGGGTCTATTGGGAGAAGTTAAAAAAAGCCTCAAGTAGATTAGCAAAAGTCTAGACAGATATTCACAAAATATGGAGACGCCGATGCACTACGGCCTGGAGAGGAAGGACATTTCAAAGATCTAGCACATAGAGGGCTGTTTTTTTGCCCATTATTCAAAGGTCCTCGAGAGAACTTCGGAAAGAGTCAATGGAAAACTCCCAGTAGAGAGCCTCCGCCTTCCTGGCATCTGGATCACCCTGCGCCCCATTATTTGATGAAAAAAATCATCGAGATGATTCGGTTTCGATGATTGTCATCGACGACGATGAGTCGATGAATTCATCGCCGTCGATGAACTCACCGACCTCGATAAGTCGATGAATTCATTCATCGCCGACGGAAAGGTAGGGATAGGCACGGGCGGGCGACGCACCACGAATAATTATCATCTAATGAGGATGGATTCATTGACTCATCTACATCGGTGAATTCATCGACTCATTGACGTCAGTTTATTTATCAACTCATTGACGTCAGTTAATTCATCGACGTCGGTAAATTCATCGACGTCGATGGTCGATGACATTCATTGTCATCGACGCGGTTCATTGCAACACGATGACTAAAATCATCGTCGATGAATTCGATGAATCGACTCATCGCACAAGCCTACAGACAGTATTGCATCGTCGACCTTTATATACCCTTTTTACTTGGTCCTTCTGACATCCGATCCATCTCAACCCTTTTCGACACCGCGAGGCATACGGCTCGTCGCCTGTTTATCCTCCGTATCTCTTGTCATTCTCTACGGAAAGCCCCCCCCCCCCCCGACTTCCCTCCCCGGTCTGTGGCATTCTTTCTCCCTCCCCTCTCTCCCATCCCCTCCACTCGCTTCAGTTTCCAGATTGTGAAACCTGGAAGGATGGGCTGGGCGGGGGGCATTGGAGAGAGTGACCCCCAACCCCCATTCTTCACTCGTCCGCCCTCTAACCCCTCTCTCGCCGTCGTCTGCCGGCCCTTGCGTGGCTTCCGTCGTCGCATATCGGGTGTGGATGGGGGAGGAAGGGTGCAATGGGGGCGTGGTCGCCCGGTCCCTCCTCGTCGCGGTATTCGTGTGTGTTCTCTCTCCGTCGTATGGGAGGAGAGAGAGAGAGGGCCTTTCACTCGGTCGGAATGCGCTCCGGGAGTGCGTTCCATGGCTTGTGTGTTCCGAGGCATGCACTTCGGGGACAAGTATTAAAGGGGAGGGAGGGACTTTGTGAAGTGTTGGATCCTGGGTGTTGTTTCTTTCGGGCGAGGACGTGCGTGCTTCCACGCTTGGGAGACGGCAGGGAAATGGTTTCTAGGCCTCCTGACGCTTTTTTTTTGTTACGACTTCGGAATGGATCGTCGTTTTCGGTTGCTGAGGAAACTACAGAGTATTTAAATTTGTATTCTCTCAATTCTGCGATACTTTTTTTTTGTCAGGACCACGTACCAGTAAATATTGATTTAAATGAAATACAATAAGTCTCCTGGATAATGCAGGCGTTGGTCCCTGTCTGGTTACACGTTCGTTCTTTCGTCATCTAACTGTACGTCCTCTCTTCGTATATAACCTCCCTTCATCCTGTTCAAAATTCTCTGTTTTTCCCTATCCCGTCTCTTTCTTCTCCTGCTCCGACGCCTTCACAGTAATCACGGACTTCACCATCCCTTCGCTACATATTGTAGTTTCAACAACTTTATCTATGATCTAAGGTTTTCCTGGCGTATTATGATGTTAAAGGGCAAGGGTAATGATCAGGGCAAAGCGACGATGGACGACTCGTTCATAGAAACGTCGGCAAAGATGGAGAGTTTGACCCGGTGGTCGAGGTCGAGCTCGAGCAACCTTTAACAAACCTTCTCTACCACTTCCTAATCACCTCTAGAAGTTTTCTCTCCTACCCACCGTACTTAACACTTCCTTATTTGTTTTCCTTCCCGTCTACCGCTTACTATTAAAACTTTTATTGAAGTACGACAAAGATTTATCTATGTAATGCTACAGGACTTCGCTACTTATGTTCTTAATGACCATGCAACATCACAAGCGTTTTACTCACATTTGAGCAGAATTGTCCTCGTACTTATATTCTTTCATGGGTCTTTACTGAAATGAAACTTACAGGATCCAAATAGAAAAAAAGATGTTCATATGTTGTGTTAGTACCGTTTTATAGGGTTTTGATGGAAATCCATGCAAAGATTAAGTCGTGCGTATTTATTTATTTATTTGACAAAAAAACGCATACAGCATATAGCCATTTTACAGTGAACATATGACGGACAAAAAAGGACACAAACGTAAAAACATAACAAGAATTTCGAAGTTAAAATACACTGACGCAGTATGAATGTCAAAGTCAGAATGAAGTAAGTGTGTTGAATATAATTTAGTTTGGTGTCCTGCCGATTGATGTGTAGTGTTTTTGGGTGGGCACTGCCTTAATTTACTCCTTTTAGGGCTATGTATGAACTTCCTAGACAAATATATTTGTTTTCGAATGTGTCTGTATGTTCCTTAATACTTTTGCTCCCCATTATTCTATAAATGACCGTACTTCCTTATTTGTTTTCCTTCCCGTCTACCGCTTACTATTAAAACTCATTCATATCCCGCATATAATCAATGATATTGACTTTGTTAACCCTCTATGGACGGAATTATGAAACATCCTGGAACATTATGGAACATGAAAAAAATACTGCTGCAATATTAGTTTTTCCAAAGTGCTATTTAAGCATTTAAGAAAAATTGCAATTTATTTGATGGTAACATTTATTTTTAAATGTGACATATTTGGATTGTACATATTTAATTTAAAATAATAATTTACGCAATTATATTTACACAAGGTGTGCCTCAACATCACCATCATAACGTACCTTTTTTAAACTTTCCCAAATTTTTCTTCCTATGACAGTTGAAACTATTTATTTCAGAGTTTCACCAGGCACGTCATCGTCAGTGAATAGCGTCACACATTCATATATTCTAATTGTTTGACAAACCGTCGAAAGAGAAGCAAGTTTCCACACCCTTAATCCGAAGCGTTACATTTCTGTCAAGCGCAGCAACTGAATGGAAGAGCCTCTTAGGAAGCAGATATTTCAATGATTTTGAAACGTAACGAATTCGATTCGCTCGTCCATAGAGGGTTAAGGTTTAAGATTTTATTAAAATTATATTTGTCTCATTTTGGAAGTTGGCGTTAGTCAAGAAAATTAAGATCAAGAAAAAGTAACGTCTCGGAATTCTTCGTCAGTGTATTATAGCGTCGAAACGTAAACACGAAGTCTCTCGTTAAAAGAGACTCGGGCGGAGTCTTCTTCGACTCTACCCCGACAGTCTGCTTTTTGTTTTTGTGCCTCGAATTTTTTGAAGCTAAAGGGTTTTGTGAGGAAGGGTGAGGTGAAGTGGAGTTTCAAGGGTTTAACTCAGTCCGCGTTGCCGCCGTCGCCGTCTAGGAGAAGAGCTCTTTTTAAGCTCTTCCACACACCCCCCGCCCTCCTTCTACTCCTTCCTCCACCCTCCGCCTTCCCCAATCCACCCTACCCGCGACGCATTATCGCCTCGTTCTCCCTTGGATGTCGTGATCCCTCGTGGAATCCTTGGCATCCCAGCCTAAGTGGTGGGCTTGTTCGGTTACTGCATCCTGATACCCAGAAAACCGAGACACCATATGGTTTTTGAGGAACTAAAACCGGGGAAAACATTGGAAAGTTTGTAAAATCTTCTCGGGTGTGGCACCGGGTAAGGCTTTTAAAGGCTGACGTTTCGACGAGTAACTCCCTCATCGTCATCAGGGCTGAGACTGATTGCCGAGTTGGTCCATGCCGGGTTTTTCACGACGAGACGATGTGGGAGATACTCGTCGAAACGTCGGCCTTTAAAAGTCTTACCCGGTGCCAAACCCGAGAAGATTTTACAAATATTATTCGCCGGGAAATCCTTAAATCTCTTATCATCGGAGCGTTTTTCATAATAGTCAACTTACGTTTCCCTGCCATCTTCCGAGTTAGGAAGCTCGCTCGTCTTTGCCCGAACGAAGCAACACCCAAGTCCCCACGCATAAAAATGTTATTATATTCTCTTTTTTCATTCTTTGTTTGCTGTAATTAAATTACTATCTGCAGCCGAGTCAGCTTTTTATGGCGCTTACCAAACTCTAAAGCACCAGGTTCAAATCTCGTTACCCTTGGGGTGGATGAATCTTCCTTGCCCTCCGAAAATTTATGTATCTCTCCTCCCCCCCTTGTTATAAAAAAAATGCAATTATTAATTTCAGTAAGAAAATGAAATTATTAATTGCAGCTTCGTTCTTTTCGCACCAAATCCTGGAGTACCGAGTTCGAATCTCGTTGCCAGTGGGATGGATGAATCCTTCCTGTCCCCCTCACAAATTATTTTTGGCTCCCTCGCTCTCCTCGTAAGAAGTTGAAAAAAAGCGTTGCTCAGTACAGCTTCTTATATGGGGGTTCTTCCCTTCAACTCTTAAAATTCATAAATTCTGTTGTCAGTATGGGGCCTTCGTGGATGCGTGATGTAACTTGATGCAATGCATTCGATTTACACACTTCTCACCGTACGTAAGATTTTAGGCTTTCCCGGCGAATGCTTAGAATGTAAAGCTCTCAGGTTTCCAACCGGGTGATGGTGGTTTGTGGGACCGACGTTCATCTACATCTACATCTACGTAATACCCTGCGAGCCACCACGAGGGTGTGTGGCAGGGGGTGAAGATCACCAAACATGCACTATTGACATGCGACTAGGATATTTAAGGGAGACATGCTAGAGAATAGGGTCACATGGAGCTAGATGGTTAGTATCTACGTAATAAGGAAGGGATTATTGGTTGTTATTACATGCATCATGCACTACAGACTACTATAACTATATTTCACCTACCTATCCCTTTACTACGCTGCCTATTGTTCTCTCTTATAGTACGCGGGAAAAATGACATTTTAAATCTATCGGTACGACAATCTATCTCTCTAATCTTGTTAATATGATCAAACCTAGCATATAGTTCCTAGATCGTTCCGAAGGCGTAGTCTGCCATCGTCATATACCCTGAGGACGATGGTAGACTACTCCTTCGAAACGTTGATACCACAACCCACCATCACCCGATTGGAAACCGGAGAGCTTTACATTCTTCTCACCATGCGTTTGTCGCTACGAATTTATCCATGCGGTGAACCTGAATGGAGACATTCTGGGACATTACGGTGTCAGCCTAGACGCCGGGGATGGATCCTTCTAACCGGGACATATAGTATGCTTATTCGTGCATCATACATACGAAGCGGCCATCGGAGTGTAAGTACGGAGTCGAGGTGTAAGTGATACGTAGGTATATGTTTCTTTCCAATCCATGAATAAAGGGTGCGGGGGAGAGGGAAGAGACGATTATGTGGAGGTGGTGGGGAAGCGAGCTGAAACAGTTCCCTCGGGAATTTCGCCATTTCCCCGGGGAAAATACATCGCGTATTAAAATCGTGAAATCACCGGCTTGCCGAAATCCATGGATTGGTTTGCCGGAAAACTGTTCGAGCTTTCCATTCAAAGCGTTGGAAGTTAAGCGCAGATCGAAGCACAACAGCGCGCTTATTCGTATATACGGATCGTATTACGGATAACAGTCTTCACTGGGGAGACTATTGAGGTATGTGAAGAGGGCACTTGCTTATGCTGGCCGCTGATAGAAGCTGAAGACATTCCGCCATCTTCGTTGGTCCTTATTCCCCTAAAGCGCTTGCGGGCTATCGCACGATTTTATGATGTTTTTCCATCGATAACTTAGAAGAAATCAACGTGAAATTAATTCTTTAATGTGAAGTCTCCTATCATATTTTGCTATTTACTTAAATTAAAAATTATCCGCTTTCCCGATGAAAACTATCGTGAAATTAAGAAGAATCCATAGCTCTAAGTATCCAATTTATGTTTGATAAGTTACCTCCCGTGAACTTAAAACAGAAGCACCAGGGTTGAAATTCGCTATGAAAAAATCATTTGACTTGACCGGGATTCGAACCCGGATCTCCCAATAGCCGGTCAGGTGTGTTAGCCAGTTCGCCTTGAAGGAAGATGGCTTGGTTGTGTAACTGGCTAACACACCTGACCGGCAGTTGGGAGATCCGGGTTCGAATCCCGGTCAAGTCAAATGATTTTTTCATAGCGAATTTCAACCCTGGTGTACATGCACCCGTGCGAGTGACTTCGTACCACATCATTTGTTAAATGCAATGTTTGGAAATTTTTAAAAACAGAAGGTTAATATTCTTGGTCTACATCCGCTAATTCGTCCATCCCGTCGTGCTATCCATTGGGAAGTAAGGGAAGAGCAGGGTTAAACAGTTCGGTTGTTATTTTGGTAGCCAGGCGTCAGTTTGATGACGTACTGCCCTCTCCACATATCTCAGTACTCTGAATAATTAGATAATATTTGTTGCAGTGCTACTCTTTAGAGTAAATACGAACATCACTGCCTATGCGTTAAGCTTCTCTCATTTAAAATTGACTTTGATGTTTTTAGTGGTGCGTGGAATTTAAGGATTTGGATAGAATTAATATTCCTGATTTAAATTTATTGCTTACTTTAAAAATTATTTTGTCATTCCGTTTACTGTTTTAAGCTGACGCAGCTTGCTTATTTCTCCACTACGTTTGTATTCGATGATAAGGTATCTGCTGGTGGTTTTTCCCTTTCCTGATCCCGTAGACATGTTGACTAGTTGCTTAGGGTTACTTGTTGCCTGCATTACGTTTTGAGCGCCTTATATCGATTCCTTAGTGGCAGGGTTAGGACGCGGCTGTAATTATGTAGGCGCCGGTGAGACATTACTCGTTCGAGGATATATCTAAAAGCTTTATCTGCGCGCCGATAGCGAAGATGACCTACTCCTTGAGCGGGAGGATTTTATGAAAATGTTCATCGTGGGAGTTTATGAATTATTCAACATCACTCCTAATTACCCTCAGGGCAGGTGTATTGCGTCAAATGGGAGATAATTCCAGGCAACAAAGTTCCAAGTACGAATATTAATCACTGTAACGATTATCCTTCATGGAAAGAGTTATGCATGCGAAACTAGAGAATTTCATTTATACCAAATTAGAAAATTAAAGAATGAATCACTTAAAAGATTTAAGATTTTCTCGGTGTAATATATACCGGGTGATAAACCGGTGCGAAGCCCGAGAAAGATATTAAAACAATGCAATACTTGTCCAATGCCCAGTTGCAGGAACGACATGCATGCTTACTTTAAAGTTACGAGAGACATAAGCCTTGGCAATAATTTAATAAGTGTTGCAGAAACATTCGATAAATTTATTGGTTTGACAACAAAGGCATGGGGTTACGAGTGCCGTAAGAAGCCAAGATGGCGGATGCGAAGTGAACCGCGTGGAGACTTAATTATCTGATTGAAGAATTGTTTTGAGACAAACGACATGCTAACATATTCTAACTGACTGATTATTACGTGCATTAGCAATTATTCATAAGCTAAACTTTATTCATTTTATTCGGCGGTAGAAGATTAGATCAAATATTCGAACCTATAAACTATTGGCAAATAATTTATGTAACTAGTTGATATGTTCCTGCAACCCGAATATTTTTATGAGATCTATCACCTAATAGATCTCATTACTATCGATTCCATATCGAAATGTTCTTGAAATTGGCCGTAAGTCCACTATCAATTTTTACCGATTCATTTTTTTTCAGTTTTATTTACACGATAGCTAAACACAGCTATAATGTAATTCTAAATCCTTTAATATTGGAAGATGAATGTAAAAAATATGTTTTTGAATGCAACGGACTGAGGACGAAGTATTTGAAATACGATATAGATGTTAGGAAGCCGGTATAATTGGCGGTCCCCAAATCGTATCGATATTCTCGCAAAGATTCTAGTCTCCTACTTTTGCCATAGCCCCAGTAAACGTCCTCAACCGATTCTAAGATTAAGTTTGCGACAGATTAATTGGGCAGGCAGAGCATTAAGTTTGAGGCATGCCCCGCTTTTTGCGACATTAGGATATGGCAACCCTAGTTATGTGAGCCCATACACACGACAAATTCAATCGAAGACGGGCCACACGCATCTTCCTAGGACTTATTACACCAGCAACGATGCCGGTTGGTGCAATATAAAAGCAGCGCATAGGGGGGGTGGGATCTCCGGGCCCATTCGAGCATCAAAAGCGGCCACGCAACATAAGTATCACTCAGTTTTCCAGCTCGCCGGGTGGCTTCCAATCGGGAAAGACGGCGTGGGAGTTCCAGCGAATGGCGTATCGGGGCAGAGGGCGTGGAAGTAGCGCAAAGAAGGGGGAGTGTGCTCGTGAGTATAACAGTGGCGAGTCGGAAAAGCGAAGAGTTGCGACTACCGGCAGGAGGGGGGGGGGGTTGGCGGGTGAGGGGAGAAGGATCGGTCAACCGACGGAAAGAAGCTGTCTGTGAGAAGGACAGACATTTCCTTTTAAGTCAAAGCCGTGTGAAACCTCCCCCCTTAAGTCCCATAATTATAGGAGGCGTTTAGTAAAAAGAGCACAAAAACGCTAACAAGTCTCTCTGTCAAGGTCCCTTCTCCGGCGCTCTTTAGGGAAGGAAATAATTGGGAGCAACGAATGCACGAACATTTTTTCCTAGTCTCCACAAGAACTTTTCAGGTTTTCCAAGCCAAAATTTTCATTTTTCCAGGTGAAAATAACCGTTATGTGTTAATCAACGTAGTTCTATGGGAGAATAGATTTCCGAACCAACGGAGTGCCACCACTATCGTCCTGCGGGAAAATCGGCTTCCTTTCCTTTGGCGTATTATTCATAGGTCTCGCCCACGATTAGGGCCACTAGTACAAAATCTGAGGAGAAACAAATACTCCATCCCTCCCAGCATGAGTGTATGTTCCTGAAAGTTTATTTAAGGGGCGTAATTAATGGTTCTCCACCCAATACGAGATTATCACACATGTAGAGGTATTAAAAAGTGCCTAAAATGGTACTCCTGAATTAAAAATCAGATTATAACTCAGGACAGCGAATATCCAGGCTAATTTTTCATCACCCATGACTTTTCCAGGCAACACAGGCCCATTTTCTATTTCCATGACTTTTTCAGGTATTCCAGGTTTTCCGGGCTTGTAACAACCCTGAGATACACGATGACTTTTCCTAGTCTAAACGTCAATTAATTGAAACTTATCAATTTCAGCTAATTACAAGCATTAGGTTTGCTTATTCAGTGCATAAGCAAGGTTATGGTTTGTTCGCCCGCCATCAACTTGTTCACTCTACTACGAACTACAATACAATACACTATGATGAACGAATGACAATACACTATGATGAACGAATAATGACAAAAAATAGACCTTTCATTTTACTGAATTTATAAAATCCACCGCGACAAGGTCCGAGAGGCGAACAAAGAAAAAAAATTCTCCACCAACACAGAAAATATAAATTTTATAATTTGATCCTCTAGAACCAATTACACTAAAATACGTTCCATATAACATCTTTCATTTTTTTCGCTAGTGCTGCATTCCTTTCAATCCTGTTTGGGTCATTCTCAAAATAATGTCTTCATGCAAGTCCTCGTTAAATGATTCAGTTCTTCGGTCATAATCCTATCTGTCTTAACGGCGAAATGAATAAGCGTATCTCACATTAATAACTGAAAAGAGATTCATAAATATAGATACTTTAATGATAGTGAAAATTAACGAAAAAGTAGAGAAAATTCAATCCTATTGACCGTCCCTTCAGAAATTTCGATAAATCACGCATTTTTCATTCACTTATCGTCTCATTTACTTATTATTATTAGAAAAAGGGATTGTGACAAACTTCACGTTTACAACCAGCGTTATTAACATCTAATACTATAATATTCAAGACAGTTCCACTGTAGGTGCTCGTTGGCACCAAGCATTTCTCTGTCGCGTAAATAAATGATCCGCTGAAATAAGGTTGAAGTCTAATGTATCTTTTAATCCTGATTACTCAGTAAAAAATGAAACGGACTACCGCTCACAAAATCTACGATCGAGATATTTTTCAAAATATGCGAAAACCACACCAGTTTTTTTCACTATCGCTTGATGAGTACGTCTCGACGAAGAACAGCTTTAAGACTAACGCACGAGAAGTTGACGCGCAGACTTTAAACATGATAATAAAAATTTATATCAATTATTACAGGCGTACATTTGCGTAAGATGTTGTCAAATAGAAACAATCAATTTTTTTTTCAGACCTATGGAACTAGCTGCGCAGTAACTTTAACGGAGCCACCCGTTAGTGCTCACACTTTTGTGTGAAATTCACAGTGGAATAATCATTCAACTGGACTGGGAATCGAACCCAGATCCCTCTATTTCGCGCCGAGTCCTCTTACTATTTAAAGTTACCCGGGCGTCCTATTCCTCTGTGAATCTCATGGGGGCTTTAAGGAGCTATTTGTCCGCACAAGTACTGTGCATTTAATTCCAGAGGTACCCGTATGCGAGCGCTAGGCGCTACAGTCCTCGTGGTAAAGCCCAACTTTAAACACCAAGGTGTTTACTTTTGATAAACCTTTGTGTTTAAAATTGGGTTTTGCCCCGTGGACTGTAGAACTTGGCGCTCGCTTACGGGTACCTACCACCTACCTCTGGCATTACATGCACGGTACCTGTCAGGACAAATTGCTCCTTAAAGCCCCCATGAGGTTCACAGTGGAAGAGGACGCCTGGGTAGCTGAAATGGTTGTAGCCCTCGGGGCGAAATCGAGGGATCTGGGTTCGATTCCCAGTCCAGGCGAATGATATTTCCACTGTGAACTTCCTACAATTATGAGAGACAATCACGACTACGTAAAGGCAAATTAAAAGTGAATATCAGAAAAATCTAATACAGAATTTCTTCAGCGAATTGGTGTTCTGGGTGCCATTGATGAATGCAAGTTCAAATTGAGTAACATAGATTCATCGGTTAGATGCCAAGTATACAGTTTTGTAGGTATTAGGGAGTCTATACTTATTGTTAGACAGTTTCGATCAATACTGGTATAGTTTTGCTCTTGCGAGCGTCAGCACGAGTTCAGAAAAGAGTTAAATTTTCCTTCGCAGACGGAGGGGAAAAATGACGTGTTTGACGTGACTGGTGACACATCTTTGAAAAATTACGCCGCCAATTTTCGGAAGATTCCTTCCTCCAAAAGAGAGGACCTAAGATGTCAGAATCACGCGAATGTGAAAAACCGAGGCGTTATAAAAATGTGAGAGGGAGGAAAAATCGAGCTTCGCAACTCAACATCATATCTTATCACCGTTCCCCTTCCCGCCATAGGAACCGTAAAACCCGAAAGTTTGTCCATGCGACAGAAATTTTTGTATCAACAAGAAGGTGGTGAATCATGTTTACGTCCTTGATAACAGGTGTATTAACGGGCTGATAAAACACCTCTCGAAGCAGGAAGAGAAGCGCTACCCATTTAACACGACTCCCTAGCACTACCAGATTTGAGATCGACGCAATTTTTACGACACCGCTATCAAGGGCTCACTTTCGACGAAAATGCTCTCCCGACTCCATAAACGGATGAAACACAAAGATAAACGCACATTTTCGAGTAAAAAAAAAATCAATATTCCCAAATTCAGCTGATCACTTCCAATTTATTTCAACTTTGAAAAACTCTCGCGGCTCGCTAAACATTCTTCAGCTGAATGATTCATTTTATTTCGTTCATTTTATCAAAGACGATCATTTTATCAAATATTACGAAACTAAAAAAGTAACGGAGGCTATCAATGTATCCATAGTGTTTTTATCTTAATGATTAATTCTGTTTGATTGAACACACAATAAAATGATCGTCCGAGTTTATTTCACATCTACATCTACATCTACGTCATACCCTGCAAGCCACCCAAAGGGTGTGTGGCAGGGGGTGCTTTCGCACCAGGCATTTCATGTATGTATTTAAGTATTTTCCGAACATATAGTGTTTCACAACTTTTAGAGGGACTAAGGTGGGAGCCCCTAGGGACTCGGAGGTTACACGCTAGGCTTAGTTCGCTTAAGAATTTCTGACACAGTTTTAGAGCGACACAGAGAATATTATCATGACGCCTCTCTTCATATCTAGGCCTGACAGAAGCGATAAATAAGAGAGATGCATTGCGGAACAGATAGGCACAAAAACTCGTTCTTTCCGCGCACAATGAGCGACCACAATAAGATATGAGGACCCCAGAAGTCAAGGGGTCTAAGTAATAAAACCATTGTTTAGAGAAAACTTAAGTCAAAGTTGAAAATGTTTGGTACAACCCACTAAATAGTTAAGAGGCAAGACCCTAGATAGCAGCACCTATCAAGAAAATCACTTGGATCCCTTAACCAACTAAAAGATTAATATTTTCACAACCCATTCCTATATCTAACTTATTTTTTTCAAAAATGTCACTTACACCTCTTGACTTCTGGGGTCCAAATATGAGCTCCACTTAATACACTCCCATAACACACGTCACCATTTCACCTTCCAAAACTTTATCCCTTATATATTTACTCGGCTGGTGTCCTAACACTCCCGGCCACACGCCCATGCGGGGGCTCGAAGGTTAGTATATTTAAAAAAGTTCTTTTTTTCAGTTTAAATGAAGCCAAGGATATCCAACCGCCCCTGGAATGTAATATACTCGAATGGATTGTTCGCTTTCGACATAAATTTTAGAGTTATCGACGGCTATCGATAACATTCCACTAAAGTACAAAAGAAAACTTTCGCAGCGTATCTTTACACATAATTTTATAGTGTCGAAACCTCGTTTTCAGGTTTCTATGACGCTAAGGAGATACCACCGGGACAATGTGAATCATAACAAATGCTAGATTCTGACTTTTTGTTTCACCATCATTGGTTGTACAATCTTAAGATTGGTTGACCGTGGAGATCCATCTCTCCCTGTCTAATGCCAGTTCCCTTTCACCCTGGTGGTTCTTCTCCTGTACTTTCCTCCTTATTTGGTGCTTGTGTTTATTCCTGGGTCTTCCACTGTGGACTTTCCCTCTATTTTTCCTTCAATTGTTTTCCTCACAAAGCCACTGTGTCTCACCGTGTGTTCAGTCCATTTGATTCTTCGTTTTTGTGCAGTGTTCCATATTGTCCTTTACTCTTCTTACTTCACCATTTCTTATAACGTCTAACCAATTGATCTTCAGCGTTCTCCTCCAGCACCAGGTTTCGTAAGCTTCCACTGTTTATGTGTCTATTTTTCCATTGGTCGAATCCATGGAGTGCCAATCTTCAAACGAGTGTTTTCACATACTCTTTCCATCGTTTCCAGTCCCTTTGTCTTTGAATGCCGCTAGATTTGTTAAAGGCCCTTATGGTAATTGTATAAGTGTTACGAATTTAATAGAAGAACTAGGATGGGAATTACTATCAGAATGCAGTTTAAAATTTAGGTTAAACCTTTTAAGTAAATTCGAAGCCGATTTGTTCACAGATGACGTTAGATATATATTGAGAACCCCTGCGTACTCTGCTAGGTTTGATCAGATGAACAAGATTAGAGAGATATATTGTCGTACCGATAGATTAAAAATGTCATTTTTCCCGCGTACTATAAGAGAGAACAATAGGCAGCGTAGCAAAGGGATAGGTAGATGAAATATAGTAAGAGTAGTCTGTAGTGCATGATACATGTAATAACAACTAATAATCCCTTTCTTATTATGTAGATACTAACCATCTAGCTGCATGTGACCCTGTTCTCTAGCATGTCTCCCTTAAATATCCTACTTGCATGGCAATAGTGCATGTTTGGTGATCTTCACCCCCTGCCACACACCCTCGTGGTGGCTCGTAGGGTATTACATAGATGTAGATGTAGAATGTAGGAGTTGTCTTTTTACAATAACGCTTCCTTAGCCTGGGCTTTTCTTCGATTGATGTGCATTGCACAACTTTTTGTTCAATTTTATAAAGCAATATTGTTTTCACAGATGACATGCACTGGCATGAATGAACGGTGAATAAATGCGAAAATTCAGAGCACAGCACGATTTAGACAAAAAAAAAAGCTTGCGGGGCCCCGCAAGGATATTTCTAAATTCTGGATTCGTGTCATCAGACAATGCCATTAGCTCTACCTCGACGAATTTTTTCGAACGCAGCGCTCAAAATCCAGGCAACAGGATGACGAACGACTCGGAAATGTGTTTGGCATTTTCCCTTCCTGAGTATGTGGGTCGCATTTTACACGGTCACTCTGCCACACTTCATTCACGCGGAACAAGGAAGCCTAATAAGGTAAAACACTCTTTTTCACGAGGCTTTTTAGCAGAAACCTGAACACCTCAAATGAGATTTTGTGCCGATAAAACTATCATCTGAGACGGAAGTACGTAACAACGAATAATTCAATGTAGCGTGAGGTGTGAATTATAGATGAAGGTTCTGGATAACATTGTCAAGTAATGACTGCATTACGATTGAGTGGTATAAGTTGAGCCGGTAAGAGCGAATCTGCCAGTAGGTAGTCATCAGGCACTAGTGTGTATCAAATTCTCAGGTTTCACTTAGTGGAACTACATTTGTATGTGGAACATGATTTGTAAATAAATTCACTTTGTAATGTTTCGCAATAGTTGTTCCACAAGATTTTGTTCCACATTAGTTGTTCCACAATAGTTGTTCCACAATAGTTGTTCCACAAAATATTGTGGAACATTACAAAGTGAATTTATTTACAAATCAGGCACTAGCTTCAGATATTAAAAAAAGTTTCAGAGACGTCCGGAGCGTTACTTATAAAGGTTTAAAATAAATGGTGTGCAGTTGTTTTATTATTTGATTTCAGTGCTAACTGAAATATTTCTTGCAGATGACGCGACCAGCCGTAGTATCTCCAAACTGCAATGTTCAGTTCGATTCTCGTTACTTGTGGATTGGGTGAACCCCCAACGAGTAATGATTCCTCTGGATCCTGTAGGAATACTTTCGAGGAATGTGTGATACAATGTGATTCAGTATTTACTCGTTTCTTTTGAGGGACCCCGCAATGTTATTTATATACTTCTTCGCGAAAAGTGAAAAAGGAGCGTTGCACAGTTCGGCTTATATCTCGGGGGTTCCTCCCTTCAGTCAAGTGATTAGTCAGTCCAGAGCATTGCTCGGCAAACCGCGGCTCGAGAGCCACATATGGCTCTTTGTCCCTGTGTGGCTCTTCCACAGAAGTGCGCACCTATGGTTTAGCGAAGACAAAACTTTAAATAAAGTCTATTAAGTTTATTTAATAAAGTCTATTAAGTTTATTTAACAAAGTCTATTAAGGAGCGCTTTGAAGTAAAAGAAAATGTAGTGTCTAGGATTGATAAAGATATGTTGAGATGGTTTGGGCATATAGAGAGGATGAACGAAAGGAGATTGACGAAACAAGTATACAAGACGAGTGTGGATGGGAAAAAACGTACCTCATTCAGATTGAGAACTCTTTTACCAAAGGCCAGCTGAGGAGTACCCCAATAAAGTTAATAACACTGTACCTGTGTATGTAGTTTAAGTTTAAAAAATTTGGCTCCCAAAAGAAATGCCAATCGTTGAACTATTGATACTTGGCTCTGTTAACTAATGAGTTTGCCGACCACTGTTCTAGAGCCTTCGTGTGCGCGCCATGTAATTTGATGAAATGTTTTCGATTTCACATCTCTCGCCGTGAGTTTGTCGCTGCGCATTTATCCATGCTGTGGACCTATGCGTAGACATTCCGGGACATTTCAGTATCATCCTGGGTAACCCGAACGTAAAAATATGCCAACTCTTGGATGGGCATCTGATTAGGGGGCAAGTCACCGCGGACCCACCTCCACCCCTCCTGGACTCAAGCTTTCGCTTACATCCTGGAGTCTTGAATGGGCAGTATGAACCTTCGAATCACTGTTGCTCGTGGCATCCGTTTCGCAGCGACATAATCTCGAGCTGCTCCGTAATCTCTCAATACTGCCCCAAACTTAATATCTGGAACGGTTGAGAAAGTTTTCTGGGGCTCTGTTATTGGTTGTCGGTCATCTTGAGGTTCTGAGCATGCGATTGTTCTAATCCGCAATCCTTCCTCGATCTAAGAGACCTTATCCCGGTCTCTTTACCAACCCATCGGGACTCCCGAGGACGAATTTACCGTATGTAGTATGCTTTAAATTTTAACTTCTAGGACACATAGTAGCAAACGAATGTGATAACCGTACGATTGGACGAATATCCACAGAGAGAAAAATCATCCGCCTTGACCGGGATTCGAACCCGGATCCCTCGATTTCCGGCCGAGTGCTTTAGCCAGTTAAGCTACCGAGGCGTCCTCTTCCCCTGTGGATTTTTGTGACCTTTA
Organism: Ceriagrion tenellum; assembly: GCA_963169105.1. Classification (NCBI taxonomy): domain Eukaryota; kingdom Metazoa; phylum Arthropoda; class Insecta; order Odonata; family Coenagrionidae; genus Ceriagrion; species Ceriagrion tenellum. The sequence goes on from OY720635.1 coordinate 62,962,623, forward strand.
CGGGACTAGATGTTCGGAAATCGAGGGATCCGGGTTCGAATCCCGGTCAAGGCGGATGATTTTTCTCAGTGGATATTCGCACATGTGTGCATTGCGGGTGACTCCGTAAAAGTGGAACTCCGTGGCTAGTCCCGGATAGCTTGAAATTTGTCGTACGACTGGATACTATTCCACCCCCCCTGCCATCCACCCTTGAGGTGGCTTGCTGGTTAACACGTAGATACATGCGAGTACGTACATCTTTTGATGTAGTCTTAGTTAGAAGTAGTAGAGGAGAAGCCCTTAAATCCATTATCTCCGGCGTATAACTTGGTGTACTAAGTAGGAAAAAACGCAGCAGCTGGCATTCTCCTTAAGTCCAGCTTGAAATCACTGAAAAGTTAAAGCTACTAGGCTTTGAGCTCGACTGCAGGCTGCAATGGGATAGTCACACATCCTCCACTCGTGATAAGCTTTCAAAAGCCATTTATATGCTACGGAAATTGAAAATGCTAATTCCCACTGACTATCTGCGGGATGTTTATTTTGCTTTTTTCCACTCATTTAAACTATGGGGTCATGCCTCCGCAGTTAGAGACTTGTTTATTATACAGAAAAGAGCTGTGAGGATCATTTCCATTTCCCACTCAAGGGAACATTGTAATCCACTCCTTAAGAAGCTTGGCATCATAACATTGTGTGGCCAATATATATTTGATTGTCTCTGTGATATTTTTCCAGCTCACTTTAAAAGTATGCGAATGTGCACTCAACGTCTTACAATTCGCGTTTCAACCACCATAGTGCGACATCAGAAACTCGGGATATTATTTCGTAATCGTTCCGTCAGATAAATGCTGTGATCCGGTTACGTATTGCACGCGGAATTCCTGAACCTCGCAATCAGTCATTCACCGCACTGAGATTGTTTGGGAAAGTTCAGATACACGATTTTGTGTACTCTGCACTTTCCCATTCAACTTGAAATGTTTTCTTATTGGCTGAGCAAACTCGCTAGCCTGGGGCTTCTGTATTTATTTCGTTTGTGAGTACTGATATCTTTGTTCCGCATTGAATCGCGTGGACGGAGAAAGCGATAAGGGATGATGTGGGGGAGAAGTGTGCTTACGACGATCAAAATTGAATCATGAAGAAAAAAAATGGCGACGGTTGCTCGCTACTAGGAACGATATCGCACCCTTAAGACTGGATCACACCAATCATCATGATGTAACTTGAGAGAGCAACTTCATACGGTTGAACTAGGGCATGTGAGTGGGGAAGCATTCAGAATGCGTTGCGTTCTAAACATCTTGAAGGAGATGTATTTAGCTTATGAGTTATGTCTATATCTTGGCCCATCGCAAACTAGTGTGATTTCCCAAGTTGACCAATCAGGCGCTACCTTGTCGGATGGACATGTACCACCAGTGACGGGAAAGTGCGATACTAACCTGAATGTAAAAATCTTTAACGTACCGAATCAATAACATTTATGGTATAAAGTGGATCGGTATATTACAATTTGTACACATTTTTGGACATAGGGCGTGATGGAAGAAATGCATTCCATTGGTCTTCTTCAATGAGGTGAGCTGTTTTCGCATTGGTCGGTTTTATAACAGTGGCTATTGCAGCCTGAAATAAATGCACATCATGTAGTTATAATACCTACTAGTATTAATATTTTTATCCCCTTCCTAAGTACCAATACTTGTGTTAATCACGATGAATGGAAGCTTTTTGTAGCTTTAAAGGCCATTTATATTTATGTTCAACCTACCTTCAAGATATTTTGAAATGCGTTCCCAAAATTACGATTACGATCAATCAATAAAAAAGAACAAAATGTGTCCTCATTGTCATGTAATTATTTTTTCGGTTTTATCGAAGGGGCTATCAAAAATTCGTCCAGAAATTAGCAATGATTTGGCCAAACTCTAGAATTAACGAAAAATAATTTTCTATTTTTTGTAATCTCTGGTAAAATATTGAAAATCATCGTCCCCATGTTCAAGAAGCGCATGTCTTTATCAATTGTTCCATGGGGGGGATATTATGTGACTTCTGCGCCGAACGGTTCAAGGTTGTAAATCGAGATCTACGCCACAATCGAGGTGAATTTCCGAACCGATTCGATTTTTTTCGTTTAATATCCGACAAATTTTCCCCCCAAATTGGATCTGAATTATGAGGTTGTTTTTTCGTTCAATTGATAATCCCCATCGGTTTTAAAATGATATTTAATATAACACATAATTTTAATGCTCCCATTATTCAAAAAAAAAATATGAATGGACATATTCAGCATGGAAAAATTGGAGCATTTAGCAGCCCATATTCGTATGTTAAAACTTTGATAGATAGTGTGTCGCTACAGTTTTAATTATGTACTGCTATTATAAAAAAATAAAAGGATATTAAGCCTACAAATAAAAATATGGTGTCTATACTAAGAGGCTCACTTTTTTAAATGTATGATTACGAATAAGCTGATTACATCTTTCTGAGAAAATAACGACATTTTAACTATTGAAGTGAATTTAAGAAAAGCGTTTTATTTTTTATTGAGTTTACCTGATGAAGTATTCGATATTTTGACCTCATCTACGTCGGTGATCCTTCTTAGTAATCCAATGACGGTTTGAGCAAATATATATTCCAATCATCCTCGCGTGATACGAAGAAAAACGGATCTTTCCGACGAGCGAGTGCGAATACTCTCGTTCCTTTTGCCCACTTCTCGGGAACGAATCCGCAATCATATGTCCGTTGTGACGCTTGTTTGGGCTCCTCCCCCCCTCTCCCTCATTCCATCCCCCCACCCCACCTCCGCGAACGAGCTTGCTTACAACATTTTTTTTGTCCAATCTCCCCTCGCAAGGTTGAGAGCGGGATAAGCCCGGAGCGAATGCCGAGGCGTGGGTGACTCACTCGGAAATTCGGCTCACGTCAGGGCTGAGAGAGCTCCGACCGACGATGTTCTCTCTCGTGTTCCGTTCGGGAATTTCCTCGTTGGTTTGTTCCACCGACGACGGGGCGACGTCGGGAACCCGCCGAGCAGCCCGGGAGTTTGTGTGTGTGTGCAATCAGAGGAGAGAGAGAGAGAGGGAGAGAGCACGTGGTGTCGGCAACCTCCAATCGGCTGCGGAGCTCTCCTTTACGTCCTTGGTCCATTTCCGTTCCACCCACCCCGAGAGAGGCGTGCGACCGGTCCTCACGAAACCAGATATCCATCATCATCATATATATTATTACAGAAAGGTCTTTTTCTGTCATTCCGTATATGCTCCGTTAATACTGCACCTACAGTGATAAATGAGGTACCATTTTAAACGTTGAATCACCGGCTTCTGACGAAAAATACAATCTCGATCTCAAATTTCACTATTTACCCATTAATTTGCTTTAAAAGTTTCGATTTTTCCATGTCGATTTTTCGCTCGAGGTATATCGATTCCACACATCCGTGTATATTATTTCTCAAAGGTGTTTTTTTGTCGCAACGCCATAACTGCCATAATTATTCATCAAAATTAATGATTCAAACATCGTTTTAAAGCTTATGCTACCCAATATTGATGAAAAATAGACAAATTGTGAAAAATTAAAGTTTTTGTTAAAAAATGATACAACGCCATCTGCTGACAATGTAATCAACTAATATGTCGGCAATGGTTACGTGCTTAAAAGACTGTAGGAGGCGCCATCTATTAACACATCGTTTAGTTAGATTGTTTACATTCTACATGCAATCAGTGTGTCCATTTGCTGTTTACGTTTACGTTATGTATCTCTAACACAAACGTAAATAACATATAATTGCGCATGGGAAGAAATAGGTAAAAGAACAGGAAGAAAGAGGGAAGAAACAGAAAGAAGCTGCATACTGTGCGAAATATTCGACAGGTAGAAGAACAGGAAGAAAGAAGGAAGAAACAGGAAGAAGCTGCATACTGTGCGAAATATTCGCTCGGGTCATCTAGTCATTGTTAAAAGGACTCAGCCGTTCGGGATACTCCCGTATTTCGTTCCATTTACGTGTATTTACAGCAGCTTGAGAGAGATAGTTTCAAAGTTATTATGGAGTCCGTATTCGAATTATACGTTTAAATTTAAGCAACCGATGAATGAATGATTTAATTTTGCTTAAAATGTTTCTTGTGTGTTTCACCCATGTTAGGTATGAAGTTGTGGCGATTCTCACTTATTAATCACCGTCTAAATTATTTATATGTCCCTCTCCACATTCATGTTCATATTCTTCACATTCACACACATAGATTTGGCGTTGATGTGATTCTTTCCTTAGAAGTGTACTGCTGTTCATTCACTAAGATTAAGGTAGTTTCAGCGAGATAGTTCCCCAGTCATAATGGAGTCCAAATTCGAATTTTACGTTTTAATTTAAGCAGCTGAAGGAAGCATGAATATAAATATAGCTTTATTAATGGTACCATAATATACTTTTACATGACTGAAATACTTAGTAATTAAATAAAAATATCTAGATAAGTCTCTAATTTGACTTATTTTTTTCAGCGGTACGTTCAAAACTCCTCCACAACGGAAGTTTTTTTTTTGCGATTCTGCAATCGTTACTGCGGGAAAAAGTATATATTTTCAAAGATAGTGGAGAAAATATACACACTCCTGTTAATTTTTTGAGAGGATCGATGTTTTAGAAATTTTTCTTTTTTTAATGTGGCACTCTCTGGAGTGCATACACGTACTATTTCCCGCGTGAAAGAGCCGATATTTTTCGCCAAAAATCTCGGCATGTAGTCCTGTAAGGGTTAATATTTACGTATCTTCGGGAGGGTGAGATATTTTTTTTTAATTGAGACCAAATTCATGGTTTTCTAGGTGAATCTAGTAAGAGCGAAATATCGTTGCATGTAGATGTAGATATCGAAAGTCTTCGACATCACATTCATCCATGACCTTCTTGGCCTACCCCTTCCTCTCATCCCTATTACTCCCCGTTTAATAAATCTGTTTCGTTATTAGACTCTCATCCAGTCTCTTACATCGGCTAAATAAAAGAAATGCACTCTATTCAAGTGTTATGAAAATGGAACTTGTAAGCCATAAGCCCTAAAATATTGGTAAAGTTTATTGTTGATTTACGCCATAACCGTATTTGATGGTAGGCAAGAAACGCGTGTTTTTCCCATTTTCTAGTTAAACTTTCCTACATACATACATACCCATCACGCCGCTCCCTTTCGGGGTAGTCACAGTCAAAATGTTTCACTCATTAATACATAATTGTACACCTAACTCTGCTTCAATAATTTCCTCCATACTGACCTATCCTTGCAAACCTCTTTTGCCTCATTTACCCCCTACACTGTTTCATACACGCCCTCCTGTTTTTAAGACTCCTAATATTCCTCCTCCTAAGAATTTCCTCAACCACATTCAACCACAACTTTCTCGGCCTAACTCTACCTCTCACACCATTCATTCTACTCTTATATATCTGTTTCGTTATTCGACTCTCATCCATTCTCTCAACATGGCCAAACCAACGTAGCACACTCATTTCATACACGTCCATTACTGAAGCATTTAGCCCACATTCATTCATGACCCACTCATTCCTGACTCTATCCATCCTACTTTTGCCACAAACACTCCTCAGATAACTCATACCCACGGCGTTTAGTGTACTCTTATGTCTATCCTGACATAACCATGTTTCACTACCATATAGCAAAGTGGGGAGAAGTACACTTTTGTACACGGCATTTTTCGCTTCCTTAGACAAGCACTCATTCCTTGATATGCTCCACATGCTACCTACCACTTTTCTTCCAGCATTCGCTCGTCTCTTTATCTCCTTATCTAATCTTCCATTTTTCGCATACATCTTTCCTAAGTACACAAAATCATCCACCTGTTCAATTACTTCACCATTCGCCGTCATCATACAGTTATTCTCCCAATTCTCCTTATCAAAAACTACTCCTTTCCTTTTTTGCCAAAATACTCTCCAAAGCTATTACTAAGGGAAATGTTTAGAAAACATTGAAGGTCTTAAGGTCATTCGTCTGTCATTTGAATTGTGGGAAAAATTACCGTGATGAAGCAACTCGGTTAATCTGACACGGATTTGTTTTTGTTGCCATGAAGACGGGTGATAAATTGCTTTGATTCGGTCCTCGAGCGCATTGTTGTATGCACATTCATGGTGTTTCGGTTGCATGCCCCTGCAATTTTCCTTTTTCCTTCGGGCTTCATTGTTCCATGGATCCCGTGTTTATTCTTACTTACTGGCGTCCTTGTGGTGGAAGATTCTTTGATTCGTCTTCTCTTATTGTGGAAACCTACGGTTGCGCGTGCACTGAGGTCTTAATGTCTTCCGTTGCCAGGCATAAGTATTGTTTCTCCATTATTCTGTTGATGCTATGGACGGGGCATTTCCATTAACACCTGCAAGCAGCATATTTCGGCGCCATTATTGCCTGTGGTGCTTGGGTTCGAATTTTCCACAAAAATATTTTACGAAATCTTTTTGAATGGAAGTGTAGATTTTCCAGAAAAATGCATTTGCGAACGATGTAATTTTTAGGCAAAATCTATAGTTAAATATTTTACGAAATCTTTCCGGAAGTGTAGATTTTCCAGAAGAATGCATTTGCGAACGATGTAATTTTTAGGCAAAATCTATAGTTCTATTAATCCAGGTTTATTGTCTTTCCTAGAAATCATTATGTAAAATGTGAATCTTCTTGTATCACTTTTTCTGGAATATTGTATCGTGAACAGAAGGCGTTAGAGTGAAATGGTGTGTAACTCGAACTCCGTTGCGAAGGATATTTAAATGTACCGCGTAAAAAATAAGTCAAATTAGAGACTTATGTAGATATTTTTAGTTAATTACTTAGAATTTCTGTCATATGACAATATTATTGCACAATTAATAGCGCAATATTTTATTCATGCTACCCTCAGCTGCTGACATTGAAACGTATCATACAAATGTGGTCTCCATTATTATAAGGGAATTATATCGCTCAAACCACCATTAAGTTATCGATAATTTTCGGTGCCGAATTCGAAATTTAAGAAAAAATTAAACGTGAATGTTTTCTCGAATCCTAGACGTATTGTTTGCTAGAAAACTGTTAAGATGCACCATTTCGCGTTGGCGTTCGCATTTGGAGAGGAGCTGTTAGTATGTAATCAAATTATTACGAAAGATACGCCATGTACCATAAGGGTACGTGTTATGTTTCACGTTACGTTTTGGAATAGCCTCGCATTGTCAAAAAACAAATCGGTAAAATATATTTTCCCCCCTTTATTTTTCGATATCACTAATAAGGACAAGTATGTCATGTATCATGCTGTATTTTTCCTCTCCCTTCACCCTCGTACACCCTGGCCCTCACCAAACCTTCCCTTATTTAAACGTTACCTTTATTTGGGAGTTAGGACAATTTTTTTGCAATTTATAACCCAATTCTTGTGTTAAATCAAAATCTGTGAGTACATTATCAAAATATTTATAGTCTTACTGAAGAATGTGTAGTCGATATCATATTAGAGCCGTGTGAAAAGTAACTGTAATTTGGTTACTTACAACTACATCTTCGAAGAGACTACAAGCTTTGGTAGATGCTTTAGATATGCAGTGTGGGATATTCGGAATGAATATAAATCATAAGAAAACAAAAGTATTGAGATTCTCTTGGACGAAGGAAGCGAAGCTTGTGATTAAAGTTGGAGGACACAAACTAGAGCAAGTAGAACAGTTTAATTACTTAGGTAGCACTCTAGAGGAAAATGGACATAGTAGTAAACACATACGGAAAAGAATAGCGCTAGCTAAGGAGGCGTTTAGTAATAGAAGAGAGCTGATGACGGGGACACTGGGTAAGGATGTGAAGAAGAGTCTGGTGAAGAGTTTGATATGGAGCGTAGCGTTGTATGGGGCAGAAACGAGGACTCTAAAAAAGGAGGATAAGAGTAGGCTGCAGGCATTTGAGATGTGGGTGTGGTGAAGGTAAGGTGGACGGAGAGGAAGACTAACGAGGAAGTGCTTGAGATGGTGGGCGAGGAAAGGAATCTTTTGAATGAAATCCGGGAAAGGCAGTGTAGATGGCTGAAGGAGGTAATAAAGGGTGATGGGTTGCTGAAGAGTGTGATAGAGGGAAGGATGTTGGGCAAGCGGGGAACGGGAAGAAAGAGAATAGGTTTCATGGACGGGATGAAGAAGGGTAGATCTTATGCAGAGGCAGAAAAGAATATGTTAGAGGGAGATAGGCCCCGGAATGTGTAAAAGGCCGGGAGCGGATTCTCTGACATTCAACAGAACCTACCTTTCCCGGTAGAATACATAATAAAACAACTACATCTACATACTACCCTGCAATCCGCCGCATGGGCATGTCGCAGGGGTTGTTAGGACACCAGCCGTGTAAAGATGTAAGGGATAAGGTTCTGGGAGGTGAAATGTTGACGTGTATTATGGGAGTGTATTAAGTGGAGCTCATTTCTTATTGTGGTCGCTTATTGTGTGCGGAAAGAACAAGTTCTTGTATCTATCTGTTCGGCAGTGTATCTCCCTTATTTTGTTGCATCAGTCAGACCTAGAGATGTGGTGAGGAGTCATGATAATATTCTCTGTGTCGCACTGAATTTCTCAAGCAAGCTAAGCCTAGCGTGATATAAAAACAGTATTGTATTCTATAATAAGCATAACCAAGGACCATTTGATTGCTGCCTCAGCAAAGTTCCTTCTTAATGGTTCCTCTATAACATGTTGTATGTGAATATATAATCGCACTGAATTTCTTAAGCAAGTTAAGGCTACACGCCAGTTCTGAATTTCTTAAGCAAGCTAAGCCCAGCGTGTAGCCTCCGAGTCTCTAGGGGCTCCCACCTTAATCCCTCTAAAAGTTGTGAAGCTCTACATGTTCGCTCTTATTTTCTTAAAGTATGTACTGCCTACTTGAATTAATTGTGTAAATCCCTTTACGTATACAGTAGAGCGTCGATAATCCGGATCTGTTATTGTCGGACCCAGTGCGGATTTTCGAACGGTACCAAAAAAAAAAGGTCGTTTGATGACTTAAACATGAAGAAACTTGACTAAAATCCGTCAAAACAGTAATTCAATTCAAGAACTGTAGTTAAATAATTAGAGCAGATAAATAAATCCATTAATTTATGTGAACTTATTACGTAGTATTTTAATGAAATATTATATATATACCGGATTATTGACGCTCTACAGTACTGTATCCATATAATAAGCATAACCAAGGGCAATGTGATGGCGGCCTCGGCAAAGGTCCTTCTTTAATATGTTGTATGTGAATATATAATCTCACAAAAATGTGCACGGGTCAAAATAACTTCAGTCGCCTTCAGGCATTTCCTTCCCCTGCCTTTTCATCCCGAGTGAACTCTTTCCTCCTTACGCGGCTTCTTCGCCTCTTTTTAAGCCGCCCGCTATCCCTTCTCCAGCGCTCTTCTCGTCGAGATAATCAGGCAGTCGGCAGACACAACATCACTTTCGCTTCCCATAGCACGAGGGGGCGTTATCTCGACTGTGTAAAACCGCCTCTGCGTTTCATTTGTTTATCCTTGTTCTATTCCAAGTCCTCCCTGGCACGCCGAAAGGGCGTCTCCCCGCTCGAAACTGCGGTGATAACGCGGGACGATTTTGAAAAAGAAAGCTTCGTTTGCTTACTTCTCACCATTTTATTTTTTTTTAATCCTTTTTGCTACATTCGGTTGTGACGGCATATTTTTATATACTTATCCCTACTTGGAAATTATGACAACAGGCTGACGATGATGACGGTGAATTTTTATATGTTTTATCATAGTTGGAAATAATGGACCTCTGTGGAATTTTTTCCCGCTAAACCTCTTTCGTTTTGTTCGAGAAGCACTTTATTGCGCAGTTTGATGCATGAGACTGAAAGTTGCGCCGCGTAAATCGGGGAATTGTAAGAATGACTGTGAAAATGCGTGAATTCGAGCCGGGAAAATAGGCCCTTCTCTATTTCGTGTTCTCATTCTCGCATTCTTTTTAGCATCAAGCTGCGCGGTAAAGGTTTTCTCGTAAGAGAACCTATAGAAAGGTCATAAAGATACGTTTACAACAGTTTTTTTTATCCCGGAGAGTATTTCTGCTAGTATTCTGCCTTAATGATTTTACAACAATAATCGAGTCAATCGCGATACAATTCAGCTCGAAATGCCTCTGTCATGGGAAATAGTCGATATTTTGAAGAAGAGTTATGTACGAAGTCGAGAGGTATTTTAGGTCAGTAAATTGCGTCGTCATATCTTCCTTTGCCGCCAGAGCCGAGGTCAGTGGTGATGAAATGCTCTATATCTAAAGAATGAAGTTTAACCCTAGTAGTTTTTCTTTTGCATGGTGATTTTCTCGGAAGATAGAAAGTCGGAGCGATAGACTTTTGACAAATATGTATTGTCCAAGGACCAGTGTAGTTGGAATTTTAACGGAGTCACTGTAACTGGGAGGTTTTGCTAGTGATAAAAAGTATACATGAAATATCCCTCTAACGGAAGGTGAAAATTGAATAAAAATGAACTATTCTCGGGTCAATATTTCCATTTTACCCGACGTTTCAAATGACGTCTCGCAAATCATCATCAGGGCTATAATGAGCGAGAAGTCCATTGAGACGTTTGATAAAATGGAAATGAACCCTTGACATGACCCATGAAGGGTCCACGTGCAGTATTTGTCAGGAAAGAATTAGTTCTTGCAATGAATAATTTATGTCAAACTCTGTGTTTGTGTCATTTGTGAGTGTAAAGACTTCTGCGGCTCAGTTAATGTTTGTAGAGAGCGACTGGCAAAAATATGTGGAGAGTGCATATTTCGTTCGCATAAATTGTTAACTTCGAAGAACGAATGGTAAATACGTATCCTGTAATGTAAAATGAGCAGTACTAATACCTTCGTGTTTTCTATGCAATGATTCAATTAAATATTGGTTCTCCGGTCTACTCGAATGTTGGCGCAATTGTTGTGCTGTTCGAGAAATCGATTGGTATCGGTCACATATCCGCGAACAATGTTTCACACAGAAATAAATGGGACGACATTCCCACGAGAAATGCATAAGAGTGCTTCGTCGGTGAATTTCGCTTGGCTCCGCTGCCACGCTTTATATTTTTATGCATTTATTTTATTTCGCTCAAATGCCCCGTGGAAGACCTCCGAAACGATGCGAATATTATTTTAGGAGATAATCACAATAAAGGCAGTTGGAGCGAGGTAGTTCCCTAGTCATAATTGAGATCACATTCGAACTGCGTTTTAATTTCATCATACGTTGGAAGCGTGATTTAAATATTCATTGAATTGCATTCCCGGTGAAAACAATGGTAAAATCGAGTGGAATCGATAGCCCTGAGTTGCCAATAATTGTTTCAAGGGTTACGTATCTTTTCTTTTTTTCTAACTGATGGCGGATATTTTGCTGTTCTACCGCTAATTCGTATATTCCGTATCGCTATCCGAAGATTATTAAGGAAAGAGCAGGGATAACCAATATGGTAGTTATTTAGGTTGTTAAGCTACAGTTTGATGTCGTATTGTCCTCTCCATCTATCTCTATGTTCAGTAAATAAATCGTTGCTAGGTTAACTAAACAAGATAGAACGTGAGAATACAACAGGGAGAAAGAGTTTTTCCGGAAAAACGAACGTTTGCATTCAGGTGTGGCAAAAAAGTAATTTTTACGTTAGTGTAAATTTCTCGGGCTCTCCACCGGGTAAGATTTTTATGGAACTATCTCGCTCTAACTGTCTTTATTGTGATTATCTCCTAAAATAATATTCGCATCGTTTCGGAGGTCTTCCACGGGGCATTTGAGCGAAATAAAATAAATGCATAAATAAATAAAAAGCGGGGCAGCGGAACCAAGCGAAATTCACCGACGAAGCGCTCTTATGCATTTCTCGTGGGAATGTTGTCCCATTTATTTTTACGTGTAATTACTTGTATGGAAATAGTTTGTTTGTGGTACAAATAGTGCTGAAGTAGATAGTACATAGTGCACCGAGCAAAGTGCGGTCCTCTGGTACTTCTGTTTTATGCGACTCACCTTCTGTGGCTCATCGGAAAGAGTTATCGGCTTGTCATCCGTAATTCAGTGCATCACTGGTTACCCGTTCGTATCGATTTTCGAAATTAAGTTCGCAGCCGAACCCTGCGTGACAGTTTTGCGTGCGTTGCTAGTCATAAATTCATATCCCTCCCTGTTAATGTTATGGAAGAAGGCTTCCGGCAGTGATGAGCGCGGGCGATTTTACTGGAGAGCCAGACAAATATTGTTGAACAGATACACGAAGCTTTTCTGTGACGTTCGCACGAGCAGATGTCAGCGCGACACGCGTGCGAAATCCCCAGCAAACATTCCCTCTAATCAACACTTCGCCAAACGTCTCGTATGATTCCGCGGCGTTGACATGCTGCCCGTGTTTGCAAAAGCTCGCGCGTGAAAGTTCCTTCGCATGTTTTTCTCGTTCGGCCGTTGGTCTACAGCGTTCTAATGCAATGGTTTACGATGCTAAGAAATCATTCTGAAGCTTTTCAGGTCTCTCATCGATCGCGGGAAGAACGACATTTAAAACCTGTCTGTTCTACAATCTACTTCCCTTATTTTATTCTCATGATTTAATCAACCGTAGCATGTTGGACTTAACATCTACATCTACGTCATACCCTGCAAGCCACCCAAAGGGTGTGTGGCAGGGGGTGCTTTCGCACCAGGCATGCATGAATGATATGGTAGAACACCGACATTACATTAAAACCCGCGTACCACACATGCAAAGCGCCAATTAAGAATCTAATACCCAAGAAACATTCAATCTTCAATCGTTCCAACATGCAAGGGATACAAAGACTACTACTACAGATTCAAAATATCATGCATAAATAAGAACATCAATATTTACATCATGCATAAATAAGAGAGTAGAGAATATAATGAGAAAGATTTAATGCCTGCCTATTGTCAATACTCGAACTATTCATGACGACGATCACAGCTGTTATGGTCCCGAATGGTACGCGGAAAAAAAATGACATTTTATACCTATCGGTTCTACAATCTAGCTCTCTAATTTTATTGGCGCGATCTAATCTGCCGTAGTACGAAGGGGTTAATAGTATGTTTTTTACGTCGTCAGTAAAATGATTTTCCTGAAATTTAAAGGGTCATGCAAAACGTGATATTAGTACTATGTGGCCGATTAAAAAACCTGAATTAGGGAACAAATCAACTAATTAGCTACACGACCTGTCGACTCACTAATGTTTGTAAGCCAAACGTGGCCAAAGATGTGAGAAGGGATAATTTGGAGGCGTTTTGCGGTGTTCATAAAGGAAAGGACTGAAGAATTTGGGTGGAGAAAGGAGAGGAAGGTAAAAAGTATTTGGTATTTTGGGGGATGAAAGATTATTTTTGGTGACTGCGATAAAGATAACAGTTGTGTTTTTATGTAAATTGAAAACCAATTTATTTTCCCAAGAAGTTATTAATATATCATGAATGCCAGCATAGTACGGTACATCTACATCTACGTGATACCCTGCGAGCCACCACGAGGGTGTGTGGCAGGGGGTGAAGATCACCAAACATGCACTATTGACATGCAACTGGGATATTTAACGGAGACATGCTAGATAATAGGGTCACATGCAGCTAGATGGTTAGTATCTACATAATATGAAATGGATTATTGGTTGTTATTACATGCATCATGCACTACAGACTACTCTAACTATATTTCACCTACCTATCCCTTTGCTACGCTGCCTATTGTTCTCTGTTATAGTACGAGGGAAAAATGACATTTTAAATCTATCGGTACGACAATCTATCTCTCTAATTTTAGATCAGATGATGGGATGGGATCAGATGATGGGTAGATCAGATGATGGGAATATAATGAGGTAAATAGATTAGAACGGACGGGTTGCACATTTCGTTCTTCCCGCGATCGATAAGAGACCACGGTGGCTGCATTTAGACTTTGAAGTAGGTTAGTTAACAGGTGGTGTAGCTGATCAATTTATATGCACCCTGATGCATGTTTCTAAATCTGCCGAGTAATGCTAACACAATGTTCTGCATATTTCCTCCTTGACTCTTTTATATCGTTTACTTAGTTGCAATTTAAATTAATGCAAATAGTTTCTGTAGCTCGGCAGAGGATCTTGGGACCTACTTAGGCAGGCTAAGTTTAGAAGAATGGGAAAAATCATGGCACTAAATATCCTACAACAAGCTTCGCGGGATAAAACCTGGAACATCGTCATGGCTGTCCTCAGCCAGGAAGAATAGGAGGGAGGAGGTCGCAGTCACGCGCACGAGGATCGGGCATTGCGCCCGTACACACTCTTACCTCTTCACTGAAGTGAGAACACATCCTGACGCATTGCAATACATACCGGGCGTCGCAAGATAAGCTGGGGATCAGGGGATATCTATCCGAAATACTTTGCGACGACGTCGACTGCATCGGGAGAATTCTGTGTTTCCTTAAAGAAACTGGCCTTTTTTTAGAATGTATTCTGCCGGTAAAGGTAGGTTTTGTCGAATGTAAGAAAATCTCCTCTCGGTTTTCTACATACTAAGGGGCCTATTTCCCTCTATTATATCTTTCTTCGCCTCTGCATACGATCTACCCTTCTTCATCCCGTCCATGAAACCTATTCTCTTTCTTCCCCTTCTCCACTTGGACAGCATCCTTTCCTTTATCACCCTCTTCAGCAACCCACCACCCTTTATTTCATCCTTCAGCCATATACTCTGCCGATCACGAATTTCATTCGGAAGCTTCCTTTCCTCGCCCACCATCTCAAGCACTCCTCGTGAGTCTTCCTATCCGTCCACCTCACCTTCTCCATCCTTCTCCACACCCACATCTCAAATGCCTGCAGCCTATTCTCGCCCTCCTTTCTGAGGGTCCACGTTTCTGCCCCATAACCGAACCGAATTAGCTATACAATCGGAAGTATCTATCTATCTTCGATTAAGGAGGTGCAAAATGACCTAAGCCGTCGAAGCAACCTTAACTCTAAATACTACTACTACTACTAGTGTCTGTGGCATTGGTAGCATAACTATAGTGTGGTGCATGTTGGTGAAAGTTAATTTCTACCCTTTCGTGCATTTTGGTGATTAGTCACCCCCCTGCAAAACACCCTTGAGGTGGCTTGCGGGGTAATATGTTGATGTCGATGTGTAGAACTAGGAAGTGGATTATTTACATGCTATAGAGGTTAGGGTGAAGATACATGTATCTTTGCTACGTGCTTCAAACAAGGTTCAAGGTATCCATTTCCCGTCTCCTCCTTCCCCTCTCCCCTCCCGTGAACCAGACCCCAATGCTCATTTGAAAGAGGCAGAAGGCACAAGGTGGAGAGAGAGACGTTTGAAATGGGGTCACGAGGCCTCTTGCCCAGTCCGTCTGCTCATCCTTTGCCTTCCCTTCTTCCGTTTAACTTATTTTTTATTCGTCTGCTTTCCCTCTCGCTGACCACCTGCGTTCGTTTCAGGCCTCGTGGTCTGTTATCACCTGCGCGCGCCGCCATGGAGGCTCATCTCTCTCCCCCCCCTCATCCCCCCTCTCGTCTTTCGTACGAAGTCTGTGGAGTCGTTCATTCCATTTGCCCCCCTTCACCCCCTCTTGCAGCGTTTCGTTTCAATTCCGCTTCCTGCGAACTTCCAGGACTTGGGGGTCGCCAAGTCTCTCACTTGGGAGGTTGTTCACCAGTGCATTATTATCTCCCCAAGACCATTGTCTCGGGTTATGCGTCACCGGGCGGAGGAAATGATTTCCCCAGTTGGGAGTGTGAGGTTCGAAATTGCGGGACTATTTCCTAGTAATAGTAACTGACATGGGGTGTAAGGTGATTCACTGCTGGCGGAAATGGACCTTCTCGTTAAATAGCCATGATTTCCCCATCTAATATTGCATCTACGAAATACCGTGCAAGCCACCACTAGGGTGTGTGGCACGGGGTGATTCCACACCGGGCATGAAGCACTCATTCTGGCTGAAATCAGAACCTCGCACGTTCCTCCGGAATGCGAGGCATAGGCCAACAGCTGTCAGGATAACAGTGCGCGATCAGACCAGAAATTAGGAGAGTTCTACTTAGTAGAACATGCTGCCATACGGTACAGTACTTATGATACGACTACTGGCTATAATTACTGGAACAGATAAATAGTACTTCAAGGTACTAAATAATGCAAGAGTATATCATGCCGGAAATTACATGCGAGGTCAGTAATTAATAATGATGTTAAAGTATATAGCGTGGGTGCAAATTCTTATTTTATATAGTTAAGGCCGAAGTATTCTAGAACTGATCTAAAGCAACTGTCACGGTCCCTTATTGAACGTAGAAAAAAATGAAAATTTCAATCTATCGGTTCTGCAGTGTATTTCCTTAATGTTATGCCTGTGATCGCCTCTACCATAATACTTTGGCTATTGCAAAATATGGTGATCGTTCGGCAAAAAATAATGTACATTAAACTTTCGTAATTACTGTGAACATGAAAAAATAACTTAATGAACTCCGCATTATGATTTTATTGACAGGACCCGGTGTTTCGATAAGATGTTTCATCGTCAGATTCAGAATCGTCCCTATAAAATCGTAAGTGGGCTTTTTTCCTTCGGCCAAAAATGCCCTTTTAGTTCTGGCTTCTGCTGAAGCCTAAGAGAGATATTCGCCTTTATCTCCATTCCCAACCCTGACAACAGTACCACTGATGGCAAAGTGGAAAATGCGTTGAAAGGATTCAGTTGAATTTTCATGGTGACGTTGCAACGAATTATATTCAACATTTTGATCGTTCTTCTTAGATATGAATGGTTTGAATTTACAACAAGTGTACAGATTTTAAGAAATATACGTCGAACGTGTCATGACGACCACCTGATTTTCGACAAGTTCACGTTTCTTCCGCGGTCGAAATTGTTGAGTTGAAAGCGAAAAGCGAAAAGTTACGACACTTATTGTAAATGTTAATCCTTATTCTAGAAGCCTGCGTAAACATATTTGCTTTAAGTTACAAAGCAGAGTCGTGAAATAAAAGCGCATAGACGTCTGTGTTGTCGGCTGTAGTACGCAGCCCCCTTTAAGTGAAGTACGCGAAGTTATTTTTTGTTGGATCTCCGTGATGGATTACTACCTCTAAGTGAAGCTTGAAACCGTATATTCATTGATATTAACGTGTTTGGCGTTCTTATGTTTCTCTGTTTTTATGTGTTTGTTTCTTTTATGTTTCATGCATACACCACTTGAAAGTGGCAACACTAGTAGTAGCATCTTTTCCGCACGTACAATTTTCAAGTGCAGAAAATCATAAATAAATTATAAAAATTTGTAGTGCCTGACGGAAAAGTAAGATTTGAACGATGCTCGCTCCTCATCCCTCGACGTCCGCCCAACGTAATTGGCTCCGCTAACAATTAATGACAAATAACAAGCATCGCGAGCGTCACCATTCGATTGCGTAACGTCAGGGAACGAAAAAATAGAACATAAAATTGTGAAGAAGCTCAACTTATCATACCCCTGTGACTAAGACAACCAATGCATGTTTTGCGAAACAATTGGGCATGGCCAAATATGTAGGAAAACGAAAGCAAGTTTCTGATTAGAACTGTCGCGAGTGTCGGATGCCTTGTGTGAAATCACCCAACACCACGCACCCTAATGATAATAATAAGGCGTCTTTATTGGGGCGAGATTGAGACTAAGGCAGTCCCTTCTTCCATCTAACCCCTTGTCAGATAAATACATGAAATAGGTGTGAAGAAAGAAGTGACATTTAAAAAAAAATAGATACAGGAAAGGGATGTGAAAATATTGGGTGGTAAAGGGATTCAAGTGATTTTCTTGACAGGTGCTGCTATCTAGGGTAATGCCTCTTAACTACTTAGTGGGTTGTATCAAACATTTTCAACTTTGACTTAAGTTTTCTCAAAACAACGATTTTGTTACTTAGACCCCTTGATTTCGGGGGTCCTCATATACCTTTGTGGGAAAAACGAAAGAAAATGAGGAAGATGCATCCTTGACAGAGAAACCCACTGCAGTAAAACACCCACACATGAAGCAGAGTGTGAAAAACCTGCGAAAACCTACAGACGGATTAAGCTAAATTAGTACCAGCAAAAAATGCATGAAATACACATGAAATAATAATAATAAAAAGGGTAATTCATGCATCACTGCAAAGTTCAAAATAACTAAATAAGTAATAAGAGAATAAAAATGAATAAATAATAAGTGGGTAAGAATAAATAAAGAAAAAATATGTAAATGAACAAATAAAATTAAGGTCAATTAGTAAATAAAGCAACGTTAACCCAAGAAAATAAAATAAAGATGAATAAATAATATAAATGGATCATAAACAGTAATTCCGACAATTAATAAGTGAGTCGCAATAAACGAAATAAAATTCGAAAATGTTAGATACAATCAACAAAAAAAGTTAAATCGACATTAAAGGTATATTAAAAATAAATTAATGAAATAAATTGAGTTTAAAGGCCGTTTTACACGGGGCACGAAATTGCACAACTTAACACTGAATTAATTCCGCAATCTGCCGTGCAATAATTATTGCGATAACGAATTCGTGACTGCTTTACACGGTGGTCGTAAGCATGCATTCATTCATGAATTCCAGTCGTATGATAAGTACGCTAAGAGCGAGTGTTTTGTTCAAACAGGAGAGATACGATATTCTGTACACGACGTTGTTGACATTCAGTGAAAAATAAGGCTGTGATGATTGTGTGATTCTGTGATAATGACATTGAGTCTCTCTCTCTGTGAGAGAAATAATGGATCAGGAGGAGGCTGCATTGATTGCTGCAGAGCTGGCAGTAGTGGGAATTATGATCGGGGCCGCAGAGCTCATAGAAAGGCGTAACCGTAGGAGAAGAGCCAGAAGAGCACTTTGGATGCGGGAGTGGATCCGTAGGCTAGAGGAGGGAACGGACATTCTTAATATGGTCCAACAGGAGCTGGCTGTAGAAGACAGGAATGCCTACCGCAATTTTATGCGGATGACAGAGGAACATGTTAAGAATTAGTTAAGAAGTTAATGCTACAGAGGAACAATTTAACGAGCTATTAAATATCTATCTAAATCAATAACAATATAACTGCAAATATCCTCCCACACAACGAATAACCGTAAACACCCATCGCTCAGGTTATCGAACCTTTTCGTCAGTCAACTTCCCGTGAACTAAGATGTCGTTAATTCTGCGACCGCTAGATGGAGTGCTATTCGTACAAACTGCAAGAATGAGACCACCGAATTAGAGCAGGGGCTATTGTGACGTCTCGAATTCATGCATTCGTGCCTGCGTTCTTGAATTTCGTCGCTTTACACGGTGCATTTTGAAATTCACGATTGCACATACATTAGCTTGTGCATTTACGTGTCCCGTGTAAAACGTTCTTAAGAAAATACATATTCTCAATGGGAAATGAAACAAGCAAACACAAGCACACTCGTGGTGGCTCGCGAGGTACTTCGCAAATCCCAGCAATCTCGTCTTGCGTAGCGTTGTCGTCGCCGTTTTCCGAGAGCCAGCGAGTGTCCCACGCCCCTCCCACCCTCTGCACCCATCCGAAGTGCGCGGCGTGTCCGGGCAGTCAGCCAGCGAGCGGCCCAACCGATCGGGACGGCTTTTCGATTCCGGTGGGTAACGAACCAAGCGGCGTGGAGAGAGAGAGAGGCGTTGGCACGCCGCGAAAAAAAAGAAGTGAAAAACGCGAGCCCGGCTTCCCCATTCATTCCCGTCGCCCCGCCCAACCGGCTCCCATCATAGTATGAACACACTATGTCTGTATATATATATATGTGAGTGTACATACATGGACACTCGGCATACACCTCGTATCCACTGGGCTCAATGTTGTTGCCTGCCTGCCTCGCCCACCGCGCCTTCTCGTTCCGTCACTTTCTTCGCCGGCGCGCGGAGTAATTCCCAGGAAGTGACGTGTGCGTCATAGAATGGGCATCCTGGACCCGCTCCCTCCCCTCTTCCTTTTCTCTCCCACCAACCCCGCTCTCTCCCCCTTCTCGCTTACCTGACTGTCGGAGGGGAGAGGCTTGAGCGTTGTGTCGAGCTCTTTATCGTTTGCATTCCAACGGACAAACGATCGCTTCGGATTTATTTTTTTCATTCCACCTCTGTCTCTCAGGTCCTCCCTTCTCTCCCATAAAGTTCCGTGCACATGGCGACGTTACCGGTGCCATAGCTTTCGCTGGAAGTGGTTAGAGGGCGGTAAATTTCTCTCTACATCTACGTCATACCCTGCAAGCCACCCTAAAGGTGTGTGGCAGGGGGTGCTTCCACACCAGGTGCTACCACACACACATGCATCAATAATACGGCAGAACACCGAAACTACATTGGAACCAGCGTACCACATATGCAACGCGCCCATTAAAATCTACTAACCAAGAAACATTCTATCGTCAATCGTTCCAACATGCAAGGGGTACAAGGACTACTACTACAGATCCAAAATCTCAAGCATAAATAAGAGCATCAATATTTACATCATGCATAAGTAAGTACGTAAAGTATATGAAGAAAGACATCTACAATCCAGCTAATGTCTCTATTTGCACTATTCATGACGACGATCACAGCTGTTATGGTCCCGAATGGTACGCGGAAAAAATGACATTTTATACCTATCGGTTCTACAATCTAGCTCTCTAATTTTATTGGCACGATCTAATCTGCCGTAGTACGAGGGGGTTAATAGTATGTTTTTCACGTCGTCAGAGAAATATTTTTCCTGAAATTTAGTTAGGAGGTTAAGCCTATAATTTAATCTACGCTGTGATAGTGGTTCCCATCCCAATTCTTCTAACAATCCAGACGCTCTAGCAAACTTATCGTAGCATCGTTTCACAAAACTAGCTCCTCTTCGCTGCACGCGATCTAATTCCGATATTAACCCCGCTACATACGGATCCCATATACTGGCAGCATTAGGAAACTCTAAGAAGGTTAGAAGCATATGGAGGCATCAGGAGCACCCGAGCGCCCAAACTAATACATCTTTAATTATTTTTACTTTCCCAAATGATTTAAAATCGCACATATCCTTTTGTCATGTATAAAACAGTTTGGGTGTCGTATTTATCATTCTATAACGGTGAGGTAGATGGAGAGTGTTCTTGCTATTGTGGCCAATGGCAGAAGCTGTGACGTGACGTGGCCTGTCCACCATCTCTGTTAACCCTGATTTTCCTTTAGCGCTAACAGGATGACGCACACATATGCATTTTACCACATTTCCTATCGATAACTTATTTGAAATCAGCATGAATTTACTCATCTAATACGCATTTTACTTACAAATATATTTTTATTTACATAAACTGGTACTAACCCGCATTCCCGATTAAAACTCTGATAAAATCGAATAGAATCCATTGCACTAAGCAGTCAGTATATGTTTTAAGAGCTACTTGTCTTAAATTTCGAACACAGGGTTGCTATTTTTGCTTTGCATCCGTTTATTCGTCTATTCCGTCGTGATTTCCATAGGAAAGTAAGGAAAGATTTTGGTTAAACAATATGGCTTTCATTCCTGCTGCCAATCTTCAATATGATGACATAGTGCCCTCTTCATATACCTCAATGGTCGTAACCGTGGTGTTGGATGTTACCGATTTGTTCCTTACGTGAAATTATTAATAGGCCTAGAATTCTGCAAGGAAATAAGCAACCTTAAAACATTAGCAATTGCGTCCATCATTCTATTTCACCTAAGTGGCCAAATCTTCTACGTAATTGGGATCATTTGTTTCTTTACTTCGTTTCACTTCTGGATTGATATTACGTATTTGCCATGCTTTGTTCCTTTTTACTCGTCAGGTCTCGATACACTGTTCTCATATTGATAGTGAAGGGTGGCTCTTGAATCACCATTAAATCCGATTAAAACAAATCAAATCAAATCAAGTAAAAAGACGAGAGTAAAAAGAAAGTCTTACTGGAAACGTTTCGGGTGTTAGCCCTTCCTCAGTCACAGAGAGAATGCCCTCCATTCTCTCTGTGACTGAGGAAGGGCTAACACCCGAAACGTCTCTAAGTAAGACTTTTTTTTTACTCTCGTCTTTTTACCCCCCTTGTAAGTTTCCTCTATTATTGTGTTTGTGGCCATTTGGCGAAATTTTCTATTGCGTATATATGTATATATCAAATTCTCAGCCTTGTTGGGACCACATTGCGATGGTATTTAAATTATTTAACTTTGTAATGATCCAGCGTTCCAGTGTTTTAACTATTGTGGAACATTATTAAGTTTATTTATTTACAAATCAAATCATTCGGTTAAAACTTTGGCAAAATCGAGTAAAATCCATAGCACTAGGCAGCCAACAAATGTTTCAAGAGTTACTTGCCATCAGTTTCAAAGAGATGGTGGATATTCTTGCTACACATACGCTAAAACGTCCATCCCGTTGTGATATCTAAAGGAAGGTTAGGAAAGAGCTGGGAATACTAATATGACTGCTATTTCGGGTTCCCGGCAACAGTTTGATGACATAATGCCCTCCCCATCTATCTCAGTGATTAGAACTCAACGAGTATTCCCTGAAGTTGATTTGGCATTGATCTGTTCCATCAACCGGCTTGTTCGTGTACGCCGCTTCTTTTTCTGCCGTTCCACTACGTTCGTACCCCACTCCTGCCATTAGGTTCTCCTCGGCCTACTATCCCGCGTGTCGTTGAGGAGACGCGACGCGCTCCAAGTCGCTCTACTCTTCCGTGAAATAGGGGTGAGCTGGTTTTCTTTCGTCTGTGCTTCTCCTTTTTTTCCTTCATTGTCTCATCGAATATGACGACCTTCTCCAACCCTTCTCCTCCCCCTCCCTCTCTTCATTCCCCTTGAGCGTCATCAAACGAGCGGCATTGCAGCATTGGTCGCCGTGATCTCTCACGGGCCGCGATGTTCTTTTCGTTCCAGTTCTTGGGAGACGTCACGAGTCCTCGCCACCGATGTTGCACATTCTGCCATTCGCTAGTCAGCCTTGTGATTTTTTTTAAAGTGTTGACTCTCTCTTAATTTTATTCCTCGTTAAGGTGGCTCCCTCGTGAAATGGCTTACGTTTTCATTTTATTCATTTTCTGACTGCTTATTTTAAAAAAATGTTATTTATGTGCTCAACTTTTTTACCTTCGGCGCAATTTTTTTGCTAAACGATCTTGAAATCCTGTGGTGCTAAGGTACTTTCAATTTTTTTCACGAAATTAATGAAAATTTGGGTGAAATTTTTTTATGTAACCAGAAGCATCTTGAGTTTAAATTGGGACCGATTTACCGCATGGTTGGCGGGGTATTGCTCATTAAAATCGTCAATATTTATCCTACGTTGTATGGCAAACAACGATATGTAACTGCTAAATTTCTTGTAACTAATTAATCACTTCTAAGATATCTCAGAACAAGTACTCAAAAAGAGATTCATATATTAGTTGCTTGATATAGTGGCCAAAGCTAGAAGCTGAAGCCATTCCACCGTCTTCGTCGACCCTCATTTTCCTATTGCGCTTGCGGACTAATTTTGCAATTTTGATATGTTTTCCATCGATAACTTACTAGAAATCAGCATGCACGTACTTCTTCAATGTGGATTCTCCGTACATATTTTTGTTTAATTCAAATAATCCGCATTCCCTGTGAATAATATTGTAAAATTGAGTAGAATCCATAGCTTTGAGCAGCCAATAGATGTTTCAAGAGTTACTTGTCTTATATTTCTAACATATGGTGGGTATTCTAGCTGAACATTCGCTAATTCGTCCACTCCGTATTGCTATTCATCGGAACATAAATATACATAATGGATTCAAATGTTTGGAATCGTTGCCTAGGCAACGTTTTGCCTAAACTTCCACTTCTAGCTCACCCAGTCCTTGGCACTACTTAGAAAAGTCTTCTCAGTTGACTCGTAAATGGCCGTTGTTAATTGTTGTTAACGTGAGACTGGTGGATATTCAATAACGATCGAGGAGATATGATCTACTTGATGCTCTGAATAATAGCTGGCTATATTCGAGACCTAACAGTTACTTTGTAAATGCTTGAGAGGAAATATCCACTACTGGAAGTGTGTAAGAGGCGTATGAAACTTTCATCGTGAGCAGACGCCGACGGTTGCCAGACTCTGATTCTAATTTGATTGCATTAGGCCCTTTCGGCTTAATTAAAGAATTTAGAACGCTTTGTTTAAACAGACCTTGCTTCGTACTAGGCTGCAAATCAGGGTATGCGTCTACGAGATCCCAAAATAGGAGACTGGACGATATTCCAAAAGTGTTCAATTACATCCCACGTATGGTAGTACATTTTTATCCACTACATTATGATTACTGGTAAGTTAAACCGATAAGACGTGTTTATTTACGATATGTCGACTGTGTTTACATTTGAGCTGCCGTCTTTCATCACTAGGCGGCGCCACAATCCACAAAGTTGTTTGTTTACGGAATTCTAGGCAAAAGGTTTTGGCGACGAGTCAACAATCTATATGAATATACATCCTTTGGCAAATAAGGAGAGAGCACGGTTAAACAATATGGTTGTTATTTCGGTTGTCAGGCTTTAGTTTGATGACGTAGTGCCCACTCCATGAACCCTATTGGTCACATTCATTGAGGTAGGTGGAGATAGCATTGTGTCATCAAACTCAAACATCAAACCGACATAACGACCGTAGTTTTGTTTAGTTATCCCTGCTCTTTCCTTACTTTTCTTTGATAGCACGATGGAGTGGACGAATCAGCGGATGTTTAGCAAGAACATCCACCATATGTTTGAAATTTAAGGCAAGTAACTCTTGAAATATACACACGTTACTTAATTCTACGGATTCTACTCGATTTTACTCGAGTTTTCACCAGAAATGCGGATTATTATTAATTCAAATACGTGAAAATAAACGTGAAGAGAATGCATAAGAAATAAGAAAGTGCATGGTGTTTTCGAGCAAATTATCGTCGTAAAATTGAAGCGAAAAATGAACTAATTTAAAGTTTCAAAATTAGTGTGTCACCCTGTAAGCGCTAAAAAAAAATTGGGGTAAACAAAGATGGTGGACAGGTCACATCTGCGGTACAGCTTCTAGCGTCGGCCACAATAACAAGTACCCTACCATCTACCTCAATGGTTACAATGAGTTGTTCTTTGTTTTATCTATTTTTCGTATATGGGATACTAATGGGAATTTACGGGTTCCTCGTCCATTTCCCCCCGGGGGGTTAGGCAATCTGATTGTCTCACGTGATGGGACGAGTTGCATCTCCGGCCCTGGATTGCTATTTTTGTTCTATTTTTCGCGACAACTTCCACTCTGCGCATTTTGCTCGTGCCTCGGGAAGACATTGTGAAAGCTTTTCCGTGCAGCACTCTGTGCTACCGCTTTAAGTTTTGAGCGCTCTCGAATGAGTTCCTTTTTCGTGAAAGCCTTTTGACGCAAAATTTCTTGTAAATCGATGTTGGTGGTCGGGTGTTGCTGGAACGCCAGCTATTGGAATCGGTTACAACTGTAACTACCATTTATTTAAAATTGATTCTATATAGTAACCAATCTCGCTCGGATTTTAATTTTTTTCAGGTAAATTCTTGAAGAAATCGCAGAAGTTGAGGAAAGAAATTATTGAAAAGCCGTCGAAGAGACACGTCTAAAGTCCACCAATCGCTCACTTCTCCAGCTAAGGCATGTGTCATACTTTTCCGTGAATAATCAAACTACAACAACTGTGGCGATGAAACGAATCTTAAAAATGGCAATAAAAACTCCAAAATACTTTTTTGATCTTAATTATCTGTAGTTTTACACCTATAAGTCAAAATCGAACGCTAAATAAATTTAGCATCCAACTGTTCCTCGCATTTAAGTCCACTTCTCCCTCTCAATTGTGTTGTACATTATTCTGAAGTCTTAAACTATATTACCCTTCCATGAAGTCCACATTGAGTTATGTGCACTTCGTGAATTGGCTTGGAAATATTTTTTGGACTCTAAATCTGTCTATAAATGAAATTTACTGGGGACAAGACATGTCCCAACGCATTTATCATGCTTATAACTGCCATTTTATGGTGTCTCATCAAAATCGTTAAGAGCCTTTTCTCGGAAAAAATTGCATTGATAAGCATATTACTCATTTAAGAGAACAGAATGGGTTAACACTGGCAAGTTTTTTTGCGTAAGTTTCTTGCAGAAAGCGACTTTCGACGTAAATGAAACTGCTTTGCAAGTCTGCTTGTAGAAATTATGAGTTTCGGAAAGTCACGAGCCGAAGTGAACTGTTGTTAATTTGAGCCTCTTCGTGCGGCGGGCCGACATATCGGCTCATGCGCCGAAATTGTTTTAACTTAAGTACTCAAATCTAATTACACCAGGGTTGAAATTCGCCTTGTAAAAATCATTTGACTTGACCGGGATTCGAACCCGGATCTTCCAATTGCGTGTAGGTGATGTGGGACGAAGTACGAAAGCACGGCTGCACGTACACCAGGGTTGAAATTCGATGTTCATTGGTGTAACTGGCTAACACACCTGACCGGCAATTGGGAGACCCGGGTTCGAATCCCGGTCAAGTCAAATGATTTTTTTTCATGGCGAATTTCTACCCTGGTGTATATGCACCCGTGCGAGTGACTTCGTACCACATCATTTGTTAAATGCAATGATTTGGAAATCTAATTACAATCATTTTTTGACAATGAAAAAGTCTTTTGTGATTATTACGTCACTCATTTTATACACAATAACAAAAACCGTGTATGGATATAATAAACAATAGCCTCATAATGTTCATTTTCCCAAAATATTACATTTCATTAAATTGTACTCAGCATTTCTCGCTAGTACCTCTGGCAGGAGTCAGCACTAAAAGGGTTTAACGACCACCAACCCGTCTCTGCGCTCTTGAATACTTTTTTCATCGGAGTAAAATTCGAGGGTCCTTGCAGAATAGACTTGAGGAAGTGGCTTGCCAGTGTAAACCCACCTTAAGAAAAATAAGATAGGTATACAATGAAAGTATTAAAGTAAGCCACTGTGCCGATCGTTGCTGCCCCTTCACCGTCTCCGTCCCGATACGGGTGTCCACTCCGACTTCAAGGGAGTCACTGTCTTCTTTCTCATTCCGCCTCCCACCGAGGTAAGCCCCCCGACGTTAGTCATCGTGCGAGTGGTGCTCTGCATTAGCCCATTTTCGAACCAAGGTCGCCACTCTTTATAGTGCCCGTCAAAGGGCACGTTGCTGATGGTCATTGTGTTCACCCATATAAAAAAAATAGACTCTGTGAGAAATATCGGCACGGATCGTTTCGAAACTAGGCTTTCTTTCCAAGGTTTATTTACATTAATAAATGACTGACCCTGCATATTTACAGCTTTTAAAAGATTGTTTCTCAATTTGTCTTAATAAAAGTATTGAGTTCCCGGCGGTACCAGAGATTTAAGTTGGGTTTTTTTAATCTGAAAAATGATTTAATTATATTTTGGACTTTTTTTTATGTTCACCACCCCGAATACTGTGCATTTGGCCAATTTATGTCTGGTGAACAACAATAACCACCTCGAAAACTAACAGCCATGCTCTGAGTGGTGATAATATTTTCACCCGGGCGGGATTTGAACCCGCGACCCTCGATTTAGCAGAAGTATTTCGATTATCAAGGATGTTTGCCCATGGGGTGGGTCGTTTGAAAAAATTGGCTTATTATAGGATAATTAGAATACAGACCTGGATTTGAAGTTTGAAGCGAGAAGGATTGCATTAATACTCGGCCACTTCGCGCCAGGACCATTTGCTCCCGTACAGAGATGCTTAATACGATGCCTCATGATGGCGGTAAAAATATTTTATCTCATTTTTTGTTTAAAGCATTAGTTTTTGTAACGTGGTTTGGTTGAATATAAGATACTAATTCCGGCGTAACGGGGAGGAAATCCGTTGAGTTCTTCATAATGAAAAAGGTAACTTAGTTTGATTCCGCACTAAATTCTCTCATTCCGACCCAGATTTCGGCGTATTATGCCATTTCAAGGTGGCATTAAACCTTGAAAATGGCATAAAAAGCCGAAACTTGGGTCGGTAAGAGAGAATATAGTGTGTAATGGTTTGATATGAATTTTACAGCGTGCTACTCCACCGCTTCAAATTTTTCCTGCTGCAATTATGAATGAGGAACGAGTCGCGAAAACTCAAAAATATTGACTCGACCTTAACACGCGGTTAGTCTGTAATTTTCACATGCCGTATTTGTGTTTTCAATGCATTGACAATTCATGTCAAAAGAAATAGGTGGTATATTCAGTGTCAATATTTGAAACGTAAAGTTAGCCATGAGAGATTTATTAGGTGCATATAATGACGCCGCACTGAAGAAGGCTCGCGGCTATAATTTTGACGCAACTAGGCCGTGAACACAACATATTTCGCTTTAAATACCCATTAGATTTCTCAAGACTGCACATGCGCGTGGCTAATATTCACCATTCATTATGTACTTGTTTTCCTTCGCCAATACAGGGTGCGGCAGCATAATAAGGGCCGCTAAAACAAAAGAAGTTATAGATATCGTTGTAATTATTTTTTCTCCTTATTCAACGTCATGCATTTCAAGCATTTTAAGTGCTGTGCATGTCAAGGTTAATATGTTGGAAAAAAATTGTTTCATCACGGGATCGTTTGTGAACCTCGCTTCCTGGCGCCAAATAGCAAATATTTCAAACGAGCAAATTATGCTGCCGCTGCTGCTATTTTTTTATCCCTGAAGATAATTGTGTCCTTCCCTCAGTTCATAAAAAAAAATCATGATATCATATCCTGCCGATATCCAATGGAAGCTGGAGTCAGAATAATTACTGGTTTTGGTGACGTAGAAAAATATTCGGTATAATGCTTTGTCCTAAAAGATTTTACCCGAAGTAGTATCTATATGAAATTAAAAAAGAAATAATTGACAGCTTTTAGTGTAGGTATACTCAAGACAGCCAAAACTGTGCATTTTACGAAAGCGGTATTTCGGAGCGCAGTTTCCTCCTAATATCCCTAATTTTCAGTGAATCAGTCACAGCCCTGTTGTTACGGCCGAAGTTATTTGTTTTCATTTTTATTGTTTCTTATAGTTTTTTGTTGAATGTTTATCCTACATGTAAATATAATTTCAGGATAAACAATGAATCATTGAACAAAAATACGTATATTATTAACATTGGTCATAGCTAGTCAAATACTATCAAATGGCTAAATACATGTATACATTATTTAGTCTACGCATTGACAAAATTATTTCTCCATTTTTGTCATTACCTCTTTTATAAATTTGTTTCTCTCTTGATACATATTAAAGTCGTTACAGAATTTGTTAGTAATGAAATTCTCTAGGGCAAAGAAGGCGAGCCTTGTGATTAAAGTTGGAGGTTGCAAACTCGAGCAAGTAGAACAATTTAATTTTTTAGGTGGTAAGCTATAGGAAAACGGGCATAGCAGCAAAGAGAATAGCTCTAGCTAAGGAGTCGTTTAGTAATAGAAGGGAGCTGATGACGGGGACGTTGGGGAAGACTGTGAAGAAGAGGCTGGTGAAGAGCTTGATATGGAGCGTACCGTTGTATGGGGGCAGAAACGTGGACCGTGAGAAAGGAGGACAAGAATAGGCTGCAGGCATTTGAGATGTGGGTGTGTAGAAGGATGAAGAAGGTGAGGTGGACGGAGAGAAAGACTCACGGGGAAGTGCCGGAGATGGTGGGCGAAGAAAGGAAACTTTTTGATGAAATTCGTGATCGGTAGAGTAGGTGGTTGAAGGATGTAATATAGCGTGATGGGTTGCTGGAGATTGTAGTAGTGGGAAGGATGTTGGCCAAGCGAGGAAAAGGAAGAAAGAGAATAGGTTTCATGGACGGGATGAAGAAGGTTAGATCGTTTGCTGAGGCGAAAAAAGGATATACTAGAGCGAGTAAGTCCCTGAAAGTGTAGAAAACCGTGGGGAGATTCTCTGACATTCAACAAAACCTACCTTTACCGGTAGAATACTTAAATTATAATACATTTTGACGCAATTTGGTCAGCAAGAATATTTGCCGTTGGGGTGGGTTATACGAAAGAAGTGGCGAATAGGAAAATTAAAATTTAGTCCTGGATTTGAAGCCTGAAGCAAGAATGATTTCATTAATACTCGGCTACGTAGCGCCAAGACCATTTGCTCATGTCCAGAGATGCTTAAATCAGTGACCAATGAAGACAGATAAAAATATTTAATCTTAGGTTTCTTTTTAGCCATTGGTTTTTGTAACATGGTTTGATTAGATATAAGATACTAATTCCGGCGTAACTCGGAGGATATTCATAAAATTCTTCATGATGAAAAAGCTAACGTACTCCAATTTATTTGTTGTATGTAGTACGCAATCTGTGAATAGGAGAATTTGACCGTCCTCCCCACCCCCTTGTTATTCTCTTTCTTTTTTCGTTCGCGTGTTGACGACCGTTCCTGTCGTTTGGTTAAAGGGTTACTCATCGCATCGGCGGCTTATGAGTTTTTTACTCGGTTAAACGACGTTTCTGGGAAACCTCTGCTCTGCCGAGACGAGATGTTGTGTCTCTCTCCACCCCTCTCCCCCACCTCTCGTATTTCTCTCACCCCTCTCCCTCCCTCCCTCTCTTTCTGCCCGTCCAGACGACGAGGCACACGGCGCGGTCACTCGGGGCCGGGTGAGGAGACGAGGTCAGGAGCCGGAGTGTGTCCGCCGACAGAGAGGGGGTGGGGAAGGAGGGAGGGGTCGGGGAGGTGGGGAGGGAATGAGAGAGAGAGAGAGAAGTAGGGGACGAAAGAGTGGGGGGAAGAGGAGGAGGTTACCTTTTTTTATTATTATTATTATTTTCGCGGGGAGGAAGAACCGGAAATATTAAGTGCCTGAAGACAAGGTCACACAAGGACTCAATCGTTCCAACCCAGAGGGTGGATCCCTGGAATTCTCCCTCGTGCCGAGATGGCTGGCGGTTTTTTTTTTTAATTCATTTTTTTCAAGTGAGGTGTGGCCACAAGAGTAAAAGCAGGGGAGTCCGAAGGCGACAATGGCCGTAATTATTTTTTTGCGCCACCTTCCCGGGTTCATCACGAGTACTATATCTGCATCTGCATATTCCCAGCAACCCACTTCAAAGAGTGTTTGGCAGAGGGTGACTTATCGCCAACATGCACCACACTATAGGTGTGCTTGAAATGCTCATCATCGGTTATTCAATCCTAATCTTGCTTGACTGGATCCCTCCATCCTTCCCTAACTAATGCTAGTTCCCTTACTGCCAGGTCTCTCTTCCTTTGTACTTTACTCTTTATTTGGTACATGAACTATTCCTGGTTCTTCCTCTGGGGACTTTTTCCTCTATTTTGCCGTTAATTATGTTCTTCCCAAACCACTATTCCTTAAAGTATATCCAATCCATCTGGTTCTTCTTTCTGAATGGTGTTTTATGTGGTCCTTTCCTCTTTTACTCTACAAGTCCACTTCTCCACTTCCATTCTACTCCAATTTCCACTAGTAGCTACAAATGCTACAGAAACTATTTAATTTTTCTATGATTCAACTATGTAAACGTGACACAAGAGTCATGTAGGGTACATGCCAATATATGGTGTTAACACTACTCTGCAGATTAAGAAACATGCATTAGGGATCTACGATTAATTAGCTACGCTGTCATCTAACCTACTTCAAAGTGTTAATGCAGCCATTATGGTCTCTTTACGATCGCGGGAAAAACGATATTTTAATAGCAGAATGCCCATACGATCAGTATCAGTTACCAATGTGAGTTAAATATCTTTTTTAGAAAAGAGGACTCTGAGATAATTCATTCATTGAAACTAGCTACCGTTTAATGGTAAGTGTTAGAGAATATATAGACACATCAAGCCGTTTAGCCAAATTAGCCGTTGGTTTTCACATACTCCTTCCTTTTATGTGGTATCATAACAACAGCGATTTTTCTGTGGGAAATGTCCAGGGTCACAAATTCACTCGACGCATTCGAGGTGTGGCCTAATCAGAGCGAAGTAACGCCTCTCTAACTTTTTCTTCCGAAGGCCTTCCTCATATCGCTTGATAAATCCTATTTTCTTTAATGTTATACCTCATATGTTTTGTATGTTTTATATGTAGTTCATTACATCTTGTCAAGGCTAACTGTTTGAAGAGGCGTTTTTCGTTTCATTATCTCCGAGGATGATTAATTTTTTTTTCTAACGGGGTGTGTTGCGTTACCTCATCTGGGTGGACGAAGATAACATTTGGTGATAACCTTGAAATTATCATCACTGTACATAACGCAATGGGTAAATCTCGGTGATAATGTTTTCTTTTTGCGAAGCGAGGTCGAACATGAACGAGAATGCGCCAGTTTGCTTTTAGGGGATGAGATGACCAAATTTGCTGTTTTAGATTGGCTATCCAATTCCATCACGGTTTGTGAATTGAGGCTTGTTCGTCCAGTATTTTTATGAGAACCGACGAGGGTTGTCTGGCCCCATAGAACACCGATTGGTGATCATGGGGTCACGAATCAGAATCTCAAGGACATAGTTGGCGCTTGGCATTAGAGATGTCGGAAGGGCGAAATATTGGATTGCTGTACCAGTGCTATTTTGGTACGTTCAAGAAAATAGCAATTTTTTGACTGAAACTTGTAGGGATCAAGTGAAAACAGTGGAACATGTCTAATTACTATTGTATAATCATCGATGATCACTATTGACCACACCTTAAAGTTTATTTCCCTTCATGGATGGATATAATAATTTAAACTCCCTTGCAAAAAATGAAGTTGATTGATAGTGTAATGTATTATTAATGTACATAATTTATTTGTAGAGTTCAATTTATCTTTATTTTATTTTTATTTGATAAATATATGTTGTTTTTATTAATTTTCATTTATTATTTTTAGTTGTATTTATCTGTTGTCGAACGAGAAAGGTCTGATTTATGGAGAGATTTCTGATATAAATTTTTGACCGGGCTGCTACCTGAAAACTTAATGTAATGATTAATTTATCTGAACTTATCGAATGGTTTTAATTAATTAGAAATATTCATATAATAATTATATAGCGACCTTATGATAGCGTAATTGTTTACACCTGGAAAACAATTTTCAAATTCCGTCTTAATTTGGTACAAATCAATTGGCATTTAAGTATACTGTTGTTGAACATCACTAAGCGCTGGATTATGCGGCAGTGAGCAGGCTCGCGTTATAATTCAGTATGAATTGGTTTGACTGTCAATTGGTATCTCTTAGTCTCATGCCATTTCATGTCTCATCGATGACTTTTCTAAACGTAACTCGATAGCGTCAGGTGTCCGCTTTCCTTTGGCCAGCAATAAAAATCTCAATAACTCTCCTTCCGCCGTTCATCGCTCGTGATGCAATCCTGGCGCGCCCTTCCTTCATTGTCTCGTCACGTCTTAGCTCTCATCCGCTGCCCATGAGCGTTGTCATTGTAGTAAATTACTGCAAATGCTTGTTGGGTGGAAAGTTGTCATTTCAAGCTACAGCTTTTGGTCTCGTTTGCTTTCACGTTGGGTGTTGTAAACAGGAATTAAAGTGATTGGGCTTATTGCTACTTCGCGAAAATTTACCACTTTATAGCATGATGGATGTGTACGGTACGGTTCCAACCTTATGTAATCCCCGAACATTTTTGTTGTCTGTAGAGTCATTTTCAAGCGCCATTGGCCCATGCATCTTGGAAACGACGCTGTAGACATCGAAATCAATCGGGTAAATGAATATGTGTGGAATAGTTCGAAGGATTTGTAACCGTCGTCCGTCAGATTAACGATGTAAACAGATTTTATATGTTGAATTGGTCATCGTTGGTCAGCCCTTTACCCTTCGATCCTTCATCTATTGCTCCATTAATCTGTGGTAGTTCATCTTGTATGTTTTCCTCTTTATTTGATCTATTCCTTGGCCTTTCTTATGGGACTTATCCCTTGCCCAATCAGGGCTTTTCCAATCCATCTGGATCTTCTTTTCTCTATATTTTTGTTCCTTTAGGTCTTTTCCTCGTCTGGGCACTTCCTCATTTCTTATATTATCCGACCATTTGGTGAAATATCTTATGTTTTCCGGGCGTATCTGCTGGATACAGGCCTCTTGGGTATTCCTCCGGGTTAGCAGCTTTATATCTCTGGACATTTCCAATTCATTCCAGGGATCTGAATTCTGAATCCTGAGGGTGAAGTACAAATCGTTCTTCAAAGCGTCGGAAGACATGGAGCATCTAACCCGGTGGAATACCCTGGAGACCTTTTTCCTTCCATTTGGTCTTTTGCTACCGCCCCCAACACGAGTTTTTCAATAGCTCCTATGTTATCTGCTATTCTGCTTCTTTTCCTATGATCTATGTTTCTGAGCCACAGAGGACAGCCCTCCATGCGAATGTTGCATTACAATGAAAATTGATGCAGACCTCGTGGGTATTTCTTCGGGTTAGCAGCTTTACATCTGAGGACGTTTAGAATTCATTCCAGAGATCTGAATTCAGAACCCTGAGGGTTAAGAACAAATCGTTCTTCAAAGCGTCGGAAGATATGGAGCATCTAACCCGATGGAATACCCGAGAGACCTTTATCCATCCATTTCGTCTTTAGCTACAACCCCCAACACGAGTTTTCAATAGCTCCCATCTTATCTGCTCATCTGCTGCTTTTCCTTTGATCCATGTTTCCGAGCCATAGAGGGCAGCCCTCCATGCGAATGTTGAATTACTATGAAAATTAATAGCTCGTGGAGCCCTCTCTGTCACTTTTATTTTCCTTTAAGGTATTTCCGCAGACATGGGTCCAGCCTAAGAGTTCAGCCACATTTGTATGTTACGCCGCACGTAACGTGTCCATCCCTTGTCCCACTTAAAAAATATTCCTATAACCCTCTACACCGATTTTATTTTCCACCATGTGCAGACATTTCACATTTTACCCCACTCGTGGGAGAATCAGGAACTATAAACTACGAATGATAAATATTTGCGTTGCCAAGATGTAAAATTTGATGCCACAGAGGCAATTAGACGCAAAGAAACCTAATCAGAGACAAAAATGAAACTTCTATATGTTACCTCTAGGTCACACGGCGTGATAGAAGGTAATGCGCTGGATGATATGACAAAAGGGTGTTGGTGACGTATTGTTGACTTTGTCTTGTTAGTCGCGTCAAATATGGCTGCTGGCATTGTGACGATACGCTTGATACGTTCCTTCTTTTTACCGATCTTCACGTTTTTTTGCACCCCTACTTCACGCGGCCCACTCTTCTTGTGTGACGTAATGTCATCGAAAGTTGAATGCCCCGCATGCTTTCCACCCGTGGTTACTCCATGAGTGGAAGATTAAATTCCCCTTGCATAAGCAGAAAACAGCGAGCTTGCATTAATGGGAATCCGATTCCGAGCGAGCAGTTGAGGGCTCGAGTGCTCCTTGGGAAGGTATTTTGTTCCTAGCTATGCATTCAGCCGTTCGGTTTCCCGGTGCTTCTCGTTTGGTCCGACGTTAAAATAGAATGCGCATCATGTGCTGTGTGTGGTTGGATGTGTAGTTCCATTGTGACGTCAGGTACTGTGAAGAGAATAGAGAAATTATCGCACTTCGCATGCTTAACCCTAATTGGTTATATGGGGTTAAATAACCCCAGCCATTATTTAAACTCCTCTTAGTCTCCCTTAATCGTGAAAATGAGCCTCGTGGCGCAATAAAAAAAACAATTTTCCCGTTAAAAACACGATTTTTCACTACATTAATTTTGGCGATTAGTTTTACAATACTTAAACATATAATTTTGGTTGTAAAATCGTGACACCTTTTTCTGCGATCCTTAAAAGTACCTAAATAATTTTTTTCGGATTTTTAGAATTATTTTGGAAGCAGGATATCACTTTTTAGGTTCTGGGGTGAATTTTACTCAGTGTGACCGTTATGCAATTCTACTGAAGTGTGACCAATTTGGGTTAAAGCAGCAAATGGAATAACTAAGCATCTTTAAATGTAATTATGAAGTTCATTGGAAAATATTTATTGTATCCAAATCCTTGAAGCTGTAGCGTCGAGAATCCGTATGTCGAGTGTGCGTGACGGATAGTTAAGATATTATTATAGGATGAAAATGAAATGAAACCTCTAAGTACGCGTTACCATAGACTTTTTTAACGTTTACACAGACCGCAGGTCTTTTCTTCATAAATTTTCAGCAAATGGACACTTTTTCTAGGCATATTTGTTCAAATGAAGCCCACTTATGCCATATTACCAAATTCATATGTAATGTGATTTAATACAGCTATGCAATGATTTTTTCGTAATATTTTTTGCGTCTTACCGAACGTAGGCTTACGTACGTATGAATTTGAAAAAAGGATTACAGAAATCGCAATGGTAGGCGCTTGCCACCAAGTTTCGACACCACTGCCACGCTCCCCATTTAATTCCCTCACCTTGCATGACTGCCCGCTCTTGGGTGTCTTGCTTGGCTCAAGCGACTGCCACCAAGATTCGCTACCCCTGTAACACCCCCCATTCATCATGGGATCGTTTCATATTTCTGAACACCCCACCTTCTCCTCCTCCTCCTTCCATACGTCCTCCCTTTCTCCCAGCTACTCCTCTGAACTCTGTATCAATCGTCACGTTGACGTCAGTGCCTCCTCG
This sequence comes from Ceriagrion tenellum, assembly GCA_963169105.1. NCBI lineage: Eukaryota > Metazoa > Arthropoda > Insecta > Odonata > Coenagrionidae > Ceriagrion > Ceriagrion tenellum. Next base: position 62,999,411 of record OY720635.1, read on the forward strand.
TGCCTGCCTCCTCTTAACGCACACGGGAGAAAATCTCCTCCTCCGGCCCCGCCCCCCGCGATGACGCACTCCATCGCGCATGCGTCACTCTATAGGTCGTGCAATGAGAAAAAGTCTCACACCCGCACCTTCTCATTGAAGTTAGTTTGTGCGAGATCGTTCCGTAGTCGTAATGGAGGCAGTATTCGAGTTATACATTTTAATTTTTTTAACAGCTGAGTGAAACATGAATTAGATATTCCATCATTAATGGTGCATTAATATGTAACTTAAATTCTAAATAATTAAATAAAATTATCTTTAAAAGTATTGAACAAGTCTCATGTTTTTACGCGGTGCGTTTGTAACTCCATCACAACGGAAGGTTTTTTTTTACGATCTCGAAAAAAATACTGCGGTGAAAATATGGATATTGGACTACATGGAAAGAAAAACATCTATATCTAAATGTCAGCCCCTTACCGAACTTATTTCCGAGATTTTTGAAGTAAAAAAAAACGAGTCATTTTACATGGGAAACGGTACGTGTATGCACTCCAGAGAGACCTCATTTGAAAAATGTGGAATTTCTAACACCTAGATCTCGCCAAAAGAGTAACAGTGTGTAGTTTGTACGTTTTCTCGTCTATTTAAAAAAAAATAAATCGTATAATCACCGTAGTTATTTTTCCAGGATCCCAAAAAAACCTTCCGATATGAAGGAATTTTAAACCTACCGCGTGAAAAAAATGAGTCTAACATAAAACTTATTTACATATTTTTAATTAATTACTGAGAGTTTCAGTCTCATTAAAGTATTTCTTTGCACCATCAGTAATGCAATATTTAATTCATTCTTCCTACTGCCGCTGAAATTAAAACGTATAATTGGAGGAGGTTAGGTGGACGGAAAGGAACACTAACGAGGAAGTGCTTGAGATGGTGGGCGAGGAAAGGAAACTTTTGAATTGAATTCGAGATCGGCATTGTAGGTGGCTGGAGGATGTAGTAAACGGTGATGAGTTGCAGAAGAATGTTATAAAGGGAAGGATGTTGGGCTAGTGGGGAAGAGGAAGAAAGAGAATAGGTTTCGTGGACGGAATGAAGATGGGCAGATCGTATGCTGAGGCGGAAAAGAAAATACTGGAGATAGATGGGCCCCGGAAAGTCTAGAGAACCGGGAGGAGATTATCTGAAATTTAAAACCTACCTTAACCGGTAGAATACTTAAAAAAAAAAATTTGAATATGGTTTCTATTATGACTAGGGAACTATCTCGCTCAAACTACCTTAAAGCGGTCCCCAACCATTCGCATTCGCCGGACCTTTCGTTCGTGCCTCCCGGGGGGTGTCGAGGGAATTAGTGCGTAGAAAATGTTCCCTCGCCTTGTGCCCTTAACGTACTCTCTCTCTTAATCCTCTCTTCTCCCAAGTAATTACACGCATGCCATCACGGTCTGTCTGCCCCGTCTGTGAGCGAGTGCAGCTTCAGCACTTTCAAAGAACGTGCTATACCCAGTACTCTCCCTTATACTACTTACTTTCTCTTCCCTCTAGACCAAACTACACATACCTATGTGCCTTCACTCCTTTTTGTCTGGACTCAAAACAGACCTTGTGTTGGTGGCTTGGTCACGTCTCGACTCATTCAGGCTTACTCATATGCTGTGCTTACAAACAAAAACTCTTGTTCCGGGTCGGGAAGGAACTCCTTTGGGGATCCATTTAGGCTTCGCCTGGCTGGCGTTGCCGAAGGATTTCATTTCTTACAAGTGGTGGGAGCGCGAATCGTGAGTCTTTGAGTGCACAGTCCAATAACATTTCAAATCATTCGAAATAAGCTGTTGAACCTCGTTCCTTTAGAGTTCATCTGTTAATACGGTGGAAGTGACCCAGGGATGTGATCCGATACGAAACTAAAGGTAAAGTGTCTTATCGGATCGGCACGGTACTTTGCTCTATCAATAAAGTTTCGTGCCGGTTGGAAACTTTACTATTTCTAATACGTTTCGTACCGGTACGAAACTTTATTCTTTCTACAACGTTTCGTACCGGATCGCCACGGTACTTTATCAATAAAGTTTCGTACTGGTACCTTACCAGTTATTTATAAACCGTGCATTCTGTGATATATATAATGCGAATGTCGTATTTTAAAATTTTCGTCTCTGTAAAAGCATGTTTATGACTTGGGTTTACGACGTAGAATTAGAAATTTAAGCGAAAATCGTATGAAAATACGCGTTTTTTACCCGCGGAATGATTTGAATGCCTTGACATTTATTTGGATCCGCTATAATAATATGAATGGTATGTTTTATTGCCAAATTTGGGCGATTTTCGTAATTACCATATTCATTGTTTACTTTCGTCTTCCATTTGTTTGGAAAAAAAGTCGGAAGTACGTGTAATCAGAGTCATGAACGGAAGACCTTTTCAGTATCTTCCCAATTTCTTTTAATATAAACCGGTGGTTATTGAAACAATTGATGGGAAATCCCTCCCTTAATAAAGGCTCAGATCGTGAACTCTTGAATTTCTGTGAGTGCTTATATTTTGGTCTTGTTTCAACGTAATTTCGAGTCTTCAAGGTTGCCTATCCGTTCGGTCCGTTCGGGGTCACTTTAGTCAGTATTCTCGAGGGCTTTTTTTTTAATTTTATGTTTAGTTTTCCCCAGAAATTTCGCGGAGTAGGCCTTATCCTCATTTGTTAAAAGTTGGTTTGTTTTCTAACCAGCAGAGAGCGAAGGATATCTGTTATTGGGAACCGCCGAGCTGTATCCCGTCCTCGGACATGAGAAAAACACTGAGAAAAAAAACGCGCGCCCGTTCACTTCTTATCGGAATTTGCGGTGGAATGGAGAGTAAGGAACGCCATGCCGAAATGAAGGAATATAGTGCATGATTGAAACCGGTGGTGTATTCAAAGTTTTTTTTTTACTGCACCAAATTTTTTTTAATCGCCCAGTGTGAATCGGCGGATGCAGTTAAACGTGGGAAACGCCAGCACCTTTTGTAAAAGGCCCCCCAGCGACGGACAGTTGATGCATTCGCATCGCGTATAGTTTTCTCCCAATGATTACCGCCGGAAATCCACCGGTTCCGGAATGAACCTGGGGGATTTCATTAAAAACAGGTCCCGCTATGTTTTCTAAAGCGTCAATTTGTGGCCATTGTCATTCCAAAATGCGAAAGATGATGTGAGAACGTGGACAAGAAACGAAACATTGAACCTCTCATCTGAATATTTCTCAGGTTGTAGGCTATATCCTGTCACGCGGTATATTGTATCACACACTTGCTCTGCCTGCATTTGGTTGCGTGCGGCCGTAACCCAGATTTTTTAGGTTTCTTAAATCTACTTATTTTCAGTGACTCTGTGGCCTATTAAGTATTTGTTTTATTGAAACAGGATTTTGTGCCGGAAAATGATTTATTGACATCCTCTTTTATATTAAAATTTCTTTAGCGGAGGTAACCTGTTTACAAATTCCCCATGTTCTTGATACATATTTTCAATGAGAGAGGTATTTATGACGTCTGTATTCCTTTAGATTGTTTTGGGAGCTTAAAAAAATCTTTTCTCTCTAATATGAATATTTTATGCCTAATATTGGAGAAAAAAATAATTGTTCCCTCCTCCAAAGGAATTGGACTTTCAGGTCACGATAACGACGGATTTTGACGTCACAACCTGGATATATTCTAAGAGAAGTCCAAAATGTTTTGATTTGTCGGGAATGTGACGTGAATTCCACGACATCGTCGATTCTCGATAAATATCATGTCCTAGTATCAAGATTGCCATAGTATTTCCATTTAAACAAGTAATTTGATGAACTATTGTCGAGTATTCGAAATTTTATGGCGTTGTTTGGTGTGTCCGATCGTGGAGTAGGTGGCACTGTAGCTCTCCTGTGTAAGCAGCGTTCCCGAGGAGCGTCGCTCTTTGGCCAGATGGATAATATCTGCTTTGTCTCATTTTTTGCGAAATTTGGAGCGTGATTGAAGAATAACTATCTGTTCACTATCAAGTCTCTGGACGCTTTTTACAGAATCATTACCCATAAAATACAGTGGTAGCAAAAATGCTGGCAGTTGCGCAAAAAGCCCTTGTAAATGGAAAGAGTCCCTTGCACACTGGCTCGCTCGAGTAAGTTGTAGCGATAGCGAGACTTGGTGGCTCCCATTTGTGAAAGACTTGATGTGTGGGAGAGGGAAGCATGAATATACGTGGCACAGATTGGCCGATCTCTCCACTGTAGTACTGCTGCACTAATTCCCGCTTGTCAATGCTTACTTTACCGTGAGAGACCTTAAACTACTCTCAGGCGAAGTTTTGCTTTGACAGTAGTCTCTACGGGTTCAGCGTATGACTGTCTGGGTTCCTGGAGTTGCCAATCGTCATCGCCAGCATTATAGTGACAACCTGCTATTCACAGCAACTTTAACGCTCCTTATGGATTTTAATCCAGTTATTCATATGGTCTTCTTCGATGGTTTTTTTAATGAAATCTGTGACCCATCTTTGTCTGAATGGCTAACATTTTCGCGATTCACGTTGCTGACACTTACCTATTGAGTAAATATATAGTATAGTATATATTTACGCAATATATGGCTATATATTGAGTAAATATGTAGTAAGACACACCTATTCCGTAAACGGCTGTTACAGAGGCAGAATTGTGTACTCTCTCCCATCTTCCCCTAGACCCATCCGATGCACGCTTCTCCTCCTTGAAATCACTCTTCATCAGGCGACTTCCTTCAAGTTGTACTACCGCTAATCATTCATTCGAGTACTCTACCCTTCGTATTTCGTCCGGAATTCTTATCCTCTTCCTCCCTCTTCCAGGCTTCCCCATTGTTCATTTCCCTGTTATCCCCTTCAATTTTCCCTCTCTTTTTAATACTACGTTATAATTTTTAATAAGTAAAGCAGTAGATGAGATAAATATTAGCCGATGCGCTCAAGTGTGATCCAGAAATTCCGCAAAAGACGACGAGATGACAGTAAATTAAACTTTCAAGAAATAAGAATGAAAGTGAACGGTAAAACTATTAAAAAATGACAAAAATGGAGTGAGAGAACAAGTTCTAGGAAAGGAAAACAAAACGAAGATAGGCACTAACTAAAACAAAGCAGAAACGTAGCAGGAAGGAAATAAGTAGGATCGGCATAAAATACAAAAAGAAAACAGAAATACATAGGAAAATGCAATGATTAAGAGAACAAAATCTAAACTGAAACTGTGCCGAAGAGGAGAAATTAAGAAAATAATGCTTGTGATCAATGCAAATTCTTGTAAACCGGAAGAGGGTTTTTGTGTTCCTATGGTTTTCTTTGCTAGCTATTTATGAACCCACCGTGATGGTACGGATGGCTCCAGATATTTCCGTGTGTTAAAAGGGGATGGACGACCTTTGAAAGAAGTGCGGTCGCTTTGGCATCTGGGGGGGAGGGAGGGTAGGCTCACGACCCCATGGGATCGATTTGCGGCCATCGTTCATAATCATTTGCGACGTTGAAATGGTCGGCCAGGATGTTTTCCCTGCCATCATTCCTTCTCTTATCCCATCACTCCTTCCGTTTGACGTGCCATGGGGTTTCTTTTTTTCCCGCTGTGAGCGCAAAAAAAGTCTAGGGTTTCGAATGAATAAAAGATGTGGGCTCTAGAGAGAATGTATTGAAAAAATAAAGTGTCTAACGCTTGGATCTTTTTATAAATTAGGGAGAGTGTGGTAACTATGATTTTTTAAATATTTTGAAAAACAAAAGAATTACTCTGTCAAGTAATGTATATTCAAAGAATCAAAAAGAAAACCTTCAGTTGTGTGGGCGTTTTTTCCTTATGGCGTGAGAAAAAGAGTAAAGTATGTAAGTAAAAATGAGTGTATACAAAGAATCGCAAAGAGAACCTTCTGTTGTGTAGGCGTTTTTTCCTTATGACGTGAAAAAAGTGAGTCAAGTGAAAGAATTATATAATAATAATAATTTCTTTATACCTAACAGCCGAAGCCAATTACTAAGTATGTAATATATGGACGAATACACACCACCATGCCCAGGGAGGTGTAAACATCCTACCCAGGCGGGACTCGAACCCGCGACCTTTGGTTTGGTAGGTGAGGACTTTACCTCGCCGCCACCACCGCCATAATTACGTTAATATAACGGGAATACATTAATGGCTGGGAATTTCAGTCATGAAGACTATATTTTTGCCTTACAATACAGTATTTACTTCATGCTTCTTACTGCTGGTGAAGTGAAAACATAATAGTATCCATGTTGCGGATATTACTTTGTACTTTTGTACAAATATTTAATTCAAACGGCGCGTTTTACAGCCTTCCTGCAGCGTCAGGTATAAGTATTTGTATAAATTGTTGTGATAGTAACGTGATGTAGGGGGATTGAGAAACTTTAACTTTTGGTGTAGGTTTTTATGATTTTGCGGCCGTCGTCCTGTGGTTTTCTTTGTTAGCTATTTATAAAAGCGAAGTTTCATAAATTATGTATTTTTTTATTTATATATGACGTAGCTTATGACTTGAGTAGAATTATATAATTCTACAAAAATACTTTGTAGAAAAGTACTAAGTATTCGATTGTAATCATTCAAGTGACTTTAAACCTGAAATTTTACATGCACAGGATGAGGGTAAATAATTAGATTTCCACGAACAATATGAAATTGTAAATGTTGTCAAACAAAATTCTAATTTGGTGAATGGCCTCACATTTGACGTGCATTCTCTTTTGATATCAATCAACTTTTAATGTTTGTTTACGTCATATACTCAACCTTGCCATCGTGTGTTCATCCCCTACCCATCCCCATTGACGTCATTCTCCTTTCAACCAACCTTTTCTTCCACTCCCACCCTTATTTTTTCCCCCACCCTCCCTCCCTCCCTCGTCTCCCCCTCCCACCGTCTGTTTGGTATACATGGACAACGAAAATGTTAATTTGTACCTTGATAATGACAAAAGTTTGTCGAAACCATGGTCGGAAAGAGTAAAACAGTGTGGAAAGTACAAAGTGAGTTCTCTTTTCATACTAAGTATTCTTTGCAGTTGCTAACAATTTTTACAAACCAATCTTCCACTCGCACAAGTTGAAAGCAAAGGAAGGCAGGGGAACATAGATCAAGGGCTTTTGCGATTGAAATATTTATTATTATTCAACCAAGAAATTTTGTCGGAAGGGGGTGTATATGGGTGCGGAATTTTGTAATGAGCTACTTTTTCCGCACCTCTCCCCACTCCTTTCCGACAAAATTATTGGTTGAACAGAAACCTTTTCCATCCCAGAAGCCCATAATCTATGTTTCCCTCCCTTCCCTCCCAAAAGTTAGTGTTTCTTCACACCCCACCCACATCACATACCTCTCACAACCATTGAGGTAGATAGATAGGAGAGGGCACTACGTCTTATAACTGAAGCCTCACAACCAAATTACTAACCATATTGTTTAACCCTGCTCTTTTCATATTTCCCTTTGGCTTTCACGATGGAATGGACGAATTAGCGGATGTAAAGCATGAACATCCACTATCTGTTTGAAATTTAAGGCAAGTGACTCTTGAAACATACGCTGGCTACTTAGTGCCATGGATTTTACTTAATTTTATCTTAGATTCAACCGTAAATGCAGATTTTTATTAATTTGAGTAAAAAGCGACGCATGCAAGGAAGATGCGCATTAAATAAGTAAGTGCATGGTGATTGCTAGTTAATTATCGATGGCATTTTGTAAAATTGCGTAGTGCGTTATCCCGCCAGCGCCATTGGGAAATGAGTGCTAACGAAGGTGGCTTACTGGCTTCAGTCTCTAGTAATGGCCATTGTAGCAACTGCCCTCTCCATCTACCTCAATGATTATATTAATAAAAAAATATATATTGTAAATAAAATTGTACCTGTCGATGCAGTCAAGCTGTGAAATGCGTCGTACAAATTAAATATTTGTAGACAAGGACATGGTATTCTTCTCAAATGAATTATAATAATGATATTTATTGACTCTAGGAATAATTTCCTTTGGAGCAGGAATACGTAATTACAACTCGGACAAAAAATAAGTCACACTCAATTGCAAAAATGTCATCATATCACAGTACTTGTTCACAGCAAATATTTACAATTTCAAGCTCACTACAGTGTAATAATCAAAGAGACAGTATATTCATAAATTTAATTCAATATGTTCATCTAAATATCAAGTTTCATTGAGATAAGAAGACAAAAAACATGTCTTTAATCTTTCTGTTGACTTGATAATATCCAAATCTTGCGGAATCGAATTCCTTACATTACATGATTTTACGTAGAAATAGTTATCGTACATAGTGGTTCTGTTACAGGGTACAAATAATTTGTTTTTATTTCTCGTATTTCTTGTTTTTTTAACCAAATCATCTAAATGAGGCTGAAAAATGTAGGAAGGAACCGAGAAAATTTGGAGAAACTCAGTTTGTAATAGTTTGTGCATCAATACACCCATTTGCAATTTTCGAGTACTAATATATAATGGATACCGATACAGTAAAAAAATGTGTATACTTATATAATGTTCTTCCTCGAAATGACGCATGATGTCGTCACGTTTGAAAAGATAATACAGTAGAGCGTCAATAATTCGAACGTCAAAAATCCGGACCGTCGATTATCTGGATTCGCATCCGTCGAAAAATAAGTCGAAGTGAATACAGTGCACTTATTTGTCAAAAGCGTTGATGCGAGACTCGGCGGGGTCATCGACCGCTACAATGTTTGTATTTTTCCTCTCTAATTATTTAACTACAGCACTAAATTGAAATACTGTTTTTAGCTAAGTTTCTTTATGTTTAAGGCATCAAACGGCCTTTTTATGGTTCTTTTCGAAAATCCGGACTTCTAGATAATCCGGACTGGGTCCGGTAACAATTGATCCGGATTATCGACGCTCTACTGTACGCGCATATTGTCTCCTTTATGACAGGGGGAAAAATCTCGCTAAAAAAACATTGGTTTATTAGAGAAACGCATTGGGCGGCCGTGATGCACACGTGAAAAAAAATCGACCGGTTGAAAGAGAGAGAGAGAAGGGTGGGTGAAAGAGATGAACTCTGGCTGCCCTCATGGAGCTGGAGGGGGCGGGCGTGTCTCTATCCCTCCTCACCCCCTCACACCCTCTCCTACCCTCCTCCCCCTTCCCCACCCGAGTAGCCACAGCGTGACCCTCTGCTCGAGTGAGTGGTTGGCCGGACAAGAGTCGCTCCATATACTCACTCTCGCGCGGGAGAAGCCGGCTCTTCTTGCTCTTGCAGACGCTTTGCTTCTCTCCTCTCTTCGTCTCGTCTCCTCATGCCGACCGGCCCTCTTCTTCCGCCCCTACTTACACGGATCCTCCCCCCTCCCTGGTTCCCCTCACCGCTCCACGCCACGCCTTTCAAGTTCTCCAAGGGCCGTTTCAGTCTTCTGCAGCAGCCTTTCTCTTCCCACCCGCTCGGTTCCAGCCAACTTATGCCTTCCTAACCTTTCCCCCCCCGGTCACAGAGCACACGCCGAGAGGCCGAAAGCAACGGTGGTTGTTGGTTTTGTTTGCACGATCCGCCATGTTCTGAGAGAGTCCCATCCCGGATGGTCAATATTTGAGTAGTGGCGAACATCATTATTGGTCGTTCAATTCTAAGATTGGTTGACTGCATCCCGCTATCCTTCCCTATCGAATGCTAGTTGTCTTACTTGAAGCCCTTCCTGTATGCTTTCCTCTTTGTTTGTCCATGAACTTATTCCCGGTTCTTCCTCTGGGGACTTCTCCCTCTATTATCTTAAGCATGTTCTTCACGTACACTTTGTGCTTCAGTGTGGGTCCAATCCATCGGGTTCTACTTTTCTATACGGTGTTCCATATGGTCTTTTCCTCTTCTACTCTTCTGTTCTCTTCTTCATTTCTTATTTTGCCCGTGCATTTTATCGTTAGCATCCTCCTTCAGCACCAGGTTATAAAGCCAGTTTGTTCTGGTCTGCTTTTCGAATGGTCCTTGCTTTCGATCCGAAAGCTAATGGTGGCTAACAGTGATACAAATTATCCCCTCTTCCTGTGTTTTTTGTTGTATTTTTGGAGAAAATATCTCTTTAAAGCTATGTCCATTGTAACGTGAGCACCTAAGCGGAAAATAAGAATAATAATTTATTCAACTCCACTCGTAAAGAAGTCTGAATTCAATCTTTAAGTACTTATTTTTCATGTTCTCCGTGATGAATTTGTACCTTAAATTGATTCCTGAAACCGTTCCCCCTGTGAGGACCCTGTCTCATTTCAATGTTTATTAGTCTTATCCATAAATCTTGGAACACAACGCGAGTAGGAAGTCCAGCAAAGGAATGAGAAACACGCTTGGTGTTTGAAGATAAGTGCATTGGCATTAGCGGGTGACATGGTTTTGTGATATTTCTTTCATATTTCCCTCGCCTGATCGAGACGTAAAACTTATGTGTCAACTGTAAAACTTTCAGGTGATGGCTTCATTTTTTTATTTGTACTCCTCATGTAGAGGTATTGCGTAAGACGTATTTGGGAGTTGGGGGATTGGGATCATCTTACGTTGTCTTATGAAGAGGGGCGGCAGGGGGTCTGGAACCAATTTACGTATGATTTTTGTCCGTCTTGAAACATTATATTGTTTCCAAATATCCTGTGTTTTTTCCAAATATCCAGCGAATGTTCACAACTTCATCGGATGTGGTACTGTTTCTCTCGTAGTGTTAATGAATGTGTTACTGCATAGTTATACGATATCCAGTGCTCTTATCTGTACGATTGCTTCTATGTAAAGATGAAACAGCAGAATGGGAGCATTTAACGAAGAGTAGATACACATATCTAACGTCTAACGTAAGAATGAGAGGGAGGGGGGCTTGAGAAAATCTTATATTGTCTTACATAGGGGGATGGGGGAGGTCAAAAATGGCAGAAACCGTCTTACGTAATATTAGAACGTAATACGTACGTATTAGAACGTATACGTATTAGAACGTCTTACGTAATATTATCGCTATACCATGGTCCGTTCAATTCCCGGGGCCGTGTCCCACGGGAGGGGAGAGGGGGGTGAATGCGTTATTGTATTGTTTATTCTTCCATCAAATAATGTACACAACTACATTAACATCGAACATGAAAGATTTAGGTAGTCTTTAAGGTTATTCTTGAGGTAAGACTACCTTCAAAAACAAAAAAATGCGTTACCCAGACAAAAAAATGAACAAAACACTATGCGTACATGACATTATATAATACAGTCTCTAAAGGACAGCAACATAAGACAAAAATACCACTATGCGTTTAGCAGATTATATATACTAGTCTCTAATAAACAGAAGCAGTCAATTTTTAATTCTTAGAATAAAGTATCAATGTTTTTTTGTGTAAACAGCCAGGTTTTAACTAAACGAAGAAACTTTGTGAAAACATTTTCTCTTTTTATAATTTCAGGCAGTGCATTGAAAACCTTTGCACCCATGTACAGAAAAGACCTTTTATACAACGTTAAATTAGGTTTACAGACATACACATTACATTCTCTTCTCAAATGGTAAGAAAACCTTTCGGAAATAAAGGGCGGTGAATAGCCACTTCGAACATAAAAAGATCTTAACACTTTATATATATACAAATATCTGGCGGGCAACAGTCTTCATTCATCAAACAAGGAGAATGAATGCTCTTACCTCCTTTTAAACTTCATTACTCTAACAATTCTTTTTTGAATGACCTCTACATGCTTAAATATATTTTTATATGCACCTCCCCAACAAAATATACCATAATTTAGAACAGATTGTACTTAGAGCACAATAAATTGTTCTTAAGAAATTGATAGGACATTTGTTTCGAATAAAATAAAACTTTGAAAGAGCACATCTTACTTTTTTACTTACATCAGAAATATGCGTATGCCAATTTAATCTACTATCTAGTGTCACTCCCAAGTATCTAATTTCATATACCCGTTAGGGATTAAGGGATTCCAATTCCATAAGGGATTCCAATTGACCGGTCGGAGGTCATGCGGTGGAGTGGTGATCCCATACGCGTTTTGCAGGCGTTTCGTTGACCCTCCCGACTCCGACCTTTATCCCCCCCTCCCCGCCCTCAATCCAGTCGCGACGGGATGAATGGATGGGGTCATTCCCGTGGCACGCGGTGCCTCCCCTTCCCCACCCCTACTTCACTCCTCTCGCTCGGTCCCTGCTACCTTTTTATAAATACTTAACCGAGAAGAGGGCAAGTAGTCTTTTCCCGCCTCTGGGCTCAAGATTTTTCTCGCTACGTGAACTGCATCGTGTTATTGAAGAGGTAAACATAAAATCTTCGGATGCAGTCAAATACCTTGGAATTACCTTAACCTCAGAAATATCGTGGGGAGCACGTATGCAAATCATGTGCGGCACAGCGTTAAAGAAACTGGGACTTGTCAAGCGTATAACAAGAAGGTTCTCAGATGAGAAATTGAAAAGGAGGCGCTACTTCGCTCTGGTTAGGCCACACCTCGAATACGCCGCGAGAATTTGGGACCCTGAACAGAAATATTTAACAAAAAAATAAATCATAAACAAAGGAAAGCTGCGCGCATCGTTAAAAACTAACGTGCGAACACAGAATGTATAAGTTTCATGAATGGGATGAAGAAGGGTAGACCGTAAGCTGATGCGAAATAGGATACACTTTTCAGCAGAGCGAGATGGGCCCCTGAATGTGTAGAAAACCGGGCGGAGATTCTCTGACATTCAATAAAACCTACCTTAACCGGTAGAATACCTAAAAAAAGGTTTTTTCTTTATCGAGGGTGATAACGAAAACTATTCAGCCGTCAAGTGACGCTTTAATGTCGTTTGGGTTCTTTCTTCAAATATCGAAAGTCGGAGGGCGCTCTAATTGACCTGCAGCTGTGGTATTTCTATTTTTTTCTGTACCTAATTTTGGCTTCAAGGGTAATTGCACTTGTGCTATTATTTAATTTGCACCTAGTGAATGGATTTGAGGTATTCGTGTTAAATAGCAATGGAAGGTTTTCTTCCGTTGAATGAGCTTGAAGGGCTGGATTCGCTTTCATCTCCCGTAGAACGTGGTGCGAGGTTTCTCTGCGCAAATGGGTGAGTTCTCGGAAACGTCGTGTCCTTGGCCATGATGCGGATGGTAATCGTCTTTTTTTTATTGGCCGATTTCCGGAATCCGCCGCTTTTATCGCTTCGGTCATTAGCCGCTCGTGTCGTTACAGTGCAAATTGGCCCTCTCCACGCGTCAAACAAAGGCAGCTGATTACTTTTTAGCGGCACAGTGGCCTAGATGTCTGACAGAGGGCTGCGTAATGCTAATTTTGCGGAAAATCTAATGGAAAACTGAGGTTTTTGGCCCATGATCGACAAAGCAACTTTGGAAGTTTATAATAATATATGCATTTTTTTATTACTAGCTGTTACGCTCATTGGTGAACATGAATGCCATCAGTCGGGACTGTTAATCCAGAATCTCGAGAAAGCTTTGCTCACTCGTCAAGCTTTCATTATTCAACGGAATTGTGATTTGTGAATTAAACCAATATTATCTTCCCATTTTGCCTTTGGAATTTAATCACCCATTGATTCAGGTATTTTTCTCACTACATGAATGCATTCGGGTGATGAGATTTCCCTGTTAATATGAATAATACATGAAAGCAACTCGTTAGTGAAATATTTTGCTCTGTATGTGTTTGAGTTAATATAAGCTCGAGATAGTTTTCTGATCGTTAACTCATTTGTTCTAAGATATTACTTGAAGCAAAAAATAATTGATTCCATGTGAATAATACGGTTAGAGCAGGTCAAAAATATATGCTTTTATCATGATTAGTAAGAGTACGAAAAACAACCTATCTAGTTCATCCGCGAAAACCATCAAGTCGTACACATCTTGATGTTTATGCATTTTCCTAGTTAGGGATTTTATCCCTGCGTTTTGGTTTTGATATTAAAAACGCCTGGCGAATAGGAATAGGCCGTAAAAGAATGGTTTCAGCGGGGAAACTTTGGAAATTCGATGCGAAGTAAATTGGAATTCATTAAGTACATTTATATAACCAGACATCCTAATAGTTTTAATAGTATATTCCACAAAAAATCATTTTATGAAAAAAGGTATCGTATACTGGAATTCAATATTTTAATAAGGTACTATTAACACTATACACTAAACAAAACAATAAAAGATAATAAAAAATTTTATTCTTTGGCAAAACAAGTTCTATGTAAAAAAGCGTTCTACTCATTAAATGAATTTATAAATGACAAAAGTGCTTTCACATTATAGGCATTTTTGTTAGCCTCAGTATTCTAATCCACCTATATGTATATCTATGTCAAATTTTATGTGTAACATCAATAATATATTTTTGTACTGTCTTGCCTTGTAATAATTGGAGGTTAATAAAATTATTATTATTATTATACCGATTAAAATTCGGTTTTGATGGAGGTCGGTAAAGGTCCTCGAGAATTTTTACATGTATAGGGCACGATCTATCTTAGTGTTTCATTAATGATGATGTTGTCTTGAATTCCTTCCCATCTTCTCCTTTCTTCCGCCCCCCTTTTGTCCCCAATGTATGGGAGAGTTCCCGACCTTTGATTGCACCTGATGATGATACTAATATGTTGAAACCCGGGTCGTTTTTTGAATCTGTGGTGTAGTAAAAGTTACCATTGAATCACTATGGAAATCTACCACAAAGTTAACAAAGATACTATTTTATTTGTACCTAAATATGTCGACTATTTGACGAAACTGGTCGTCTAATGATAACTCTGTGTAAAATGTACGAAGTGTTTGTTAATTCCTAAGCTCGTGGTATTAAGCGTTCTGATGGTGATATTCTTTCAGACGTATTTCCTTAGCTATCTGTTAATTCATCTCTCTTTCGTAGTTTTGATCTCGCTCCTGAGATAACCCAGTTTTCCTTCCAATCCTGCTCCTTACATATGAATTATATCCTGCTGTTTCCTGGTCTTTCTTCGCCGCTCGTTCCTCCCCTGAATTGAGTCTTATTTCCTCTGCCCTCGTGGCTCAGGTCATCTCTACATCCTGTCTTCAGCATCCGTCTCCGACGCCAGGTTTTCAAGTCTCCTATTCTTCTCAGGACGCACCTCACGCTATATCGGTCCATCTATTCTCCGCCATTCCCGTGCGTCCACGAGAAGAATTCGGACGAAGTGGTTGGGTGACCCCTGGGCGATTCCCTTTTTACGGCCCTGGCCGTAGCGATTTCGGTGAACTCTGAAGGGGGCAAGGGCCGGGCCGAGAGAAAACACCCGACAGTCGAGAGGTTATCAACCTTCCTCGCGGCTTCAACTTCGTCTGCGTTCCGCTCGTCGGATCTTTCTCGGGACCCCCGCAGATCAATTAAGGGAGTTAGGAAGAAGAGAGCCCCGCAAGACTCGCTTTGAGATGTGGATTAAAGTGTGTTTCCGGGAGGTGAACCCCCTCCTCATCCGCTTCGTCGCCTTTTGCTCGCGTTCATTCAGATTGTTAAAAAAACATCCAATATCACCCTTAAATTGCACTATGAATTTCTTTTCTTACAACATTCGCATTGTATATCTCGCCTCACTTGGTATAGCTTATGGAAAGACATCGCTTCCTCAATTTGTGACAGTTTGAGCGAAGTATCATTTCACCTAGAGATATCATGATCTCAAAAATGAAAAGGTTTTCGTTCACTTTCCACAGAGATAATTTTGTTTTCCGACCTGGTTTCCTAGAAAAAACATTTTCCGACCTGGAAAATAAAATTATTTCTGTGGAATGTGGACAAAAACCTTTTCATTTTTGAGATCATGATATCTGTAGTGTATTTCCTAAAATTTTCGCCGAATACTCTTGAATCAATGAATTTGGTCTCAGTTCAAAGAAAAATATCTCACCCTTCCTAAGGCACAAAAATATCAGGCCCTTACCGAGCTACGTTCCGAGAATTTTTACGAACAATACAGCCCTTTTACAAGGGAAATGTTACGTGAATGGCCTACAGAGGGGCATCATTTTAAAAAAATGAGGATTTTCTAACACCTACATCTTGCCCAAAAAATTGACAGTGATTAATTTGTATGTTTTCTCATCTATTTTTGAATTTAAATATTTTCATCGCAGTAATTTTTCCCATGTTCGCAATTTAAGGGCGATACCTTCCGTAGTGAAGGAGTATTAAGGTAGTTTGAGCGAATTATCATTTCACCTAGAAATCAATGAATTTGGTCTCATTTTGAAGAATAATATCTCATCTTCTAATGACACCAAAAATTCAACCCCTTACCACAATACTTTCCGAGATATTTGCCAAAAAATACCAGCTCTTTTACATGGGAAATGGTACGTGTATGCACTCCAGAGAGACATTATATACTAAATGAGGAATTTCTAACCCTTCGTAAAAAATGTAATGTCGTAATGTAAAAAATGTAAAAACGCAATGTCGTAAAAATACTAACAGCGTGTAGTTTGTATTTTTTCTCGACTATTTTTGAAAATTAATCATATTGCCACCGCAATAGGTTCTTGCACCGAAAAAAAAGTATTGTAAAAATTAGCGAAACCTCTATATATTAGCGGATTTTCCGCTACTCTATGGTAACCAAAGTATTCCTCTAAGTATTAGAGGAATTTCCTCTCTAGAGAGGAATCCTCTCATACTTAGAGGATCGTATTCAGTATAGAAGGTAATTTCCTCTACTTTTAAGAGCAATCCTTTTAAAAATTTCTGTACTGGAACTAGAACTCTAGAACTGTTGTTTATATTTCTGATTTATTCTGTTTTGGGAGCCAAATACTGAGCACGATGCCATTTTGCACGCACAAAATGCCGCTCGCGGCGCTCCCCTCACCTCCCCTAATTAAGGTTTTAAAGGCTACAGCACTTCTGCTGATTCTGGATGCCAACCCGGTGTTCCTTTCCACTTCATACATGACGTCTTACTTTTAATCCTTTTATTCCTCTCAATCCAAGAATAATAGTCTTGTATTGAGAGGAATATTGGGAGAGGAACGTCATCTAGAATGCAAACATAGATCCCCTTAAGGGAAGAGGAATATTCTATAAGAGGAAATTTTGAGAGGATTTGGAAAGAGGAACTGTCCTCTACATTTTAGAATATTTTTCTTTCGGTGTGGGTATCGCAAAAAACCTTCCGTTTTGAAGTAGTTTTATGTGCACCGCGCGAAATAAATGAGTCAAGTTAGATATTTTCATTTAAATACTTACCATTTCTGTCATATGAAACTATATCATTGCACCGTTAATAATGCAATATTTAATTCGTGTGTCCTACAGCTGATGAAATCAAAACGTATAATTCGTATATGGTCTCTATTATGAACTATCTCGCTCGGACTACCTTAAACGTACCGCGTGAAAATAATGAGTCAAATTAATGATTTATAAAGATATTTTTATTTATATAGAATTTCAGTCGTTTAAAAGTATATCATTGCGCCAATTTTAATGCAATATTTAACTCATGCTTCCTACAGCTGCAGAAGTTAATATGGATAAGTTGATTGTTGTCTCCATTATGACTAGAGAACTATCTCGCTCAAACTACCATGTATGTGGTACAATGTGAGACGTGTTGAGACGAGCGTGGAATGGTTGCTCTCTGGTTTCATTTGATTTTCTGTAAATATATGCGAATGCTCTATTTATATCAATGCATCGTATTATATAAGTAACACCGATATTTAACACACAAATTTGCGTTCAATTCATGAGTAGATTGCGTATTTTAATGAAATCGTACATTGAGTTACTTTTCTTTATCCTATTCCCAACTACTATCTCGCTCAACTTGATAACGTATATCGCAAGATACCGGTAGACGACTGAGGGAATATCCCGAATTCGCCATATCGCATCTTATACATGCATATTTTGTTGATTTTAGACATACTTGTTTTTAACGATAGCGCCAATGCTAGATCAAACGATAGCTTAGAATTTAACGTGTGACGTGATACACGTTTCAGGGATTCAGGGATAGCGGCTATGATAGAGATCCTTACCCTTGCTTTGTCATTGGAGCATGCATTTTTTCCGTCGCCGGAGAGGTATGGGACTCAGTCGTTTAGTCAATCAGAGTGAACGGCCTTTGGTGGCTTTCAATCCAACGGTATGTAAACGTTAACAGCCCGCGATTGGAACTCATGCGAAGAGGGAAGGCAAAATTGACCGTTTGGACGGCGAAATGATAGTTTGGGCTGTCTTTATTTCGGTCTCTGAAAATATACTGATGAAATGATTCCCGAGTACAGACGTAAAAAAATGACCGTTTGATTCAGGCTTAAATGTAATTACTACCTCGCGAGCTTCCGCTAGAGTCTGTGTCAAGGGTAGTTGATACTGGCGCAAAAATTTTAAAATTTAGCATATTACAGTATTATATTTAATCGTTTATCTTTTAAATAACAGCTTGTATGGCTATTCCAACGTACAAACACATGCACTTAAGTGAAGTAGTTTTTCGACTTGAAAGGTTATTAAAATCTGCACTCAACGACTAACGTCTCGCGCTCCTACCACCTTAAACGATGTTCTCCTTTGTAACCTTTCGTTTCACATTCACTTCGCCTTCGTCGTATTCATGCGTTGATTCATGCATGCTATTTTCTTCTCAAGTCTCCCAGTTCGTTTCCTCTATTTGCTCGTGCGCGAGGCATTGTGGGATCCAGGTCGTTGCCGTTTGGCAGTATTCTCGTTTGCTTGCCTAATCGATTTCGAGGATAAGCCTCTCGATGGTTATAGATTTGCGGTCTCGAGACGTTTGCTATCGCTTGTTGCTGCATCTTAAGGTCTTATCGATGAACTTATCGGTTTTTGTACCCAGCGTGAAGGTACGAATTGAATAATAATCTTTAAGAAAATGATTTAAAATAGTGGAACGAGATTCGATTTGCATTTGATTAGGATAAGTTCCAATTCTTGAATGAACGACCAGTTCAGCGATAGCTGAACTGGTCGTTCATTCAAGGACTAAAAAAAGGAAAAAAAAAGGAAAAAAGACTACTCTTGAAGAATACTGCTGTGGTCTCGGTCATATGTACTCATCTCCCTTAGGATGATATGACACTTCATTTAAACATTCTATAGGACAATATTTCCTTTGAGTATAATTTTAAGGGGTGTCAATTTATGTGGTATGTTTAGTAAATAACTAGGATTGGTATGCAAGGAAAGGAAACTTCTGAATGAAATTCTGGATAGGCAGGGTAGGTGACTGGAGGAAGTAATAAGGGGCGATGGGTTGTTCAAGAGTTTAATAGAGGGAAGAATGTTAGGCAAGTGGGTAAGAAGGAGAAAAGATTTTAATTGACGGGATGAAGAAGGGTAGATAGTATGCTGAGCCGGGAAAGGAAATACTAAAGCTAGATATGACCCTGAAAGTGTAGAAAAACGGAGGGAGATTCTTTGAATTGCAACCAAACCTAACCTTTATCGTCAGAGTACTTTAAAAAAAACTAGATCAATGAAGCTACTCAATGCTTTACGCTACTTTAGTAATTAATTAAGAAAAAAATACATTACAGTATGCTACAAACAAAAAAGCAAATGTGAATGCAAGTTAAAGGTTTCACTATAGCATGGTTAACATCATATGGCTAGGCTTGCGCGTTCTAAAGATGTGAAAATCCCGTACCTTACCATAAAATATAGCTGTACATAGAGCTGTTTTATGTGCAATTAGCGATGATGATGGGTATTAAGGTTGTAATGGGAGGACATTCTGTGCAAGGGTTGACATGATGGTGGATTTGATTGAAACCTGAAAACAATTTTATTCGTAAGAAATTCTCCGTGTCACCTCCTTTTTTCCCCTCGTCCGTGTGCCTCTCTTTCGACTCGTGTGCGGCTGGGATTCCGGGGAGCTGCTTCAAACGACTGGTTATCACGCATCGATGGGGCCATACCGTTGGACGTTTCTCAACTCTAATGACTGGGAACTGAAAATGCACGAAATTTGGGTCAGTAGGCGAGTCCCATTGCTCGAGTGCAGTAACTCTGTGAAGTGTTAAGCCATGGGCTCCCAGTAGCAAATTGGTCGAATCCTGTATTTATCGTCTCTGGATTTGTAGGCATGGGCTTTGCGATCGCTCTCAGGTCACAGGTTCAAATCGCATCCCTGAAATATTCGAGTAGATGACTAAACTTCGTGTCGTAAAGCCTTCTGCAGCGAGGTATCGATGCGGTTGATAGCTAGCTCCGCATCAAAACGAATCTTTCAGTAAAAAAAAACTTACTGGGCCAGTGCAATAAATTATTTCAGCTTTATTTTTTAAAATAAATTTGCTGTAATTTACTATAGTAAAGGATTCTGTTGCAAGGCATCGATGTGTGGTTGATTAATAATCAGCTTCGCTTCAAAACGTATCCTTTAGTAAAAAAAACCTAGTGGCTCATTGCAATCAAACATTTACTGCTTTATTTTTCTCATAAGTTTCCTGGAATTAACAGTAGGATTAGCAAAACTTTGGTGAAGTCACCAGCGGATAATTAAAGGTCACTGATGGTGAATCTAGCATTGTTGAGGAGGGAACATGAAATAAAAGAATACCGGAGTTTACTTGGTGATTTCCTTCTGCCCCTTTATTCTCCTCTTATGGCCTTTGCGGCAAGCCCTTGACAATTGAGAGGCTCCCAAGTTTGGCTATTTCTTTGCTTGGGTTTCTTGTCCCATATATTCTTATAACTTCTGATATATCGTGGGGATTACACATACAAAACATATGTGGCTCAGCATTAAAGAAACTAGGTTTTGTTAAACGTATATAAATAATTTGAAGTTCCTCGGATGAAAATGTCAGAGAGAGATGCTACTTCGCTCTGGTTAGGCCACACCTCGAATACGCTGCGAGCATTTGGGACCCTGGTCATAAAGATTTAACCAAAGAAATTAATAAAATATAAAAGGAAAGCCGCGCGCTTCGTTTAAAACTGCTGGGAGCGTACGTACAGTGTCTCACAACTCTGAGAGGGATTAAGGTGGGAGCCCCCAGACACTCGGGAGGCCACGCGCTAGGCTTAGGTTGCTTGAGAAATTCAGAATTGTTGTGTTTCAGAGCGTCACAGAGAATATTATCATGACTCCTCACTACATCTCTAGGTCTGACAGAAGCGATAAAATAAGAGGGATACATTGCCGAACAGATAGCCGCAAAAACTCGTTCTTTCCGCGCACAATTAGTGACCACAATTAAAACTGAGCTCCATTAAATACACTCCTATAATACATGTTACCATTTCATTTCCAAAAAACTTATATCTTTACACGGCTGGTGACCTAACACCCCCTGCTACACGCCCATGCGGTGGCTAGCAGGGTATTATGTAGATGTAGATATATGATGGAAATGTTCTTCTGTTTTCGGTATCTTCGTTTATTATCTTATTGATGAAACATAAGCGTCTCCTACGATTGTATGTCTTTAACCACTCCCCGTTACGAGGTTTGAACCAAATAATTGTGTTCTTGAACGATTCTTTCACTTTGGTTGGATAGAAAGGCGCTCAATTTCTTAAAAATGAGAGCATCTGTAATTTAGACCCGGTTTTCGTTGTACTACATCGTAATCTTTTACCCCTCTTTTCCGTAAACACATTGTACACCTATAAAGAAGTTCCCCTTCTCACTTTCGTACGTAATGATGGCGCGTCGTCATTAAACCTGTTTTTATTTGTGTAAAATTACAGATCGTGTTATACGTGCAAAATCTGAATCCTCTGAATTTGAGTCGTCTTTCATTAACGTTTGATAAGTGCGTAGATTTTCTTGGCGACCGTTGTTCCCTTGAATACTGCAAATTGTCTCCTCATTTCTTTCCGTTGTCTTTCGTATTATTATGTTGGTGATTGGTTCTAAAAGAATGTTTTCTCGCACCGCTAATGATACAATTTTACAATATGCATATTAAACCTGCTGAAATTAAAACAAATAAATATAACAGCAGGATATGTGAGTTGTGGTCACTAGATATATATTTCTGATTCCGATGATTCGCCAATTTTTTGGAATCTTCAGGGCATCGAAATCTGAAAAATTGAAACAGTGAACAAAGTAATCGTCAGCCAAAACAGTGAAGAAATTAAGAATCTTAATTTCTTTACCGCTCAGGGTTGACGTTTATTTTGTTTGATGGTTCAGTTTAACTGATTTCATTGTCTGACAGATCTAAACAAATTGGCGAAACGTCGGCATTGAGAAATATTTATTGACCACAGTATAAATTCCACTAGGTGTGGTGGTATGAAAGGGAACACAAAAAATGATTAAACAGAAAAACTCACACGACAAGATATTAAAATTTTCGACCATCTCTCTGATCTTGTTTGGGCGCAGGAAGTAGTTCGACTCATACAAATATACATTCCTAGTAAATAAAACCTACTGGCCCAGTACAATTCAAGTTTTACTGCTTTATTTTTATTACAAATGTTTCTGGAATCAACAACAGTAATAACAGTCAACATTTAAGAGTAAAAATAACTAAATTTCGATTTTGGTCTCCATTATAACTGGGGAAAAATCTCGCCCAAACCATTTAAAAATGGACTTGCACCTTTCTTTAACTTTCTCGCCGCTTTGTTTCGTTTCGAAGGGGGCGCAGTCTTGTGTCACGCGACGCGTTCCTTCCGAAGCGTGTCCCCTTTGTCGTCATCGTCGTATTATTCTTGAAAATGGAGTGGGGGGTCGCTCCCCGTGCCCCCCCTGCTACAGTCGCGAGCCAACGGTGGCCCTGACAGTGTCATCCTCAGCCAGAGAGAAAGTCTCGTGATTTAATCGCTGCCTTTATCATTTTTTATTCAACGTTACTTTCACGGTCGCGCTGCGAGTCTCAAGGAGAGTTTTCATTTCCGCCCACTGCACAGTCTCAACGACCCAGCTCTTTCTATTCAAACCCTATCACATCCAACCTGTAGAGGGTGCGCGTGTAACCTAAATAGAGAATATATAATTAGAAATTGATAGTATATATATTTGCTCTTTCGATGATTTAAGTGAAACAAAATATTTTCGCCTGTAACAAAAATTATGCACGCCAAAGTTTTTATCATAATATTTTATTACATATTCAAAAAACTTGGGCAGGGTG